>PCDO01000004.1:623871-1247742 GCA_002778035.1 Ambrosiella xylebori
GACGGCCCACCTTTGTTTTGCCTTTCCTTTTATTTATTATTTATATTTTTTTACAGGCAGAGGGCTGCGAAGGATAGTTGCGGGAGGCATCAGGAACTAAATATTTTCATGGGATAAACCATGAGCCAAGCATATTTGTTGTTTATATTTTTATGTAAAAAATGATGAAGATCTACATTTGTATGGATTTAAACTACACCCCGCATTTTGTTTGTACGAGGCCGAGGACCGAAGCGTGAGGTCAAGTTCAGTCGATATAACGTGTTTGTGAAAAAAACTAGGTCAAAGAGAATCAACATGATGATTCAACTGCCGCGCATAAAAGGCTGCTTGAGTGCATCAATGCGTTCCGTCAATGCCGGTAGTCAAAAGGAGTTTTGATGCAACCATAACAAACGCTCACTGGCGATTATCATGGAAGAGCACACAAGAGCTTTTCTCTCGCAAAAAATGTCGGAGCCCTCATAATTGGCCAACTTTAGCCTATCTTGCTCTCGGTCCAATTAATAATATATCGTAACATGAAGTCAGAATGCTTCTGAGAATCAGATGGTTAAGAGAGTTTGTTGATTAACTAAAATCTATCGAGTGTATCTGAATATGCTATACGGCATTCATCTTTGTTGTGGACATCTTGACCATACGATTATTAATCGTGTTATGTCGGATATCCCCCGCACCGCGACCCCACTATTCCCGAAGCGGTAATCAATGGTCACATCGCCTAAAATGCACAAATTGAGCTTGTTTGCTTTTGCCTCACTGAGTCGATTGGAATGACCTTGTATAACCTTGGATCAAAGATATTGGCTAGACAAACCAAATCTTTGTAATCGACTTATTTAGATAGTTGGTGGTATATATGATTTACGGAGCCCCATTTTTCCACTTTGAAATTCGTGGTTCCACAGTTGATTTGTCTTTTTTTTCAGCCGCACTAAGCATGGCGCCCGAAATGCACCGTATTGTTCGTGATTAAAGTGGAAAACAGGCAACAACAACCCAGCAAGAACGCCCTGCCACTAAGTATCTAAAGCTAATTGTTTTATCCTTTACAACATTTAAATGGAATCAAAGTCAGCAAAATTGTAAGGTGATTATGTCAATTGAGCCGTTGAGATCGCAATACAGCGACAAAATTTACTCGATGGATGAGCTGACGGGCTAACTTGAATGCCTTCCTGATTAATCCAATGAGTATGATGTAATAGTTTTATGTAGCCTCGAAGAGATTCGATCCTACCGTATATAACATTCGTAATCTGTCCTTTACTCCATCTCATAATTGATTTCCTATCAACACAATTTCAGATTTACCGTTTATTCATTTTAGATTCCACACTACACAACAAAAAAAAGACCGTCCAAAATGTCTCCTATTGCTAAATTCCAGGTCTCCGTCGCATACCCCCTCACCACGGGCGCCACATTCGATATGGCTTACTACCTCGCTAAGCACATGCCTCTCGTCGAATCCAAGTGGAAGCTCCTCGGTCTGGAATCATACCGGGTCGTCGAGTACGATACCTCAGACCCCAGCAAGCTACCTCCTCTACAGGTCATTTGCATTATGACCTGGAAGGACGAGGCTAGTTTCAAGGCCGCCAGTCAAAGTGAGGATTCCAAGGTTATTTTCAGTGATGTTCCCAACTTTACTGGTATCACTCCGCAGGTTCTACCGGGAAAGATCTACTAGACTGATTCTGGTATGTTATTGCAGCTTAATTAATGCAGTATTATTCATGATGACTAACTGTGAAGATAGCATCATTTTCCATTGTTTCCACAAGCCGACAATGGGATACCGACGGGATCATGGCCACAAAAATGAGAAAATGGCACGTGTATAATGAGTAATATAACCAATTCCAATCAAACGCATGAAGACGCAAACTATATGTAGAAAAATGCTAAAATACTAAAAGCAAGATGACGTGATGCATAAAACCACCAATCAGCCTTCAGTTACCGCTAACGACAAGGCGATTTATTTGAGACCGTTGCAATAAACAAATGATGACAATGGTCGGTCAACACCCGATATTCTCAGGCTGTTTGTTGACCAACGTTAAATGCAGTGAAATTCTGGATAAATCTTCCTTCGGGCATGTGAAAACAAAAACTCTGAATAGATACCCAGGCCTATCTTGCATACACTCAACCGCGAGACCCCTCCGGTGTTGATGTCACATGAGCCCAATTCATCAAAACTGGAAAGCCATATCCGAGGGAGGCAAATCAACAAAATTGTGGTTGTATTCCTCTCTCATCCAACAATTGCCTTCCAAACCTGGACCCATGCTAAACAAAACTGAAAAATAAAATATAAAATAAAAAGGAAAACGCCGCCAAGGGTTCATCATGGCTAGGCTGGCCCATCGTCTGAAACACATGTCAAAGCCATGGGCCTGGACCCCGGCAGCAAAGATCCCAGGTGAGCGGGAAATTGCAGGCAGGCCAGAAGGGGATACAACCAAGGTGAAGAAAGACGGCAAAGAACACGCCGAAAGGAGAAATTCAACTTTCCCGTTGGAGGGATGCGCAGCTTTGCAGATATCCAAGCCACTGGTAGCGATGGCCTGTTGAGACGCCGATCTCCTTACTCTCGTTCGCTTTCCCGCGACTCTTTGGGTCGTTCATTCGCCCCTTGTGGCTCGTCGGCCAGCAATGAAGAGACGGAGTGGCCGCCACCACTACTACCATTGCCACCACCATTTCTGGGCTGTTCATAAGCTTCTCGTGGAGGCGCACTCGTGGATGGACCTGGATGTTGATTGGGCCGGGAAATTGGCGTAAAGTCTCTGCTGGTATCTATACTCTCAGTTCTGTGGTGTTCACTTCTGTAGGATGCACCGAGATCACTGCGCTGCCGTACGTGACTGAGGCGGCGTCTGGTGGGACTGAAGGGAAAAGGAGACCGACTATCGAGAGGTGGACCTGTAGCTTTACGCTTTTTGGGAGATTCGGCTATAAAGTGGGCAGAGAGAGACCAGCTATGTTAGTCGACCAAGCTCAGCCGGTAAAAGATTTTCTCACAAAGTTCCAGAAGCCAGAACTCGTGACAACATTACAGCGACTCGCGCTTGCGCTTCGCCGGTTTGGACGACGAAGAAGATGACGAACCAGGAGGAGCAGCTTGCTGCCCCGATGAAGAACCTGCGGATACAGCGGCGGTCGGTTGCTGCGACGCCGAGGTTGATGACGGTGGTTGCCAGTGGTGAAAGTAGAAGTTTTGTCCGCCACCGGATTGTGGCTCCGAGTTGGCAGATAGCTGGTTTGATGAATAATTGGGTGGATATGATCCTGATCCACCAGTGTTGATAGTTGATAGTCTATTGTTTGGTGGCATGATTATATTTCGGCCGCTACTACCACGTGCCGCTGGCGAGCCAGCAAGTACAAATCCATGTGTAGATCCGGCACTCGGTGGCCCGGCGTAAGCACTATAGGACTGCGAATCTCGGCGACTAGGAGAACCGGGTACGAGAGGACCGTGAGAAGGTAATGCCGCAGGTTGCACCACATGCTGTCCCCATTCCAAGGCACCAGGTGGTAAAGCGACGCCTCCCATTCCTGCAAACACTACGGGAATCACACTTGGAGGGATACCGCCAGAAAGAGCATGTTTCAGAATTTCCAATTCGATTTGTCGTTGATCTCGTCGTAGTGTTTCTTGCTTGGTTTTCTCTTCCTCTTGTCGGCGTTTTTCATCTTCGGCTTTGGCAGCCAACCAGCTTTTCATAACCTCGTCTGATGAGCCTCCATATGGCGGAGGCGGCAAAGATCCCAGTGATGACGACTGTTCATATGGGACAGGCGGTCTTGATACTGATTGTGAATGCTGGTGTCCTGCTGATGATTGGGGTCCAAGTTGCTGTGGCGGTGGAGGGTGGTGCAAATGAGGCGGTGGCGGTTGATGTTGTTGGGATTGAATTGGCGATGCTTGGTTGGCTGAGGATGGGGGAGGGGCAGAATGGTGCTGGTGGGAAGGAGGCGGTGGTGGTGGATGATGCTGACTGGAGGGATGCGGTGACATGTGTTGTTGGTGTGGCGGGTGCATGTGGGGATGAGGTGGCGGTGGATGTTGTTGACTCGCGGGAATGTGCTGCTGTGAAATACTGCCGTGGCCAGGATGGGATGGCGGAGGTCCCCGAGAGTGGGACTGTGGTGCCGATAGGTGTGAAGGTGGCCCCAGCGGAGCCACTGGCGGTAATCGTCCATGAGAAGACATCTGTGAAAGATGAAGGCTGTTCTTCGATAAGACTGATGAATGATGCGAGGAAGCTACACCCTTATAGGACTCTCTGTATATTGATTGTGGCGATTGTCGATTAGTAGCAGGTGGTGTGGGAAGATCATGGGCCTCTCTTTGGCCAAAAACAGGCGGCTGTTTAGATGTGAGCATGATGGCTTTGGCAGAAAGTGATAGATAATAATGAGGATAAATGCAGGTTTAAAAGTTAAAAAAGCAACGGTAAGGTATCATTGGCATGAAGAAGAGGGGTTTGCAGGGAGAAGGTCCAGAGAGTGTGGACCCCGATTCATGAGAGAGACAGATGCCAGGTTAAGGCAGTTGGGTTTGGAAGATGAATAAGTGGAAGTTGCAGGAGTTCATCTACAGGGTCTTAATACAGTGGGAAAAGTGGAAGGAGGCGAATAAATGTATGGAACTCGTGGGTGATACTGGATGTGATGAATCAGCAGGCTTGCAACCAAGTCATACAAGCAATGGGTAAACGGAATGACAGGAGGAAGAAAGGGACGGACAGAAGCCGCCAAGAGCTGGGGTCCGCAGACTGTATATAACCTTTACGGGAAATACAAGCCAGATCATGTTCAATGCTATTGCTAGATTCGGCACCCTCCACAACCGCAGCACATGATATGAAACTTGAAATGGCTAGATGACACTAGGTCTGCATTTTAATTTCAAGCTTAACAGGCAAGGTAAAGTTTTTTTTTCTTTGTTGTGAATTTCAAGGTGCTGGGGCCAAGTAAATTTCTGCTTTGGAATCGATGCGAGTGCACCTCCCTGGGAAGCCATCATATTCCTGCTATTTACTAGCCCAGCTCCCTCGCATCCAAGCGCACTGTCGCAGTCCGAAGGCGACCAGCTGGCTGGCTTATAGCTCAAACAGGAAATGCTAAAAACAGTCATGAGAGTGAGACTTCTCATCAACTCTATACCAGGAAAGCATAGCTTACACGCTGGAATGTCGCTTGTCGTCTAGAAGGCAAAGCATTTCCTGATTTGGTATAGAACTATTTCCCTAGCTTTGATGGGTGGCCGGGTGCTTGAGGGGTAAGGGAGCGAAGAAAGGAGGGAAAAACGCTGGCAAAGAAGTCTCCGAACACCCCAATTACGTGAGATTCATTAAGGGCGAAGCAGTGATGTATGCTTGACATAATGGAAAGGATACGATATCCATTTCGCATGAAATAATTGTCTTTTCGGCTCGGAGGGGGCTTTCTTACATCGAGTCACAACGGGCGGCAGCGTCTGATCAAGCAGAGCTCTGTCAGGGAAGCTTTTTCCTCACCCATCGTGCTTTTGACCTCTTTCGGGATTTGGCACTAGCCACCCTTGATTATACATTGTCCTTTATGTCATCCTCGACGGGTGGTATTTCCCGGACAGGGAAACCGGGGTGTGGCATGTGTAAAGGATAAATATACCGACACCAAGGAGGGGTTAAGTTTTGGGCAGATTTCCTGTGAACCATCGACAGACCGGGGTGCAGCTAGAGGGTGTGGGGGTGTGCGTGTAGAGAGCAAGTTGCGAGGTAGATGGATGAGAGGTGCGGTATTGTTGCGGATGTGGGTGTGGTAATGCAGTAGTTGTGGGTGGGTGTTTAGTTTCGATGATAGGCGATTGTCTGTTAATGAATCCATAACAAGATACTATGTGGATACAGATGAGGCAGGAAATGCTGAAAGTTGAATCTTCACATTCACTCAATTCCAGGTCACCGGAGTGTTCCTGTTTCTAATATCGGCCGAGAGTTTGATTTTGAGTCCAATACTGGTCATTGACACGAAGCAAGCCCCTTCCAAAGTTTTTGCTTTGTTATGATGTTGGGAATTAGGATTCGATTTCTCTTAGTTGTATCCCGGCAAAATATCTCCCGAGACAATAAGCCAGGTTCACCAATACTAAACGCCACCAAGGTGGGTAATAGTATTAAGAGGGATTGAATCCGTAAAACATAGTAATGTCCAGGATAATAGACGCTTACTTCATGAGAAATGAATAAATGCATTACCCCATTTTGTATCGCTTGACACTTCGTTTTCTTCATGGCAATTGGGGATTGTAGTGAAAGAAATGAAACATCAAGACAAAGGATAGTAGATGCTCGGCTCAAAAATGGCATCAAATATTGGAAACTTACCCGTATCAGTAAAATCTTTCTTTATAATAATTTCAAGTTTAGATCCAAGCATGCTAATAGAAGCCACTTCACTGCTGGGTAGATACTGCCTGAGTGAACAATCTTGAAAACGGCCAGGCGAATCTCATGTCAGGTTGGCATAAATTAAGAATCAAAACAAAAATCCGAGGCTTGTTAAGTATGTCACTCGTGGAGAAACTTGGCAGCCTCGGTGATGGTCTATCGGCTTGCTTTATACTGCGGCCGAAAAAAACAATGACATCAAGGTGGATTCTGGTTGATGAATAGGTCAGATGGATGGGTTGGCTATGGCCACAACTTCGGCCTTATGTTCGTGTGCAGATGCCGTGTACTTGGTCGTCTATAAGGTCTTCGGAATGACGTCGTCTCCTCTAGTTTTTTAATTCAAATAATAATAAACCTGAAGAAAATTCCAAACAATCGATGTCATCACACGATATTTTCGATCAAGAAGAGGGCCCAAAGCTTAGGTGCCGTGTTCAGCAAAACTTGGCAATTCTAAAGCATTTATGTGCAAACTTATGGCGGCAATTGATGTTAAAGACAGAGTCGGAATCCGTAAGTGCGGGAGGCCTGCAAACAACTCCCTCGGGAACATTTGAAAAGAGAAATATGTTAGTATAACAGCAGACTGCGTAACTAGCCAACGCAGACTTCAAAAATTGTGCAAAAGTTGAATGTTTCCTACTTCTGAAACATAAAGGGGAAAAAATGCAGAACCAAGAGAAAGAGGCCCAACTTAAAAGAAATGGAAGAAAAGAAAAGAACCAGAGTGGAAATTCAAAACAAAGCCAAACATGCAGGCTTGACCTGTGCTGCGCAATGCAGGTGGGGGAGTCAAATGCAGGCAAAAACCAGGGCCGAGTGACTTCGAGTAAACAAGCTAGGAAAGCAAAAACGAAAGAAAAAAGTTCTCAGGAAAGGTCATGAAGTCGGTCAAGTTTTCAAAATTATTCATGTACTCTGATATTTGGTAAATATACGATGGCCTGGATTTTACCTACAGTCTGTGATCTCGTATGAATGTTGCCACGCCATCAAGCTGAGTATAGAGAGGCGTAGCATTTATGGCCAAGGGACAATGATGGCAGATTTTTATCTTGAAAGACGTCTCTATCGTCATTATTGACTGGTCGTCATTAGCCCTCGTGGTCAGATGTATTGACACGAGAGGTTCCTTCCGTCATTGCGTGAAAGTGGATAAATTTGTATTGTTTTAGGCAGTCACAACATGTGTGTGGGGTGGGGACATCCTGTCATACACAGAACAGACTTGAACGTCTTAGTAAATATTTCCCTGTCATGACTTTCTTTGTGCTTTGTGGCATGAGAGAATACATGACATAGATGTTGCTATAATTCATGCTTAGAATAAATGCATACTAGCTTCTTTCATTAATATATAAATATAACAAATATCTCTAGGATTCCTCGATGCATTGGAAGAAGTCCACCAAGTCCCAACTTGGAGCTTTTCAATATTTTCCCAGGCTGATGGCACTTCAGGGTTTGTCTGCATAAAGTCGCACCGTAGATGAGAGGACGTGGCCCTAAGCTCTCAAGATTGTTACTTTTCTATAACTGAATGGCATGGTGAGATAAAAAAAAGCATCATTTCAGAGTCTAATTGCAGCCAGGGAATGTCGAAATAGTAGATAGCCAATGAGATACTGACTTCTTGTCTCAAAGCAACTGACACCAACATACATATGGATATGTATATGTATTATACCACTGTTACTCGCGTCTCCGAGTTGTTTATCATAACAATAACATTCACCCATTCAAACCTATCCAAAATCAAAATAAACAAACAAATTCTCGGGTCCATGATACCCACCCACCCGTCTGCATGAGGCTAGACCAAAATGGTCAACTTGTAGTATTTCGGACCTTAGGATATTTGGGTATAAATTCAGTACCTTGGCCCAGAATGGAAACGCGGGAATCCAGTCCCGCACGACTTCATCAATTCTAGGTCACCATTATGGTACCTCAGCATGTCATTGGCAATCTGAACATGCAGCAGGTCCAATTTGTGGCTGCAGATACCTGTAATTATAGGTCTGATCGTCATGACTGTCGGTCGTGTTCAGACATTTGTAGGCGCTGTATATTCACTAAACAGATTGATACAACATAGTACAATATGCGGTTACTGCATCGTGGATACGGCGCCACTTGCAAGGTGACCAGTGCTCTTACTTCCGATGTCGTCGTGCATTGCACCAATCCCACCAATGGCGGTATGGGACCAGGCAACATCTGTCGATGGGACTTTCCTCCTACCTATTGTGGCTATTTTCCCCACGCGGTTAATGTAATTATCAACTGTTGTAATGCGAACAAGGTAATTGCAAGCAGTGAAGCAGTGTCGTTAGGAGTTAATTACTTATTCTGGATTTTAATTTGGCGCCACTTCCAATCCTAGGTAACAATGTTTAACCCTAGTTTGCACAATATTTACCTAACCCTATTTTTTGGTCGAATTTTTGCCACCAATTAAAACTGTAAAAATTTTTGGAATCAACCTATAGTTAGCTGTGGACAGACTAGACAAATCGATTTGTGTTTCGAGACAGAAAAAAAAATAAACAAACGTCAAGACCTAATGACACAACTTTTTTGTTCTAATTAGTACTTGAACGCACGCTTGAAATTTACGCTAAAAGTTTTCTTTCTAGACTTGGAAGGTGAAAACTAAAATGATGAAATCCCATTGGCCAGATCTTTACAACCCACATTCAAAGTCAAACCAGGCAAATATACTTTATATTTACTTTAGTATAGGGCTGCGGTCAATAGGCATATTATGATCTCTCTCTGAGTCCATGGACTACTGCGTAACTATAACATGACAACGGGATGTCCCATTATTGTGTACAGCCAACAAATACAGGATTCACAAATAGCCCTATCGAACCTGTTGGGCCACTGAAAATAGACGATTATCTACGTCTTCTTATGACTGCTGTAGAAGTTAATCAACATTTACTACTCAAAGGAGCAATGAATGGAAGATATATGGTGATATAATCGCTTTTTAGCAAAACACTTATGATCCAGCGGTCAGAATGACGAGGCGGTGAGAGGTTTCAAGTTTGAATTCGAGGAAGGCCTGCAGGATGTCACTGTGATTTCCGCTGCGCAGTGGAGGCCGAGTAATACCGTAGAGTTGAGGAATTATTCCATGTCTGTAGTAAAGGCTCCCTACTCATAGCTGATTTCAGATGAAGGAATGCTCTTCTTTAAGCAGTGAAGACGTACTTGAAAATTACTAGGGTCCCTTTAACTCAGCTACAATCAATCGGTCAAATTATGCTACAGATCAGGAAGTCATAAGCTGTAGTTCTGTTAAGAGCAAAGACTAGAAAAAATGTACAATTGATGCAAAGACCTTTTGTAGTTTGGGTTGAGTTCCTATCGAGTTTGTTTCCTCATGATCATGTGTCTTGAAAAGCAGCTATTAGACATTTTAAAAAATCCTCGATATATTCTGACCAGAAACAGGTCGACTCTAAGACTTGTCATATATTTCTCATAATGCCACAATGCCAGTGAAGATCTCCTTATGAGCCTGGCAGTACAAGGCTATAGCACAGCTGTATTAAGAACGGGGTTCTCCTTGCTGGGCCGCCCTCTGAGTGTGAGATATGAAAGAACATGAGGGGATAAAGTTCTTTCCACTTCGGCTGCGATGTGATGTTTCCTGGATTGATAGGTCATGGTATGTGATCGTGTAACGAGCTGAAAGGTGACCAACTACACTCCATCCATATAAAATTAATACAGTTTCATATCTCGTGAAGGATGCACGTCATCACTTGCACACAAATCCAAGACAACTATGGGTTTCTCGATATAAAGAGAATCAATGTCGTGACAAAGACATCATTTTCATTCGTATTGATGGCCTTCATTGATGTAAAATTCACTCATCTCAGACTTTGATTCTCGTCCTGTTCTCAGGCTAAAAGAAAATCTTTTGCCTTCAATCTCCCTATAGCGGTCTTCTATCCAACTTCCATAAAGGTTAGGGAAAATCCACATGCTGAAACCCCTACCACCATCCATGGGTGACTAGCCCCTCTCATCCATCACATGTCACCTTGGGCATTTCACTTTACATCACACGGGCAAGAAAAACACAAATTCTTATGTACTCTGTTTTTTTTTTCAGGCTTACCATGGTACTGATTGTTTCCAACTGAATGTACTTTCGACATTGCTTATTAGACTTTTCTGATGGTATTGATAAATAGAAATTAGTTGATTCAAGGTCAGTCATTCTGAGGACATATAAAACTATTCCAGAGACTTACAAAGTCTGGAACTGGATGTCTTGGGCGTCTTGATAGGGAAATAAAGGCTAGATGATGTGATATGAAAAGGTCAATGTACATATATTATTTTCGTAGAAGTCAGAGTAGCATTCTCAGGATACATGCGTTATTACCCTCCAACCAATAAGCCAATTTTTGAGTTCTGAAAAAATCAAACTCAACCAAAAAAAATACTTCATTTTAAAATACAAATAACACAATAATAGATTTTAACAACTAATTAATATATTTAAAATTATAAATTATAAACTATCCACTAGTGTTTTTTTAGTATTTAGTATTAACTCTTAGTTTTAGTGACTGCTTTCAACCTGTCTGGCACTGACCCTACTAATTTGTTGATGACTTCTATATCTACAAGAGTCTATTTTCTCAAAACAACTTCTCTAAAAGCTTTTCTACTTTGCTCACTCTTTTTAGAGTAACAAGAGTAGGATATTTCTCAGTTATAGCTTCTTTTAACAAAGCCTAGAGGTTTTCTATAGGATTTAAGCTGGGGCTAAATAGAAGCCAGATAATTAATTTATACCTCTCAGAATCAAACTACTTCATTACCACTGGAGCCTTATGAATTTATGCATTATCTTACTGAAATATAGGATAGGAACATATAGCATTCACATGGCAAAGGAGTTATATAGAGGATTGATTTATTCTAGGCTATCTATGATATGGGAAATTACCAAGTTGTAAATATATGACTCACTCCCCTAGTCGGGTGAAATCTTATCAGGGCTATTTGTGGGATATTAAAGAAGGTTCTAGTATCTCTGTAATGCCAATAGCATAGGAAATTCTAAGTCCATCCTTTAATATCTTAAGGTGGGATTCACTATTAAAAATATATTTAGACCTTCCAAAGTAATCCTCATAAACTACTAAGTTTTGCTTAAGGTTATAGCCTATTATAATCCAAAATATTCCAGCTCTAAGATATATTCTTGAAGCCTACTAAATATATTTCTTATGGAATATTAGTTAATCTAAAAAGAATTAGAAATAGCTGAGACATCTAGATTTAGAAACTTACCCTTAGGTCTCTAGACCTAGGTATGAGAAGGCGTTGTACCTCTATCAATAGAACTCTTATTAGAGAAGACTACTCTCTTCCACTACTCTACAGGTTTATCTATATGTCTCAAAACAAACTCTGGCCTTTCTTTGACCTATTTTATTAAAAAGACTAGGCTTCTAGAGAGCTTTTTAATTGACTTATCCTCCTTTATATGCTATATGATACAGAGTATGTAATATAATATTAGAAAAGTATGCACCATGAAGTTTTTAATAAGCGTAAAAGGGTGATATATCAGGAGAATATAGAATATTAAGATTTTCTATTTCAAGAGTTATGTGAGGCATGAGCATGATTTGAAGTTAATGAGGTATGGATTAGATTTGTAATATTAAATAACCTTATTAATAAGCTGAACTTCAAAATCTTCTTATGCCACAATATTAAAAGTTTTAATGTCATAATTCTGGTGATATGCTTTGATGTATAATGATTTCTGGGGCTTTTTAATGTTAGTAGTATTGATAATTAGTCCATTGTAAATTTGGTGTGCAGAAGAGTAAGTTTTGATTTTCACTTTTTCGCAAACTTCAGTCCATTAAGTTGAATATAACTACATGTGTTTTCTGAGTTGAATAGATCAAAGAATCACCGTCACGCAAATACGTGAGCACAGGACGACATGATTCGAAGGCTAAGAATAGCAACATGCATATATTTAACATTTTACAAGTAACTGGACACGCCCTACATAGTTATCATCATACAAGTCCATAATCTGGATTTGCAGTAGACCTTTGCCATTATGAGATTAGGAGATAGAGTCATGATCTAGCCCGGCACAATCAAGGAAAGGAAGTCTAAATGGCAGTTTAACTGCGTAAAGTCGCTTTAATTTCTGCAGACTGCATAAGAAATATGCAGGTACAGTCACATTTATAGAGAAGCAAGTGGACACTTTGTTATTTTTTATGATCCTGATGATGTGCCTCGCCAAACAGTAAAATACCAGACTGAAATGTCTCCTTATAAGCAACAAAATAGAGAAGGCTGTATGGCTGTGTGGTATATTTGGTAGACACAGGCTTTTAAATTAATCCAGGAATATTTTCCCGCTATATGCAGTGTCCAGGGGTATCGTCACTTACAGTAATGAAGAAACTAAGATAGACTGGATTAATAAGATATATGACTAGTGGTCAGAATTATGGTTACACTATTCGACTTAGTTTCATTTTGATTTCTTTCAGCTTCAGGTTTATTGAACGAAAATTCAGAATTCAACGTAGACTTCGAATTCACGAGCTATCAGTGTTAACTAACACAGAGCCTCAATCTATGAATGTAGACACTGGAACTACGCCTAGGTGACCTCAAATATGGAGTATCGGGACAGTCTTTTAACTAAAAGGAAAACATACAGTACTTACAAATGTTACGAGATTAATTTCTATTTTAACAGAGGGATACACATATGGAAACGTTACACTGACTCTCTAGATGATGTCAACTAAGTTAACTATTGCCTTTATATTGTGATGTGTTAGTAGCGTTAAAATAAATATTTTGAGAAATTCTAACCCACGTTTTGAAAAGGCAAGAATCTACTTGAGCATTATGTATATAAGTCCTAGATCTTTTTGTCTAGAATTTTGAACTTGAGGTATAATTCCATCATTGAGGTATTAATAACACAGTAAATTTACTACTTGTCATCATCATCTACTCAACATCATAGTCAATAAAAATGAGGCAAAAAAGTAGGATGGTAATGTGTCGGACATACTGGAGAGGGTGTGAAGAAATTGACAAAATCGGCTTGAGAAGAATGCACTACCCGTGAAATAAACCAAGTGTCACATATATGCATACACGCATCCATTTGATGTGGCAACTAATAGCCTCACCGAATCCGTAAATAGTTTTCATCCAGAAGTTCCGATGCCATTTGTCAACAAGAGGGCAACCATCCAATAAAGTTACACGGCAAATGGACGAATCAAAGCCAGTGAGGTTACTGTACACCATAAGTCATTATCTTATGACTACATATAGAAACAAGGTCTATGCGAAGATAGCTTGAGCTGGGTATTCATTCTGCCGCCAATATTTTCCGCTGATTGGGAATGTTGCGTCCAGACTTCGCTGCTTGCACGGGCCAAAATGCCACGAAATTTAAAAATGCTGGATGAAGGACTAGCCACTACATCTTGAATGCCAGAAGAGAGTAATTAGTATATAATTGAAGAATAGAGCCTTGGGACTTTTCTTGTTGTTTAGGATTGGGTTCAACAAAAACGGACTCCACTTTCCGAATGAGTATTCTCAACATGAAACCTCGAGTACTGGTCACAAAGTCAATGGTGGCACAGACAATTAAAGGCATATATTGGTGATCGTGGTCAGCCGAACTTCTTTCAAGCTACTGTTCAATGCAACATGATACAAACTTAATACTGGCGTATTAAGACGCTTGTGTTGGGGTCTCAAGCTATAACTAACGTCTGTTAAGAACCTACTAGGTCAATAGCTTTCCACATTCGTGACTTTTATGGCGTTTGTAGGGGCAGCATGTTGGCTCAAGCTTCTCAACAACTCGTCTGATAAACCGATTGGAGAGTATTAACCCACATTGTCAATTTCACTTTAGTCGGATCTGCAGAGGTTCAATTCTCGGTTAGACTTGGTATGGCATTGCGTAACAGCCGATAATTGAACATCATACTGCTTTGCTGCCACGGGTAGATTCTAGCTTCGCTTGACAAAAGCCTACAAGGTCGACGTCTGAAACATCCAGTGCAGAAAGCATGATTCTCGGCTCCGATAAAAAGGAAAATTGGGATATAATTTTGCGGTTACCTGCACATTAGACATCCATGATAACGTGCTATAGACATGACATGGTAATACAATCATACAGCCAGGCTTATCAGTGATGCTAATGTTTCTTTATTGGGGAAGAAGTAATCGTGGGTTGGGGATCAAGAAAATCTGTATGCCATTAAGTGAGGTTACCGCTTTAAGGCATTGTGATGAGCCGCCGCTCAAGCGGACATATTTACCAGTCCTCCATAATCAACAGAAAAGCTACACATTTCTCGACGACCGATGCTTCGGACGACATTTGTCTGTGTTCGGCTGATATTGTATCGGGATGCTATCTCACTGCACTTTAAATGCCCGGGCCTTAGCTGATGTCTGAGGCATCATTATCCCGGAGCGTCGCCGGCCCCTCTCTGAAGAATACTGATGATGCCGTGCACGTCTTCTAGACCACTAACGACATACAGGCCGGAGTATGAATTTAAGTATCCTGCATGTAGCTCCCGTTAAGAAATTAAGCATGAGCGGATGTTTTAGCGCATATACTAGAACATGATTTGTCCGTTTTTATGGATTCGCATGATACCACTTGACTATAGCAAGCTATACTCTTGTTTCAAGACCTATTGACGCTCAGAGAATTCACTATTTCATGACAGGAGAGTCGATCGAATGCACCTAATTTCAGTCTGGCAATTCTCACAGGTTCCAAGTTTGTCAGGCTCTTGACCGAGACTTCTGAATTCTCCACATACACATATCAACTAGATGATGCATCATAATATTGAAATGTTGACATCGAGAATAAAGTGAATTGAACAAAAGACAGACTAACAGGAAAGCTTCAATGATCTGAAACATGAACTTACAATAGAGCCATAGAATAAAGTATGGATGTGATTCAGCTGAATATTTGTTGATTCTCTTAACTTGTCTAAGCCTAAAAAGGATAAAAATCTCATCTCCAATCAACTATTCACTCACCCCTAGGGTGATCCCACTACCCTACTGCCACCAACAGGGACTTAGCCCCAAGATCACATGTATTCGAATACACTAACCCTAAAGATAATGCCAATCAAGAATAGACTATCCCACTGGGTGGCAATAACAATATGCAAGGATTCTCTCATATGTGTCCATGTAAGTCAACATTGTGAAATCCCAAAACCTCCACTTCCAAAGCCCATTTATTGCTATTTCAGATCCCCACAATACAAGCATCTTATTGCTCACGATAAGGACATTACCACAAGACTAGACCATCATTCCGAATGTCCGACTCGCTACACCCCCCAGTTTGACATAATGATATATGAGCAAAATAAGCTCCCTCCACTGCAGCCCTCCAGCACCCTCTTGGAATCACCCTCCACGATCAGACCTCCTATCGGCTACGCATTCGGACTTTCAGCTTCAGCCCACTTATCTCTCCAAAAATGGTCTCGACTTGTCCGTTAAATGACCCGCAAGCGAGCTTGTCTTGGCCATTCCCATGCAGCCCGCTGCCACCTGGGGGCCGGTGGACTGGGTTGACCGAGTCTTATGCATGGCATTGTGAGGAATTGGACCTGTGGAGGTCTTGATGTGATGAAAAGGGAAAGAATAACGTCTCGAAATTGATGGGTCTTGCTGGAGGCTGGGTGGTGATTAAGACGGGAAGGGAGGGGTTTTTTTTGGGGCGGGGAGCTGAAGGGGAGAAGGGAGGCTGACATGATGGGGGTACCATCGGTAAAAGAACGTTACGTCATATTACTGTTGAGATCACTTGTTACTTTGATATTTCGTGACACCTACATTTTATCAGGCTGAGAGTGGAGTGTATTTATATAGGCGATTGCACTTCCTGAACAGCGTGATCATCATTGATTCTTTGGTCCGATTGATTGCCGTGTTGCTCGAGTGTAAGAGTAACACGTGGTACAGAATGTGGCCATAGTCACCACTTTGTAGGACCATATCCGGTCCCAGATTCTTAAACTTAATGGGGAGACCAGATCATGGGTTGCCCCTAGTGACAACTCTTGATGAACAAGGTACTGACTTGTTGGATGAAGATAGGTCTCGTGGGTGGGACCATATGAGAATCGAAGACAATAGTTAGATTAATGCAGATTGGCTAGCGACATCTCATCTATGATGAGCTTGATGTATTATCTTGGCTTAATTATTAGTGCAGTCGATGCTGAGTAGCCCTCCTGATAATACTTGATATATATATACTAAGTCGATATAAGGATATTAAATACAAATGAGAAGCACATCAACGTTGAAACTACACATGTTAGGAATCGTGATTGATCATCTCCAATTTATCATGTAGATAAATGAATTCTAGCATAGAGCTGGATGCTGGAGTTTTTATCATTAACCTTACCTGAGACATGCCTAAAGCAATACTTTCGAGGCACGTCAAGTGTAAAGAGAGTCAGTTTATTTTACATCTACCAGTCTTCTGCGTCCGCCGTTGTTATGCACTAATGGCCATGTCCTATCCTGTATGATTTGTATGGCGTTGACCTTGTTTAAACGTATGAAGCCATATGGAAAGCAGAGTGGCTGGAAAATTGAATGTCAGTGTCAACATGTATATACTGAGGATACAAGAATGTATCAAGCCTAGTGGGGCACGGTTCGCAGGGTTGCCACATGCATGCCGTGAGCATCAGGTCAGTCTTTGTTCCCTACTATTTGACATCGAAAAAAAGCGGACCTTGTCTCCGAAAATTGTGAAATTTTTCTTCTAACGGATAAGACAAAAACTAAATATGTACAATGATACTTTATATCTGAATATAGCTGGACATATTAAAGGTTTCCCCGAGCTGAACTGCAGTCGATCTCTGTGGTTACCGTCAGTGTCAGGTACAGTGGATTGTCTGTGCTCTGCATGAATATGCACTTCTTCAGCAGTCTACGCTCGATTGACCACATATTACTTTGCATCTGAGAGGGCGACGGGGATGAAATTTACGAGGCTAGAATCAAATACTTGCATATGGTGTATTGTTGGTGTGACAAAACTTCCCGGATTTATTTTCTGGCGGGGGGCTAAGTGAGGCATCGGAAGGTTCTTGTTGCAGCCCGCAACTGTCTGCGATATATAGCCAACATTTAGTTATATGCATGTAACTTCAGACGTTTAATGTAATAAATCGCATGCAATGATCTCATTAGCCAAAAATGTGCACAATGGTACTAGTTGGACATCTGACAATAGCCCACATATTCTCACTCATCATAATTTAGTACCAACCCCCGCACTGTGAAACATTATGCAATCTCTCGACACTGGTGCCACCAGTACGCTCAGATATCAGCCATTTATTGTCCATATGTCCACTTCTGTGCATGGCACTATTGTCTGCATGTTCCGCGACGAGTCTTTCCTCGACTATCTGCAGGTTTGATGACGGTTCATTGAACGTAATAGAGCTAATTATGGCCAATGTTGAGCTTATGCAGGTGAGCACAGAGGTTGATCGTCAGTGCATACAGATATTATTTGCTGTTTCCTCTTTTCGATGTTCCATCATGTGGTCCTGTTCATTAAATTTTCTAGGCCGTGACTTGGAAAAAAACTACATATTTAGTTGACGATGTACCACTGGTGGTGACTATGGTCCGTTTTCAGGTGAGGCAAAAGGGAAGCATTGTTGTGAAGATATATGGTTATATTGTCTATAACGAAGAGTAAAATGGAATCAATATTAGGCCCAGGCCTTGCTCCTATTCTTGGAACTTTATGCAGAAAAATCGACTGAGCAACCACTTGCTCAGAAAAGAGTGCTATGCTTTCTAGATCCGTTCTAATAGACTAATCCGTAGATGTAGACAGATCATTCGAACTCTCCACCGTAAAGCATTTAAAATTGGAAATCCTATTCATAACCAACCACTATGACATATTCTCATGTAGCTATAAGTATAGTGCTAGATTTTAAAGTATCAATCTCAGTTGTAAGACGCCACGACGCTTCTACCAGCAGTATACAAACTATTCTGAATACGCTTAACGGTGATGAGACATATTGACGGCTTAATGTCGTCTTGCCGTTGTTGAAGAGGCCATCGGCTTCGAGACACGAGAAAGACCAACACTTGTACCTAGTTCGGCGTTGACCTCACATATAGTCCCGAGTTGTAGATGAGTTTGAATCGTTTATGTAAGTATTTCACAATTGATTGCTATAGTTGTAATTCTAGATGTGGAATGCTTATTGGTGTGGTTAGCCTATATTAGAGAGAATATCTACTGCAACCGCAAACTTTGACATCTGAACTCCCTCACTTTTTACGTATCACAAAATAGTTCACTACGTCATCGATTATTTGTATCTCGCAGTACAATATTTAGCCTCAACCGAGACAATCATGATTGTGAAGTCTCTTTATAGATTCACACTAAGCGGAGGTCTTTTATTTTAAATACCGAAATTCCTGATGTGATATCATCTCGCGGTTATTATAGATCTTGGAACAGACCTGAAATAATGAACTTATCATTAATTGACCAACAGTAAACTCTTAATCTCTAGATTTGTGCCTGAGAAACGTAACTAGAAACTGGGACATGGATTATAGTGTTGCTCATATAGTACATATAAATAATTCTCACGCACCCTTTACTCCCGGAAGTATCATTATGTAGTGTTGTGTCATGGTATCTAAGTTGCTCTTGGTGGGGATCTCTTTTGCCTTATTTTCTGTCAAAGAATGTAGATGATATATTATTGTTCCGGACTTGCTACATCCCACTTAAGATCTACAGGTTTTGTTGTTTTGATCTTAGTATTATCCCGGGCTGGCACCATCAAAGTAATATCTTCGTGAACTAGAAGAAGCTCTAGACTAGACATAACTGAGGTGTGACCAGTTGAATCTAGGCATCACAGCTTTTGTATAAAATGACAAGAAATGATTTTGATACTCGTTGACCGGTCAATGGCCTTGGTGATATCTTAGGGAGATAGAGAAAAAGGCAATGATGACTAGCTCGAAGATGTTACAGGCTGTCTGTCTTAAATTATCATTCCTGTCAGCGATACAAGTTTAGGCCGTTAACTACTAAACGTAGCTCTTGGAACTCAGCTAAGAATTAGACATCTAATATGATAAAAATTTCAGAAATGTAAGAATCAGTCCCCCCATAAAGATGAAGCTCTGTCATTATCACGCTATAATTTCAGCGACACAGATACAATCTGACACTCTATATGGCAACAGACTATCAATCTTCCAAGGCTACAGGGTAACAGCTTGGCCTTAAGCATACCGCATAATATAGTACTATAGATTTTGAATTTCCTCTTGAAGCCACTAGTAGCTGTTATAGCCGGTACTATGACAAGGACGCGGGAATAAATAAAAGTAGGACGAGCTAAAAGAGACCAGTTACAATCTTATAGTAGGCTACATAAATGGCATATTAACGGTGTACATTGTGCTACCTGGGCCAAATGTAAGATCAGATTGGACTATGTCAGTTAGCTGTATACTTCATTGGAAATATGGAAATTTGATTGAGTATAAATACAGGGTCAGCTGATGTTTTTGTGAGGGGGGATTCGTGAGAACTTGAGTATCTCAATTTTGAAGTAACCCGAGATTCACTTGCCAATCAAATCAATTCTGTTCATAAGGAAATTAAACATTAACCGTCACTTGCCAGTATATCAAGGAAGAACCGATATGATATTGGTTAGATGCAAGAAATCAGCTAAGCAAACATAGACAAGACATAAGATACAAATCTCCATTCTTATCATATTGTTAGGAAAACTATATACGGCATCTGTGGTACCCAACACCTGACGAATCCTCTCCACCACCAGATGTACCCATGAAGCATGCATTAGCATCTTCGCAACATATCCCCATGTCTCTCCTACAGGACTTTACGACAACTTGAGCGTGACGCAGTAATATATACATGTACGCCGTACATATAAACCTTTCCTTCTTTGCTACAGGATATGCTCGAGTTGCTCAGATCTGAATAAATCTCTGATGTACTGCAGTGATCTCGCACAGAGACGCCCATTAGAGATCAGTAGATGAGACCTGCGAGGCAGAACTGACACATAGTTGACGTCTTCTATAGTCTAACAAAGCTCTGGCCCGGGGCACAAACATCATGATGTCAGTGGTACCATCTTTTTGCTTTTGTATGTTATGTCCCTGTACATAAACATATCCACTATCTCTCGTTTACACAGTAAACCCATGTATGTGCCACTAGAGCCGTCCTCTCCGACTGCCAGGTGTTCTTGATGGCGATTTTGGGATAGTCTGTCCTTGACTTTCTCCAAAGTAGTAACCCATCCTCCGTTGTCTAACTTTGGACGTAAGATGCGCCTGAGACAGTAATCCTTCTTTAACAGTCTTGTTCGCGTGTTGTGGTAACATTCCTTATCAATACACTATTAAAGTTGTTAGTGGTGAAGTGTTCATCAAGGAGAATGATAACTATTGCTATTTAATGTCTGTGATGTAGATAGATGGAAGTACATATCCCTTTTGGAACATCAGATCTAGAAATCTCACTAGATTTCCTGGCAAAATATGCCAAGGCATAGTCCGGTATTTCACCAAATTGGACGCGAGCTACTTCTAAATCAACTGCAAAGAATAGTTTGCCCAGTTCATGCAGCTTATCTTCAAAGTCATTCATATCCTTCATTTGTGCATGCAATTCTTCAAGAAGCTGAGTCAAATGTACCAACTTTTCCTCGTGGTCTGCTCTACAAGAGACATTGGAGATGAGTTGACGATGGCGAACATCTTCAATATCTTGTCCCTTGTCGTTTCTCAAAATACAGAGATCTTTAAAACAAGGGGCAACAATCGATACGCTATCCTCGCACATGATCGGTTGGAAGTATTGGTTCGCGCTGGTAGAAGTGGTCGCCAATTCCGGCAAAAAAAAATGACAGGCGCCGAGAAATCAAAAATGTTGCTTATAAGTTTTCCGTCCAATGATGTCGATATAAAGACCAAGAGAACCAGCGGAATCTATATCAGCCATGTAACATGAATTTACAATAGGCAGTAATATGAAAAGGTTCTATTTCTCACGGGCTTCATACTTGTTGGGTCTCGAAGCATCAAATCTGATGACTCGAATTACAGCTTTACCCAAGCCAATACTATATATACAATGAATTAGAAAAATTAATTATTGAAGCAACTTGAGGCAATGCCACATATCTTTTAAACAACGGCCGAATTCGTTTGATCGCTTAGACTGCTGAGTCTTCAGAAACATCCCACTTGACCGTAATGGCAAACATACTGCACCCCTCACGCTGTGCAAACATCTAGATCCATTTGTGTCGTTCTTTTATCTCATACCATTGTTCACTAGCACCTAGTATTATGTGATATTCATGACACTTGAATTCCATACTGATGTCTGGCATAGGGTAGCCCTCTTTAATGCGCCATCCAAACACACACATATCATTCAAATCTCATCTTCAACCTTGTCATCTTGAAGATCAGAGTGCATATGGTCACGGAAAGCAAATCCAGGTTGTAAAGTCCATGCCAATCTGTATATGTGAGAATTCTTCAACCATGGCAAATCGGTACAAACTAAAAATTTCGAGTGGCCCCATCTGTAATTAAGATCATAGTTGGTTTTGGCCTTATCTTGGGAAGCCTTTATAATCGGTGGGAGCTATGTTTCTGGGTCGTTGTCCTGGAGTACCGGTTTTTCAGTAGCAAAGACACCAATATCCGGCTTGATGTACTTAGAGTTGCGGGTTTTTGAGGGAATTTTGTAGTCAAGTAAGTGTTTCACGGAATGTAGATCGTGGTGTTGTAGGGAGCTTGATGACAATGTGTTCGGGAGCGATGATAAGTGGCTTCCGTTGTGCGTTCTGGAGAATCAAGCTAAATTCACACTCACGAACCGCATTTGATATGGCCAAATTAGATAGAAACTTTTTTGACGCCGTGTCCAATCTTGGAATTCAGTAAGCCGAATGCAGACATTGGAAGCGTATGATGTTGATATGTAATTACACAAAGAAAACAAACTCTCACCGACATGTAATCAGTTAGGGCTAATCCAGAATTTATCCATAAAAAATAAAAACTTTATGTTTTGTCTCGGATCATATATACTCAGGCTGTAAATCATGCTAATTTCTTGACCAACATCATTTCCTACTAATCACACTAATAACAATACAAAACGGCACTTGACAAACACTAGAACTAAATAGCTATGTTTTATTCAGCATATATGATCTTTTCCGAACACCATATAGGCCTATCTTCTCTAACCAAGATCCAAATAATAATATACTAAAGTCATAATACACTGATCTTAACACCAACGTATATATACTTACCATCATCTTTCTGGTTAGGGGCACCGAGAATACATAACGCAGGCTTCACTCATTTCACTCGTATATATATCATAAAATCGTCTTCTCCTCTAACCAACCAAATCTTTGAATGCCCCGTATCAGAATTCTGTAAACCCCCCGTCCATGAATAGGAGGCAAGATCAAATTACTGTTGAGTCAATCCCGAAAGTTGATGATCAACGCTCCAGGGTCAAACCTTCACTGCAAGTTCCATGTTCCATCATGATCAGGATACAGGTTTCTCACATCGTTGATGTGTCGTTGATGTGCATAAAGAGGTTGCATAGTTTTCTCAGGGCATAAATGATAACTATATTTGGAACATTATGACGATGAGTTTGAATACAGGGTTTTATAACCCTAGTGATATTCATATGGTTCGGATAAATCGAACAGTTATTTTGAAGACAAAGGAAACGATACGATGGAAAGGATGAATGTAGACAGAAAAGCCATTACAAAAGAGCGGTATTATGATTGGACTTTAATCCCAAGTGGACAAACTCTGAAAAAAAAGAAACAAAACAAAAGAGAGAAAAGCAAACGCTATTTTTGACACTGATAACAGGAATCCAGAACAGTACACCTTTTAAACCTTTAATATGCAAAAAAGGACAAAAACCAATAGCCAACACATCAGCGAAAACCGAGTGTCACAAGACCAATAAAAAACAATCAACAAAGGGGGGAATATGATACTATAAGTAAAGACAGTAGCAATAGCAAAAATCCCAGGATATAAAACGCCAATATGAAGGATAAAAGAACAAAGAGACATCGACCAAACCACGACAAAAGGAAGATTTGCCAAGAAATCTATAAGAGCCTTCGCTTTTTGCGATTTAGATAGTGCGTTTTGTATTCAGCCATCGTCACCCGCATCAACATATCTTCATCCTTGACCGGGATCCACGATGTCAACGCTTTCATTGCATTCTCAAAATCGGAATCGAGAATGACATCGCTAAGTGCTTGGACCAAAGCAGCGGAAGCAGCGTGAAGAACCTGCAGACCGTCACTAGGAATCTGGTTGCCGTGACTAGAGGCCGAGGTACCAAGACGCGACGGAGGAGGATGAGCTGAAGATGAAGTGCCGGGCGGCGAAGCCTTACTCCGCACAGGCAAAAGGCTGATAGCACTGCGACGAGGACCATTAGAAGGAAAAATGGAAGCAGCAGCCGACGGGGGAGGGGGAAGAGGACCTTCCACAGCAGGAGCCCCAAGAAGCATGAAGATATCCCAGATACGAAGCTGGGCACCAAAAGGAATGCTGAGGTTGAAAAGGGTGAGGTACCAGCGGGTACCATAGGCAGTTGGATCGATGCATAATTCTGTCATTTTCTTATGCACAGGCTTACCAGCGAGCCAGACGCCTTCAAGTTCACGAAGCGAATCCATTAGACCTTCAAATCCAGGAGAGTACAGACGAGCAAGGCCACGCAACGTCCACAGGCGGACAAGCATGATAAAGGCTTTCTCCTCGTCAAAATAGGAGAGAAGTGTCGCAGCAAGTGACGCCATGCCTTGCACATAACCGACCTCGGGGAAGTACAAAGCAAGAGCATGCAAGACGCGGAACAGCAAGCGCTGGCCACCACGGTACCTCCGTCTGAACATGATGTGTCTACTAATCGTACGTGGCACATCCAGGTCAATTTGTACATCGTCAATGGATGGCTTGGTTTGAAGGGCATGGAATGAGCTGACAATGCTCACTTCACTGGCAGCAGTGCCATTCTCACGAGCGCTTTGCGTCAGGAAAGAATACCAAGCTGCAGCTCTCCAGCAATCTGGAATACCCTTCCAAGTTCTCTCAATGAGCTTCGGATCTTTCATGTTGAACTCGTACTGTTGGCCTTGACCGGGAATCAAACTGTTAATCGTTGCCATTCGACGCCATTTTTCAATACGTTGCCACTCTTTGCGCTTAATAGATTCGGTTATGCGTCCGGCTTCAGCATCATCAGAGATATCCGAGATACCAGGAGCCAATGTGAGCATGTCGCCCGCCTCATCCATCCACCGCCGCTCGCGGTTAACAGGCAGCATGTTAGCAGCCTGGCGGGCGACTGATCGAGTTGAACGCCAAGAAATGGCAGAAACTTCCGAAGCCTGTGTGTTCAGTGACCGAGCGGACATCTTACGGCCGAGGTAACTGTGAGAGTGCAGCGAACTGCCAAACGTGTCTTTTTTAGATAACACACGGCGAGCGCGACCATTCTGCATTTGTTGTTGGCGAACCTCAGTAGGAGTCGACAAACGAGAATCGGAGCTCTTCGGATTGATGAAGCCGTAGCGATCAACGTCACGAGAATTCACATCCTGCCAATCTTCTAAGCCACCAGCGAGTTCAAATTCTCTTCTTACGCTGCTGCTGTCGCAGCCTTGAGAAGCAGAAGAACTGATGGAACGAGGGGTGTTCCACGCGGGAGCAAGGTTATTTGTGACAGGAGTTACTCTAAAAATAGTTAGCACTTGTGTGAAAAAGATGCCAATGCAAAATGCCACCTCATTTGCCAGTGACAGCCTAGGGTGGCTAACATCTAGGCTTATCATGGAAGAGGCAGGTACGGGAGGAAACATACAGTGCATTCTCAGTTTCTTCGGGGGCTTCAGGCATGGGTGAAAGGCGCTCGGTAGATGCCGATGCACCACTAGTTCCGACACTGTTCGCCACAGCGTTGCTAGGGGCACCGTCCTCCCAACAGATGGTCTCGCCGGTTTCGTATAGCGACCTCACCTTGTGGGACTCTTGCTCTAAGTCAGGCAAGCTTGGCTGAAGGAGGTCCGTCGGTGATGAGGCCATGATTCTTGAGGTGCGTTCAGTGTCAACTAAAGGTTGAGTTGGGGTAGTGTTGGCTTGGGGTTTATCTTTATTCGACCTAACAGGAGTCGTAGGAGGGGGGTCGTCGTTTCGACCTGACTTGGCGTGGTCAGAATGTTCACCCAATTGCTCGTGGAGTATGTCAATGAGGTCGTATGTCGGTTCACGTGATAGTCTAGGCGACAGTAAGGAAGCGAGAGAAGGTGATGGTGTAGGCGAGGTTTTGCGAAGTATGGGCAGCCCTTTCCAGACTGGGGTCAGGATAGAAGCCGATGACGAACTGTCTGAAACGATGAAGGCTGAACAGGATTTGGTGTGATTGTTCGTAGTCTTATCGGTGGTACCAGTTCCGGCCGTTGTTGCACTAGGATCCGCAGTTGCAAATTCGATGGAGCCAAGCACTGCCTCTTGTGATACACTATTGTCTATGGTATTTTTCGTGACAGGATCTTGCTGGGATGTAGATTTCAGATATTCGTCGAGGGCACTGCAAGAGATAACTCTATGATCATCAATGACGCTACCGCGTTTCGAGAATTGAAAATCAGTCAGGAATTCATGCTCTACCAGGGAGTCAGAAGGTATGTCGATAGCAAGCAGCGAGAAGTTGGCCTCGGCGTTGCTTTGCCCTTGTAACAAATAACCACCGTCCGTGGGCGCTTGAAGCTTGGCTGGTTGTGCCAGGTGAGAGTTGTTCTCAACAGTCGGAATTTTACTTAAAGGACAAGGCCAGATGCTCTCCGCAAAAGATTCCCGGGATTTTGTCGACGGCGCAAAAGTCTTTGACTTGTTGGGAGGCTGGGGCACAAGTAGCGGCGCGGGGATCGAGCTCGTATTCACTGGTGCTGCAACAATATTGGTGGACAGGCGCAGGTCCGGTAGAGGACGTGACTCAAAATCGGTAATGAGAATGAGATCGTCAACGGAAAAGCTGCCAAAATCAATGCTGAAGAAATTCTTGTTGGCAGACGGCGGGAGCGAAACGTGGTGGGCGCGTGAGTGCAGGCGAGACGACGAAGATGTCGAAGCGGGGAGCGTTTGTGGCGGCTGCTGTAACTGCACCTGCCGGTTTAGGCGACTAGCGGCGGAAGCGTAGGACTGCCGGTGGGACGAGAGCGATGACAGTGGGCTGGCGCGATGCACAGCTGTGGTGGTCGTCGAAAACAGCGACGTTGAAAAGGATGATGCGGGAGTGGCTGTGGACAAAAGCGAAGTCGATGTCAGATAGGCAGGATGTGGGGATGTTGACCTATCAACTGCAGGAAAAGGAAGGAGCGACAACTTGTACGATGTTGTAGCAGGTGGACGCGAGGTCGGTGAAGGGGGGGCCTTTGAGGCGACAAAAGACGAATGCTCGCTGAACGCTGCTGAAATAGGAAAAGAAGAAGAAGAGTTGTGTGAGTTGGCGTACGGCCACGATTCTAGTGATGCCCGCTGTTTTTGCTGGTTCAGGACGTTAGATTGCGCTTGAACTTTGACCTGTTGGGAATGAAATTGAGATTGAGCCCGAGCTGCGGGCCCTGGTCTGGTTCCGAAGCTCGACGACCCAGAAATGGAAGGAGCGCCTGTGGAAGTGGCACTAGCGATGGTTTCCCCAACCCTGGCTGCATGCTGGTCGGTGTTGCAAGGATCACGCGCAACTCTTATGCTGTTCATTTCTCCATATCTGTGGCTATATGTGGCGTTTGTGGAGTTACGGGTGCCATTGGTTGCACCAAAAGAGGGACCCTGCTCGGCACTTGGGACACAGTTATGCATGATGCCGTCCATATTCTCATGACTTGCAGGCATCATGCTTGTGCCCTGGCTCTGCTGGAATTTACGATTTCCCATTGAAGATGAACCAGAAAACAGTTGATGGGGAGCCTGCGCCGTTTGTGACCGGCTGCGGCTGCCTCCAACGAGAAAAGACAGCCGCGAAACCCCTAAAAAAGAACTCTGTGTCGGCATGGTTGAAGTTGTGGAGTGGAACCCCGACGTGGGGACGCCAGTTCCGGTAGTTGGCCGAGTGGCCAACAGGGAGAAACGGCTAACCGAAGACGTGACAGAAGTCATAGCACTTTCGTGTTCACAAATCGAAGACTGCATCGGGACTGTTGGGCTGCGTCGACGAAATCGATTCTTGACTCGGATACTGAAAGACTTGGATAGTTTAATGCGCTTCTCGGCAGACTCTTCAGACTCAGAAGTCGTGGTGTGAGAACGAGCGGTTAAATAGTGAGAGGAACCTTCACTGAATGCTGGTGAAGTCGTACCTGGACGACTATCAGCGGCTACATGCTCAGGAGTGGGACTAGGAGGATCAGGCATGGGACGGAAATCGACACTTAGACGAGAGTCTACAACAATTGTGTTGTTTATGAGACTCAAAGTCTGGACAGCGGATGGAGGAGGCATGGCCGCGGTGTCTTGATCTTGATTGTTAGTATTTTCAGATGATTGCAAAGAAATTGGCCCAAACACAGGTTCACTTGGTGTAATCGATGAACTTGGAACAGTCCACAATGTCGTTGAACCAAAGGGTTGTTTTTCTACAGGCAAAACCGGCGTTGAGTATATGCCAGAGAGATTAACAGTCTTCAGAGGGCCCGGCGTCCGAGAGAAAGATGTTGAGATAAGAACGTGTCGCCGCTTCTTAGACGGCTTGCGCTGCAATAGCGCTGGTAAGCGACAGATTGCGTGCTCTTCTTTCCCGTTAATACTGCCCTCGCAGATTGTTGAAGTTGGTGATACAGTTCCAGCGACACTTGAACCATGCCTCCAGAAGCTGTCACTACGATCTCTAGAGCCAGCCGTGCTGATGGATCGTGTACTATTGCTCTGCGTAATGCCGAGAGAACCTCTGAGCAAGTTCGGTCCACTGACAAAATCCTCGCATGGAAGTTCAGGAACGGTTGGTACCGTGAAGCTGAAATTTATGGGTGTATTATTGTCTCTGAACAAGGGATGCTCTTCGACTGGTGGCGGCGGCAGGGCGTTGCGTGATGCAGCCACGGCAACAGCAATAGTAGAAGAATTCCGGTGCAGAGTTGAAACGCTTGAGGCTGGACGTGATTGAGTATGTCCCAAGACTGAGCACGTAGAGACTGATGAAGAGCGAGTCAAAGGTCTATTGTATCTTGGTGAACTAGGTCCTGCAGTAAACGAGGATGTTGAGAAAGGTGAAGGCGGAACACTGGAAGTTGGTGGTTGAGGTGGTGATCCGGAGAATGAGAATGATGGGGGTAACGCAGATGATACACTGCTTGGTGGCCGACTGGGTGATGACGACGTTTTGGACGGGCCTACTGGGATAGGAGGAGCGGCAGCAACAGTGTTCTCATACCGGAAAGCAACAATGTTATCTTCTTTGAAGGAAGACGACAAGACGTTGGGTCGTGAGAGGCGAGATCTGAAGCTGCCAAACTTAGAAGAAGTTGGGGCCATTGTTCCTTTTCTATATATGGCACGATGATCGGCCGCCTAGCAATGGGAACTCGGTGCAACTTGACCTCGAGGACAGACACACAGTGGCCTGTCAATTGGGCAGGAATCCAGGGATAAACAACTAGTGATGAACAGGTATGTAACCTCTTTGTTTATTTGTGTTTGCTCTTCTTCCCTTTTTTTTGGCTTTTTCATTGTTTTTTTTCTAACATAAAGTCACTTGGACTGAATGTGCAAGGGATTGATTTTCTGGCACAACGTTTGGTGGCAGTTGTTTTGTGCCGATATTGATGAGCCAAAATAACAACGGAGACTAGGTTGAGTGTGTAAGTTAGCAATTGGAGTTGTTTAACAAGCGATCTTCCATGTATATAAAGTCGTTTTCTCAATCAATACAATACACAAATGACGATATTGATGTCCTCTGCGCAAATGGAACGCCACTAGCGAAGGCCACCAAAGTGGGAATGCCATCCCTTTGGATCTCTTGAGTTTGCAAAAATTCAGTAAGCATAAAGTAGTATTTGAAGGTGTTTACTATGCGATAAGATTCCAACCATTGCAGCATAAGAATGCACTCCATGAACTTCATACCTTTGATTCACATGTGCTTTGAGAGTGGTGTTGATGTTGTAGAGATGACCTAGCAAGGTGGAACAATACGCTTACAATGCAACGATGATCAGAAATTTTCCAAAAACTAGTCTTAAAAACAGACCAGTTAAAAGTTTGATGATACTATGATAAACTATTTAAAGGAATGAATGGTGACGAGGTGGTCGGTCTGCACCTACAACTAAGTCCGTTTGTCAAACTACCAAAGGATCAAGCAAGGGGTCGCAGGACTTTATTGATGTTGCAGCTTGCTTACACAAAAGTAAATGGCCAACAGAAACGCCCTCATATCGCCTATGTCCAATAGAAAATTTGTGATCGGATGTAGGGGAAGAACAGATCCAATGTGGTATTAATGTAAGGGGGGCTTCTTTAATGTTATATTTTCTTCAGCAACACTTCAATGAAACTTTAAGGTTGAGTACTGCAAATCGTGGGTTCCATTTGGTATTGCCTGCAGCTTGACAGACTGAGTGGCAACTACCACATGATTCCAAGCCATGCGTGTACAATCTGTTTCTGGTAGTTTCAACAATACGCCAAAATACGCAATCTTTCGTAGCCTCCCAAAGAACCCGCCATCGTCTATCTTCGATATCCTTTAGTTCCTCCTGGAGCCAGCCATTTCTATGGTAATTTCGATTAATTTCATGGTATCCTTATGGATCCAAAGGCTAAGGATGACGCCGAGGTCTCTAGGGATAGAGATGTTTAGCTGGGCGGTCCGGTTTTTGTAGCTATAGGGAGTGCTAAATATTGATGGATTATGATAAAGAAATCATGATAAAATCCGTAGGAGCAACTTAGTTTGAAGATAGAGGTCTATTGTTGGAAACCAATTTGTGTCAATCCCAACGTCGGTCACTTGTGACAACATTCAGAAAGCTCTAATCAGGCCCCAAGAATTTGCTGGTTTCGCCGGATTCCATAAGTCCTCCACGGCAACCATAAAAACCAACAAGCAATGTAGTGTGGCTCCATTTTTTTTGGCCTTGCAGCGTATGATGTCTAGTGTGGGTGATTATAGGTCTGACACGGTATTACCTGTGGTGAACCCGCAAGTCTTACTTATTGAAAAAGCTTTTGTGGTTGTTTCAATTAGAACCAGTAATTTGTGGTTTTAAATCTCAACTTTACTTAAGAAATATTGGTGAGTTACGGTTCAAATTAGTTTGGCATCAAAAAGCTTATTCATGTGAATCTGAAAATTTGTGCCGGCAAAATTGTCAAAATATCCTTGAGACAAGACTCTGCTGAACTCTAATATTCAAACTTGATCATGGCCATGAATACTGCTCGATTTGTGAATCTGATATAAAAATGTCCAATAATTATGAAAAGAAGATGTGTTGCTGCTAGAGATTCAGCCAGAGTCATATATTCAATCGACGTCGACACTCGATTACAAAAACTCAACAATGATAAAAAGCACAATGACAAATTGTGTCGAAGGATTAAACATGCTAAATAAGTTCAATTCAATGATCATAATTGGTAAGAGAAATGAAAACCCCTCAAGAATAACGGGTATCAAAATAGATGTCAATGACTAATTATATGTACCTACTTTTACTCTTTCGGGCCTCTTCATCACACTTGTGGTCCCGGAAAACTTGTTCCGGCATCTATACTTGAGAACTTCCGCCCCAGCCCTCTGACTTCACTTTAATAGTTCCCGCTCTAATCCCTGTCATACTCGCTCTCGCATATATTATCTAACTCCGGCTCAAAAAATTCTAGGTCCCAGACTCGATCTAGCAACAAATAAATAGATAAATATTCATAATTCATTACCACCGAACCAGACTGAATATCCTCTTTTGACACAACCAGAACCTCATCCCTGTCCATTCACATGTTTTTGTCCGGCTCTTCTGAAAGTGGAACCCCACTCCATCTATCCCAGCCCAGTCCTTTTTTTTTCACTAAATCTACCTACCTCATGGCAACATCACCGGGAAGCCGTTCGGCTCCGAAATCATCAATAGGCAATTCTGTGAATAAAGGTATATTTTACGCAGTAGTTCCTTTAACTTGTCACACTGGCTAGCTCTGCTCTAGTTCGTTCTGCACAACCACTAGAGGTCCTGTGAGGTTGAGCAGGTCGGACGAACAAACTGTTAGCGTCTTGCCTGGTTCCGCTGACCCCTAGACCATTCTTCCGAAGCTCCAGAAGCCCATTGTTTATTGGGTCTGGAGATTCTCTGCGTGCGTAGATTCAAGTTGTACTGTGGTGTTAAAAAACATATGTATAATATGGCTCAATCATATAATTGACGGACGGCTCACTGGTGAGGGGTTGGAAACCCACGTCTGGTGGTGTAATCTCCCGGCCAGTATATCCAGCAGCCGTTCATGTATTTATTTCGCGCTGTATCTCGCCTATTGATATTACTCGGTGAAATCCACATGAAATTTCTGACTGGTAACTCTTTACAACCTGAAAATACGGTGAAAAAACATGATATCCACTTGGCAATATCATTATGTCCCTCAAAGCCCGTGCCATACTCTACGCTTTCATTCCGAGCCCACATGTTCCCTTCTCACTCCCCGGCAACTTAACGCAACGTCTAAAAAAAGTGGCGGGGGGTAAAGGCTATCTTGTTTTGATAAGGAGTCAATATCGCTTCCAATCTCCATAGTGAAAAGTCAAAACTTTAAAGTCTTGGATTATTGGATTATCTCGAGATCAAAAGAATAGAACAACGCCTCTTGTCCGTGAAGGGTAGAACTAGATGTAATTTCATTGAGCAGTTCTGCAAATGATGGTATTTAACGAATGAGGGTCTTTGATAATTTTAACATAATGATTGTGGGAGTGGAACATAGCTGTTTGAAGTTTGGCGGGGCAAATCCAGAACTTCGCTATTAATTATGGACATAAAATGTTGTTAAAATGGCCTCAGCTACCATATATAGACGAATAAGATAAAATTTTAGTATCGCTGATGATGTTTTGTTATCCATTTTTCCTACTTGAGTTGCAAATCACATCAGCTGTTGAGTTTAATAGATGATTCATCAAATCAGTTACTGATATATTAGATCAGGCATGTAAGTCCATATATGGTAGGGTTAGGGTACTTATCATGATAACTTATAAACCAAAACTATAACGATCCTGGTAAATCTAAGTCATCAAATATAAAAAAATCATCATGGATGTTTCTTGGTCAAAAGTATGTCTGTAACAAAGAAAAGAAAAATCTGTCTATATAGAAAAACTAGTGTTTATTTTTTTATGGCTATAATGTTACATTCAAGATCCGGCATGTCGTGGACGTTTCAATGTACTCAAACTTTTGACTTTTCATTTAACATCATTTATTCAACGTCAAGTCGGTAAAAAAATGCATTAAGAGATTCCTCGGTGTTTCTTGCTATAAATTTCAGTCTTGTATCTCTCTCACCTACGTCAGAGACACTGAGCCTTGGGATACACAAGCAGAACTTTCAATATCATAATTCAGTGTTGTCCTTACAGGTCATGTGTATTCATGCCAGGTTCATCTTACATGGCAGGGAAAAAGGAACAAAAAATTGGTCAAAGGTAATTTCGGACAGTCTCCACTGACCTGCAGAAAACCACACAGGCTTATTTTGCAGATGGGTATTAGGAACGAGCCTTTTCTTGGTTATTTACAGGATTAATATTCACAATTTCTAAAGTTTTTTTTCCCTCTTCCTTCCCAGGTTTTGCCAATAAATGGTTGACTGGTGTTCTCCAGAGGTTCTCCCAAGGCTTAATAAGCATCCTGTTATTGTTACAAAGACACTATTGAACTGTTCCTGGCGTTCCTGGATCTAAATATTTTGCCACCAACAGGTACAACTCACGTGTAAGACAACATAAGAATCTATATGTCTTGGCCGCTATGAATCTCCAAAGTAAAATGACGGCAAAGCCTCTGCTGTCGACCCGTCAATCAAAATATCGTCCCATAACGGCCCAGCTGCTGGGATATCAACAGAAAAAAAAATATGCAGAGGCTGACACCACCAACGGCCAATCCATATCTGACAAAGCGTCCCACCAAAAGAAAGTTTGCATCTTATCAAGGTACCACTAAGTCTATCCCAAGGTACTTTTTGTCTCTAGAGATACTTCTGAACACAGTATAGAATTTACAAGATACAAACGCCGTGCCAAAGACTGTGCCTGTACCCTTCTCGCTGTGCATCCGGCGGGACAAACGCAGAGACAACATGCCATGCCGTGGCTGCCCAAAAATATTATTTCAATACGACTCAAAAAATAGCCATATTTGCTCTTCGTGCCCGGTCGCCTGAGTCTCGTGATGCAACCTGTGATGTTACAGTGCTATGTATATATGTATGTAGATATGCATACTTTTGCTCGCTTGTTCGCGTGAGTAACATTGCCGGCATCTTATTATCTAGCTACCTCAAACATTCTATAACCGCCATCTTGTATTATAGCCTATCTGTCACGGCCCCTCTGGGTCAAATAAGAGACAAATCCAAATATCACCACGGGTTCCTGCAGAGCGTCATGTCGGCCATACACCCACCTAATTATATAGTGTAGTCATATGATGTAAACATGATGGGCTCTTATCGGAAACGTTTTAACCTTTGTGACAAAAGGCTGGGAAGTGCAGCGAACGGTTCTTTTACGCAATGCCATTTTCATAGAGGACTTGCTTATTGGGCGGCTCAGACGTATGATGGCGATGGAGATGGCGATGAGGGGACAATTGGCGGTGAAGGTGAGCAGTTTTGATGTTTCTGGTTTGTAGTACAAGTGGCCTTGCACGACGAGAGACTGACTGTTTATTTACAGTTTATTTGTTAGACATTGTCTTTCTTTGTACTTTAGAAAGTATATTTTGGTCATATGTGACATGCTGACCGTCATGCAGATCCGTCATGTATAGAATCGGAACACAAATACCAAACGCCGGCTGCCAGGACTTGTTGATGCATACCATCTTGCTACCTTTTTCCCAACCCTGTCCTCAAGCAATAGTAAATCTAACAGCCAGCATACTAAAGACCCAACCAACCATGCATACACGCAAATATTGACACGAAGTATTGAATCATGCGTCCGGATGGGTTCGGTCTCCATATGAATCTTGCTTTCTCGGAGCCCGTCCCCAGCCCTGCTTGTCATGCCTGTTGTTCCCACTCTAGTACTGCTTCCTACTGATGATTCCCTTGGGGATAATTAATCCTGTTCTTATGCATAATTCTGAAAGATGCATGCATTTGCCAACTGGAAGGTCTAATGGCCGGTTGATTTGAAGAGATGTGGAGACAATCGAAGAACATGGGGTGGAGACCATACATGTCATCTTGTTTCTTTTCTAGTGAACTCAAAATCCGTGATATTGGACGTCTATTATATCTTGTCATTATATAACAACCACGTTATCTCCACGATAATTACTTTGGCACACATTATAGTCTTGCCATAAAACTTGAACTATTATCCTGGCCCATCAATCGGATGCCTAGGAACCCCTTCCACACCTTCCGCTGATGACCCTCACCAACATACCTCATACCACCCACCTCATCACATGTGGCGCCGTAATATTACTTTCTCCACCTCCCAACTGACATACACTCCCCGACCAGTCAGCCTAAATTAGCCCTTCACAACGCTATCACCTTTACATCCATCTATCCATCCATCCCTTAGATAGTCCAGCTGTCACATCTACGTACGCAGATGTACGGAAATATCTATATTGACAGGCCGGGCTTATGTTTTTTTCGCGGGGATCATGGTGGCATGTTTGGTAGTCCCTTACGTGTCAGGCTAGCGCCATGCGAGTTTTATGAAGAGAGATCTTCCGTAAAAATGGGGTGGATTAGGTTGCGACCGGTTGGGTGTGCATGAAATCATAACTTTAGAGTATAAGCCACATGTCGAGGACTAAATATATCAACCATCACAATAAATTGATGTTGATGTCAGAGATATAGAGAAAATAATAATCTTGCGGAATACAAGCCCGTAGTTGTCTATACCCTCCCATTGTGCTTTATCGTCACATTGTCCCCAATCACGTTGGTTATAAACCGGTTTCCGCAGCCCGGACTAATATGACCAGATAGCTTCAGTGCCATGGCGTTTGCAAATGCAAGCCATATCAGTACTAGAGAGCTACTGCATATGCCCCGCTTGCTAAAACATCAGCTTACACTTGATGGATGTCCGATGTCAATAAGCCAAATTACCAGTCGTAGTTCATGAGGTTATGTCATGTCGGTACATTGAATAGATGAAGAATGCTTGTCATTAAGTTCCCCAACTACGGTTATGATAGCCGGGAATCATCAATGTGCCATCGACATGTATACCCTACCCAATCTATGAATAACCCCGGTCACCATCAGCCTATACATACAAACGTTACCCTTTCAATATAACCCCCACATTAGATGGGGATGTGCCCTACTGACAGGTCACCCATTGAGTCTTCATCGGCCCAATCCTTTTCACTGTATAGAGGCGTTTCCCTACGAGGCCCGCTGACAGCGGCCAACCGCTCCAAAAACTCCGGAGGCACAGTAGGAATATACTTCCGCTCGCGTTCTCGATTCAATCCACCGAACCCAGCACCATATGAAACAAGCATATCCGTCGACGACGGCAACGTAAACGGCAGCATAAGCGCGGAATCTAGCAGCAAGTTACGTGGCGCATCATCATCAGAGTCCGAATCATCGCCACCAATAATGGGAGTGCTCGGCATAGATGAGACTTCGTTTTCAGGGATGGGACTATTGAGTGAGCTTGCCCATTGGAAGCTCTTACCAGTAACAGGAGTACCAGGAACACTACCCATACCCATTGACTTGGCGCTCATAGCACTGCGTCGGCGATCACGTTTAAGCATTGCCTCTTTATGGATAGCCTCCAAGTAGTCCAAAGCACTCTTTGGCAGACCTTTTTCATTAACCTCAGGTCTGTAGTGCTTGACAACATGGATAAGCTGCTGAGGAGTCAGCCTCTTAAGTTGTTGAAGCGTATCAACCAGTGCTTCGAGATCATCATCCGCGAGTGAAGAAAAGCATTGCAACCACTGTAAAAGTTGAATAACTGGCGCCAAGTGGCGCCGAGCTGCCTCAACCGTCGGCTCTCCACTGGCTTTGGTCTCTCCGGCTTCATAATGCTCGGGCTGTCGATTATTTGCCCTGGCCCAGTCCTCCAAAACGGACACATTCATACGAATTTGCATAGCTTTAGTCCGAGCCAGATACTTTCTGTTAGACATGATGCGGTTGAAAAGCTCCGCTCCAATCCAGTATAACAACTGGGCAATTATCTGGGATGTTATGACCGAGTGAATGTCGTACAAGTCCAACACAAAGAGGGTGGAGCTGAGCAGCGAGTTGATATTGCGTGGCGCAGGCTTCGCCCTCTGCTTAGGAGATGGTGGCCGCATACGTCTATCGAGAGGTTCTTGCTTAACAGTTTGTTTTCGCTTGAATAGCTTCCACTCGTTCTGGAAAGAAATATTCTCGAATCCAGGAATTGTTTCATGATCTAGCATTGCCACATCAAGAACCTTGTCCAAACGTCTCTCAGCATCTCGTACAATAAGGATGAAGATTTCGTTAATAAGTTCTGCGAGCTGTACTTGGTACTCGGCAGTGGAATCCACCAAGCCAGCATCCTTTTTGAGATAGTGCAACAACAAAGTTGCATTTGAGATCCAGAACGCCAAGATTGTCATGTCCCACTGTGACCGTTCGACAGTTTCGTTAATTTTGTCCAGTGCTGATGTCATGAGGCGATCAAGAAGCTCTTTTCCAGCATGGTAATGGGCATAGCGCGCGCTCAGGAAGATCATATTGGCTGGCACGGGCTTCTGACTGGGAGATCGTTGTGGCTTCATATTGGTAATAATGATATCCAGAATCGCGTTCAGTTCCGATTCCTGGAACACAAACATCTGGTCAAGAAGACATCTACTCCAGTCAAACTCAACAATCTCCTCGAACTCATCACCAGACTACATCGTGTCAGTTCATGCCTAAATTTTGATTATAATGGATGTTCAGGACTTGCCTCCGGATTGTCGTCCATACCGACATTTCCCAAGTCAACTTCGAGGTCTCTAGCACTATCCATCATCATACGGCGGTGCAATTCATGCTCGGCCATCTCTTCCTCAAAACGATCCTGGGACATTCCGGGTTTATAGAAGTCCTCACTGAGCCCCAGGCTCGCCCAGTTGTAGCCACTATCTTGAAGATAGAATCCCATATCGCTGTCTGGTGACAAGAAATCAAAGGCTGTTCTTCCAGTGGATGTTTTTTGTTGAGGTTCGGCTCCAGAGTCGAGAAGAATTTTGGCGATACCTTTGTGATGGTTGGTCATCGCCCACATCAGCGCAGTCCATTGATTGCAATCTTGGATGTTAACTCTGGCGCCAGCGTCGATCAATACTTGAACAACAGATTCATGTCCCTATTTTTGTCGATAACAGGCCCCAGTCAGGGGGGCCAACTCCAATGTTAGTCAATTTATTCTGTACGATTGGTTATCTTAGGTGTCTTGGGCCCTGTCAATACTCAATCTCGAAGAGTGTAGCAAAGGTTGCAGGGAGCGGGGTAGGTGGAACATACAAAACAAGCGGCATAGATAAGAGGCGGGGTGCCTTCCTCATCGAAAGCGTTGGCATCAATAAGCTCTTTGGCCTTACCATTGACGATGCGCTTCACGCGCTCAAGATCGCCATTGCTGGCCGCCATGTTCAAGGCCTTTTGAAGCATCGTCTTCCGCTCTGCTTCTGGTCGAGATTGGTCAGTAGCAACCTCGTCATCGTCTTCAAAACCTAACCCAATCTGATGAGCTGCTTGGGCGGCCAACATCTCGGCCAACCTAGTATCGCTGTCTTTGGGGCCACTGCCGGCATCTTCAGAGTGGAAGTTGTCATTCGAATCATTGAGCGAGAGTGCGCCGAAATCAAGCGGCTTCGTTAGAGGAGAGGTAAGAAACTGTGATTGGCCCTGCCAACCGTCATACATCTCAGTTTCAGAGACAAGGTGTTCGATCGTGGCCGGCCGACGGTCGTTCAGGTTGCGAGGAAGATCTGATGGGAGCTCTTTTGGCTCATTACTACTTATTCCTAAATCCATGGCGATTGATCAACAATCCGAATAATGATCCAGGCAAACGGACTTGAGCAAACTCTATTTAAAAAGAGCTTTCGGTGTGGGGTAATTCAAGTGGGCAATATTAACACAAGTCAAAGGTCCAATTTAGGCCGCAGTTTGCTGGTCCCATAGGCGGATTGTTCGGTCGGAGTTTGAAAATGAGCTGGTTTGGACGGCAGGCTGTGAAGTCAAGGAGAGCCTTATGATATTAAATAGATAATTAGATAAAGAAAACGAATCTCGCTAGAATTTCATGTTCAGCAACGATACGAAACGAAGGCTCTAATATTGTCGGGTTATACAGGGTTCAGGAGCAGATGTCGATTGATACATCTTGGTAGATAGTTGTTAATGTGATCACCAAATCTACGATCCCTGAGTGGGTCTACTTCTTGCGTGAGGCCTATCAAAATAGGAAGCTATGGAGGGGCAACAGATAGTGGATCCGTCACAACCCTGAGATAGGGTTAATAGGCAACTTACTGGCTATTCATAACACTAAAACAGAAAAGTTGGGCTCTCATAACACTATCAGTTTCAGAATTCCTGGTTCAAATCGACATTGGGATCGTATTAAATGGCTGTGTATGACTTGGGCATTAAACTTATAGCATTTTGTATCTACGTGGTATATGCACGGGCCAAGAAGGACGTCACTTGGCTCGTGATTAGCGGGGTATTACAATGGATTAGACGACACGCTTGCCGAAAGCTCTGATGCGCTTGACACCACCATCAGGAATCATAACAAGCTTGATATGAGTAACGGGTTTGTCTGAAATAAGGCTATCGAAAGCGTGCTCCTGGTCAGGATCACATTTGGAAGCGGCCACGAACTCCAGCCAACCCTCACTAGTGTGGCCCGGTTCAGATGCTCCCTTCCAATTGATAGCCTCAACACGGACCTTTTGGGGATAGTTCCCACGGAAGTGAGCAGTGTCCACAATGAAATTCTTGATGTACCCGGGTGCACCAAGTTTGATGATGCACCAATCAATGTGGTCCTTGGTACGAGAACGAGCAGTCTCCCAGCCATCGCCCATATCCTTACCACGACCAGGAAGCAGAAGGTTGTCCTTGGAACCGAAGTGTTGGTCGTTGCAAGATATGGCGATACCACCATTCTGAGCTGCCGCGAGATCAAAAATGGTCTCAGGGCCTTCGGGGAAGACGGGAACGGCATGGCCAAAGAGACGGAACCGAGCAATACCACCATCAGGGTACATATTCAACCGAACATGCGTGTATTGTTTTTTGGTGGGATTGTTCAGTTTCCACGAAAAGCGCTGCGAGGGGCCGCATTCCTGATGGCCAATTATTGTTTCCCATCCACCACGAGTACCCTTCCATGATACAACTTCATCATCATTCTGGCTGAAGCAACCCTCGACTGAGATCCAAGGAGCATGGTTACCATTGAAGAACGCCGTGTCTACCTCAGCACCTTCCACGGTACCAGAAGCGACACCCAGGCGGACAATGACCCAATCGAAGGGCTCTGAGTTATGACGGCGAGTCTCCCATCCATCGTACCAAGCACCAGTGTAGATCATCTTGCCGGGCTGACGGATAGGAGCGAGAGGGTTAATCAAGTTGGCTGCTTCTGCAAACCACTCATCGGAGAAGGCAAGAATCTTGCCACCAAGAGTCGCGGAAACGAGATCTAAACAATGATCTAAGCGTTAGTGAAAGCACCCCGAGAGATAACAATATCCGGTTTCCCATTAAGCCAGTTCAAGCTCGTAGACACGCGACTTCTTTGATACCTTAGATCTAGCACTAGATGGTCTAATCCCAAAATCCAGTGAAGGGGCGAGGGATTAGGCGAAAGGTGATAGGCGAAAACTGACCAATATTGTTGGAGCGGAAAGTAGAATCGATTGCATCAGCGGCAATTAGAGTGACTGGAAGGTTTTCGAGAGGATAGAGGGCGCCTTCTGGCTCCTCTTTAACAGAGGTAGGCTTGTTGAGAAGAGGGTAGATGGACATGTTACTGATTCTTGGTTTGTGCATGTACAAGTTGAAAGTTTGGTGTCAATATGAGGGTTGGTCAAGTTTGTGTATATTTGTGCATTTGTGTTAGAAAGAGAAATTGCCATACAGGACAAAAGCTACACAGAAAGGAAGCCAGGATGTTCGAAGCTATTTGTATTCCTTGCTATTCCAAGCTCTTTGGTAGCATCCCAGACATTGCCATATCCTGCAGACCCTTGACACCCATCTAGCGCACGACAGCTCACATTATCACAGGAGATACTTCAGTATTGACCTGTGTGAATCATCGGTTAGCATAGGGGTAAACGGGATGCATCATATTTCTTGGCTCAATAAATAATATTGAGCCACTGCTACAGCCAAATAGATATAACAAGTGCAATACAACCTCTCATCGGCCACTTCCGATACCGCTTTATCAGTCCTGATAAGGCTATAATACCCCAGTGAATCTTCAATTATTTGTATCCTCATGTCTCATTGGTTCATGAAGTTCGACTCATTCCTTTTGGGTGTACAGTTCTGGGATCCGTCTAAATAAGTAGATTTTATCAGGTGATAGAATCGAGCAATTGGACGACCATTGATAGATCTGATTAAAAAAACTATGGGTCACATATCCCTACACCTCCGACATCCTGGATGCAAGCGCTTCGAAGCTGCTAACACATGAACCACATGCTCGTTGATGCTACACAAGAAAGATAAATAAAAGTCAGTGACATCATTCATTTGACAATGTAGTTGGCCAGGTTGTGGCCTTGATATTATGCTCAAGATATTATAGGCATAGGCTATTATTGACCAGGTATACTTTGTCTGTTTGTGAAGTTCACCAAAACAGAATCTGTAATCCATAATATTACGCCTGTCCAAAGATCATCCCCATTCTGATATAAGCAATTATAATTCAATTATAATTGCAATATACAATCGAGTAACCATCGAGTAAAGAGAATCCACGTGTAGGGGCCTGGGAGCTCCAGTCCTATTATTTCTCTATTACTCTTGTACCACAACCTCAAAGATGTAAGGGAAGCGTGTGAATCGAATTATAAAATCTAGATTTAAAAGCGCTGGTTTCTGGGACATATTGTTATAAAGCGGCGTGGCTTCATAATTTAAGATTATCGTCATGATATTTTTGTCGTTCCAGTAGCCTCGTACTGAACTTGGACTTATCTTATCGCACCCACTTCATGGTTGACTAATAGACTCTTATCTGTTATCAGGTACTTTCCCAACTAGGTAATGGTCAGTGAGCAACCACTCACATGGCTAGTTTACCTGCTGAACCATGGCTAATTGTTGTACTATAATTGGTCACTCAAGACTTACAGCCAAACTAGGTCCTTTTTCTGTACAATACGGGATTGCAACAAACCGACGTCCTATCTTAAACACAATTTGTTTGCTTTGTCCCGTCTGATAACATGTGGTGTCTTACTCATGATGACGGGGTTTAATACGACCCCTTCAATTGCGCCACAGTCAGGGTAAGTGGTTCCAGCATGAAATAAAGGTCCTAAAATGTAGACGATGCGCAACTATAGTTCATTATATACACAAGCAAATATATAACCCCAATGCTTTACACAAGACAATGCTATACAGGGATTCGTGATTTTGCCTCTTTATTGTGTCATCCCGCTCCTCTATATTCTTGAAAAGGCCTAGATTCCAATTTGAGTTGCCTCATTTTCTTGCACCCTGTTTCATTTACTAAAACATCGCAACTCCACTTCGTTCATTCATCATCAAAATTTCGGCTGTGCCATATTGCAGAATATATCTCGCTGTGCATCTCCGTAATAACCGGAGAACTATGCCATTGAAATCAAATATATTGTCCTTTCACTAATTCTTCTTTGTGATTGTAACATAATCCTTCCACCCTCATAACGCAAGTCACTTAACGACATGTCCGCCCCAGCCCCGCAAAATGCCGATCCGGCACAAGAAGTTGCCACTTCTGTAAGTGAGACGGAACCTCTTTTGGGCACTCCTCGCGGCGTCGCTCAAGGCGAAGGTAATTCGATTTTTAGAAATCTGATCTTAGGTATGTCTGTGAGCATTAGTCATGGCAACTACAAGTACTGATACGGAAAAGGTACTGGAATTCTCGCACAGATTGGAAATCTACTCTTTCTCTTTACCACGTGGATTACAATCTTCCGTAGCAATATCATCTTGTTTTCTGGTCATCCGTTGGCGGCTAGTGTTGGAGTCTTTGTGCTCATCGAGTCCATTTTGATTCTCCAACCTACCCACACTCCGCGACAGAAGTTGATTGGTCAGCATATTCACGCTGCGTTCAATCTTTCGACTTTGATAGGTATCGGGTCTGGCGTCGGAATTATTGAGTACAACAAGTTCCATAATGGACTCGGACACTTCAAGTCATTTCATGCCTACCTTGGCATTCTGACAAGCGCTGTTCTCCTCCTTCAAATCTTTGTTGGTATCACCATGTGGAGGTTCCACTCTCTATATGGTGGAGAGCATAACGCCAAGAGCATCTGGAAATATCACCGGATCAGTGGCTACACTCTCCTCATTCTTCTGGGTGCCACTGTCATTACGGCTATGAAGACTGACTACATTGCCAACGTTGTTCAAATTAAAACGTGGGATATTGCCATCTTTTTGTTTTTGATCGCCGTTGGTGTATACCCGCGTCTTCAAAAGCAAAAGCTCGGGTTTTAAGATGGAAATGTTTGCTAATCTCCAAGGTGGTGTGAAATACCTTCACTAATTATCTCAATTCATCGCAAATTTTATATCGTTGGTCCAGGTTGTGTTCTCATGATCCTCACATGCCTGATTCCAAGTAGAAGCGTCACATTCTCGTAATATAAACCCTAATTAATCTGAAATGTTGTGATAGCCCTACTAATTTTGACCTTATATAAGGCCGAGGACCCGAGAAATAATGAGCCAGGGATCTCAACAACTCTTTTGGTACTAGATTTGTCATGTCAAGTCCTTAGTAACATTAATGGGTCAAGTTGAACAGGTATATATTAACCGATATCTGTCAATTTATACGTGGGGAAATTTCATGTCGTCTCCAGGAGACGATCCATCCTATGTCTTTTATTTTACCAAATCCAACATGACGAAATGGCCCCTCACAATTTACAAACAAGGTCGTATCAGGCATGCGTTAGCGGGACCTTCGAAGCTGGTGTCTGTTAGAAAACAACCTTTATGCATCATCAATGATGTGACATGTCCATATATAGCAGCTGGATGCAGTCATTAGGAATAGCGGGTTTAGGCGAGGACGTGTACTGGGAAGCGAAGAGGGAAGGAGTAGTAGATGAGGAATAGGGGCCTTATCTGAAGTGGATGAGATGGTAGCTGGAAGAAAATACTGCTGGTACACGAAATATTGTATCCTCAAGTCTAGATGTGGCCCGTCATCGATCGCTTAGTGGCAAGTTAGGTAACCGTGTGAAAATTATACTTTATGAGCCCGAGTTGTCATGATTATATACACTTCTGATTGAGAGTGCAAAGCTCGCTGAGGTGTTGATGGGAGTGAATATAAAGAAACATAAACAAGTGACGCAAGTGACGCCATAGTGGGTATTATGATGTCAGAAACAAGGGTTGTTTTGGGGATGTCCAGACCGAAATCTGGTACTAAGCCCGCTTTATATGTTACAAGCACGAAGTTGGTATAAGATATCCGGGAAACTAAATCATCGATAAAATCTATTACCGGAAATTCATCATAGACAAATCCATCCCACGTGTTTACGTGTTTATAGAGTTATTCAAAAAGCGGTTGTCGTTGGACATGATGATAGTTCGAACTAGTTACAGAATAGAAATCATATGAAATAATCTAGTCTGGTCAAAAAAATGATCCTCTTATTGAGTGAATGGCGGCAAACTTGACCCCATATATGTTTGCGCCACGAAGCAGCTATCTAGCGAATGAGTGTAAATTGCAAGGCTAAAAACAAAGTCCTCGACGCCTGTAAATATGTAATTCCGCAATAGTACGGAATTGTTCGGGCAGCAACATGGCTGTTTATGTATGAGCAAATTGGGTAAATCAAAGGGTCCGATGTGACCCCGGGGCAGCAAATTCTCGACTAAAGGTTGGTTGCATAACTGCATAGGAAGCAACGAGCTTACCCTACCAATAAAGATGAAGAGAAATCAAACTGACTTCCAGATCTCTTATACCACAAAGAAAGTGACGTAATTGTCTGGGATTAGCGACCTTGCTGAGGACATTGCGTAGGGATATAGCGGAAGAGATCGTAACTCGAGTGGAACAAACAAGCCTGGACATCAAAAGCATTTACCAGTGATGTTCTAGTAAATCAAGTCTAAGACGATTCTCAACACAGATCAATCACCAGTCATCGATTCAAAAAAGTCGGTAATTAAGTTTTCAGCGACAGAATATATCCAAACCAATCTAGACCAGGAACGTAAATATATTGAAAAGTAAACTGGATAGACGGTATCCTACCCAATGTTGTTGGCATCTACAGGACATCTCTTGGCATTAGGTCCAACTTATATACCCGGATACCAAGCCTCTAAATACTTTCGGTTGTTCATAATAGAATGTGCATATTCACAACATTGCTTGAAACTTTGTTGGTGGATCTACCTTGTTCTGTATTTATGACTAAACCTCCAGAGTACGCGATGAACATTCTAGTAAGCTATTTCTTACACTGCTCCCATAAACAATGATTAGTATTAACGCGAATAAAATGAGACCTGCCGGTTCAAATTTTGATTCAATGGCAACGATCAAAATTATTGAATGGCTAGGGCGGAAGTACATATGCAGTTACCTAAAATTTTAGTATAAGACTCCTAAGTCGCACATCCTGTGGTCTAGATTTGTTATATGTGGGTTTTCACATTGTGATCCTTGACAAATATTTCTTAGTATGCAGGATGGCGGTGGCAGGAATCACAATGTTATCAGACAAAGTAGTTGGACATGTCTCGGAAACTCAAGCGTGGCAGTAATAAGTACAGATATAAAACGATATCAGACTGTCCAAGCTCAACTACGAGCCATAATGTTTATTTAGAGGAACGGTATACCCGCTCTTGCCGCAAAACTTTGGTAAGATCAGCTGGTGTTTAGCGCGCGGAGATCTAGGGCAACGTTTCCCGCAAAATGAGACAAAGTCTCAAACTTCGTAACAAGGGCTAAATGTTCATAGAAAACTGACAGAGCTCCGGAGCTTGGATAAAATAACAAGGGATGGCATTTTGAGGCTTTCAGATGGCTTTTTGTTCCTATGATTCCCGGTACATTGATTTTTGACAGCAGCACGAAGCCCTGATATCAATATATCATATTCCATGCTTTATTGGTATAGATGCGTCTAAGGACGAAGATTTTGAGTCGCTGATTATCTCGAATAGTCCATGATTTTCGATATGCGCCAAACCACTAGGTCAGGATTAAATATATTCATGTGATCATTTGGTGCCAATCACTTTCCCAGCCATTAACTAAGCTCTTTTCCTAAGAATATTTTCCAGCCATTATCATAACAGGCCTGATTGTTGGATAAACTCGTTGTAAACCCAAGCAGGGATTCGTCGCTATGGGTCGGGGTGGCCGCCTGACCGGGTCTGATGGGCTGAGGGTTTGTGACAAGAACTGTTGCAGACTATCATTAGTTGGGCTCCATTTTGGGCTTCTCCACTGTATTAGGGAAAAGATAGGCAGGGTTCAAGTACAATAGAGTATATACATCTCCACTCTCAGGATGATGGTAAATATCATTGGTCCTTGAGGTATAGAGAAATATTTTCAATATTTATTGTCGTGGACTTCGTAAAGTAACTATAAAATGCCACTGTACGACCGTCATTCAGCGTCGTATCTTGGCTGGAACTTTCCCCATTAAGACAGACGTCATACATCGAGAGAGACTATTTACGTAGTCATCCCAGCATAATTGCTCAAACTTGCATGTGCCGCTGTTGGAGGCGAATCCTTCATGAAATCCGGTCCCACAGGCTTTGGCATGATGCAGGTTGTTGAGAGATTCCTCTTCTATCTTGTGGTCTGCCGGAAATCTCAGATCTTTCCAATGAACGTTCTGTCGCTTAGCCTCCATACATATTTACTACAGTCTAGGTCGTAACGACAGCTAGTCTCCTGCATTTCTACCATTTGCGTGCATGTGCGTACTTCCTGGTAGCCCGACTTCCTATCGACTATCACGGACCTTTTAAGAGTTGCCAATGCATTTAGCTGTTTCTGGCCACTGTCCTCTAGTAGCTCCTGGACCCACTCTTTCAAGCTTGGTCGACAGCCCTCTTTGCAACCTTCGCTGAATTTCTGTTTTTTTTTTTTTTTGAAATTTTGCATTCAATAACACCGGTATGTCTCTCTCGTTGATCACAATTGGACTTACTTTTGGTACTGATTCTCGGTTAGTCACAGGCTTCTGAGTGACAAATTGCTTACATTGATTTCCCACGGCATATCACATCCAACCACCACCATTTATCGCCCAGTCATCTCAACTCAGCCATCACCGCGTACACAACCCACTCCAAACCGCCAACGCCTTTAAACTATACGAATTCGCTAAACAAGACAGTCAAGATAACAAAGCCGTGACACTTTCGACGGGTCTCAATCAACTCGTGCCCGTACTATTTACCCTACGACCATTAAAAATCCACCATCGCCTCATCTGCCGACCATCGTTTCATTGATATCCCGTTTATATCATCTCAATTTCGAAGCTATTCAATATCGATATCTCAAAGTTACTGGACATCTCATACTTTTGTACTTGTATCCGAAGTGAGGAAGCACTAGAAGTCCATATATTATCTGATATTATCGCATCTCACTTCGATCAAAAAGAGCTCCACTAAACTCGACACGCCGGTAAAAAGTACTACCTCTTGGCCCAACCACAGTTTACTATTTATCGGGGCTCCTTAGCTGCCGCACCAATCCTAACCTGCATATCTAGCCACAGTATGCCTTAATTTTCCAGTCAGCCGCAGTCATATAGACCGACACCAGCCGGAAAGGAGTACAATTGAAGGTGGCACATTAGTATCATCGCGATTAGTGTCCCAGAACATTACGGCCATTCGCCATGTCTACCTCAACACATTTAGGTGGTCCCGACCCCACAGCCACCAGCCCCAATACTAATATCTCTTCGCCATCTTCCATTTATTCAAACTCGACCATCAAAGCGTCTCATCCCTCTGTCAACAACTGGCCAATGTCCTCTCTTTCCCCTGTGTCACCCTTAGAGTCCCGAGATGCTTCAGGGCCTCGCAGCCCTGGACCTCGAAAAACTAGCAATGGAATTGGGACCTCCTTTCCGCAAGCCCATCTTTCAGAGTACAGCCGCAGCATGGCTCTGCAGATTGGCAATATGGTTGGAAAAGGGTCTACTGGGAACTCGAGGACCTTGAAGACCACCGCAACGAAAACCTTTAATTTCAACCCCAAAAAATCACCTCTAATACTCGCCACACAACCTGAACCGTCATCCCTATTATCGAGTGTGGTATCTGTAATAGATGATGTCTCTCGCCAAACAAGATCGCCCAGTCAAAATCCATCTTCTGGATCGGGATCTACCCCGGTACAAGCTAATGTGGGAGTGGCCCCTGCACAGGCAGCTGTGACGTCACCGCCACCTCGACCTCACCATGACCGCGATTTAAATCAAGATATCCCGACTGCTTCCACCGAATCCACCAGGACTGTCTGCGCTGGCGAAACTCCTAACTACGTCTCACAAACTCCTTCATATCCATTTCCACGCATGATGAATCGCAAACAGTCTTCCGCAACAATCCCTCCACCACCCAAAGCTCATATACTAGCATCTTTCACTCGTGCATATACAGTTCCATCTACTGGCGTCACCACAGAGGAACAGATAATACCCAGCTTACCGACTCCGATAGCTTCAGCACATTTTGGACCGAGCCTTGTCTCACCTCAGAATGACCAGATTCCCTTATCAGACTATCCTGTTCCCAACCTCTATAACCTCACGTTACAGCTTACAGCTGAACCTGGACTGGACTCGTGGTGGGAAGCCGTTGTTCAGATGATGATCGAGAATTATAAAGCTGAACGAGTTTCTCTTTCTGTTCCAGCGGATCCAACGGACATTGATAATGTTCCTTGGGGACAGAAAGCCACATTCTGTGATCGCGATAAAGATACATTCAGTATGGGTTATCTGGGACAAAAGACTTGCAATATGAATATCCCCAACAATATCGATACTCCGATTTCGCAATATACGAAGGGGTTTGGTGATGACCATTCTGGTAGCAGACCAACATCACGACCATCTATGTCTACCCGCAATTCTTATGCGAAAGACCAGCTTGGCGAAATCCCATCTCTAAGTCGCAATCCATCTGCTAGAAGAGCAGCTGCGGCACTGAGACGGCATAGTCATTTCCCAACCAGCGAAAAGATAGATACGAGTCAGCCGTCTAATTTGAAGCGAGAATTCCTGGAACAGTATGATAATCAGACACCGGTCTCGTCAACGGCTTTGTGGAATCTTCCTCGTTCACCACTAGAGTCCTCTAAGGGCCAAGTATTACCTGTCCTCCAGGCTTTAGACTTTGAAGCTGATCCGCTTATCGACAACAATGGCGTGCGAAGGGTGTTAGATCGTGGGTGCACGATTGCCTTGACCCGTACCTTTCCGTATCTGAAAGAAGATACCAAGGAAAATTCTCCAAACAAGCTTCGGACTTCTTCATCACACAACTCCAGCGGTGCAGAAACACCAAAGAGGCCACGACTCCATCAAACTGAATCGACCTCACAACTTTCAGATATATTGGGTGGTGCTAAAACTCGGCCTAGTCGGAGCCGTAGTTTGCGAGAACGTGCGGGACGTAAAGGAACTCGGATAGTATCTGTACCCGAAGAGGAAGATGAACGAAAACCACCGTCTCCATCATTTGAAGAGCATGAGCAAGCCCCATCACCTTGGACCCAATCACCAGCACCTTCACCCGCCCTGAGACCTGACACAAAAGAAAACCCTTTTTTTGCAGATGCTGTTGTAGACGAGTCGTCATTCAATCCGATGGATGACCAGACTCCCAACAACTATGCGTCGATGAACCCACCAGAAGCTATTGGCATTGACAACAGCTGGACTGTCATCCATGTACCGTTGTCCTTTGCCATTACCAACAAGTCTTCCGGGTCTTTCCAACTGGATCCATACTCACTAGATGATCGATTCCATCGTCGTGCCCGAAGCTCTGCAGGTCAAATTCCTCGCTACCAGCGTATTGGAGGCGAGGTTCCAGCGCCACGCAAAACACGCTCACCTCCCATTGCTATCCTGTCAATCCAGTCTCCGGTCATACCCTACCCAAAACAGTTGGCTGAAAGTTTGGATCATCTCTCACCAATCTTAACTCACTCGTTCTCTCTTGCTCGGAAATACTCCATGGTAGCGACTGAATTGTCAAGCCTGCGTAGTCGTCGACAGGTTGCCATGGGGTTCGGTAGTCTTGGCTTGCCTAAAGGGCCTGCAACTTCGCAATTTCCACCTTTAGATGGAACTGGTAATGGTGATAATTCCCAGTTTTCTATGACGGGTAGCATCACCAGTCCTAGTGAATGGTCAGCTGTTTCCCGAAGCGCTGCTGGATCACCTATACCAACGCCCTCGTTTGAAGATGTTCTTGGCCCCAAAGACAAGCGGCCACTCAAAACCAGCCCCGCACTCCTTGGCGGTGATGGGTACTTTGCCGGTGCATCAATTGCTGAAACATTGTCTGATTCCGAACCTAAGTCTGCTAATGATTTGACAACTCCGGTGCAGGCTACGGCTAACCTACAGTTACCTATCCCCACACCGGGAATATTTACGCCAGCATCTCGCAGTGCGATATTTTCCGAGAAGTACTCACTCTCTCAGCGTCGGAGTTCTCTCGGCAGAATATGGCCCATTACCAGTTCTAACACTTCCAACCTACCAACTCGCCCTAAGTTGCCTCATGCTTTGACGACCCATGAGCTTGTCCCGTCGACCGACAAAGCCGAAAGCGTGTCACCCCTCAGCGTCGTTACACAGCCGGAAATTCTACCCGTCAGCCCCGCCACCCCTACTAGTAAACCTCTCAACCGAGCGGAAAGCTCCCGTACAACCATCACTCAATCTGGTAACGGCCGGCGCCATAGTCTGCTCCATTCGTATGGCGCCGACTTTGCAACCTCATTCCCTACGCTTCCGCAGTCGACGACAGTCACAACAAAGGGTATTCCAACTGTCCCTGGACCCGATACTTCTGGTGGCTCTGTCGTAGGCCGGGTGGTCGACATGGCTCCACCTTCCGATAAACTCAAAGGTCTCATTCTCGACTCTCTACCGGCCCAGGTCTTTGTTGCTATGCCTCTGACTGGCCAAATTGTGTGGGTGAACAGTCGTTACCTGTCATACCGCGGTCTTTCGGCTCAGGACCTTGCCGCTGATCCCTACGGTAGCATCCATCCTGATGACCGGCAAGAGTATCTAAGGGCATGGGGTCATTCACTCAGAACTGGCGATCAGTTCTCATGCACAGTCAGGATCAAACGTTTTGATGATTGTTATCGCTGGTTCTACGCACGTGCAGTCGCCTCTCGTGACAAACGTGGTGTCATTTTGCAGTTCTTGGGTTCGTACATGGACATTCACGACCAACATATTGCAGAACTGAAGGCAGCTCGTCAAGAGGAGATTGGGGCATCTGAAGCGAAGCACAGACTTTTAGCCAACCTGATTCCCCAGATCGTCTTCACTGCTGAAGAAGAGGGTGTTACCTTCACCAACGACCAGTGGTTGTCTTATGTTGACAAGCCTTTTGAAGATTGTCTTGGTATGGATTTCTTGAACTACGTCCATGAGGACGACCTCAAAAAGTTCTTGGCCACATCAGAAGATCCTGAACCCTTGCCGCAACCGCAGCTTGACCTGAGTCGTTTCGAATCTAATACTAGCAAACAAGTAACTGTGGATGGCTCCAAGGTTCCTCACCACCTTAGTGACGCACCTAGTGTTAGCACCGGGACTGGTTATGAAACCAAGTCGAACGGCTCCACCTCTATTAGATCTACATCGAGGCGTACAAGTCGCAGCAGCAGTTTTGGTAGTCATTTCGGGTTCAACAACATCATGTCAGCTGACCTGGATGAGCTCATTCGTCGCGGTGTCGTCAAACAGACTACTGACAGCACTGGCCGAGTCGCTTACACCATCGAAGTCCGTTTACGATCTAAAACTGGGGAGTACCGCTGGCACTTGGTGCGCTGTGTCGAGATCGAGAACATCAACCTTGTCAAGACGGGTGCTTACTTTGGCTCGGCTACTGATATCAACGATCAGAAGCTTCTTGAAGAAAAACTTAAGGAGGCCATGGAATCCAAAAGTAGATTCCTGAGCAACATGTCTCATGAGATCCGTACTCCTCTGATTGGTATCTCTGGTATGATTACATTCCTCCAAGATACTGGGCTCACTGTTGATCAACGGGACTACACCAACACCATCCAGAACAGTGCAAATAGCTTGTTGCTCATCATCAACGATATCTTGGATTTATCCAAGGCCGCAGCTGGCATGATGAAGTTGAGCTTCGAGTGGTTCCATACTCGCTCACTCATTGAGGATGTCAATGATCTGGTGTCAACTATGGCTATGAACAAGGAGCTTGAACTCAACTACGTTGTGGATGCCAATGTTCCGGCCTGGATCAAGGGTGATAAAGTCCGTATCCGCCAGATTTTACTGAACGTAATTGGAAATGCTATCAAATTTACAGAGAAAGGTGAAGTCTTTAGTCACTGTAGATTGTACATGGACAATGGTGATGGCAAGGCTATACAGGATAAAGTCATTCGTCAGAGCAGTTCGAAATCTGTTAACTCCAGCAATTCCATCGTCCTGGAGTTTGTCGTCATTGACACCGGCCGAGGTTTCTCAGCTAAGGAGGCTGAACTCATCTTTAAGCCCTTCAGTCAAATCGATGGCAGTAGTACCCGTCAACATGGTGGTAGTGGTCTTGGTCTGGTCATTTCCCGCCAACTGGTTGAGATGCATGGTGGAAGGATGATTGGCATGTCTAAGCCTGGCGAGGGCTCGCAGTTCAGTTTCACAGCCCGATTTGCTCTGCCAACCCCTGAGGACCACCCCAATACTCAGAGTCATCAAGCCTCCGCCGAGGCTCTGTCTTCTCCCAAGCTCAAGCTTGCCAAGAGCAAGGACGGCAAAGGCAAACTTAAGAAATCAAAGAATAAATTCGTAGAAATTGCTGAACTCCCGAAGATTTGTGGCGAGGAGTCCAAGTCTAATGAGACAGGAGCCACCTCTACTTCTCGGGCAAATAAGGCTGGTAAGAACTCAGAAACGCCTGATATGACTGTCAAGCATCTCAAACAGATCAAACCCAATAAATCTTCAAAGTCAGGCAAGTCTTCCAAAGCAAAGCTTAGCAAAACCAAGAAGTCTGAGGAACCTCAGGCTCGTTCGTTTGCCACTATAAACCAAGATCTGGTTGATCTTGCCCAAGCCGCCCGTGCCAGTGGTATAGATGTCCTTCAAATGAACGCCGAGCCCCAGCTGGATTCCGGTTCCACAAATCCCGCTGATAGTTATGCCCCAGGTAACATTGAAGTTTTGGAAGAATACAAGATCTTAGTTATCTGCCCCCACCAGTACAGTCGTGAAGCTACCACCCAACACATCGAGATGACATTCCCGAAGGACACTCGGCGGACAATCCTTGCGCTTCCCGATGCCCAAGCGGTCCTCGACATGATTTCCAAGCAGAATCCCGAACCCTTTACGCACGTGGTACTTAACGCCGGAACTGCTCAACCTACTATCCAGTTCATGGAAGCCATCGACGGTATTCCTGGTCTCACCAACGCTACTAAGCTTGTTCTTTGTGATACCATCCAGCGTCAGAAGCTGAAGCATCTCCCTGAGGAAGATAATCCCCGTCTCATTCGCGGGGGCCACGTTCACTTTATCAACAAGCCTCTTCGTCCTTCGCGCTTTGCTGATTTTTTTGACCCTTTCCGCAATGGTGAATTCAGCATTGATCGGAACCGGTCATCTGCGGAGCAGCAAACTCGGGATACCAGGGCGCATTACACCGAAATTTCCAAAATTATTGGAGGCAAGGGTTACAGAGTGTTGTTGGTTGAGGATAACCCGGTCAACCGCAAGGTCTTGACGCAGTTCTTGGATAAGATTGGAGTGGAGGCAACTGTTGTTTTTGATGGAAGGGAGTGTATTGAGGAAATTACGAAACGCTCGTGGGGCTACTACACCATGGCTCTTGTAAGTGATCCCGCTCTATTATTCCATCTCACCTTTATCTGCCAGTACTAACTATATCTTCAGTGTGACCTTCAAATGCCTCAAATCGATGGCTTCGAGGCCTGCACAGTTGTCCGTAGATGGGAAGCGGAAAACGGCTACGACCGCATGCCCTTCATTGCGTTGTCCGCTAATGTCTTGAAGGACACCATCGATCAATCCTTCAGGGTCGGATTCTCTGAATACATCACGAAGCCTGTTGACTTTGTGCACCTGGGTCATGTCATGTTTAGATATTTCCCTGGGATAAGCGAGGAGAACATACAAGTGGGAGCAGAAGTTGCGGTGGAAACTATAGACGAGGGAAATGAAGACGATGATACAAAAACAGAAACGGGGAAAAATATAGATTGAAGGCGACGCTAGAGATGGGGGTGGGAATTCTAGCTTTCACAGGAACAGAGATGTCATGGTTTAAGGTAATGAATAATTTTAGGTCTATAGATCGGTGGTTCTGGGTTCTCATGATTTCTTTTTACGGTTTGCCCATGGGGTTTTTGTTTTTGGTTACATAGCTTTTTACTTGCAATGGTTTGATAGATATGTATGTGTACACATGTTATGATCTGGTTAGCGTTCTTTGTTTTATGAATCGATCATCATTTTGGAAACCAGTGTCATCTCACGAAATAGATAAACATACTTTTCAAAAACAATATCGAATCCAATTTTACACAAGTATCTGGTATTTAATATAAATATCAAAACCTACCGTTTAGCATAAAGACTTCTTAATACACACTGCCACGGATACTCCGATCCTCCTTCTCCACTGCATCCAAATCTTCTTCCTCTTCTTCTCTTTTCCCCCCCTCATGGCCATTCCCATCCCCCAACCGATCCGCTCTCATACCCCTCCCCATCCCACTCTCCATCACAATATCCTCCGAATTCACAAAATCACTCTCATCTTCCTCTTCATCATCTGCATCCTCATTATTACTTCCCACCCCCTTGGACCCCATGGGCCTCCCGTCTCCCCCTCCGCCACCCCCGACCTTTCTCGCCGCGGCCATCCGCGCATTCGTCTTCGCAGCCCGTGCCAAAAGACTGTTAATCAACTGTGGTTGGCGTACGGATCTCCGCGCTGGCCCCGCGCTGCTCTCGTTATCAGTATTCGCCAGCGATGTATGACCAGAGTAGGACCCGCCGCCGTCACGCCCGACATGGAGGGAGGAGTGTTTGTGATAGTTGTAATTGTAAAGGTGGTGGTGGTGGTGGTGGTGGAGTTTCCCGTGGCCGTGCATGGACGGGCGGACCATTTCGCAGGAGCTTTCGTTATTGCTGTCGGGATCATCGAAGTTGTCAAGTTCAGGGGAGAACATGCTGCGGAGGCGATCTTCGGGGGAGATGAAGGATGGAGTGGCGTCGGGGGAGGAGACCATTTCTTCCTGGGCAAGGCGAGTGTTGATGTCAATGTTACTGGCGCCATGAATTAGAGGGCCGCTGATATCGCCGCTGGTAGTGGGGTCGGAGCCGGAGCTGAGTTCTCGGGGGTCGTTGGGGTCATCGTCGGAGTTGTACATGCGGCGAGTCGATCTGCGCATTAGCAGCGGGGGCCTTGCCAGAGATTGGCTGGATCCTTGGGGTTCTGGGACGGGAGCGTCGGATAATGCTGTTACGGCGGCTATGTTATCGCCATTTATAACCTTTTCGGCAGCCACCTCCAAGCCTGAAGTTCTCGGTGTCTTAGCCTTGATAGAACTAGGCTTAGCCTTGGCAGCATTCACACGACCAGCGTTAGCCAGCTCAGTACTGTGCTTGCGAGCATCCTGCTCATCCTTCTGGCGTAACAGTAACATCTCAGAGTCTCGATTTCGTGCTAGGTTTCGCGAGTGGTCACACCCGTTTGGACAACCGCCCCAACGGCGGATGACGACTTGGCTCTTGTTACAGGGCAGTTTCGTAGCATCCTTTTGGGCATCTCTGGGCACAATGGGGCTCATGGTGCTGTCCTGTTCCTTTCCGGTCTCCTTTTCTTTCTCCTTGAGTCGTTCCCGTCGTAATTCTGACCATGTCCGAAGTTTGTTTTGGAGGATGTATTTGCCGCTGTCATCTTTCTTCATTATGAGGAATTCACAATGGTTGACGTTGCGCAAATCTTCAAAGTACTCAACAGTAAAGTGATACCACTTCATCAAGAACACACGAGACATAAGACCGTGAGTGACTGTACACAAAGCAAAAAATGGTTTGCGGTTAGCATTGTGTCATACCTGACAGATCGAAAGCCTCGATTCGGCAAACTTACCAAGAACGCAGACACTACCAAAGTCGTCCTCCCCAAATTGACGCCACAAGGACTCATTGAACCCACTGATGCGGTCGTACGCATCGGCGGCACTCTCTCCATTGGGAATGCGGTAAAAGAAGTGCCCGTAGTCGGCTCGCTCCTGCCACATGCGCTCCATCTCAGCGCTGCATGGCTGGAAGTTGCCAAAGTCCTGTTCACGAAGGCGGGGTTCCTCGTAGACCTTGATGTTGGGGCGCTTGAAAGGGGAGTCGCTGTCGGTTAGGGTGGACAGGATTCCTTCAGTGGTCTCGCGGGTGCGGCGGTAAGGGGATGTGAAGAAATGGAGCTTATCATCGGGACGCAGCATAGCCTTGAGACGGCGGCCGGCTTCATAGGCTTGTTGCCATCCTTCTGAGGTAAGCTTGACACGGTGATCGGGGATGGTCTGGTGGATATCGCGGTTTTCTGTAGGTAGTAGTGGTTAGCTTGGTAATTCTTCATCGTTATTTATGTGGCCACCGGATTCAATGTTGCGATGCGGGAGCTGCAGTGGCAGACTTACTGTTGCCCTCCGACTGGGCATGACGGATAAGAATGATTAATCTTGGCTTTGCCATACAGAAAGATGCTGAATAATCTGATAATTAGTTTGTGCAGGTCGAAAGAAAAGCCAAAGTAGGTTTCTATTCTACGACAAAAAGAATAAATAGAAGATGGGTTTTCGAATAGAAAAAAAAGTCACGATGCCAATGGTTTCTTGTATTCAAGTAGAAGCGAAGCGGCCGGGCTGGTTGATTCTCCAAAGGCAAAGTCAAGATGGGCTGTTGGTATGCAGGGGATAGGCGATACTCTGCGCTCGATCTGGGATTTGGCCTGCAGGCGATGGGCAATGGGATGATGGAATTATCGAAAGATCTCGTGATGGCAAATATCTTTATATCACAACCTAGGGATTAAAGATAAAATATATAGGACTTTAGAATATGATGGTAAATTGGTGTTGTTACAAGAAAGCTGAAGTTGGTGTGGAAGAAGTAAAACTAGGGATTTAAATACAAAATTTATCAAAATCGAGCAACAGCTTCAGAACACCCACACAACCCGCCGCAGTAAACTCAAATGATCAAAGCTCCTGAGCAGCTTGATGTAGCGGCGCATGGAAGCCATGGGCTCCTTCCTTTATTCTAAATAAAGCACAAAAACATGAGATTTACCAATTGTCATTATGTTCAAGGCTGTCTGAAGAAGCTTTCAAACGAGGAGCGTCTGTGCTCAACGCCGCACCACTGGACAACTCTACGGAAAACTGTGCATCTGGATGCTTCTCAAACGATATCATTTTCTGGCTATCTACATCTACTGCAATTTTTCATAGGCCGAGGAACCATGAGAAAGAATGCGCCTCTCATCATGATCATATGGTGTTCATCAATGACAGTGTAAGACCGTTCTTCACCTGACTACATAATAACATTAAATATGAATAATTGAGCAGCTTTTATTTCTAAAGCGCAACTACATAAGCTGTATCCAACCAATAAAAACTACCCATTCATAATATCAGACAATGATCTCATTGGCCAATCAATCGTACGTCGTTTCCTCAACCTGGTGATATTATTGGCTTCACGTCCAAACCCAGCCCACGTCATACAAACCACAAAAATTTAGATAACATTTGCCACCCAGTCCCATCAATAGATAAAAAGAACCTGCTCAAGTCCACCAACAGAATTTCTGCTTTGAACCACGGAAAATTCTGTACTGAGTAACCCCGCAATAGTCCTTGCCATTTATTATTTAGTTCCCCCTTCCATCCGACAACGTACGGGCAGAAACTCTGTGGCCCCTCACCCGACTATCAACCCATCCCAAAACGCAGCTTCGTGTAGCGAATTTGTGATCAGCCTCTGTCCGCAGTTAACTTTTGCTGTATTGCAACATTCAAGATGTTTTATTGGAAATGTTGTTTAAAATTCATATAAATACAAATATAAGAGATACATACAATGTGCGGCTTTATCAAACAATGAAACTACAAGCTTGGTGGGACCCACCAGGTCATCACAGTACTATCTCATGAGTCTACTGTTCCTACACCTTCTAGTTGCATGAGAGCCTGCAGAATAGTGTTCCAGTCACATTCTTTTCTATAATCAATACATCCCTTATTTCACCTGCAGGAGTCATGATGAGCCAATATTCTCACAAGTTCATGATCCATTTAAAGCAACGCTTATAGACATACAAAATCAGGCTTTCTCTGTGTATAACACCATTTACCCCCCCCCCCCACTAAACATGTGCATATCTATGTCCACAACCATGAAACTACAATCCCTGCACCGTGCCCCTCCAAACACACTTATTTTTTCTTCCAAGGTTTTCCAATGTTTCGTCCGTCACCATCCAAACTCCACTCGCCATCCTTCCAGCTCGGCTCACCCCAAGAACAAAAGACCACCAGAGCCCACAAGGCAGTGCAGCCGCGGCATAAACAATATGCGATCGTTCAAGTTAACGTTTATCTTGAAACCGTGCTGGTGGTTTGACACTGCCAAGACATTACTGGTGATCGACTAGGTTGGGTTGTTGTCAACAGTAGTTTGGGTATATTTCATGAAAGTTCTAGATTTATTAGTGGATATTCTATTTATGGCGACTTGCTGAAGAGTTTCCTGTTGTCCATGGTCTCAGTGTTCGTCAACCGGTAGACCCTTGGGAACTATATGAATATATCTTGAACGTCCGAAGCAGTAGTCAAGTTTGCGGACAATCTTGACCAGAATTTGTAGTACAAATTTAAAAACACAACTATAGTAAATATTTTGATATCATTTAGTAGGGTTGAGGTTAACTTAGCTACTGAACCCTAGCCTAGCTTTTACATGTCAACATCATAGACTTGCCTGAAAGAGAATTCAAAGAGCACAGCATATTAACTTCTCGTGAATGTAATATAACGGAATACTTATAAGCGTTCTCATCTATCTCATGGTTGACTGGTACTCATTTACTCACACTAAGCCACCCCAACTTCAACCGCGCGCAGTCACGTGAGCACGTGATATCCACACTTATGGGTGCCAGGGCTAAAATGCTTGCATTGTGAACCCGGCTAACCTTTTGTCCAGTTTTGGCGCAAAATCTGTCAACTTTTATACAAAAAGTAAAGCACAAACTTTGTGTCTCAATTGCGCTTTTTCTTGTTTTCTCTACACTAATTCTTTCAATACGTGCGAAATTCCGCATATCCACGACACATCTGTCTATCATCGCCAACCCTACAAATCTGCGATCAACCCCAGTCCCTCTCCAACCCACCTCGCCGCCACCACCCACTATGCCCGACCCCTCCACCATCCCCACCTCCTCCGACAAACGCAGTCACCGTCCCACTAAACGCCGCCTCCTCTCCCCCACTGCCGATCAAGCCGCCTCTCTCGAAGCCCTCTTTGCCAAACCTAATCAAGAAATCCACACCTCCCCCACCGCCACCGCGGCCCCCCGTGCCCTCCCGCCACCCCCCGACATCGTCACCAATGTTCAGGGGTCCTCAGCGGGCGCCGGGTCCGGCGAGTTCCATGTGTACAAGGCGGCGAGACGGCGGGAATACGAGAGGCTGAGGAGGATGGATGAGGAGGTGAGGAAGGAAGATGCAGATAGGAAGTTTGCGACGGAGAAAGAAGAGAGGGAGAGGAGAGATGCGGAAAAGACGAGGAAGAATAGGGAAAAGAGGGAGAAGATGAAGGCGCGGAAGGCAAAGGGGAATAATGGAGGTGGTGCGCCGGCGCAAGGAGCTAAGAAAGCACCGGGAATCGCTAAGCGGATGGACATGATTGAGCCGCAAAGCAGTGAGAGCTCTGAAAGAAAGACCGAGCCTGACGCTACAGCGGGAGCCCCATCTAAAAGCGATACTGCTCCTGCGAATGCCCCGGTTTCTTCTGAATCTGTCGGTATCATCATCCATGAAAATGATTAATCTTGGATTCGCCTTTAACCTTAAAAAAACTGTAGCGCTGATGCGCATTCTTTGCTTCTTATACCCTTTTTGCGTTTTCATTTTCTGGACATGGCTTTACGGCACATGTGACTCGTTCTACCCAGCCTAGATATTTCCAAAAGCAACACTACAAATTGTTCAATATACAAATACAATAGACTATTGAAGTTTAAATAAGAAATTGATAATTAACTGCAAAAGTTTATGTATATATCCAATTGTCACCCAACCGATAATCCCAAATTTACCCATGGTATATGCTGAGTGTTCCAATATTGTACCGAGCCCATTAAGATATTGAGGTCTATTATTTTCTTGATATGCTCGTAATAATCCTCGCGTCGTTTCATCTATGTTGTGTACATCCCTTCTCATCCTTCATAATCAACTTCTCTACTCTTCCGCAGGAGCACTACCGCCACCAGGCATGGTGGCCTTCTTGGCACTGCAGATGTCATCAACACGGAGAAGCAGGCAAGCAGCCTCAATAGCAGTCTTGATACTCTGCAGTTTGATGGCGGAAGGTTCCCAGACACCGTACTCCTTCATGTCAACGATGATGCCCTGCTCGCCATCAATACCCCAAGTGTGGTTACCTTCGGCGTGTTTGGCGCGCAAGTCAGTCAACAACCTGACGGGACTGGAGCCAGCATTCTGGACGAGTGTCCGGGGAATGACCTCCATGGCATCGGCGACGGCCTTGTATGGCCACTGAGCAACACCCTCAACACCCTTTGCGAGTTGGTTGAGTCTGACAGAAACAGCCATCTCGATGGCACCACCACCAGGTGCCAGGCGGGGCTGGAATATGACATTCCGGGCGACACCCATGGCGTCGTGAAGGTTACGCTCAATCTCATTCAGGATATCCTTGGAAGGACCGCGCAGAAGGATGGTGCAAGCCTTGGGGTTCTTACACTTAGTCATGAAGGTGAAGTACTCATCACCAATTTTCTCGATCTCAAAGAGACCGCACTGAGTACCGATGTCAGACTCCTGAAGATCATCGATGCGGTTGACGATAGTGGCGCCAGTAGCACGGGCGATACGGTTGTTGTCGGTCTTGCGAACTCTGCGGAGAGCAGTGACACCAGCCTTGACGAGGTAGTGCTGGGCTAAATCGGAAACACCCTTCTCCGTGATGACAAGGTCAGGCTTGAGCTGCAGAAGAGAGTCGCACATGGCCTTGATTTGCTCCTCCTCAATCTCCAGGATACGGCTCCAGTCCTCCTCTTTGGTGATTTCAATTTGCGTCTGCGATTCACCCTTCTTGTACTCTAAGGGGCAGTCGAGAAGGATGATACGGGGGTTCTCTATCCGGCGGCGCATTTTGGGGTGAGTGATATCCTTATTGAGCATGACACCATCTAGAACTCTACTGTCCTCAATTTCGCCGCCGGGAACTTTTTCGATACGGGCGTAACGCTTAATGTCGACTTCAGTCTTACCATTGGAAACCTCCCAGGTGACGGTGCGGACTGCGTTCAGGGCAAGTTTGCACATAAGATCAGACCAGCGTGAGACAAACTTGGTACCGATAGAGGACTTGATGAGGCCGATCATGGCAGTGTCGTTGGTGATGTCAATAGGGATAGAAATCTCCTCAATGATCTTGAGAGCATCTTCAAGCGCACGCTTGAAGGCGGAAATGATGACGACGGGGTGAATGTTGCGCTCGAGCTCGGGAAGGGCCATGGCCAGAATCTCACCAGCTGTTAACATAAGTTAATATCTTATTCTGATGTCCTACACGTTTATGCCCATTTCAATGTAACGGTGGGGCTAACTTACCTAGGATAATGACGGTGGTAGTACCATCACCAACCTCTTCATCTTGTGTCCGTGACAGCTCAATCATACTCTTAGCTGCGGGGTGAGAAACTTCAATTTCTCTGAGGATAGCATGACCATCATTAGTCAGGACGATGCCACCCATAGGGTCGAGTAGCATCTTGAGCATGGCCTTGGGGCCTAAGCAGGAGCGAATGATGTCAGAGACACTAGCATAGTGTTAGCAACAATTCGGCATGCAGTCTAAGATTTGTCTGATGTTGTGGATATATCAAGATCGAAATATGGTGTTGAGTTCCATGCACCGAGGGGTCGTGAATCAAGATGGAGGGAATCGCGGGGGACAACGCACATCTTGGCGGCAGTGATGTTAGAGATCTGGGCTTTCCGGCCCGTCTGGCGCTCCTGGAAGCCACCAGTGTCTATGCGAAGCTAAGGTCAGTAGCTATTCCTTCAACATAAGTTCGCGATATCACATGACGTAAATGTATTCATGAAGGACTGATTTCCAAAGCTTCATAGCCATTCAACCGTATGTTCAGGGGAGCTCAGAACTTTAAATTTCTGGTCCATAGCGGGATAAACATACTCATAACGACAACCGGAGCCTGCATTTCGACGGTATTTGTGTGTGATTATAAAACAGATAAATAATTAACAGAGAGAATGGAAGAAAAGGAAGCCACCAGTCAGTTTTTGTGATGCTGAATAGATCGTGATGCCCGCTCCAGGTTTGGGAAGATCTTCTTTATGTTTAGCGGCGTGTTCCTGCGTACTAAGCAAATTCTAGAGCCTTGCTTTTTCTTAGGTTTGTTCAACGTTCGAATGGGTTCTGACTGCTTGCCAGGTGGTCGTACTGGAATTTTTGAGTTTTTTCCCACTATATCGAGGGGCAAGTGGGGTATTGTGGCCCGTGCGTGATAGAAAATTAGGGTTAATGTATGATTTCAAGGTTGAACACAATGATACTAATGGAAGTATCAATAATAGATAAACAATACATAGTCGTTCTAAACTTTATATTCTGCCAGAAAGCCTTGACGTACATTATATAGTCTATCTAATTGCCATTCAATCATTTTATTAATACCTTGAAACCACCCTTTTCAATTTTTGCCACTGTTCCATATGTTACGACTATATAATTTCTTGGTTTCATTACAATTCTGCATCTATCTATAAGGTATTGGAACTCGCTGTTATATCCTTTTCTTTTCCTCCCAAATTCTCTCCAACTAGCTTTAATACTTGCACTCAATCGTCTGTTTCGATTTCCCCTAGCGTTGCCTCCAGTTGGCCATCAAATATTGGATATTGGCAATGATGTCAAATGCGACGGTAACACTAGTTAAACAGACAATAGCGGTCCAACGTTTGTGGACGGGGGCATCGTCTGATCTGAACAACTGGCTACCGATGATACCACTACAGTTGGCAGCCACGATCATGATAACAAGTGATACGGGTCTTTCTCCGGCACTCCGGGCATTCAGAGAACCCCACGAAACGTTGATAGGGTCTATAATCTAGTCAGCAAGATAGTTCCAAAATAACGGGACAAAGAAAGACCTACGCCATATATAGCAAGTTGCGATAGTTGCAATCAAAAGACAGAGTCTAGAGTCTCTGTCACTGGAAGTAGCCAGGACACGATCTCCAATACTGAAGCGCCAGGGAAGCACGAAGCCCAGCAGGACTAGTAAACCTCTGCCATCAAGGCGATCAGCCAGCTGGCCCCAGGTGACACTAACCACCAACAGAATCCAGTAGCCAATGGAAACTATGGCGTTAGCTTTGAGACGGTCAATCCCATAGCTGTTGACTAAAGTAGGAGCATACGATCCGATAGTGGTACCGGGAGCTAGACTAGTAATAGTGGCAAGCATATGAGGGAGGAGCTTCCAATTGGTGATCTAATATTGTTAGCTCATATTTCAAGAAACTGGGTTGGACTTGTGACGAAGAACTTACTGCGTTCTTGAACTCCTCACGCGTTACAGAATTCCGGCTGTGGATCTTTGAGGGATCGTTACGGAGCACTCGTTGCACAATAATTTGACGTTCCCGCTCGTTGAAATACTTGAATCCTAAAAGGGAAACAGGGTTGCGAACATCTCTGGGGAATGTTGCCACAGAAAAAAAATCCAACCAGGATGGTGAAGATACCCTCGAGCTGTAGTATGTTAATATTGCCGATATCATTCATCGTGATGTCGTCTATACTTACGATGAAAAGCCATTGCTAACCAGTCAATCCAGCGATACCACGCATATGCAAACTATTATAGGGTCGGTTAAGTGTCTGTGGCCAAAAGTTGCTGATCTTACATTCCGTAGGCAATGATACCGCCGAGGGCCGAAGACAGCATGTTACCAATGAAGAAAATTGAGAATCTCTTACTCGTCTCATCACTCTTGTACTATCTGGTAATGGCAAAAAGACTGGCTGGAATAAAACCGGCTTCACGCAATCTATCAATGATTAATGCCAGCATCCAGTTCAGGATCTTCATCTCATCATAAAACATACCCTAGCAATAATCTCGTGGCCAGGAATGAACCATAATTCTTTTGGAAGGTCTGGAAGGTAGCGACAAGTCCCCTAGTTTCAATGTTAATTTCAGATCCCACCGTTTGGTTCCTGACATATACTTACCATGTGACAATCTGACCGCCAATCCAATACACGGGCCCGAAGTAGTACAAGATAAGGTTGCTTGGGATCTACAGCTTTCAGTTAATGTTGCGGATCAAATTCGGGTTTAGCGTGACATCACTTACCTCCAAAAGCACGATACCAACAGATAGAAGTTGTTGGCCGACGTTGAACTGGTCCTGTGTAATGCCAATATCCTTCAAGAAGTAATCAGTCAAGGCATTTCCCATGTTACTTCTATCAAGCTGCAACGCAAAGAAGCCCAGAAACAGAATGAGCATGACCAAAAGGTCAATCTTAAGCCGTTTATCAGAAGCTTTCCTTGTTCTAAGATGTCATCATCATCATGTAACTCACTTGTGCATCAGGTTCTTCTTTTCTTCTTCGGTCCATTTGATCTCCAAAAAGTCGCTTGCCCTTTTCTCATTTGTTGAGATACCGGACTCCTCCACACCAACCCATGCGTGAAACTTATCGGTAACCTCCATTGATTCTCGGGACGGATCTTGTAGATTCGACGATGATGTTACAGTGAAGTGTTGTACTCGCACTTGGTGTCGTCGAAACTGGGACTGATGTGGAATCAGGAACTGTTTCTTGCGAACTGTGATCTGTCAAGTCCTTGCTGCAGTCGTGAAAATATACTAGATGTCGTGTCATGAAACATTCTTAATAACATATGGATATATGTTGGTTTTACAATATCACCAGAATTTCAGCATTCTAATCATCAACGGATTACGCGTCTTGGGACTGTTGTTTTGCATAAACCTAATGATTCAGTCCTGAGTTCCCCGTCAAAATCAACGTATTCTCATCCAGGGCGCCCTGGCTTTCAGTGGCGGAGATGGTGCAATTTGCGATGATTATGATAAAATATGCCATTCCTCGAGAAATACGATAGTTTTTGAGTTGTTTTATTTTTTTTCTCGAAAAAAAGAAAGAAAAACCGAGGGATTATATGCTTCCTAGGGGTGCAGTCCCATCAATGTCATGTGATGTGTCAAATGACATCTCAATTTAAGTCTCCTATCGGAACTTTTCCGATAGATGTACGGCATGGCTATCGGCATCGGATCGCCGGTACTTACGAGTATTCATTAGGGTTGTTCTGAATGTTTATAAACTCAATGGGGTATAACCCACAAGCACTCACTATTTTCAATAGATATGAAGATATCTTCACTAGTTAATACTAATTATACTAGTGTCACGTTATAAGTTCTATTGAGATCGGAGGTGGTCGAACTAGTTTGAGCGGAAATCTTAGCTCACGATCATTATGCAAGCCGCACGGACAATGGTGTGCCACAACAGCAACTTTGATGATAGACAGTTCGGTGGATGCGGTCAAGAAGACTCTCTCGGGTAACTGAAAACGGTGTTAGTGGCCGTTGTATCATGGATATTGGGGTCTGGATTTCCATCCACTCGAGCATATTGAACTTCACAGTACCTACCGTGTTATTCGTGTTTAGCTAGACGGGACCTCAAAGTAACAATAAATAGTCTTAAAAGCAATTTTAACCACCTGATAACAATGAACCATATCAAATTCCATCAAATAATAACAGTGCTAATATCTCACGATCTCCTTGGCGATTTAGGTGAGGCTTTAAAAGGCCGGTAGCATTGAAAATCTGACGTGCTTGACTCCTTCATTGTTGTGACGATGGTTCTCAATTACACCATGTAAATCCCCGCAAAATTTTTGTCTGTGGCATATTCCGCCATTGACGACATTATACTCCTTCGCTATAAGATGTAAAACTACAACTATGCATTGTCGGCCATGTTAACTGAATACAGCAAAACAATACCAACCTTCATCCAAGCACGCCAGAAAGCTAGCTATACATTCCATAAAAAACCCCGGCCCGCCGTGTTTTACATCATTTGTTGTCCGTCGTCCATTTAAGCAGCAACGTCGGACCAACTCTAGCTCTTCCTCTCAATTCCCGTTTTCATCTTTTGCTAAGTTTTTTATTAGTCGTCGATAATTACTAAGATGAGATTTCCTTCCAACTTGGCAACTTCTTTGTACCTTGCCTTGACGGTGAGTGGGGCCCTGACCGGCGACCAAGGCGTCAACAATGCCAGTCAGACACCACTTCTTTCCGGTGCCATTACCAATAAGGCTGTGACGACTAATGGAAGTTCTGGATCGGCTATCAAACAGCCTAACATCATCTTTATCATCACTGATGACCAGGACAAGAAACTGGATTCGTTGAATTATATGCCTTTTGTCAAGAAGCATTTGACCGACAAGGGCACATTCTATGATAAGCATTTCGCTACCACTGCTATCTGCTGTCCTTCCAGGGTATCGTTATGGACCGGCAAGCTGGCTCATAACACAAATGTCACTGATGTAAGCCCGCCTTATGGTAAGTTAACTTGACTCATAATAGCAACACTAGCCCTATTGCGTTGACTATGATACTAACATACCATAACAGGTGGTTATCCCAAGTTTGTCTCCCAAGGATTCAACTCAGCATACTTGCCTGTGTGGCTCCAGTCAGCTGGATACTCCACCTATTACACCGGCAAGTTGTTCAACGCACACACCATTGAGAACTACAACAACCCATACCCCGGCGGCTGGAACGGAACTGAGTTCCTTCTTGACCCTTACACCTACCAATATTTGAACGCTAGCTACCAGCACAACCAAGATCCCCCCGTCAACTACGCTGGTCAACATACCACTGACATCATCCGCAACAAAACCTTCTCCCTTCTTGAGAAGGCCGAGAACTCGGGTCAGCCTTTCTTCCTCGGCGTTGCCCCAGTTGCCCCCCACGCAAATGTTGCATTCACTTATTACGAGGATGGCACTCACACTTCTGAGTTCACCGAGCCGATTCCAGAGGAGCGCTTCAAGGATTTGTTCCCCAATGTGACCGTCCCGCGGACACCCAACTTCAATCCCAATGTTTCCACTGGTGTCAGCTGGATCAAGCAGCAAAAGCAGCTGACCCAGGCCAACGTGGACTCCAACGATCAATACTACCGTCAGCGTCTCCGTGCTTTACAAGGCGTTGATCAGCTTGTCGACGAGATTTTTGCTCATCTCGAGGCCAAGAACCTGTTGGATAACACCTACATCTTCTACACTGCCGACAACGGCTTCCACATCTCTCAACACAGATTGCAACCCGGCAAGGAATGCGGTTTCGAAGAGGACATCAATGTTCCCCTCATTATCCGTGGCCCCGGTATCCCCGAAGGCCAGAAGACGAGCCTCGTCACTACTCACATCGATCTGGCACCTACTCTTCTGCGCCTTGCTGGCAGTGAACTGCGTGATGATTTTGATGGTGAGGTCATTCCGCTTTCACAGCAGGACTTCACCGCGGCTGCGGATTCCAGACATGAGCACGTGACTGTTGAGTTCTGGGGTACTGGTCTGGCGGAGGGCAACTTTACTTTCGCCAACGGCAGAAAGAGTGTTACCAACAACACCTACAAGGCTGTTCGCATTGCCAGTACGGCGCCGAACGGCTATAATCTGTACTACTCTGTCTGGTGTGATGGTTCCCATCAACTGTACGATCTTGCTACGGACCCCTACGAAATCCACAACCTTCTTGATTCCAACGTTATTGCCTCTGACATTTTTCCCTCGGCTCTTGGCGGTGTTGCTATTGAAAAGGTTGTTGACAGACTTGACGCCTTGTTGCTAGTGCTCAAGTCTTGTAAGGGGGAGGAGTGCGTTAAGCCGTGGGCTTCGCTGCACCCCGCGGGTAATGTGCAGACTTTGATCGAGGCGTTGAGTGCAAGGTTTGATGAATTTTATGAGAAGCAGGTCAAGGTTGAATATAACCACTGTGCTGCGGGTTACTTGATCTCGGCAGAGGGCTCTCAGTTTGGCACTGATGGGCTGACCTACCGGGATGGTTCCGAATGGCACAACTGGGTGTAAGATTATGTGTATAACACAACTGCATGATTTTGTAGATGACATAATATAGTAATATCTTGCGTTCCTATTGATTGAATTTTCTTAATACGTCAGTGATTCCTGTGTAGATGAAGACTTTGTTATTCACCAGATGCTCACATCGGCGTTCCAAGTAATCATGCATTAAAAAATTGGATAATAGAAACAAAGGTCGCATCGGTGGTTTACATCCCACTCTACTTTACCATACCTTAATTTTTTTTGTCTACATTCATCTTTTTATGGGGATTCCCTATCACACAATCGCACTTTGGTCAACATCGTAATTACCCTCATGGAATTGCGCCATAATACAACTCCCAATCTGGAAATTTCCTGGCCAGACGTCCGACGGAGTCCTCACAATTGTGTTTCTCACCGCGGTTGGCCCAGGCGTTCTTGGCGGGTTATTTTCTCTTTTCTGGGCATGTTTTCAGGGTCAGAGTTGGTGGTAAATGGAACATGTCATACAGGTAGCTTCCGTTTAAGGTGAATTGGGATATATGGAGAGCTGTATCAGCGGCTTAACTTGTGATGATTTGTTCTCTGGGCACTCTTTTCTTGATTGTCTTTTCCATAACTTGGAGCCTGTGAGCCTCTTAAGTTTTTTCTTTTGGTCGGATTATTTACCCTTGTTCGGCGTATTTGTTAATCTTTTTTCCTGCTCATGCAGCAGTTCAGTTCACTGCATCCAAATCCGCCAAATGGGGATCCTTAAGCTTGACTAAATCAAGTTCTCATCTTAACTACGGGTTGACTCTTTACTCCTGAGATTATTTGGAACTTATTGTTGTCACTCCTACATCTGAGTTATACACTCAATCTTTCAGGGAAACAAACTTGAGTTTTTTTAACTGCATGCACACATAGTTCCGAACATGCCGGCCACAGAAACTACACCGCTTCTGCGGTCTCCCAAGGCCGCAACTGTAGTCGGAATCAATGAGCCAGATGTGTCCTTGGAAGTGTCCAGACAGGTTTTACTATCTTTGGAGGAAGACAGGCAAGCGACAGAGATTGGCTTTAGTCGTAGTGACGATGAAGAAAGTACCAGTGACAGTAGCAACAGTAGCAACACGGTGAAAACCGCCGATCCCCGAATCTTACAGATTGTTTTAGTCATGATACTAGGTGAGTAGCTCATTGGATAATTATATTACACAGATTTCTGTCAAAACTAACAGTCATTAACTTCATCTACAGCGGTGTTTGTGCATAACGCTGATAGTACCCTCGTTATCGCTACACATCCAGCGATAGCATCCGAATTTAGCGCTTTGGAAGCATCGAGTTGGCTGTTTACTGCCTTTGGTTTAGCAGGAGCTGCAACTCAAGTAACTGTAAGTCTTTTCCAAGTCAAAGGGTGAAGGATCCCGTTTCACTAACACAAATGTCAGTTCGGCAAACTAAGTGAGATCTATGGAAGGAAGCATACCATCCTCTTCTGCTACGCTGTGTTTACTTTCGGATGGTAAGTATACAAGGTCGTAACTCTAACTGTATATCTGCTAACAACTCTATAGTACCATCATGTGAGTTGTCACCTTCTTGAATCGCAACGTCTTCTTCGTTACTAACATCTCCAGTGGTACCGCAACCTCCTTGACCGGCGTCATCATCGGCCGAGTAATCTGTGGCTCAGTCGGTGCCGGCATGGGCTTGCTAGTATCCATCCTCCTTACAGATGTCGTGCCCATCCGACAAGTCGCCACTTGGCGATCCTATATTAACGTCGCTGCCACTGCCGGTCGTTCTATTGGTGGCCCGCTAGGCGGCTGGCTAGCCGACGTCGTCGGGTGGCGGTGGTCTTTCCTGGGACAAGCTCCTTTGTTCATGCTTGCCTTTGTGTTATGTTGGTTCTACTTGCCGAGTACTCATAGCCGTAGTAAAGATTCGAGAAGCGAATACACCGCCGTGAATAATGACGGTGAACAGAAGCGGTCCTTTCGGGATCAACTAGCGAAACTTGATGTCCCGGGGACTATCCTCTTGGCTATTAGTATCCTGTCTCTTATGCTGCCACTGCAAATTGGTGGCTCCCTGTTGCCGTGGGACAGCGAGTGGATTCCAACTCTCTTTGCCAGCTCTGTCATCTTTGGCGTGCTCTTTATCATCTGTGAAGCCCGCTGGGCCAAGAGCCCTCTTCTTCCACTTATCTTGTTCAAGAACCGGGAAGCTACGGCTTCATACATCATTCTGGGGCTACAGGCTGCTGCTCAAGTTGGCCTTATGTTTACCATTCCTCTGTATTTCCAGGTTACAGACAAGGTCTCAAATACTGAAGCCGGTGCTCGAATGGTCCCATCTATTCTTGGTAATACAGTTGGCTCCATAATGTGCGGCATCATTATCCAGCGGTACGTCTCAAAATAATTATACATTACTGCGAGAAACCCTTCTAACATTTGTATAATCCAGCACTGGAAGATACAAGAAGCTTGTGTACGCGGCCACACTCTCAGGAGCCCTGTGCTACCTGGTCCTCATTTTCACTTGGCACCGCCATGCCAGTCTACTCGAGACTTTGTACATCATTCCTGGGTATGTTAAACTATCAAGTATGGTATCTTCTCACCACTAACTCAGGGAAATTTTTAGTGGCTTTGGTAACGGCGTTGCTCAGAGCTCTGTGTTCATTGCACTCCAAGCTGTAGTTGAGCCTGAGTATCTTGCGCCGGCACTGTCAACTTTGTATTTATCTACAGCCATCTTCCCTATTTGCGGAGTCGCCGTCTGCTCAGCAGTGTTGAAGCTAGGACTCAAGCAGCGGTTAACTAATAATCTCCTAAAGTTAGGGTTATCGTCCCATGAGAGGAACAAGGTATGTAGCTCTTACGATTCAATAAGTAGACATGTACTAATACACACAGATCATGAGCCATGCTCTTTCCAATATGGACTATATCTACAAAACTAAAGGGGAGATCTCTGAGGCCATTGTAGATGCATATATTCTTGGTATCGAGTACAGTCATGCCTTGTCATTTGTGCTGTGCATGATTGGGTTCCTCCTAGTGGCCTTATTGCGGGATCGCTGTCTTTAAATCCGGAAGACAATCGCATTTGTACAAACATTCCCTCTTCAGTTTGAGCTTAACTTTTCATCCCAGAGATACACATCACAACCGACCCCAAATTGACACCTATCCCACCAGACTCTGTGTTGAAAAGGCAATTACCCTTTTGGGCAAATTACACATCTGTCACATCCAAACTTTAGCACCATCAACCTTTTACATCAACAGCCTGCCCCCTTTGAGTCAATCTCTTCTTGTCATAGATTAATATGAAGGTGACTAGCCCACCGCGAAATTTTTTTGCTTCGGTTCTGTGTCTGCAAAGCCAACTCATACCATCTTCGCTAATATGACCGACATGTCATTTGCAGTTAGCAAGCAGCCCATCTGTAGACGGCGGCGAGTTCCTGCTTTGATACAACGAGGCAGGGAGTCCTTGAATAACCATGGCTTCGCATTTGCCTCATACTGGTTTTGTCGCTAAGCCTTGTGTACTGGCTAACCTCGGTCTTGGGTCGTGGAGATGGCCGGCCGCCGGGTCCTCGAGATCCCAAGGGAATTGAACTAGAACTATACAATGGGAGATGATTTACAGAATCCATGATCCTCAACATATGAAATATAAATCCTACATGATATCAATAGAGTCAATTTTTTGGTATACATTTTTATGTATAATCAGATATCAGCCTCCTTGAAGCCCAGACCACTACAACTCATCATCCCCACACAATCCTCAACTTAGCGGCTCTGTTACATCTCAATTTTACCCTCCAGAGCCAGACTGGCCCATACTTTTCGAAAGCTGACACCAAAGTATATAGTTTCTACCAAAGCGGATTCACACAGATGCCAAATCACCTATCAGTCTCCACACTGTCATCACCACTCCTCGCCCTTCCATTGTCGTCCATACATATTTACATACATATGTACATATGAATCTCCACATATGCAAGTACCTGCCGCCCCCCTCAACCCCTCGCGCCAACATCCGGGTGCCCCATCCCACCGGTATGTTGTCAGTGTCTTTGCTGGCTCCGTTGTCTGAGCAACTTTTGCGTATGCCATGGTATTATGACGACATTGTTAAGTATTTTGGGTAGCAACAAGTAACGTCATGGGTAAGGTATCGTCTTGAATTTAGTTGCGGGTTTCGATACTTGATGAGGTTGTTCGGGGAATTGTGGTACCGAATGACCCAATTGTTAGAAGATGGGTATCTTTCTGCATATCGGAAATGTTGTGAGTTTGTTTTGGGGCAATCGGCTCCATGCTATTGACGTCTCTGCCGAGTACAAGTCTCGTGACCCTTACTTTGACTCTATAACTTTTTTGGTTCGGAAACCCAAATGAATCATACCATGAGGAGAAACCTGTTGTGATGGAGTTCTATGCCTGACGATGAGTTTACTCTTTTACTTGCCTTGCATGGTCGGGTACCTCCGACGTTACCTTCCTGTACTTATAAGTGTTTATACATCTGCGGCAAAAGTAAAACATTTGATTGGCCTGATATTCATCTTTGGGCAGCAACTCCTCGGTTTATCATAATCAGATATGACTCTTCATGCAACAGCACCACCACCACTGCAGTCCCGCCTATCACATCTGAGTGAGACTAGTTCTACTTGACACTATGTTAGAAGTGACTTTCCAGACATTAACCATAAACCTGCTTCAGTTTTGTGGGATTAATGTATCTTATCCGTGTTTTCCGCTTCGTTATTCCACAGTAGCATTAGTGGCATTCCACATTTGTAAACCTTGATATACTACTACTATATAACACGATTTTGTGTCATATTCTCTCCATCTTCTTCGCCTTGTGTCCCCAATTACATGGACGAGTCCCTTATCTAGGTCAACCTCGGGTAGCCTCATCAAGTACATATATGGAGAAATCTGTCATGACCTGGTGCAAATACGGGGCAGAAAGACATTGAAGGTACAGAATGCCGCTGTGGCGACAGCTGCGTGGCATCACACAATAGGTGTGGTGACTGTCCGACGCATAGTAGAGAACAAGAAACAAGAATACATGAAATATTTCGTGGTGTCCAGGTCTGTGATGACGCTATGCCCAATGTTGCAGCCGGCTCTTGCATGACTACTAGGCAGGTTGAGATTGAGCATGATATGACTGCTTCATAACCTCAATCTGTAGTTTTAAGGTATCGGTACCTCAGTCTTGAAAACCAAGATAGCGTATGCTTCTAGATCAGCCGAACTATATCCAGTATAGTCAGGAACAACATGTGGAATCCTGTGTACAGTGGTTGTTTCCGCTTTTGTCGAGATTGTCATTGGGTCAGTAACATTGCAATGTTGCAGAGTCGGGTAGAAATCTATTCATTGCCGCGATCCCAAAGGCTCGATATATTTGGGTAGATGTTGATTCCAAGCACTACGTTCTTTTCTGTCCAACGAGACGCGTTTCCTGTGACGTTTGCTTCTTTCCTGTCCGCTTCTCCAATCTGGTTCAGGAAGTTGGAGAGCTTGGTGCGATGTCTGATTGCTTTTGGTGGTACCATTGATAGAAGTCTTGCACCTCAGGTGCTGTGAACTATCATTTGCTTGTTGATATAGTTCAGTCGTCACTGTTCTCCGCAGACATCACCGACTGCACGGTCCTGACCCCGATGAGTTGGCCAATTGTGTACTCTCGGGTCCGTTACATTCTGCAGATATGCTATCTCCAACAACGTGCCGTGCGTTAGTTCACATGTCCATTCAGCTTCGCCTTACCCAAGAAGTAAACCACCCCTATGCATTATCCATGCACCTCATGATAGTCAACTTAGTTCAAGTCCTCGTCTCTCTAGGATAAGAACCCACCCAACGGAAGTCCAACCCTCCAGCCTTTCCCTCCACCATCTTCCCTTCATCCTCCTGGCCTGCATTCTACATCACCACTTCTTTCCTCTTTCATCTGTCCAACACTATTCCTCTTCCCAATCATATCACCAGCCAATAGCTGCTGGGCACAAAAACCAGGGTCTGGCGCGTTGCTGCCCAAAATCTTGCAGCAAGCTCCCCCAAAGCCCAAAAGCGCTCCCTGGCGCCACGACGTTAACCCCAAACATCGGCGTTTGCATAACACGCGGGTGAGAGGGTAAAGCCGCCGTCGCAAGAATATATATAGCATAACTTGTGGCATCACCATTGCCCTAGCCTGCACTCTAATCCTTTTCTGGGTCGACGTATGCGAAGGGTCGCGCGGAATAGAAAGCTCCATCGCCTGTTCTTTCCTGACTAAGACTATATCGTGAAAAGCATTGGGAGTCGTTGTGGCGTTGTGGGATTAAAGGGAGTTCGTGGTTGGCTGTTGTTTGCTTGGAAGGAGTTTACATAAGCTTTCTGCTTGTTGTTTCCTATTTAGGTATATAGCGGGGGTTCGGGTCAGGGTTTTGTTGATCCCCAAGTAGTGCGAGATAAGTATTTTAACGTGGAAATATCTTAAGGAACATCTGTAATTTGATCCATGACTTTGATAAGCACGACACACATAATTTTTCTCTGCGAAATCAACGATAGTGGCACAATGGCTTGATTCTTTTTATCATCGTGGCTTCTGGTTGGCCGGGGCTTACTCTCGTTTGTACCATATTCTTATCATATATTGTACATAAATCCTGCTCGCTTCTTCGACCCTCTCACTCTTGTATTGTAATCCTACTGCTGGTAAGATAAATGATTAAGCACCTGGGCAACTGATTGCATTATCATGACTGAAGAAATTCAAGTTCACAAAAAATCAGTTCTGTCTTCCATTGACTCCTGGCATCTTCGGCCGAGTTCCCGAGTCTCGTTCATGAGTTCATGCATCACGACATCCACGTCTACAATGGCCGATGATCATCCAGTCTCTCTTCCTTCTATATCTTCACCATCCTCTTGATATTTTTATGCCATACTTTTACGTTTTTTGCGAACCTCTAGACCGTCGCCGACGATATGATATTGGGGTGTCCATCCTACTGATTTCAACCTCTCATCCCTGTTCCGGCCCCATGATCCCGTGACCCGATACCCTACTTTGCTTCCACTCCCGACCTCACTTCACTACGAGCAATAGCGACAAATGCAAAGTTTATCAGTATGATAAAAGAAGATTCAGGGTTACAATACATCGTGGGTTTTCGAGATTCGGGGTCTGAGAGCGCTTGAAAGAGTGTAGAAGTGATTGTTGAGTCTTTGGGAAAGCATCTCCGGAGGATGAATCCACTACACATCGCACGGGTTTAGGAGTCGTGCTGGTCTCTATCAGTCATGAAAGTCTGTGTTTGTTAGTGAACTATCAATGTATCGCTTGATATCTTGGATAGTCACCTTAAGTTGTGTATTTCGGGATTTCGGCTTGATCCGTAAATGTCGATATGTGGCATAAAAGCTTCAATTCCCCGATATCAAAGCCATGTCTGTCTTCCCTTTTTCAAATTCTACCGGCCAAAACTACGGCTTTACTAGCAGAATTTGCTCGATGAACTCGTGTGCTTGTTCGGATTCATGAGACATGCATAACATTATTGATTCTGAGAAAGGAAGTATAGAGAAACTTCGGACCTGCGCTCCGCGATAGTGTTGGTATAGAAGTTTCATGACATATGTCCTTCCGATCAACGTAGTAAACGTATGAGCTTGCATAAATTCGTATGGGTAGATCATGAGCATCACTTGGTAGTAATTGCGTACCTATGTATGCGATAATTGCCTTGGAGTCCAGATGAGCTATCTGACTTGCTGGGATCCCAAAAGCGATTTTCACCGATTAGGCTATGTCTATGTGCCCATGATGACTTGACGCAGGGTAAGTCGCCTCCGGCTAGACTGTATCTGGTAACTTGATGGTCTGTAAGTATCAATCTAATAAAGTCTCATATGATATACTTGGTGAGGATCTCCCCTCTCAAGCGCTGGACACCCCAACGGTACAGTGCTTTTGAACTCTGGAGCCTGTGAACATCTGCTCCGGAGTACTTGAAATCTACCTACCCTTTATAGATAATACCCAAGACTCAGATGTACTCATCAGTATAACCAAGGCAGGATGTCTAATACATCTTCGCTACTCCAGTAGAGGCCACTGCAACCATTGGAAACATGTTGGATCATTGTTTGCTGGACAACCAATGATCCCCACCAATTACTGCTCTGTCTCTGATTTGGTGCTACCATGTGCACAACTCCATCACATATCAGCCTGCTTCTACTTATGGGCACATAAGATACCCATTGTGTTCATGTACCGGCCTATAATGCATCCATACCACATCATCTCGTCAGGAACCAACCCTACCACAGTCTCCGTCTAAAGACTTCTGACATGTCTGTCTTAAACTTACTCAAGTACATGCGTCAAGCCATGTCATAGTAAATGCCAGTGTTCCCTATAACCTCCCCCTCTAATGTAAGTCTGCAACATTATTGGAATCCTCAGGCTGTAACTCGGTGTTCCTTATTGTGATTGGAGACTGTGTGTGACCTGAACCACATTTTTTTATTCAGCAGGTGATGTGTCATCTACTAGGGAGATGATACAGCAGCTGATGATCAGAAATACATATCAGGCAAGACGCTAGCAGTGTAGTTGGATGGCAATCTAGGTAGTGTTAAATAATGAGATGGAAGTGCTGTAGATCGATGTATGCAATGTCATTCGCTGTCGTTAGAGTTGTATTGCGGCAGATTGTACCCTCAAATATATTTCATAACTTTCATTATATATGTGTACTCCATCTTATTGCAAAATAATGCATTGTATATTACATATTTTTGTGAATCTCGAGACACTATGTCATTGTGATCTAATTTTGGAACAACTCAACACTTGCCACATGGGCAGTATATATCAATATCACATTGTGCACCGCCTAATTTACAAATGCCACCATAAATGTAAAACTCTCTAGGATTGATGATTCTGGCTCCCAAGCCAACGCCAATTGAATCTCAACATTTACCAAGTGCTAAAGTGAGTGCATGCAACCGAGTCCCTAACGAACCACATGGTGCCATCACGGCCTCTTCATTATGCCATAAATTATGTACCATTCACCATCTTGTGAGTCTACGGTGAATGTACAGGTGCTCAGACCTTTTCACCCAAGTGCTGATGACCCTGTGGTAAATAAAATTCAAGGTGTATTGATATAGAGACACAGACATGGATAGTCGCGGAACCTGGGGGAAATCGTGGAGATGGGGAATTTGAATGCTACCGTGTTCGTACGATGGCATCCGAGGGCATTGGTGCGAAAGAGCAAGTATCAGAATTAGCCAGCCAACGCACCAAAACCAACCGTCTTCCTGCCTCTAGATTAAACATGTAGGAATTTAGATCTGGATTTATATATTCATAAATATTCATCGCTCTTTATATGGACTGGATAAAATCGGAACTTCATCAATAGTTTTCGTGTCCAGCTTTCTCTGTATGTCTCGTCTTATGCACATTAATGCGCTGAGCTATATGGAGGAATTCCAATACTCGGCTCCACGGCATCGGCCCGTTGTCGTCTGTTTCCCGTCTGTAATATTTGGTTCTTGTTTCCAGGAACTATAGATCCTTTGCAGTTGCAAAACCAAACAATCATCTGCAGGCCACACCGCCCGTCAACCCATCATCAGCACAAACACGAACCCGGAAATAGCTTCACAAGCCGTCTTTCCCCGGAACATCCCCCATATTCATATATATTTATGTAAATATTCGTTCACTAAACAAACTCTCAGTCATCGACACCTGTGCCCCACCTCATGTGCCCACTATTTAGCTATAGTCTCTCAATGTAAGATGCCCTTTTCCCTACTTTGAAGCCTCGTCTAACCTAGTGCATGAAGAACACCCCCAAAATCTTACCTTTCTTTGCCCCCCCCCCCCGCGGATCTCTTAATGAAGCTCCGACTCCCCAACAGAGCCATAGAGCCACTGCTGCGTAAATATTTGGTCCAGAAATAAAGCGCGGCACCACAATTTCTTTAATTCATAGGGCCATCCAAAACAGCACAAAGGGCCCCGAAGATCCCAGTACAAGAACACATACACAGTGTCGGAATCTATAATAGGTATTAGCACTTTACGGGTTGGGAGATCTTGTCAGGTCAAAAAAGACAGATAAACAAATACAGGGTATAATAAGTCGAGACGCCGGCTATAAGTTAGTTGTTTAAATAGGTGTGAAACAGTGTTGATTCGGCATTCCCGGAACGGACGGTACAGGAGATTGAAACACTTCCAACTATGTAAGCTTGTAGGCTATTGACAAAATGCATTTTTCTTCATTCTGCTGTTAGGTAATTCTGTGAAAAATGCCCTGGCCTGATTGTGTGGTGAAACTCAACGCTTAGGTCTGGACTTGGGTGAAGTTTGCTGGTCAGTCAAAAAAAACGAAACAAGCCAAGCACGACAGATATGTGCAGGTGTGTGCAGGTGTGTGCTCTGAAGATGTCTGCCCATTACCCACAATTCCAAGCCCAGGCCCCAGCCGAATGTACCAAAGGCAGTAAATGACCATGAAGCCATAACAGACACTGGAAATTTGGAGTTTACGGCACTAACATCTGGTCTGGTCATTAGGTGAGTATGCTAAAGCAGCATGTTACCCTGTGAGAATTGTCCAGTAGTGAGTTTGACAAATGATAAGGCCCTCTCATGAGCATCTCAAACTTGCTCAATTTTGATCACACATGATTTTGCTTATAGCCAGTTCGCATGAAAATAAGTGTATAGCCCTTTTTGTTGAAGAATAATGAGAATAAATGTATCACTACCTAAGAACCCGTGACCCGTCAATATGAACGCCAAGCTCCTTTGATTGTGGGGCATTCTAGGATACGAGGAGAGCAGATGGGAAGATTCTGGGCAGATGATGCAGGAAAGAAAGGTGAATGGTCAGACTAGCTGAGTAAATGGTGCTACCGGATTGACGATCCGGTGGTCGTTGTGATGTGAAGTTGCATTTCTAGTCAATGATACCGTTCATAGTACATGTGAACTATTGTTGTCTTTTTTTCTCATTGCCTTGGCTCGGAGTTAGGATCCGAATAATAGTTCTTACTAAAAAGGTAAATAGAAACCAAAGGCAAAAAAGAGGCGAAAAAAGACAGAAAAAAACAATGCAGTAGGGTTCACAAATTCATAAGGGTTCGTGCACGAACAAAAGAGAATGCCCTTGTAAAATTAACACCGCTGCCCCAGCCATCGAAGCTTTGTCGAAAACTACAGAAAAAAATGCTTCTCTTTCGACTGCTCCAAGCACCCTCACGGAAACTCTACCAAGAAATCCATCTCAACTCAGCCTCAAGTTTACACCGATAAAATTTGCATGAGTCAACAGCGTATATGTGATGACTTTCCGTTTCTCTTGCGGGTTGTGAACCAGGGCTGATCATCCCGGTCTATTATAATGAGAATCTGTTCAGCGGAGTTTTTTTTTGTGCTATGGTAGAGATGACTAGAGAGCAAAAGTGAGAGAATGGATATTGTTTAAGGGACTGTCGGCATGAAGAAGGATGCAGAATAGCGTGGGCTGTGGACCGGTCGGTGTTGACATCGATATCAGACTCGGAATGTCTCGAGGCTATGCCGAGTAAATAGCAGGGCAATTCCAAATACAGATATGAAAGAAAGTACCGATTTGACAACCTGCAGATGTAAGAGGTCTCTGATCTGGCCTTGATGTCTAATTCAAAAGAAAATTCGAGCTGCTATCTACTACACAGCATTATGCCAATGGCCTCAAATGATTATAAATACCGCTTCTTTCTAATATAGTGACAATTGGGCCTCAACTCCCGATAGGATCCAGCTAAAATTCTATAGTGCCTCCTGCTCCACGAACGCTGATCTTTATAGATATCGTATCGGTCAGCTTAAATATAGAGCTATTTGTCTCCTATCTATTTACAAATTCTACATGATGAATACGACCAAAATCTGCATATCTGCTTCATGCGCCCGCAAGCTAGAGAATTTGCAAAATGCGCTACGGCAGGTACTGATGGCCATTTCCAGCACATGATACCCAAAAAAGCACGGGGAACCATCGAAGGAATTGAACAATGGATGGCAAAAATTTCCGTCGATGCATCCTCCTGCTTTGTGTTCCCCTGGTAAGGCGGAACTGAGTGAGGAAAATATTTTGTGTTTGGAAATGCAGTCTGCTTGGCTTGACTGATTTGCTGTGATTTTTTTTTAGAAACAGGTATGGTAGCTTACCACTTACCATGGTAAAAAAAAAAAGTCTGCAAGAGTTTTCCCGACATCCACCCTAAGCTACTTCCTCTTATACAGCTCCGTTTCCGTTGCCCGGACCAATCGGTCTATCCGCCAGGTTACTGGGTTATAATTATAGAAACCCTAAACATTCAGTTACACCTGTTGAAGAAATTCACCCAATACGCTGTTTCATTCGCAGATCACTTCGGCTGTTCATGCCGAGTGGCCAACACCGATTGAGTCAAGCTGCGTAAGCCCAAAGTCTTCGCACTGTTCTTACCGTTGCAGCGGACTCCACTTGTCTGTGACCCAAGAAAGTCCAAGCAACGCTGGGCTGGACAGATTTGAAGGAGAATTTCTCAAAAAAGTGATTCGGGAACTAAAGCAGGGGCTGAATAAGATTGCGGAAGTGGCATACGATAAAGAGGCGAATTGTCCAGGAGAATATACGGTGTATTTATCGGTAGTGTTTGTAGGGCATGAATGAAGTCCGTAGGGGTTTCTGAGATCTCAAAAAAAATGAAATCGTCAACATATTTCGCTGTGACGCTAGAAAGTTCGGAGGTCCCCACTTGGACGTCGCGCTATAGCTGCGTTAGTTGATGTCGGTATGCATCTTTCTAAAAAGAAGGCGCATAAAAATTCCATAGACCGTTGATCTTCTGAAACAGTATTGGTATGGACGAAATTCTCGAGGGATTGGTTGATGGATAGTCTGAGCAAACGGCCATGCATAGCGGGAGGGGAGACTTGAAACTCTAATACTGTCGACTTACACCGTGATATCGGGGTTGAGTTTGTAAGGTCAGGGTTTGCGCCATGTATGAATGTATGTACACAAACTGCAGACCATAACGTGCAATCCGAGTTATACAGCAAGTTGTTCACAACTAACCGACTTTCGGTCGGTGCTTATGTAATCCAAATACTATCGATTCGGCATTCTCTATTCAGGCTGGAATCCGGGCATGTTGAAAAGTTGACGGTAAGCGGCCAGCCCAATTTCATCTTCACAAAATTTATCCATTTGCCGTTGTTCAGGAGACTGCCACTTTTATTCCACAGTCAACCGTTTAGAGCACAAGCAACCGTCTACCGGCCCCACTCATCTGCATACCGTTTGCATGCGCCTGATCCAAGCGGATCTTACCCTCCCCCTAGTACACACACCACCCGAAAATCTCCAGTCCTATTCCCAATGGAAGTTGCAACCAGCCATTGTGAGTGGATTCGACAATCAACTTCGTGGTATCTTCTGTGGGGAGAAGCACTGTGGAACGGTAGCAGAACGTGTAGAGGTGTTCAGGAGGGAAGTGGTGGTCTGAAAGGTGTATTGGAAGAGGAAAGGCAGGAGCAGACACCATGTGGGCAGGCTCGGGAGCGGTGACCAGAAGGTCGACGATTTCCTGTTGGGGCAACCCGTGCTAATTCTTATTAAAAAGACATTTTTAGCAAGAGAATTGTGAAGAGCAGATGTCAATTTTATGTCCATTCATTTAAAAATCAACGGTTTATGTTTCTTAATCGAAACTTGAGTCCCCACTCAGTTTCTCAACCTATGAAACCCCCGCCACCCACAAGTCTCTATAAAGCAAGGACAAAATGTCTTGTCAAACCCCCACGTGACATTTTCTATGGCTTTCCGGGAAGCTCATGGTTTTTAGAAGCCCACTTATATGCTCTAGCAAAGCTTGAACAGAGTTCCAAATCCAGCTACGCTGTTTACACACTCCCTGTTGATATCCACATTACGAGCCCAGGCCATCGGGAACAAACCCGGGACTGCCTGGTTTCCCTGACAGGCAAATTCACACCATCCTTTGTCCTTTTCTTCCCTCAGCCTTTTATACAAGAATAAAAAGGGTAAGTGTAGAAGACAAGAAGAAGCATTGGTCAACATCAATAACCAGCATTGACTCTGTGTGTATACCGACGTAGATAATACTAGAACTCACGATGAGGTCTGGCGTGGCGTGGCGGCTCAAATAGGCAGATGGAGACATTGACCATCAACATCCACCTCTTCAATGGCCCAGCCCGCTACAATTTCACACCCGCCAATACCGATCAATCGACCAACCAGCTCGATTGTCTAGTATGGCCCCTGATTTTTGTGGATATACCGTGCCTAACGAACGCCCGGGGCTGAATGCATGCTGTGGGTTTGGTTTATGTACACACATACAAAATCTCTTCTTGATACCTCTCGCTTGTCGTAGGGGTCTCTATCAAGAAATGGCTCCGCGGGAACGCACGGCAAGCAGAAAAATGGAATGTACAGTGATGTGCAGCTTTTGTCTACAACAGCCAGAAAAATGAAAGAATGAAAAAAATTCCGACCCGGACAAGTGCATGCTGCTGCGCGCTGTTTCCCGAGAATTCGAAGCGAGGTGCTGCCAACAATCTGGGAGTGAAAATTCTTCCTTGCAAACAGGCTTGTTGGTCAGGCTGTGCTGGTCGGTGTACAATTTCGGCGACGGTGAACTGGTTACATGGTTGAGCCGGGGGGGAGGGTTCCAGACAAAACTTTGCTAGCTTTCCCTTTTTCCCCTTTAAGGAATTGGTTACTGAGATAACTTGAAGTTATGGCACCATATGAAGGGAGGTATATACCTTGTTGGCCAAGCCTGGCTAAATATTTCCCATTGTGAACCATTACTGCACAGGGAGGACGGACATCTTCTTTCGGTTATTCTCCCTCAAAGGCAATCACACACGAACTGCATGGGAAAACTCTGCACGCAATGATAGTCAGTATGTCCAGGGATGTCACGATACCTAACCCACTTTTTTGCTTGTGAAATATTTGCTTCTTTGCATCTCCATACAGGTCCTCTTCATGTATTGAAGCCTGATGACCGGGTTGGCCCCATCCTTCTGAGCTGTCTCGCCCCGTACTTAGATATGTGTTTCCGTCTAAGCAATGTCTCCTATATACCGAAGAGCCATCTGTGCCGAAAAGGCAAGTCTCTCCGCCGGTTGTCCTTAGAGTGCCTTGATCTTCCACAATATACACCGGGTCTGCACAATACAGCATTGTGCGGATCTTGCATGGCCTTCATCTCATGTTTCCAATCCATTATTCCTCCCTTCTTCCGCCACATTTTCATGTCGGGCCCTTCTGCTCGGCTAAAGGCCTTTGCTCCTTGTCTGCGTTTCCGGCCGACGATTTATTGAGTCAGGGTTAGATACGATCTCAACCAACCAGAGTTGATTATCAAGCATGCTGCTCTATTATGGAAGGTATGTATATTTGCACCTGAATACATAGATGGATGATAATATGGAACATCCCAGCCTGTAAATCTTGTTCCTACTGGCCAATGCCACCCTAAAGTTCAACTTACGACTAGTCTCCTCAGATCACCAAGTCAACCCTCTAGCCTCGTCTCTCCTCTCTGCCTCACATTGCCCATTACATGTGGGTTCCGTCCCTGGAATAAGGAGCTGGATGCCGTTTCGAGCCTGGCGAGCCGGGCAATTTGTGGGACTTGCATTGCACTTGTGGAGAGCCAGCTAGCCAACCAACAACGACAATAATGGGGTGTGGGATCTTGGTTGGGTTGTGGCCGGAACGATAGGCCGGAGAGGATTGGGGGGGGGGGGGATCTGGCTGCTGGGTGATGACAACTGCGGATAGATTTCCCTATATTAGGGTTGAGTTTCCTGATTGACGAGCTGATAGAAATGATACTCAGATCTGGATTTGACAGCATCATATAGCATCTTTTGGTGTGATGTGCTCTGAAGTTGTCGGGCTCGGCTGACGCTAGAATCTTCTGTCATGCAGGTCCAACCCATTTAATAGATAATAGGTGTACGATGAAGTTTTTAGAGATGGCGACACCATAATGCCGTGATACTCAACAAAGAGCTTTTTTTGTCGCCCCTTACATTCCTGACAAGTCGATCCCCAGCCTTGCGATCATTGTTAAACCCTTGATTGAGGAAGCATGGACAACTTGAGGAAACACCTACGGTACTTGCAAAACCCCATAGAAAGACCAGGGCTGCGCAGATGTTCACCGCCTCCGCCAAAGATGTGTATAGACCGCTTTTCAGAAGTCAGGCACATAAATTCGCATTAGAAGATTGGAGAATTGCGTAAGAATTTGAAGGGCTCTTAAGGTTGTAGTTAGGTATGCAGATGCGGGAGATGGTCTATAGGAGTGGAATTGGTTATGCAGAGCACAGATGATACGGTCCGACTGTCAAGGTAAGGGTGATGGTCCGAGGATGCGGGGGTGATGGTGGTGATAGACAAGGCTATGATGGTGTAGTTTTCTTCTTGTGATGACTAAGCTGGGTAATCTTGGAATCACAAGTGAAAGTTTCAATGAATAGCATCATATATCCCAATTCGTAGAGGATTGCCTCCGTGGAAAAGACTATGCCATTCTGAATTGCGTCAAGAAATCTTTTGCGGCCGTCTGACTCAAAAGATTTGATGTTAGACTATTCTGGCTAGACTCAATCACTTTCATCACCATATTTAGCGTCCTATGGAATATAATTTGCCAGAGTGACAGTTCCTGCCAAAGAAAAAGTTTACAGTAGTGCTCTTCTAGGAAATTAGAACACTCTAAAACAAATATTTTTAACGGTCAGTATAAAACAGTTAGTCATTGACTAATGATATCTCGTATACGGTGCAAGTAGCCGCTAATCTGGGCGTAGAGTCAAGGCCGCTAGTAAGAGTTCAATATGGAATTTCCAAAGGGATGTAAGTCAATAATCAAATGTCGCGATGATGTTATTGTGATGTTACTGTCATGGTCTTGTGACCAACTCAATACCCAAATAAGACAGGATCTGGGGAAGAGAATTCAGGTGCAGCAGTTTTGCTTAAGTTATCACATATATATATATTCAATTTCTAAATACTGAGTTCCATTTCTTCCAGCAGAGAAAACAAAGCAAAGCATAAATTTAGAATGACGAAATCTCACCAAGAAAAAAGCATAAACAATATCTGCATTATATAAATGCCACCATTAGACACAAAAATGCCATAATCTTGCTCCCCAAGTCTCATCTGCAGGCGCATGTCTCTTGCATGCATCCGACGTGAGAGATATCTAAAGCATCGCACTTCAATTTCTAAATAGCATCATATCAGAAATCGCATTTAACACTAATTCCAGTCATGAGATATCATGTTGCATCGTCGCATCGTTGGCTGTATTGTTCCCAAATTCCCAAGAACACATTACGACTACCTATGCTACATATTTACGCCCTTGGGGAAAAGACTTTAGCTCTAAAGTTGGAGAATCCGGTGATATTATAGATGACTACTACGCCAGAGCCATGACCCCGAAATCCCTTCAAATTTTCCAACAAAATCTAAGATAGACACAACTTTGTCGGATGAAATCCCATCGGCTCGCTTAGAACCTACAGCCGTTCTTCCCTATCGCCTCGGGCGGAGAAGAAGAACAAAGAAAAACAAACACCCCCAAATTCATCCCTCACCACCAAATATTTTTTAGATCTGATAAGCAAGGCATCATCACCATCTCTGACCTAGAAGCCCCATTATTCCCGAACCATCTCCATTCCTTCCCCTGTGGCCTGCGCACCCGTCTGACTCGCTGTTTCGCCTCCTTGTTTTCTCTTACATAACGAAACTCCTCCGTAGAAAATCTCGCGATGCCCGCACAAAACAAAAAGATCTGATAGCGTCAATACGCCCGGCAATTTTGCTTCCACCTCCCCCAACAATTCACAGACCCGGGTAGACTTTTTGACCTTTGGAGCAACAGAGTGTTTCTAGTTAACCACCGTGACTTGCCCATGACTGTCTGACTGTGTCGTAAGTAGGTAACATAGCGAAACAAAGCAATAGTGGAGCCTGACAAAGCACGAATGCATGTCGTGATTCTGGCACGAGATTGCTGGAATATGGTCATTATAAGGACTTGACTTTGCTTGGGTAATCAGTGAAAATTTACATATATAGCAAAAAAAAACTATTCTACCGCGTTGCCGATTGTCAATGGGAAGAGGGGACATGATTATACCGTAAATCATGAGATTACGGAGATTTTTCTCATTCTTTTTCTTTTACGGAAGATTCCGTGCAGTGTAAGCAACATAATCTATGGTTCGCGATGTTCCCCAATTTTCTCTTTCTCTTGTCTCGGTACTCCTCTTCGTCACTCATAGGCCTCCCCGCTTCAAAATCCATCTCAACTTTACCAGTCGTCCTTTCTCCACACTTTACCACGTCCTACGACATCATCGGCATCGCATCCGTCTCCGTCTCCGTCTCCATCACCATAGGCAACAGAAGACAGGAAAACTAATATCCTTATTCGGTAAATGGAAGAAGGGGCTGAGGACCAAAGTCTCTTGATGCTTGTAGAATGTGATATGGGATTCTTCGTACATGGACTGACAACGGGGGTACAAGGCCGGACATAAGTGGGAAAGGAGGGGGGGCCAACGGGGGTGTGGTATCACGGACGATGTCGAATGTCGAATAACTGCGACACGGCACCGGCATCGGCAACTGACTGTGGGGTACTCAGGTACAGAGATGTCAATAGTGGGGATGCAGATGTATCACAGTAGCAAATAAATATCAGAGACGTGTATTATCAAACATGTTTCACAATTCAAAAGGATAAAGTGTTGGTATCGAGCTCATCTCAGTGAGATGCTCCATGAATTCAAGATATAAATACCCGCCAAATTATTGGCAACTAGATATAAAAAGACTCTCTGCCTTTTCAAAAGAAAAGGCGGGAAGTCCAAAGTGTCAAATAACTCCCAAACATGTCATCAAGGTCCAATTTTTGGATTTCCCTCTCATGTAAGGCCCTTTTTTGAAGTCGAACAGAATAAAGCCTTTCCACCAAGTGGATTCGATAGCCGCTTTTTTAAGATCCCCCGATATCCATATCCCAATTTATCTTATGTGCGATGAAAGCAAAAATGTTGAAAGCAGGGAGGAAATGAGTTTTTGACAACTCGCAGCACGCTGTAGTTATCCAGCGTGATGGCCATGAGGCCGCTTCCATTAATTGGAAGAATCCGTGAGTTAGTATAAAAAATCAAACAAATGGATGATTTTGTGCCGTAGAGCAATCAATGAATATGGAAAACAAAATAAATGAAGCGCGCTGGTGATGCTAATTTTGATACAATGTGAAGACAAAATAAAAAATATATAAGTGATTATAGCCGAAAACGAGTACAAAAGGCAGCGAGCCTAGAGTAGCGTGATGTTGAAGTGGAGTGGTGAGGTCGTAAAGCGTAATGAGGATTTAATTGAAGGCAATCTTCTTTTAGGGGATATATTCATATAGAAGCTCCCAATTTTTAATGGTGATGATCGTGGTATACACAAGACAGTCAATGACCATCTTAGTAGGATCGGCGGCGGTTGGAGCGAACGTGGTCAAACTGCTTAGCGTAACTTTGCAACTCCTTGCGAGCCGAATCCGAAATGCCCATCTTTGCGCTAGAGCCCATTACCACAGTCGTATCCATCGAGCAGAGGCTAGAATGGGAAGACGAGGGAGTCAACGAGCGGTGCGAAGAGTGCTGCCAGGGAGCAGTGTGGCGGGAAGTGGAGGGAGAGACGGAAGAGCGGCCGGAGTACTCGTAGGCGGAAGGCATGTAAGTAGCGGTGTAAGAGGAAGAGGTGGAGGAGGGCAGAGGGAGACTAGTGACAGTGGGCTTCTCGAAGTCGGCGAGGCGGCAGGCTTCGGAGCAGTAGGCATCGCCCTGCGTCTGCTTGTCGCAGCAGAAGCAGAAGCTCTCAGTCCACATATCAAAAGAGTCGATCATAGACATTTTTAGTTGATGTGTGGATGTGTGGTTAAAAGGTAGAAAGGTGAAGTAGGTAGAGTTGACTCGAGTGATTATCGTGATATTAAAACGTCAAGATGTCTAGAGTAGAGTACTGGAAAGGCGAAGTATAATCAATGAAGTAGTTGAAAGTTGGAGTGGATGCTAAATGAATATTGAATCGGGTCGAAAGATGGCAAACGATTGACTTTGAAAAAGTAGATGATGATGGGGAATTGAATAAGGTTCACCTTGAAGATGGGCGCCTCTGGGAATATGTACTTTTTTCCCTCTAGCATTGGCGGTTTTCTTAGAAGATGCACTAGGCCATGTACCTCTACACCGTATCTTAGCCGTAAGGTACCTGAGTGGGGCCAAAACAGGACCATGGGGGTGGGTGTCTCTGTAAGAAAGATAGGGGTGTAGAATAAAGAAGGGAAAAAAAGTAAATGACACACCCCTCCTTAATAAGAAAGGACTTGCTCGACAGTCATTCTAACTTGCGTGAAGCTTTTCTTTTTTTCTTAGGCTGAATTGATGGAATTTATCACGTCAATTGCGACGTTTTGGCGACATATTGGGTCAATCTACACACAATGAGATGTGAATGTATCGTTCAGGAAATAATGCCCCTGATTACATCATTCATCTACCGACGAACATCATGAAGCACACCATATTGGTCATGATAAATAAAAACGGAATACCTTTTCTAAAAACTATAAGCCATAAAGATGTCTCTTCATCTTTACCATGTTTCCTTCACCAACAACAACCTCTGTGTCCATCCATTGCATAACGTCCCGAGAGTCGTGCAATCGTCTACATATATAACAGCCGATACTCACTCATCCACAGTCATCGACCCAGCAAGGTGCGTGTGACAATTCTGAGTTTTCCAAAGTCGAACCACACAATTAAAAAAGTCGATAAAACCACCGACTTTATCATTGATAGAGGTGGGTGTTTTTCTTTGACGTGCCCTGTGTGAATAATTGAGCTCTCTTTGGCTATTCATTTTGGAGTCAGCCATAATCGACACCTACCACAAAATAAATGCGTACCATCCTCTGTCATCCTGTTTGGTGTGCCATCAATCACCCAATGGCCGTGCTGGACTTCACAATATCGACATTCTAAAGCATCATTATGTGTAAGCCAGTATTCATGCTTCTTTAGATTAAGCTTGAAATGCAGCTTTTCATCGTAGATACGCACATTGCACATTTGCTTCATGAGGTTTCATTGAAACTTATGCAATTTTATGTGATAAATACAGATATTTTCCTACAGCACATACACTAATATTTGTGTTGTTCATATAGCATATGCATAATTATCACTGCTCATGATGCTTCTGAAATTGCCACAGCCCTCAAAGTAAACTTTCACTGATTAAACGTTCACATTCCACGGGGGGGCTACCCCTGGCATAAATGTCACTGAACCCTCAAGGTTCCCTTGGTTGTGGGTTCAATTAACCCTACCAATGCACTATGGTAGTAGATGGGGTTGTGAATATTTGTCCGCGAAACATATACTAATAACTCATAAGAAAACTCTTATTCAAGTGTATCAAACATTAAAACCGACAATGATATTAAACTATGACTTTCTTCAAATACCAACAAAGCCTTCCATAGCTCCATCTACGATAAATCACATCATATCATTCCACTATAACTCTAGAAAGAAAGTAACAGAGCCATACTCACTACAAGCTTCCAGCACCAATATTTGATAGCGCTCCCTATAATCTTCTCATCCATGGTCCAGAGGACCACCAAGATATCTAGGAGAGTCATCACTTCGTTCTTATAAGAGTCACTTCACTCGGCAAGAGCAGGGATAACCTTGAACTATGCCCTTTTTACAGTCCGTAGCAATGGTTGGGAGATGGATGGTCTATGTTGGTTTCGGATGAGTTGGTTTGAACTAGGCTCTTGTTGCGGTTCATGGGGCCATGGCTAAAAGTACATTGACAGCGAAAAATGACTTGTAGGTTATTGAATTGTTTGGTGAAGAACAGCGAATTGTTTCAATAGAACGAAGGCATGTGGGGATTTGCGAAGATGCCAGTGAGAGAAGGAAGACGCCCGTTGCCGCCACAGCGGTCAATTTCAATATTATAGATCTAATTAATTGTCTGGTTGTCACTGACCAATGTTTGGAAACATGGTGAAAGCTTGGATATGATGAAAAACATTCAAGGACAAAAGAAAGATCTAGGGTAAAACAGATTGCAGGAAGCGACTTTCGTGGCATTTTCAAATGAATGGAAATTCATGCTTCATTTTACTGAGACTGAGATAGAGCCAAAAATGAGATGATGGGGTTTGGCTGTTGGTTCTTTACATAAGAATAATGTTCATAACATTAATTGGGAGTACCAGCATGAGTTCTCCAACTGTTCGAAACAACGACCCGGTACTCCAAATAAGGACAAAAAAAATAAAACCATCTAACACTACTAACCATCGAGGATCACACACGGGATGGATCACCACGATACTCCACTTCAAAGTTGACTCTAAACAAGAAAATTCATCTTCTGCGACCTTCTTCCCTATCGTGAATTTCCAATATCTCCTACTTGAGAAATGCACTGCCTAAACGGGACTCACGTATTACCTACAAATAGAATCCTTTTTTTTTTCACAGTTTTGTAACTGATCTCTAATGCTACAAAAAAACCCACCCTCGAAACATATACAAAATAAAGAAAATCAGTATACAGAATTTGTAAACATCCACTCATTACCGCCCCACTCTAGATAAAAAGACCGGACCTCTCGGAGTCGGACTTATCCATGTTGTCCTTGTGCTGCCCTTGTTAAAATAAAACCCCTATGACTTCCGCTTAGAAATGGGTTCAGATTTTCAAGGCCTGGCCCGTGGTTTTAGACCTTAGCCGGGTCTGGGCGTTTGGGCGGGCGTGAACGGGGGGTAAGAGAAGCAATATCCGGGGGTTTGGGCCATTTAGGGGAAATTATCGAGAGATCCGACAAGGGAAGATGATTGTGTATGTAATCAATTTAGACGGTACTGGAATGTTGTAGAAGGAACGGGGAAGGTGGTAGGTGATTATGGATGAAAAATCACCGATGAAAGGTCTGCCGACCCGGTCAGCTGCGGACGCCGGAAAGGATTATCCGTGTAATATATAATATACTATGGATTCTTGTTTCATGCCATTTCTTTTGGGTTGCGGCCTAGATATACACTTAGTTTGAGTAGTGAGTATTAGATTTAAGGGACCAAAAAAATGCGTATTTCTTTTAATGTGGGGTTTTTGTGCCTTGTTGGAGTGTCTTTCGTGGACCCGGAGTGGGGTTTATGGGACGGTCCTTGTAGGGAGTGACGAAAGAATGAGAACGATATAGATGAAAAATTGACGGGTGCTTCTATAACCACGGGAACAATGTTGTTTCGGGTCACGAGCATAAAAAAAAAACAATTTCTGTCTAGAGACCCATAGTACAAAAGAGCTGAAATGTTGAGCAATCACTACTTCTCTGTAGCTTGGTGAAGAAGCGTCATGCACTTGATCGAAGCCGCACACAAACAGCATCAGTTGTGACTCATTCATGAAAGAGGCCATACATTTTATTTGCCCCCTTCCACTGATGTTGTGAGGCCCTTTGTGGTGATTCCTGAGGCCAAACACGGCGGTGAGATTGCCGCAGGCTGATCCTATTTGCCATCATTGGGTGCATGCGTGGATAGTAGTGCAAGGCCTGCGATCTTGATATATTACACTAAGGCTTCTAGGCTTCAGAGTTCACTAGAGATTTTTTTTGCCTCTCGCTAACACGTGAAGATCTAGACTGCAGACGGAACTGTATATTTAGCTGTAGCTGTAGTGGTCCAGATTGTGTAAATGTTGTTGGTGAGCGTCTTGTGATGGTGTAAGTCCATCCACCCAAGTATCATGACATAATCACACTGCAAGAGGCTATGTAATCTTTCGTTTCCCGCGATCATTGTAAACGAACAAGATATCCATGGCTACCAGGTGGCGAAGATATCAAAGAATCTTGAAGAAGTGGACCGATATGGAGATAGTTGTTGGATATCATTTCTAATAGAGGCTGACAGTGGCAACCCGCAATAACAACAAAAAAACACATCAACAAGAAATTTTTTTTACACACCAGTTTGGCAAACAACAAGCAACTAGAGAAAAATATCTTGGTCTCAATTACCTGTAGTACACACACAAAGCAAAGAAAAAAAAGAAATATTGATTTATTTTCATTACAGATTTGCCGCCGCTCTCGCTTTTGCCACACACAAAAGGAAATCAAAAACATTATCATAACAAGAATATCTAAACAAAGAATGCATTCAAGACAAAAGTTGGTTCCACAAATGGAATAGACAAGGCTCCAACATAGTGTCAAAATATGCCAACGAGGATAAGACATTTGGGAATGTTGAGCCAATATTTTGTATTCACGGGTATCCGGACCGGGAGCCTTGTGTGTGTGTGTGTGAAGTTTGAAGTTTTGAAGCTTCAAGGTGGAGTTGGCGATTGTGGCCAGTGTGATCACTGATGGAGATTTGTCTAACTCTGGCACTTGAGCTACCTCAATTACCGCAAATGTGTGATGAAAAAAAGAAGAAAACTTTTTTTTTATAGATATTACACAGATTGACATTTATTAATCAATACTTCTTGCGGGCTCGTAAACATCGCCACTAGTAACAATTTTAGGCAATTAGCAAAAGCTTCATCAATATACTTGAGAGTTTCTAAATGCGGTAAAACTTGACATTAAACAGTCATGTGAGAAAAAAAAAGGTTCTTGTAGTTGAAACTTAGCTCAGTGACCTTGATAATGTCACCTCGTTTAAACCCTAAATGTTCTTACTAAGACTTTTTGTTTTTGTTTCTTGGGACCAGGAGATGAATTTGCTGAACCCGTCAGACATTGATATTGGATATCCCATCTGCAGTGTGATAATATCCGCGTTCTATTATAAGAGTTGGAGTGGATAATGATCTCATTTTGATGGTAAATTTGCTACAAAACTACAGAGACGAGACTGCAATTTGCTATAGAAGCTGAACATTTGATAATTAGCCCGCGTGGCCTACGGAGCTGCGAGTCAGAAAATTGCCGACGAGGACCAAAGACAATTTGGTGCTTCAATACTTGAATTATTTAGAATTTTGACTAAAGTTTACATATCCGGAGTATACAGAATCAAATAATGATATGGTATCTTTCAGCGGTGTTAGCCAATATGCTGACAAACAGCAAATTGTACAACGCCATACGGATTTTTATCACCATGATTTGTCACCCGAAGATTTGATATTATCTACGCCGTCAGATTTACACTGAGGCCTTGATATTAGTGACCCTATTCCCACAAAGTCTGGACATTTACCATCGCCTATCAAATTGACACTAATTAATGCTGTCCCAAGCTTCTTATTGAAACCTAAAGCGTTCTCTTCAGCCTTGAATCGTCCACTTCACTTCGCATCCCCACACTACGCCAAATTTCCCGAGACGGCACCCCGCAGACCAACCGACATCATTGTCAACTCTACGTGCACACATATATATCCATTGATAAACCCACAAACTTTTCTTATCTCTCCTTTCGACAGCTGTGTTGCTAAGCGAGGCACCTTACGACGGAACCGCTATGTAAGAATGCCGAGTAAACAAGATTTTATCCAGATATGTATATATGAGCAAGGCTTTTCAGTTGGCTGCCGAAAGGGGCTTTGAATTAAAACTGGATAACGGTGCTTGGACATTTGCTTTTTTTTCAACGGCAACGGAGTTTATAGGGGTTGCAAGATATTGTGGGTATGGGCTAAACTGGATTGGGCAGTTTGTGGATATGAAAGTGGGATGGGATTACATCATCGACATCAACTATGGATCTCAGTGAAGAGATAAGTGAAGGAAGACGGCATGTTCGACATTGTGAAGGGTTTTCCCCTGAGTTATGATGTATTTGATAGAGAAAATGTGAGAGCAGATGTGAAGAGAGCAGGTGGATAAATCCATCAGATGCATTGAGATGCGAAGATATGATGAGCTACTAGACGTCATGCAGAAGCTGACAGGCGCTAATATCTAGATTGAGGAGAGATACTCGAATGGGGAGTGAATACTTTACATCTCATGAAAATATTCCCCTCGCCCACGCAAAGTCCAAGAATAAGACATCATCAAGCCCCCTTGGGCTCTTTGACTGGTCACAAGACACCTCTTGGTGTTGGTGTTGGGCTTTTTGAAAAGATCAAAGAAATCACTCTCTTTGTAGGGGTGAGTGATAACAGGATTCCACAGCATTGTGTGGAAACATGAGATTCCTCAATTTAAGGTGCAGACGTTCGTCCAAATACAAGGCGATTCTTCTCCAAAGTGGCCAGTTTTGGGGTTTATTTTTTATTTTTATTTTCCTCTTTTCTTTTGTTTGGAAAGATCCAATGCCCTTCTTCCCCACAAATGTCACTGTGCCGTTCCTATTCCTAGGAATGCCGGTAATCTTTAAGGTCTACTCCGACTATGGGGTTGGAGAAAATGGAGACAGAGACACGTATCCTCCAAGATGGAGGTGGACTTGATAATTATGATTCTGTGGCGGCCGTTGAACCACACAATCCTGGGCCTTTCTCGCCTCCTTGCAGATTTGCTCCAAAAGGTTACTTCAAATTCCCCAGATTTTCTTCTCATTTCCTCATTCACCTTCATAGGTACAGAAATAAGTAGGAATCGAGGCCTGCTGATTATCTCACGATACTTGGCTGCCAATGGGAAGAATGTGTGTGCGGGAACAAGAAGAAGGGGGGATATGGGTATTGCGCAACAAACGTACGCCTCTACCAAGCCAACATCTGCTGTGCTCACCTCCAAGACGCCGAAGTACCCACGGCAGCTTGTTGTTTGAGCCAAATGTCAGCTTTTTGGATGAGGAAAAAGCGGATGGGTGTGCGGCATTGTGCCACAGAAAGTTCTAGATAGTTATGTAACAGCTATATACTATACGACCAAGACCCCCACTTTTCTGCAGCTGTTCACTTCTCGCAACCCGTTATTTCTTTCTCCACCTCCACAACTACTGGAAAACATACGATATAGGTGAAAGTATTGATGCCCTCTTGCAAATGAGCGCTCGCCGCCCTACACCGCTACAGATAACCCTCCTTCACTCCACACAAACACACATTAGTTGACGGCGGCTATCACCTCCCCTAACCCGAATATGTATGTAGATATAGTAGATATTCTCTCTGCCTGGGGCATCGACCGCGTTACGCAACATGATCTGCATCTGCAGTACCAGTGTTCACAATATCGTTCTCCTGCACCGCAGTAATCATGTTGTAATCTGGCTATGGCAGCTGGGACTGTATAGTCAGGCGTGATAATGTCAGACAGAGAGTACTTGGCTTTGGAGCAGAGAAAGTTGTGGAAGGAGAAGATGATGTGCGTGTGGTGGATTATGACGAGGCGAATGGTTAACGAGCACAATGGTTTAATATGAATTGGAGACGTGAGTTAGATATCTAGGTTTATCTAGGTTGAGATCAACTGATCAGGGCAAGGTTATGACGCTATGAAAGTGCGAGACATGACATCTCCAAAGTGAGAGGACATCTGGCATGATCACGATAACAATCTAAGTGGCAACCATGTCTGATTCTGCGATAATTATGTACATGTTAACCACCTATACCAATCTTTCCCCCAATGGAACACTTAGGTGGTTGACAAATAATGGGCACCATACTATTGCATCGTAAAGTGATATCGGAGAAGCGTAGCGGTCTGTTGAAAAGCAAGGATATACTGAAAAAAAAATGACGATCTGTTGTTTTCCATGATCTGCAGCCATGAACCAGAACGAGAAGCCTGCATGAGTTGGAGAGATCCTTTGAAACCAAACTATATGTGGAACTGGTGGAAGGCTATATGATTAGCACACAGACATCGGTAATATCGTTGGATTGAGGCAACTTCTCGATATCTCGATAAGCGGTGGTTAGGGTTTGTATAGACATAGCTCTATACCTCAAACTGTCGTCATTGTTGATCTGGCATCAACACAGATCGCAAAACCTCCAATCGACGTAATGGCCACCGGATACATGCTTGCAGCAAATAAGCCTCTAGGCTCTTGAGAAACGTCAACAATCATATCGCTTTACTCATCTAGAAGTCCAAACTCCATACTTGTCTCAACTGACGTCATCGCCATTAAACTTCTCCAGCCCCAACACCCCGGTCTCTTTGCATCATCTCCAAGTCCCATCGCGAGACACCCATCTAACTTCACCCATCATCATCAACGCCATAATTTGGTGGCGAAGGTGTTCGGATGAGGGAATGACAGTGTACATGATCCCATTCTTGTCTACCATTTGATCATTTCCAATATATACTTGAGTAGACAGCTTGAAAATATCGACGCCCTTAATATCCGTGGGTCCCAACAGACCTTGTCCTTGCCCATTGGCCTGTCAAAGCGACTCGCCAGGGTCTTTGGACAAGGGATATGGGAATTGACTCCATTTTGGACTACATATATTTCTATTTTCTCTCTTTGTTGAGGGTAAATATCTACATATATATATATATATATATATATGTAGAACGATTGACCAGACGCAGATCAATAAGCTACAAAGAAAAGCCTTGTGTATATTTGCATAATTATATAGCCTGATATCTCACCAGAACTTTCATCAAGTCTGTTGTCTCGGTAAGCTGTGATTAGCCCTGGAAGCCTAGTGACGAAGGAGTTTTTCAGTAATAAACCACGAGAGTAAAGACCATAGTAGTATATACGTGGATAGAGAAGAGGCAGGTGTTTTTGTGATGTGATGAGTTGGGGGCCGGTACTTTGAAGCATGTTTCATGTGGGTTCTTGTGGTGTGTACATAATCTTTTATCTACTGAGGATATTACTCATGAATCACCATCGCCATCCCGTGCCTGCCATAAAAATCCCTCCTTTTCCAAGGATCTCCATCTTTTCATCTCCATGGTTCGGATGCCTCGTTTCCGGTCTCGATGGGAAGATTTGAGGGAAATTATTGTCACGTTAGAAATGCAGGTCAACCCAAGAAAACAAAACAAAATAAAACAAACGTCCCAGAATCCAGATATTCTAATCGATATTCTGGGTCATCACATTTGCCTGGATCTAAATCGTACATCAGACCTGCGGTGACTCTCGGTCTTGAGGGCGACGGATGTCTATATATGAAAATAAGTGTTTGTAAACAGACCTAGACGTATATATATGGGCCACAGGTATGAGGATGATCATGGATTGGGACGGTAGATAATGAATGGATAGGAGAGGGGCCATTGTGGGATTGGCTAGTGGAAAAAGGGAAAAATGTAAATAAATAGATTATTCAGATGACATGTCATCACCTTGTCCTCAGACTTTGCATTGATTACGGTGGCAGCGGGCTATGTTTAAGATAAAAAGGCTCCGTTAGCTAGGGCACTGTTGTAGGTGTGTACATGGGTGTGTGGTGGTTTTAGAGGGACAAGAGCTACGGAATCATGGGCGCTATTTTTGATTTGTCTGGCAGTGGGATTTGAGGTTATGTTCGTTCCTAACTTTGAAGGGCATAAGAAGGATGTTAAGGACTGGGATGTAAAAGTTTTTTCCCCCCTCTTCTATTGAACGTGCATGAGTGTACGTGTTGATAAGACCCTGATAGGTGCTGTCAAGCGTGTATTGTGATTGAGAAGACAATGGAGTATACTTCTCACTTGCCACTTGATAACATCCGTATTATGGTGAAACAAACACTTATAGTATGATTTTATTTAACTTTTCTATATATTGTGTTCTCAAAAGGCCGTAATTTTCAATGACGCCATCATCAGAAGAAGAAATTGATCACAAACAACAAAACAAAAAGAAGAAGAAGAAACTCTTATCCTTCCCGTTACCATCACAAATCTTCCCTTTTCCACATAACCACCCAGATGCCCCTTGTCGTCCTTTTCCACCTTCTCAAAATATACAAAAAGGGACAGGCAAACCCGGACCCAGATTCTCGGCCGATGGCGGCGTTCTTTTCATCTGGGGATACGATACAAATTCTAGACCTTGCTTGGGGGGTTGTTCGATACATCTATTTATTTTTGATCACGGATGACTCTGACCAAATGAAGACATAGATAATTCAAAGGGAACAGACGGCCGAGTAAATGTAGACAACGGGTGGTCATATCTTTTGACAGACAGGGTTTGGGTTATTTTTGTTGCTGCCAATGCATGCATTCGAACAGTAGGATAGGATGTGATGATAGGGTGATAGTGATTTGATTTGGGGATGACATGTACTGAGAATTTACTTAACAAGGCCAGATTGAAGCAGATCGAAGGGCGCTAGTAAGATGATGACAGCCAATCTCACTGGTTGTGATGGTATGACATGGTGGGAAGGCCGGTCCTGTGATCTTGCAGTAGCATTCAATAAACAACGAAAAGAAAAGAATATCACTAACGCAATGGCAGTCTCTTGTCATGATACATATATAAAACAAGATATCATCGCCACTGGCCTGTTACAGTGCTTTTTAGTTTACCGTTATTGGCATCTCTGTAAGAATAAAAGGAAAATATGTTTAATATCATCGAGCCTCTTGGCCTTAGCTCTCACATCCCCGAAGTCTTTCCTCATTCCGAAATGTCCAAGACACTTCAAGAATCTCGAAAGCCCCGAATTAAGTAAAAGGGAAGACGCCGTATATAGAGATTACACAGATAGACGGAGAAGGGGACAAATAAACACACTTAGCGTCTCAGTGTGTATTTGGGACCCATTTGGAATGCTGCTTTGCGGTCCCCCTGAGGTGGGATGTACCGATGGTTGGAGTAGGGATTGTGTGAAAGTGGTATAGAGCAGCGACCTATAGAGAGAGTGGTGGTAAATGTCCAGTTGATATCTGGGTGGGATGATCTTGATAGGTTTTTGCGTGTGATGCGTGTGATGATTATCCACGTAGGTACACCTTACCCTACATATATACAGCGACCCATCCTCATATCACGATACAACCATGAAAGCCTTCCATATCCAACATCGACAAAAGCCACCCCAACACATCGCTCGATGGCCCAGAGCACCAACAATATGACACTAAATGTAGAAAATTACCACCCTGCTACTGCCTCCAGTCATGCTTCCATCCCCCCCCCTAACCAATAGCCTCTCTTAGGCTTGTAATCACACCGTGATGACTTGCATTAATAGTGAAGAATACCACCTTGTACTTGACCACCGACCGATAATTCGATGTGAAACTCTAACGGGGCTGCGGATGGTGGGCGGTAGATAGTGGATGGGTGATCATGAGGGTGTGCTGTGGGTTGGGGATATAAATAAGTGTCAAGTAAACATATAGATTTAGATGTATGGTGGTGTTAATTTTGGAGAGACTGACCAGTAATTAATGCAGACAGGTGGTAGTAAGCTGTATGTTTAAATATAGATATATATAATTAATGAAGTGAACTTGTAGTTGTTGACTGTATGCATATAGAGGTGGGCCTGCTACATGAGGTGGTACTCTGTGGCAAAAGATAACCCTAGACTTTCAGCAGTTATAGCATATCTTGTTATTGCCAGTCATCATGACGATAGTGAATAATCAACAAACCAAATAACATTCATGATATACGAGCTCATTGCAAGAATCGTCTCGATGGGCTCTATACACCGTTCTTGAAATCGGCACCACAACATACATAACCCTAACAAAAAACCTGATAACACTATCACTCTGCCATCCTTAAGTTGCACGATTGTTATCTATTAACCGACTTATCTATGTATCCAAATAGAAGATTTCTCGCTTATTGAGAAATCTATCCAATTCATTTAGCCTGGACTCTGCCGATCCTCTCCTCATGATAACCCTCTTTCTTGCCTGCCTATGCCGCATCTAAGAATTTCACTTGCGCCCGCAGAAGAGAAGCCCATGCATAATTGCCTGCGTGGGCGGGGTCTCTCGCTTAAACCGCTTAAACCAAGAGGAAATTCCTTCTGATGGCGTGGGGGGGAGGGTTTAGATTGACTGACTGACTGACTGACTGACCGATCGATCGACCGACCGACCGACCGACCGAATGAGGGGAAGATTATGGCTTCATTTGGGATATCAGCAGGCGTCTTCCTCTGGCTGCTAGGGGGTAGAGAGAGAGAGAGAACCTTCATTAATGGCCTTGGCCAATGAAGGCTCGTGATGTTATCATGAGGAGGAGATAACATCCAAGTAAATAAATGAATAAATAGAGAGAAAGAATAAACAGCCTGCTGCAGCATCACTGCAAGAAGACGGGCCCTTGCATTTCCAGATGCAGGCTCTAACAACCTCAATGTAATGTAAGTGCTACATGATTATTGGCAAAAAAATACTCTTTTTTTCTCAATTGTCAGTTTCGATGGCCCCCCCATAATGTACCAGCTGGCGGGATTATCATGTGTCTGAATGATTGGATACGCAGTGTGGTAATGATCGTTACGGAGGTCGTCACAGATATCACTTTTTGTCTCCTCTTTTGCTACTGAGACATATGACAATCACAAAAGTCGCAGTCGGGCAAGCCACCGACGTTCTAGACTGAGCGAGGGGGCTTTTCCTTGAGACACTGACAAGTATCTATATTGTATATAGCTATCCTGATTTGATCATGATTTCCAGTGTATATAGTTGCATTTGCATTTGCATAGCGGGCCCTGTCGTGTTGGTTCGGAAAGATAAGGGGTGGGGCTACTACTGTTGTTTTTCCATTTTGTTTCCGAAGACTAGTCACGTTGGTCGTGAACCGTCCGTTTGTCTCAGTCTCGTAAAAATGATTGTTGATTGGAAAGTATATGCCAAGAGTTACATCAAAGGATTCGGCATTTTGACTGAGATGACAGTGATTATATGAACGAATAGTCAATTTTGACTTGATTAGTGGGTATATAGATCTCAAAAGAGAAATTAACACCGACCGGAAATCGTGATGGAATGGATTCTTAAATTGATTGCTGACAGTGAACTGAAAAGATAAAAGCTAGCGTGCCAAGTTGGCACTATGTTGCTACCTTCATATTCTGTATTCAGCCAATAAAGTCAATTTTCTAGAATGCCTATCTAGAGAATAGCATCATATATAAGCTAGTGAAAGAGTGCTCACGATCATTAGAATGTAAAGGATTAGCTGATGCCAAACGAACCCCTCACCTTCAATTAAAACTATGACGCTCTAAAAATCCACCAAAACTATAAACACTCCTTCCTTCACGTGTCAAGAAAAGAAAATATATATATAGACATTCCAATCTTATCATCATTTTATCCAGTAAATTTCTATCCATTACTGCCGGCTGTTATGAGATCCCCATACAAAACAATAGCTCACCACATCTCGTCATCTCACAATCAGCAATCCTCATGATGTAATCAGTGCTCCTCTGACTGCCATTTACCATGGCTGATATGAACTAGAAGCAACCAGTCACTGGAGGCCAGGCTACTGTATTATCTTTTTGAACATATTTTCAAAGTACGTCAAGAATGATACACTTTTCTACACTATCTGTCCTATGACTTGATTTAGCTTATTGGTGCATTTTGTTGGAAAGACGTCCCTTTTCTTGCCGCCTTGAGATCATCAAGGTTCATACACAACTTTGTGATTTTCACATTCTTTGTAAAAGTGCCTTTATTCTTTTTGTTGCCCCCTCGGAACACCCCCGGAATAATCTCCGGCCCCCACCTGAATGTCTAAATATGTACATTCCTTGAATGATTCATACAACATTCAAGACATCATCCTCCCCCCCCTCCCCCCCCCTCGGCTCCCCTTCCGTTTCATCCGTAGCAAAAAGGCAGCACCAACTCTACGGCCCCAGTACTCTTCAGCACATTGAAAATCAATAAAAATGTAGGTTCTATTTTCTTTGGAATGTGATGAGACACCAAATCACATATAACTGTTAGCTGTGGTTTGATTCCAAGCAATGTGAAATCTGCAAATAGGGTTTTTAGGACAGTGATAAGAACGGACGCCTGGAAGGGTTCTTTAATTGTTGGAGAGGAGAAGAAAAAGGAAATTCATTGTTAGCTCCAGACTTCTCAAAAGTTACGTTTCTTGTTCCTGGTGATGATGGTTGGGATGGGGACGGTGATGGATACTTGATGGAGTTAGAACTTTTGTGAATGAACAAAGAACGTAGATATTTTCCAATCCGAGTATATACATAGAGATATGACTATATAAAGTCACCTCAAGACGTTAATGATCGGCTTACAAGTGTTGCGTAAACAGGTACAGCTCGCATGTCATTAGCGTCTTCATTTGTCATTCAGCTTTAGTAGCAAGTATATACATAGTTTTATTGTTCTCAGTGATTAGCTTATCCATTGGTATCATGTTCTTAGTAGGTATGCGAACTTTGTCAGGCACTAATCTGAATCAAGTTAGTGAGCTGAGACCCTGTGAAGGTTATCTATTGTTTTTTTGTCTTCCTAGTGATTAGAAGAGATTGTAATATTGAGCTTGGCGAAAATATAGATTGTCAATGTTGACGTCATAACCAGTCAACCAGAACAATGAAATATTAATTTTGCATAAAGTCTATCTTAATATCGGATCCAAGTACTGACTCACCGAGTAGCCCTCATGCCAAGTCCCAATAAATAACATGACTACAAAAACCAAACTATTAATCAACTGATCAGCGTTGGATTCACAAAAAAAATCATTTTCATCTACAGGATTTCTTTAGACGAGTAGGGTTTATCGCACTCGCTTACGTCGCCCAATCCATCCATCTGCTTCCCACTCAGCGACCCTGACTTCACTCATGACGCCGCATAGCGCAAGGAAATATCAACGCCTGATTCCTCAATATACACGCACGATTCATGATCACCGTGACAGATCAGAAAACACTGTCCCATAAGGAAAGACACCGGGTATTGTTAGTCACATAATGATTGAGAAACAGCATCCTACAAGACGGATAGATATGCCTCCTTCAGTATAATATGATAAAGACTGAAAGAGGCCAGAAGACAATGATATGTTCCTTGGCCATTGATTATCAAATCATGGTAATTTGAGAATACCATGCTGTCACCGCAATATCCTTAATATCGCCTCCAGAAATTCTCCAACCCTTCCTATCATTACTATCACCACCAACCTGAGAGTGATTCCACATGTTCAAACCCATCACACTTCACCACTCACCACCACCCCAGCTGGGCAAAACCATCCAAATGACCCCAAAGCTTCCCATAAAAATCATACCCTCCATAAACTACCCCAAAAATCCACACATACTCCTGTCCATTCTAGCAACCGCCTCTCCTTCCTCACCCCACCTAACCACCGCCCGCTACCAGAACCCTTTTCACACACAGCCCCCAAACCCAAATAACCCAAGCCACACACTATGCCATCCGTTTCTATCGGAATATAGATATATATCCAACTTACTGCAAAAGAATTAGCGCACCGGCCACCTATATCGCCTAGAGCAAACACAACTGGATGAGGAAGGTAGTTTCGAACGGGTTGCATAAGATGGAGACACAGAAAGGGGCGGAAGGAGATGTCTCGACAGACACCTCCGGGCATAGAAATTTGCTTCGGGACACTTATGATGCTCAATCAAGCGATATATCGTCAGATCATGAGAAGGATGCCTGTGTGGTGTAAGTGCTCATGGTTATTTCATTAAAGCTCGATACTGGGCAATTAGTCATTAGCATAGTAACGTCCCGGTTCCTAAACAAACTATTCCTTCATTTCAAATCATTCAGTAAGGCATCCTGATATGGAACACCAAAGCCTGGTTGTCGATATCATAGCCGCTCTCGTCCTTGTACGTGATATTTCCTCTATCTATGGAGCCGTGCTGTGAGACAAAGTCATTGTTGGAAAGAGAGAAGACGAAATATTCTTTGGAGCTGGTGCCGGGATACACAGGAACCACGGAAAGGGACTCACATTTTTTGTTGTGTAGGGCAAGGTTAGTATTCGTCCAAACATAACAGGAGCATTTGTAACAGTTAACTCACGAGAATTTACTAAGAGGTACTCATCCTAATCATCGCCGTTGTGTATGCCAAACTTGCCCAACTGTTTATTATTGTTGTCTAACCACTCACAAGTCTCCGCTGCCATAACATTGCTCCTCAACTCTCTGAGAGCTACCATATCATCCTTTCCATAAAACTGCCCCTTGATGTTGATGGCTTCCGAAATATCAACAATGTTAATGTACCGATACAATGATTTCGTCTTATCCTGGCCATAACCGGCTTCAGAGTCCCGGGAAAGCGTCAAGAATTACCCATTGGAAAGCACGTGCATCTCAGATTGGGGAGCCACAGTCTCAGAGGAGCCGTCCGAGTAGATGTTAAAGTAGGAATCTTGACAACGTGCTGGGATTTGTAGACAGGCGAAGTCTTGTTGGTGATAGCATATTCAAGGAGGCGGGTGAAGCGGCCCTTGACATAATTGCTGACCTGTGAGGATAGTTAGTACACTAAGATATATTTAGGAAACATCATCAAAGGGGCTTACACTATCCTGAACAGCAGAATTTTGGAGGAGAGTCCACAGAGTCTTGCCATCATCCGAAACAAAGACACCCCCGAAACCCTGATTATTAGCACGATCTGACGTCAGATCTCCGCTGAACCTATCGGTCATGTTGAAGATGGCAGGCCAGTTCTCGGTAAAGTTGATCGTCTCATTGTGGTAAGGAATGAGGGACTCGGGGGTCTAACAATATTGATGATTGTCCTGTCGGCATTGACATGGTACAGGTACGGCCCGTACTTATTAGAAACCAAAAAATGTCGTTGTCGTTTAGCGCCAGACCTTCGGAGTCAATGCTCATACGAATTCCGCCAGTCCCATTGTTACCTCAATCATCATCAGAGTAAATGGCGCCGGGGACAGTCGGCCACCCTTCATAACGGTTAAGGCTGGTAGTAGGGTCAAGACCGGTGGCCAGCTTACCATTGTGATTCTTAACTTCAACGCTCATCTTGTAATTGAGCTTGAGATTGGGCTAGGTAGTGGTCTTGTTGACCAATTTGAGCTCGACTTCAAAAGTATAAATACGCGACTAGTAGTTAGTGGTCCCGTTCATGTTCCAGCCGCGATCAGGAAGAGCGTAGAGAGTACCCGCGCACAGGCCGTCAGCAGAACGCTTCCAGGTCTTGGTGTCGATGGCGATGTAGGAGCCAATGCTACCGAGAGTATTATTAAAGATATCATGATTGGTAGACGGGAGCTGAGCAATGCTGGCGAGGCCAAGATAGGAGAAAGTCTTCCCACCGCCAGTAGCTGTGTTGACAGAGTATCCCGGAAAATTACCCGGGCGCGGACGGAACGCAGCACCGAGTGCCCCAGTAGCAAGCAAAAGAAGAGCAGCTATTCCCATAATAATGGCTATGACCAAGAGGAGAAAAGAGGGAAGAGTATGAACATTGTCAACGAAACGTTGCCAAGATAATCTTGAAGCTAAAGCAAAGAGATATTTTTGTTGTCGACGGTACCTTCATCCACTCACTTCTTATACTCTCGGCAGAGGATCCTATTTGTTCAACACTAACCAGCCAAAACCTCCCGCTCCCGCTAGCCCCACATATTCCTAGCCAGCTAGCCAAGCCAGGACCACCACGCACATCACCTATGTACACACGCACCATCGGCGCCATCGGAGCATCAATCTTGCCACCAGTACCCACCAGTACCATCCAGCTTGGCGCCGCATCCCTTGCCACATATTTACCGTTAGCTGAATGTCTACTCCACATGTTTGAGACGGGACTTTGATTTGTCTCTAGGATATCACCCAATGGTGTTAGGAAGTGGGAAGTAGTCGTGGCTGGTTGGCTGGTTGGCTGGTCTATGATGGTGATCAAAGAAGATCCTTTAGAATGTTTGCCGTGCTTTGCAGCAAGCCGATTCTTCAGTGGAAGATTCATCAGAAACATTGTGGAATCAATATGATAGGATGTAAAGCCGAAAATCTCGTGCGTGCCGCATTTCTACGGATCTTATCAATCTCACCTGAGTATTTGTGGCCGTCGACTCATGCATGATTGCACAGTGTTTTCCAGACATTTTGCGGAGTCTTAAACACATGTACATATGTATTCATATTGTAAAAGACACCAACGGATTCCAACTCATGGAAGAAAGAGTTTGCTTCACCAACAAAACGCCATCTCCGAGAGGATCACTCAACTGTACATCCATGATCTTCCACTGAAAATCACATTAGGCAAGTGCAAACGTGCCTCCTTGCCCAACCCAGCGATAACTTATCACCGATAGGCGATCCAGAGCACAACAGTTTCAGCCGACATAATGTTGACTAACACATTTCGTTGCTATAATCCCGCAAGTTCCAAACATACAGTTCATCAACTATCGAGAGACAATGACTGTCAAATGTGGATATAACTCAACAAAAGGCAGAATCAGGAAATTGGATATCACAATTATGAAAACCTACAGAACCGCTGATTGCGCACACAAGTGAGGGACAAAAAGAACAGAATAGAAAAAAAAAAGATTCGGGCGAAAGCTCAGAACCGGAGTCGAACCGATGACTTTAAGAACTGCAGTCTCACACGCTACCACTGCGTCACCTGAGCCATTTACAACACCATCATCAAAGTAAGAATATGCCTAGATGCCTCATATTATACTGCGATATAACAAATCTTGACATAATAGTGGCAGTATTTTCTTATACTACACAGAAACGAATGACTTTGAGAAAAACACAACACTACAATGAGAATTATTTGGAAACAAAACTGTTGATTATACTTACTCAATTTGTAATCTATCTATGGAAATATTAAGACCATAGCCATCAATGTATCCGAGTATGAGATACCACTTTGCTGTGTCCACTAGCACATCATCACAACAGCCATAACACCACATAATTCCCATTAAGTAAAGATCCATGGTTGTCCATGGCTATTTTTGAGACATTAACACACAAACCAACCCGTCCCTCATCTATGTTTGCAAATAGTTTCCATCACCCACCATAATCTTCAGTCTTGCAAGCAAATATGATATCATATCTTCATCCTCTGCCAATAACAACCATAAAAACAATAAAATAACAAGTTTAGCTCAGTGGTGACATGAAACAGAAAAGCAGAAAACATCAAAAAGGAAAACGGAAGACAACATAAAAATGCGAGAAGATGGCCAACAGCATCATCCACGATGAGACTACAGAGCGCGAGCCTTGGTAATTCCTCATTGGATGAGCCTGGCGGCAACCCAAGAGCAGCCATCCTCCGCAGCGTTTACTACCTTTGATGGTCTTTGATCCTAGATCACGCATGGACGTGACAGAGGACAAACGATCTGAGCCTACCACAGATATTCTCAAAGAAACATCCCGCAGCACGACACCACAGCCACTCACACAGTACCCAAGGATCAAAAGCCGTCACCTCTCATGTGTGGTTTAGTAGATATGCCGGAACCCGAGTCATCATTACTGTTGCCATTTGACTCAGTCACATGAGTAGGAGCATACTCTTCGCGGAATTCGACTGGCAGTCAAATCTCCTCTTCGTCAATGAGCTCCGAAGGCTTCAGCAGACCACCAACCTTGGTACGACGCTCAAAGTCTGCGGCTTTAGCTTCACGATCCTGTTGCTCCTTCTCAAAAGCGAAAAGTTCGGCATTATCGCCAGCAAACTCCTTAAGCGAGATAAGGAAGTCACGCAGGCTCAGACGGAAACGATCGTACTGAGTGTTGTAGGCGAACAGGCCCTCAACAAAGGTCTGAATTTGAGCACTGCAAGATACAAGTTAGTAGATTATACTTGGTGCAAGATGACAGGATACTACTTACGGCTGGAGATTGGTGAAGGCGTTACGCAACAGCTGGGAGACAAAGGTTGACAGGAACTCGTGGTTGCTGGTACCGGCAGGAGCTTGGTCAGGAGTATAGATGGGACCTTGAATCTTGGGGGGAGTGTTGTCGGCAGGGTGGACAAAGTACATCAGGCGCATGAGAATCATGGACTGGGTCTTGAAACCAGCTTTGTGGTCGGAATCTGTGATGACGAAGAACACATCCTGTAGGATGGAGAGGAAGAACTGCTGGAAGAATAGATTGGAGGTGTTGATATCGGTTTCCGCAATGTTGTTGATCAACTCAAGACACATGTTAAGACCGGCCGCCTCAACATCACGGTTATCGTGCTTGAACGCCCACGAGCAGGAGTCGATGACAAACTTGAACTGGCGGTTGTCAAGCTTCAAGAGAGCAGGGAAGCACTTGAGGTTAATAGCACGCAAAAGATTGAAGAACTCAACACGGTGTTCGGGGAACTCAGAAAAGTCCTTGTTAATCATCTCCAGAGTGCACTCAAAAACGTTTTGCATGATAATAGGAATCTGATCCTCCATCAATGAGCCAAGTCTGGTGATGATGACAGACATAGCCTTGAGAACCTCAGCATCACGGGCACCAGGAACGTTAGTATTGTAATCAGTCAGAATAGCCTCCAGAAGAGGAGGAACCATCTGCTGACGGACAGCATTAAGATCCTCAGCTTTCTCAACGTAGGTCTCAATGAGCTTGAGAATCTCCTTCTTGATGGTACGAAGACCACGGACTTTGGGCATCTTGGTGGCAATCTCACCCTCGGCTGCCACAGCATCAGAAATTAAACTACTAGTAGCACGGTACATTTGCAGCATGTCGCTGTAGATACGGCCAATCTGAGGATAGAAGTAAGTGCCAATGGAAGTGCAAGCAGAAACATTGGTCTTCATGATGTTGCCAATAATCTTGATGGTTTCAGAGTCCTGGAGGATACCAGGGTTCAGGTTGGCCTGCTTGATAATCTCATCCCAAGCAACATTGGGAAGAGCCATGAGATCAGCCAGTAAGTGCTCCTGAGAGTTCTTGTTGCCTTGGGCAGCGACCATATAACCACAGGCCTCGTAGAAGGTGTGAACCTGTTGAGGAGTCAGATCGCAAGTAATGTTGTTCATGTTAGCAACAATCTCCTGAATAAAAGGCTCCTGCTCCGAAGGTTGGAGAGCGACAAAATGACGACGGCACTGTTTGGCAATCTTGATAAAGGTATCACAGGCCATGTCCTGAACACCCTCGTGGGATTCATGCATGAACTCGAAAAGCTTGTTGACGACAGTCTTCAAGAATTTCCAATGAGCTTTCAAGAAACGAGGGTACTGGCCGACAATGTACATGATGTTGGAAGCAACGACAGCCTTGTTATCTTTACCACGCTTCATCTCCGTAAGACCCAGAAGATCCTTGATAACAGTCACAAGGAACCGCTTCTCAGACTCCTCGTTCATGGCCAAGGAAATGGAACCAATGGCCCAGCAAAGAACGTTGCAGTTATGCCAGGACCACTCGGAACCATCAACCTGCTTGGCCAATTTTTCGGTCATGATGTTCTCGGTGTCAACAACATCCAAGTGAGTGAGGTAGACCAAGCATTCACGGATAGTCTTGTACAATTGAACCGTATCCGACTCCTTGACGAATTCACGGACAATCTCACCCTCGTCATTTTCAACAATTAAAACTTCTTCGGGACGGACCATCTTCTCGATCATGACAACACGGAGGTTAGACAGGACCTCGGTATACTTGTGTTTGCGGAGAGGGTAATCGGCTAAAAGGCTGGGGTTAGGAGCACCGTCACTAGAGATACTACCGCCACCCAGGGCCAACATGGGATTAGAGTCAGTGACAGGAAGAGCCTGCATCTCATCATACAGCTCTTGCACAAGCTTCAGCCAGTAGTCCAGGCAAATCTTGAAGAGTTCACGGTCATCAATCTGAGATATCCGGATAAGATAGAAGTGGCCGTGAGTAAGGAAATCACGGTTAGGCAACTTTTCAATGAGATTCAAGTGCATGCTGAAAAAGTTGCACAGGAAGAGAGCGAGATTTTGAATGAACTCTTGATCTCTAGAGTTACTCCGAGGATAGGTCGTCCGCAGATCCAGATTAAGAGGAATGAGGTTGGCAATGGTAGTGAGAACCTCAGTAAACATTTTAACCAACTGCTCATCGTAATTATTAGGCGAGCCAGCTCCCGAAGTCTGAAGGCCGCCGATCTCAGTAAGGACCTGGAGAGTGATATTGCGAAACTCTGGGGTCTCCAGAAAGCGAGTCCGCAAGGTGTTGATAAGATTGGTCTCGAAAATGTACCCCAGAGGAATCCAGTTGCAAAAGCGCAAAAGAGTTTCCAAGGTCGCCTTGATCAGTGAAATGGAATTGGCGCTTTCCAAGATCTCTTGGCACAATTGGAAGATCTGAGAGAACTCGGCGCACATGGTCGTTTTCAAGTTACGGGTCTTGGCGGAAGTCATCTGGTCAGCTGAGTAGTCGAAGACCTCCTCCGACAGAAGACGAAGGATGATCATGTTGTTCTCGCAGACAGACAAACTTTTGTGGCAGGCCTGGATGATTTCGTTGATGAAAGTAGGCCAGTTATGAGGCCATTCTTGCTTCAAAATGGAAACCAGGACGAGATTCAGCTTGTTCAAAAGAGTTCTTGAGTTCTTGAGTTCCTCTTCTGAACAAGAGCACTTCAGGATGAATTCAACGATGAAGTTGCGGATACCTGTATAGTGGCAAGGTTAGGATAAGATCATGTGAGCTATCTTTCAGATGTTCTGCATACCGAGGCATTGCTCGCGAGGAAGAACCTTCCAGCGCGTCAAGATGACATTGTCGAGCACCTGAAGACCGAGGTCTATTATGAAATGTTAGTGACATGATTGGACCAAGCAGTGGGCGAGAAGATGAGCTTGGGAAGAACCGAGGGGCCTAGACTGCTTGTACGACTTCGAGAGTAGACTACTCAATGACGATGCTTCGTCAAGGACATGTGCCTCTCCGGCAGATATTAAAGTAGAACAATGGCAAAGTTTTTGGAAGATTTGCGCATACATTTAGTCGAGGGGTAAGTCGCTTCGGACAGAATCTGGTCGACGAGGAGCCAAGCATCGGGATCCTCCTTGAACTATGGACGGCAAGATGAAGTTAGTTGTCTGATAAAGTAGAAACGCAACACCATATGTGGCGCATAACTCTGGGGGCAGATACTAACCTGGTTCAAAGCATCTTGAGCTTGCTTTTGCTATATTCAAGAAAAAAAGGCATCTTCAGTCAGCGGTTCTGTCTGGCGCTAGATGAAGCTTCCAATTGAGCTTCATAGTCCATGGTCTAGACAAGACGTACCTGGATACCTCTACCTTCGTAGAAAGTCTGGACCAGCGCGTCCAGTTCAGCTACCGTGGGCATTTCTTCGGCGGCGTGTAGAGTATTTGATGCAGAGAACTGAGGGTATAGAGAATGACAGCCCGGGGCGCACGGCTGGTTGTGGAAGAAAAGTCGGAAAAAGAAATCGAGGAGGAAGATGCTGGGTTTTGGCCGTGGCGGATGAGGAGAAGAAAACTAGCACGGGCGGGGTTCAGGAAACCACTGGCAAATTGGACTGGGCTGGCTCTGGCACTTGCACTTGCAGGCGACACGGCTATATGTGAAGAATCAACCGTAAAACTAGCTGATTCTGGTCTTAGTTGATAGTTGCGATCCTTTCAATGATGTTGTCACGGAAAACGAAACCAAAAATATACAATTGGCTGGAAAAAAATTAGGATGTTTGTTCGTCTTCAATCCAGGTGAGCTCGTGAAGGTAAGAATGGGTGGGACTTGGGTGGAAGACACTATTGTTTACTTCAGCACAGGAATAACACAAATGGCGGGCAATTACAGAACCCTAGCGCTAAACCTGCTTATTAAGGCCCCCCGCTGGCCAGTAAGGCGAATTTCCCCGGGAAATGAGGCTAAGATTACAGTAGAAAGATCGCGATCATGATGGAAGATCCAGATTTAATAATTGGGTCGACTTCGATCATCTAGACGTACATTTGGTCGATGAAGTTGGAATTTGAAGCGCAAGACAGTTGAAATCGCAAACTATCGATGGAGGATATTCATTGCTATATCGAGCCCCAAAACTGCCCCAAAAACTGTCGGACGGCCTGGAAACTCATCTGACCTACGACCAGGGCCTTTCTGCTTCCTTTCTTCTTGGAAATGATAAATAAAAACAGGGAATATCCCTTTATGGAGGGACCTACTTTTTTTTCGCGATACCTGAAGATGTTCTGGATGTTCTGTAGCTATTGTCTGTTGGTGTTGCCTTGCGCAACGAATCCACTGTATCTTTTTTTTTCGCTTAGTCAATGTCGCCCTCTGCTTGGCCAACAAGTACCGGTACCTATCCACTGCCAGCTCGATAGCCCCGCCTCAGCAGGTACCAAGATGATCCCACCATAACATTTTTCTGCACGTTTCTGGGACCGTAGAGTCAGAGACGGCCATGGCGGAGTTTATTCAATGTTTGCAAGTCTCATGAGCCAAATTCTAGATCTACATCGATGATGCAACGGCAGCTGCAAGTTGACCGTCAAGCTTCTGCAGCTATGCGGGGAGCTATTTATTTAAAATCCAGAGTCATCAAGTTTTGTGCAACTTGAAAGCCACCTGCAGCTGTTCCCTTTCCATAAGGCACTTCTTAGTTGTAGCAGTTCAAATCAGCATGCAGTAACGCTACCAATCTGCCCCACTTTAAGTTGTGCGCGTGAGTTCTAAATATTTCAAGGGAACTCTAAGGCATTACTAAACTACGAAATAAATATGTAGTTGATGTGCTGGATGGAATCCCGTCCGAAACGGGGTTCGAATCCCCGTGCATGTGCCCCACTTGCACCGACCATTCGACGTGTTTCTACACTTGTAGCCTCACTCTCCTTGAGTTAGTGACGAGTTCTCCACTAACTTTGCTTTGGGGAGTTAATTATCAATCAACAAAGAAAACAATAAAGGGACGGTTTTGGTGATTTTTTCACTCAATTGATATGTATTTGAGACGAAGCCTGCTTGTCTTTGTGATATTAACATAATATCGACACAAGGGGTTGGCTGCATGTCACAGCTTATGTTCTCTTTTAGGGCTATTCTCATGTACTTTATCCCAAACTTGGCTTCACGCCTTGTAACCAAGAGCGATGAGATTGTCCTTGAGAGCGTTCAACGCCTTGTCAATGTCACCACGCTCAGAGTTCAGCTGAAAGTTGTCAGTTAGCAAACATTGTGTTTTTGGTTTTAGTTCCAAGGTGAAATTAGTACTTACAGAGCTGACGCCCATATGTCCAAAACGAATGTACTTTGACGCAATCTCCTTGTGCACACCACCAGCAAAGATGACACCAGTTTTGCCCAATGCAGGGAGGATATCAGTGGCCTTCACATTCTCGGGCAGGTAGATCGCAGTCATGCCGTGAGCCTGCTCTTCAGGCTTAGAAGCGATTTGCTTGAGGCCCAGATCTGAGACAAACTTCTTGACCCTATCGGAAGTAGCCGCGTGGCCGGCAAAGCGCTCCGACAAAGGCTTCTTAAGGATGATGGTGAGAGCAGTGTTGAGGGCGTGGATGAGTTGAGGAGAAGGAGTGGCAAAGTAAGAGGGCCTCTTGGCCTCGTAGTTTCTCATGACTACAATTGACAGTCAGATTCCTTTCTCAGATAAACAGTCACATTATTACAAGACTTACTGGGGAGCCAGTTCTTCATGGAAGCAAAGTAGGAAGATGGAGGAGTCTTGCGAGCCTCAAAAACTTTGATTGCACGGCCAGAGAACATGGAAATAGAAAGACCGGCAGGGCAGCCGATGGCTTTCTGACTGGCAGTAACCACACCATCCAGACCCCATTCATCAAAAGCGATCTCCTCGCAAGCCACACTGCAGACACCGTCGACAATGATCAGAGTCTCTGGGGAGACTTTGTGAACTAATGCAGACAGGTTCTTGAGCTCGCTCAAGACACCGGTGGATGTATCGACATGGGTGACAGTGATGACCTTGTATTTCTTTTCGGAAAGGGCCTTTTCAACCTCCGGGAGTCGAGGCTTGGTGCCAATGGCAGCCTTCAGAACGGTGACGTTCGCGCCGTAAGTGGTCAAGCAATCAGCAAAACCATCGCTGAAGTAGCCACTTTGCAAAACTAGGACGTCCTCACCAGCTTCCACCAAGTTCGCAGAGACAAGATCCCAACCAAGAGTACCGGAACCAGAAAGAATAAAAGGTTGTGACAAGGGGTCGGCAGTCTGGAAGAGTTTACGGGCCATAGAAAGGGTCTCGCCGAAAGTCGCGACAAAGTCGGGCGCAGTGTGACCTTGACTATATGAGAGATTATCTGTCAATCTCCTTTCGTATGCGGACTTTTAGTCTGGATTGGTTGTGCATCATACCTCCAATGGCTCATAGAATTGAGTACTGCATCGTCGAATTCGATGGGGCCCGGAATGAGCAGAGTGGGATGAGGCTGCTGAGTAGACATCGCGACGTTTGATTTCTGGCAATCTGGTAGTTAATATTTCATTCTTGGATTTTGTAAGTCCACTTTGACTGGTGATCCTTCGTCGGTTCCCCAGATTCTGGACAAAGAAAGATCCATACTTTGCTGCTTGAATCGTCACTGATGCCAAGCGGACAATAACCTGAGCAGCTGTGACTCCATATTAGCTGTCAGGTGTGGTCATTGTAGGACAAAATCTTACCTGAAGAAGCGATTGGTTTGATGAAGAAAAGAGTCGGGGCCATGCCAAGAGAGATAGGAAGCTCTTATTTAAAGATCTGAAAATTGGAATACGGACCCCCGAAGCGGGACCCCGCGATAACAACGCTCCTGCCAGTCCTGACATGATGCATAGCCTTGACAAACGCAATGAGCGTATTGTTTGCAAGCCGCTGTAGCTGCAGCTGAACTCTGACTGTGGGGCACTGTAGAATCGGTACTTGTTAATTATAGGCTTGTAAGGATGATATATTGGAGACGGAGTCCGGCGCATAGCGTAGGTTGTCAGGATCACAAACACTCAGCGCATTGAATATAGAGCCATATACTATGGTCAAACTCAACACAAATTTAGAAAGAGACTGAATAACAATAAGGCTGGTGTGTTTCTACAACTATCGTGGCTTTTTTTTCGCCATTTCTTATGAGGCTCTCTCGCCTGGGATCTCCAGCTTTACCTCGGGTGAAGAACTCCTACACTCTCAAACTTCCGGACGGCCGCGGCTCTAACTGGGCATCATTTGCATCAGCACAATTCCGCGGGGTATCACAATCTCATCGCTTTATTACAGACTTTGCAATTGACGCAGCACCTCGCTACAACCGACCCATCTTTGAAGCACTAATTGACGTCAATGTCTTTATCCAAGCACGATGATGATTGTTTCATTACTCGATTAGATTTGATCAAAGACGCCAGTTTTTGCTGATTGACTGCGGTTGCCACCAAGTAAGGTGGGGCAATATAAGCCCCATACAGGGTTGTCACCTTCAGCGTACCACCACTATGTTTAGGGCATGAGGGGTAACTGAGTCCGGATCTGACTCCCAAAAGCAACTAGTCCTCCCCCCATCAGTCGAGACCAAGTCTCAAAAAGCAGAATGACGTAGTCGCATGCCTATATAGGCTATCGAGACATGTTCATTTCGACCTCTTAGTGACATTTCAACCCTCCATCACTATTAGCCATGGCCTCACCTAAGCCTAAGACGAAATAAACATCACCGCCAGAGCCCTGGCTTGGCAGGTGCCAGGCCAGCCCAAGCTTCCTTCCCATCCCTTCCCTCTACAACAATCTGCGTGCTCTGATGTCGCTGCTCTCGCCAACCTCTTCATTGCGAGCTACCCAGGCCCAGCCAATCCAGCTCAACGCATCACCGTCAGCCAAAAAGTACTTTGTTCGCTCCCCGAACAACACTCTCTGCCCCGTTGCGACAAACCTCACCGAGCACATCCGTCACCGAGACTCGCGCAAACTGCACCGTCACAATGGCGTTCCTCATTCTTGTCATTGGTGATATGCACATCCCCGACCGTACACTTGACATCCCCGCAAAGGTTCGTCTCAAGGCAGCATCCGCTGCTCCAAGGCCCGGAGTCTTCACCCGGAGTCTCCACTTCATCCCATTAATGACTCTTACTAACCATGAAATCACACATCAGTTCAAGAAACTGCTATCTCCCGGCAAAATCTCTCAAACGCTCTGCCTGGGCAACCTCACCGATAAAGCAACCTACGAATACCTACGCAGCATCTCCCCCGATCTAAAGATTGTCAAGGGCCGTTTCGATGTTGAAGCTACCTCTCTCCCCTTGACCCAGGTCGTCACTCATGGATCCCTTCGTATCGGTTTCTTGGAGGGCTTCACACTGGTATCAAATGAGCCCGATATCCTTCTTGCTGAGGCGAGCAAGCTGGACGTTGATGTCCTTTGCTGGGGTGGTACCCACCGGTTTGATGCGTTTGAGTACATGGACAAATTCTTTGTGAACCCCGGCAGTGCCACTGGTGCTTTCTTGCCTTCATGGACCAAGGAAAAGGAGGAGCCCATCCCCAGTTTCTGTCTTATGGATGTAAGTTAAGATGGCGTTACTCTTTGAGGCAATGCACAACTAACTCGGTGCTATAGGTGCAAGGAATCTCTCTCACACTTTACGTCTACCAACTACGAAAAGATGCCGATGGCAATGAAACTGTTGCGGTTGAGAAGGTTACTTATACCAAACCCATCGAGCCCACTGCTCCGGTCTCATGAATAACGACACTTCGATCACATGGAACACTGAAAACGTGACATGGAAAATCTGCAATCTAGATACGTCGACAACCTTTTAACGAATCCTTATTTCCATTATACCCGTAATATAAGTCATGCACTCTAACTTAACCAAGCATATAATGTGTTCTTCGAAAGCAGCTTCATGTTCTGGTGTGAGAAATACGATGAAATTGTAACAATGATAGGTATCTTCCGTCAAGTCATATACAGCGCAATAAACGAGTGTAAGAAAGCAAATCCAAAAATACAAACCCAACACAAAATGCACCATGATCTTCAAACTCATCAATGATGGAGTCTATCCGACAAAATACGCCCACTCCCAAACAAGCACTTTTAAACTCAAATAAAAAAGGGAAAGCAAAGCACTGTCAGGTGCAGATATAGTAATGAATGATGTCATGACAAAACCAAAGCCGGGACGACGGCAAGATAGTTGAATATGAGAAGCAGATCCGAAGGCTTCATATATAGTAAAGATGTGAAAAATAAAGAGCCCGGCAGAAAACAAAACATTCAACTTAGGTCATGGTGCTTTTCCTTCTCATGGAAGCCTTCGTCCTTGGTGCACTAGAGGAGCTATCCGTAAGACTATTCTCCGAATCGTCGAGTGAAGCCTCCATATCAGCTCGTGACCGCTTAGAGACCGACATGGTAGCTCGTTTACGGTTGTGTGAGGGCTTCCCAGATCCATCAGGGTAATCCAGGTTGGCGGTAGTTGCGGATGCCCGACGCTTGTTTTTCTTTTCAATGACCGGTGAAGAGACAGTAAACTCGTAAACATCGACATCATCGGTCATGTCACCGGGATTAATAGGCCTGATAGACGTGGTCTTGAGGGCAGCCAGGGGAGCCAGGGGAGCCACATCCCAAACAGATGAGCGGCGTTTCCGACGGTTAGTAACGACAGAACTAGGAAGAACGTCATCTCCAGTTATGCTTGAAGTCTCAATTGAGCTGGTGGTCTCAGCCTGGGCTTCCATAACGGGCTCCTGCGGGGCATCGACTAGCATCACTTCGCTAGATTTCCGACTTAAGGACTTAGAAAGTAGATCAGCGGGGACATCATGTATGGAGGCAGAAGAGCGGCGCATATATTTGCCCTCACCCGCAACGGCATCAAACAGCGCCTTGGTAGGGCGGCGCATCTTGTCGCGCAGGTTCGGTTCAGCATAACTCACTGCAGCTCGGGCTCTTCTACTAGGACGAGATGTCTCGCCATTGGATGAGATATGGGCCGGAGGAGGCGTGTCGCCCCCACGAGATTCTTCGGTGGTCTTGGGTGTAGGTGAACGCAGCGCCATCTCAGGTTCGGTTACACTAGGCTCGTCCGGGATCACAGTGACAGTCGCCGGCTTGTTGTTGGCAGCCACGGTAGGCTGAATAATGTGAATCGTCTCCTGGTTGTTCTCACGGGAATGAATTTGGGGGTTGTCGAGAGTAATCATCTTTTCGTTCTCGGCAAACTTGTTGGCCTTGAGCTTCTCTCCCCTCTTTCCATTCTCCTGTTGGCGGGGTGTAGACAGGTCCTTATTAGTACTCTTTGCCGCCAAAGGCTGACGGGGAGCCTCGACAGTCTCGGAGTTAACAACTTGGTTCTCCTTTCCAACAGCAAAATTCTTGTTCTTCTTAGACTTCGTTTTCCTTGGGACAATATTCTCCCGTTCGCTGTCAAATACCCGGACAATCTCAGAAGCATCATGACCAAGTTTACGCTTTCCAGTTTTGGGAGCAGGCATTGGCACCTTTTCAGTGATGGGCTTTGCAGTTTCCACCGGAGCAGGGGCCGGTGAGGGTGACCGAGAAGCAGCCGGAGATATAACGACAGGTTCGTCGATTAGTGCTGGATAAAGAGGCTCGGGCGCGGTAGATTTTGTTGGCGGTCTAGTCGGTGTTTCGGGTATCGATTCATCGTCAACAAATATAGAGTTTGGTGGTGATCCCAGAGCAGGTGAGGTCACCATATCAGCAGCATTAACCGGGGGTGAAGAAGCTAATGGTTCTTGTCTATAAGCGGAAGATCATGTCAGTAAATGGCGTTTTTAAGTTCCTCGATAAAAAAAGAACGTACACTTCAGGACCACGAGGATATGTGTTGTTCTCCATTATGGGAGCAAGACGGCCTTGTTCCAATGCTTGCTCTTCCAACTCTTTGGCCATATCCCGGAGGCCATTTGGACGACGACGAGAAACAGATTTCGGCGTGGCAACCCTCCGAGATGATAAAAATTTTCTCTTTGCCGGTGGTTCATTACCCAGTGTTGACAACAGTTCGTTCATATCGGCCAGTTGAGCTTCTAGTTTAGCTCTGATCTCTAGAGCATGGTCGGCGATACGGGCGGTCTTGTTTTCCTCCGCTTCTTTCCCCAGTCGCAAGATGTGTGATCGTAATTCGAGGTTTTCGGACAGCATACGGGCGCATTCGGATTCAAGCTGTCGTAATCGGATCGCCTGTGTGGAGTTTACTCGCGCGAGCTCTCTATTCTGGCGCATCATCTTTCTTCGCCCTACACGCAAATTATGTCAACATCATGATTCAAGACGCGACTCAGAATCACATGATATCTTGGTGAAGGGGCAAAATAGTCACATACACGCTTCCACAGCTTCTGCAGGGTAAGTCTCTGGTGGTTGGCGGGCCATTTGACCATTTTGCGCGGGATCGTTCAACCGCGCCATAATGAATCCGATTGTTATGAGCGAATTAGCGATTTCCAAGCATATAAAACGATGTCACAAGTTCGCGATAGTATGTTGATGCTAGAAACCTGTGTGTGATAAAAGTATACAAGCATCCAATTCCAACGCACAGAAGAAAAAAACACTGCTACTCGCCCGTATATTAAAAAGGATAGGTGAAAGCGCTGCTCAGTTGTGTCCTAGTCCTGGCTGGACTTTTCTTTGACTATCAAAGAATGTTAAAAAGGACGGAATACTATCAGAATTTTGAATGCCTGTTATTTACATTTGATTAAATTGGGACTAGCGTTTATGCTTGCTCTATTGTTGCCAGGGCTCTTAACTCTGGAATTTCCCGACAATGTACACGTGACCCTACCCCGTGTTTTGGTGGTGTTGTTCTAACCCTATTGTTTATCACAACGCAATTCAACTGTATCTTGATATCACCATTACCCATAATTGTGTATGAACTTGTATATGTTAGCCAAACCCTGGTTCCATAAAACAGACCAGTTTTAACTCAGATTTCCATCAGATTTCTTTCCGCCTCTCGTGTCAACTTATCACAATATGAATTCAAGATCTATGGGCCATTTGAGAGGCACCAGCCAATCTGGAGCTACACATTCTCCTATGTTAGCAGCCCGCATCTCGGAGAAGAAACAAGAGCTTGACAATCTGAAAGAGTTGCGCGATCTTAGCGCTGCAGTTGCAGGCCAGATGGAGTTGCTAGAACAAAAACTCTCTACACTTTCAGATGGCATTGAAGGTAGGCAAGCCATTTAAATCAATGAAATATACATTGCACCTATACTGACATCTGTAGCCATTGCACTCGTGATGGGAAATTGGCATAATGTTTTGCGCGCTATTGGCATGGCCTCATGTAAGTTTTTCATGTGGACGTCCTTATATTTGAGAATGATGCCCGATTATCAATTTCACCCATGCGTGAGAAGTAGATGGCAAACTGACCCCCGAACAGCAAAACTGGGGAAATCTGTGAACACCTCACCAGAGGAGCCTCCAGTACTACCCCAAACTTTAGTACGAATCCCGACAGAGCATGCACCAGCAGTGCAAGAACGAGCAGATGAAGCTAAAGCCGATGAGACAATGTCATGATTTGGGAGATGCTATATTAAGTACAGATGTACTGAGATACCCATTACTAATGATTAATGAGAATGCCCTAATGAGAGCTATGATCTTCAAGTGATAATAAAACCAATAGAGAAAAGTGTATTTTCCGATATCTACATATAGACATGTTGACCCGCAGGCCTAACTACCATAGAATGATGTGCCACACTTTCATTCTCTAACCCCACAGTGGCGCCGTGATTTCCACCGCCCGTTCAACCACTACTCTCACACGATCAGCAAATACTTTATTGGCAGACTCGATAATAAGATGCTCCAACCAAACCTTGGCTTGCATCTTGTCTAGTGTGACCAAGATGCCGGGAACCGGAATACCAAGCTTATGTAATCTATCCAACTCAGTCAGCTTGAGCCTGACAAGCTCCTCTTTCTCTTCTTCAGTCTCTTCGCCTTCACCTCCGGGAGCATCACGAGCAATGTTGGGCTCATTTATGGGATTGACATTGTCAGCACCGAATTGGGCCTCTAAGAACATGAATATCCGGTCAAGACGTTCCTGTGCGGGCACACGGGCGTGAGGGTTCTCAGTCAACAAAAGGTTGGGTTTCTCTTCTTTTTCGTCGCTATGAGAATGAGAATGGGGAGTGCTTGAACGTTTGACAGCAGCAGGACTAGTCTCGGCCATCATCAGTAAGACAATGATAGAGTCCGCCATACCATCGTTGAACATATTGCCTTCCCATTCAAGTTCAACTTCACGGTTGCTCATGTATCTGAGTTTGATGCATCCCATGATTATGTAGGCTGCCACAAGATGCGGCATCTCCTCATCAGCCATCTCAACATCATCCTTAACATGTTTGTTGAGAGTTTGCATCTCAGGAAGCTCATCAATGCCACCGAATATGCTTTCGAGAATCCATTTGATGAGATCCGGACCCGCTGCACCCATAGTAAAACGCTTCTTGCACGTGATAGCTGTGGTGTTCAAACCTGCATACTCACGGAGATCATCGGGGGCCATGAGTGAGAGTTTGAAGTCATTTTGGACCAAGACACCGGTAACCATCCGAGCATCCTGACTTTCGGGGGTGATAACGTGGGTGGGTGGGGGTATCTCAGCAAGCTTTCCAACTACCTTGGCGATCTTGTCTGATTTGAATGGAATCCGCAGCTCTTCACAATTCTTGGGGCTGTACACCTTGACTTTGTTGGTCTTGCTAGCGTTCAGAGATAAGAGTTTTGACTTCAATCTCATCATATTGTGAACTTCACCATGGACAAGAATCTGGGAATGGTTAGTACTAAGAGAACTTCACAATACAAAATGATGTCAACTTACAACTACAGGAGCAGCAACCTCCTCAATATATTCGCGGTTCTCGGTACCGTCAACGTGAGCAGCAAAAGAATATTCCTCGACACTACAACGACGGGGAATCATGGGCTTTTCCCCGTCACGACGAGAAGCAGCACCGATATTCCTTGACATGACTGCCTGGATTTGATCCGGTTCTTGCATAATTTGTTTGGCCATAGTGCCCTCGACACTGTAACCCGTAATGATGACACCATTCTTGTCATTGGGTGCCCATCTCTCCAATAACTCACGACTGACACCATTCTGTAACATACCAGGACTTGCAAGCATGACACAACTTCCCATGTCATCAAAACGGTCGAGGTTCTTGAGTGATCTGATATATTTAAAGTCCCAAGGGCCAGCTTTTCCAGTGGCGTCACCAGAAGCGACTGCTTCGGCAAGACGCTCACTAAATAGGCGCTTGATGTTGTCATTCATGGCACCTACATAAGTTTGGTACACAAGCATACATTTTCTTGCTAGATTACTGGCGTAGTAGATGGGTACTTTTTGATAGTCAGGATGTTTGTCCCAGTATTCATCAAGAATAAGAAGAAGCTCTTGGGCACGACCTAAAGCAAACACAGGCATGAGAACTCTACCACCACGGTTCAAGATACCTGTGATTGACTTCATCAATGCTTGCTCTCGTTCCATGCGGGGTGTGTGTGATGAGACACCATATGTAGACTCTGTGATAAGGACATCAATCTTGATGCCACGTGGGACTTCAGCAGAAACCAGATGACGATCTTGCTCTCTAGAGTAGTCGCCAGTGAAGAAGATATTGAGACCAGCAATTTCGATCAAGAACATAGCCGCACCGAGGACGTGGCCGGCGGGATATGGCGTGATCCTGATTGAAGAAACCGTGTGTGTAGTATGGTAATCAATAGCCTCAATTTGACTGAATGTGTTAAGATGATCACGTTCGGTATAAACTGGCTGTGATTGTGACGATGAACCACCGACCCTAACACCATCTTGGATGAGCCACTTGTAGATGGCCTTAGTCGGATGCGTCATGAAGACACGACCTCTGAAATTAGTTTTAGCCAAAACATATGGTAGAGAAGCGGCATGATCGACGTGAAAACTATACGATTATTAGCCACCAGATCACATTTCATTATTGGCACCAGTTACAAGAGGAACAGAAGGCGTTGGGAACAAAGCTTGTATTGATATCTCGAAATAAAGCAGATTTTACTCTAAACATCTGCAGATAAACCATAACAAGTACATAGTGAAGCATTGAACGTCCTCTCTGACTGGTGAATAAGACCCACGATATCGAGACAACGCTTCTTCTGATCTTGTTTTTAGGTACTGTGGGCCCCACTATAACTCATAACAAACAAACATCCCATATCCGACTCGTAACGTGCAATTGTGATGGGGATAAGAGGGGATCTTACTGGCTGATAAGCAGGACATCTACGGTGCTGAGATCAAAGTCATCAAAGAAAGGTAAAGCTGCCAACCCGTCATAAGCGGGATGTTGACCAGCATCCAGCTATACCAATGTTAGCCAAGACTCAACACCAACTTTAGATGGATACGACTGACCATGACTGTTTTCCCCTTGTATTGGATGATATGACAAGAACGACCAACTTCATTACCACCACCCAAACACAGAAACATCAGCTCATCTGCTGGGTCGACGGGATCGTCATTACCAGATGCCATAGCACCAGCCTTTCTCTTTGTAGCCATGATTGGGAGCGTCTGATATGAGTTCTATGCCAATAAATGTAACGCATTCACTATATTGTGCAAATGCGTTTGATCCTATGTCAACGTGAAAATGATGCTAAGTCTTTTGTTGATAGTAACTCATCGCAAGGCTGTGGTTTGTCCATACTAGATTCATGGTAGGATGAATTTCAGCAAGGATGTTAGTTACTTTAAGATACAAGGTAGCCAATCAAACTCTTCAAATCCCCACTCAAGTCGCTTTGCGATCAAACCGCGACGCGTCTGAATGCCCCACGTGCAGAATCACATGATTCTGACAAGGTCAATTTTCGAGACACTCATTGTGACTTCATCACCTACAACCTATAGGTTACTATACTGACGCGACAACCGAAAATTTTTTGCGCGTACCTATTTTCACGGTAATTGTTTTGCTGCCCTTTTTTATTTAGGACAGCCTTTGCGCACCTGAATAGTTTGTGCTACGCGCTTTTGTTGCACTTTTTGTTCGCTTGCTAGCTGGTAGATGAGGGTTGTGACGTGCAGCTTCACGGGCGATTTTGCCTGCTCAGCCGTCTAGCTTGGAGCATCCCCCACGATCACACAAAAAAATATTACTATCTATCTGTATATTTTTGAACAATACATAGATTCTACGGTCAAATTAATCATACGTTTCAGACGCACCACCCACTGTACACGCGACCAATTTTTATCGTTGAGCGGCCTTCTCATCCTTGCGATCAGAAAACTATAGCCTTATAGCTTTGACCTAACCCCACATCGTCTTAGTACCAGTGCCAATGGCCACTACAACACCGGTCCCACCGCCGCAACAGTCCGAAATGATCAACACCGGGCTGCATCTTCCAGATGGCGCTAATTCTTTGCCTGTAGCTACCGCGCAAGCTCCGGTGCAACGAACCATCACTGGCACACCTGCGACTCCTGTTCCGGTCCCTCTTCCGGCCTATACAGGTGCTACCATGGTTCCCGTTTCGTCGCCCGCTCCAGGCTCACCGGGAATTATGACGCCCATGACGCTCACATCTGGAACGCTGACACCCGGAGGTACGAATCCTCTGCAGCAACAACAAATATTCCACCAACAAGCTGCTCCGCAGATGAACCTTCAGCAAGCCGCAATCCTCCAACATCAAGCGCAACAAAACGGCAGTTTTCTCCAGATGCCACCACAGACTCCGTCAACACCTACGCAGTCTTTCACCACGGGTAACATGGGCCCCCCACCTGCTCCGTCACAAACTAAAGAAAAAGAGGTAGACGAGCAATATGACCCTACCGATACACTGGCTGGTACTGGTATTGATTTGAGGGAAGAAGAGGACCACTTGGCGAAAATGTTCAACATGTCTTCCACGGCTGCAAAGGGTTATCACGCCTTGCCTCCCGGAACCCGTAATAGCATGTACGGCTCCGGCCCAATGAATCAATCAGCTATCCAAACTTCTAAGGGACAAGATGAGTACACATCCCAGATTACTGACCAGATGTATCGGGATGCATTGGAACGTTGGGAGAAGACGCACGTCTTGGAGATGCACGATCCGTTTCTCCAAATTGCTAATGTCCACTACCGGGCCAACAAGATTGCGCTTGACCAGGGCTTGGGATTGAATCTAGAACAAAAGGTGAATCCCAATGGACCAAGACCCCGTAATAATTCTGAGAATGTTGAGCCTAAGCTCGATGTCGCGACCAAGACTCTCCCGGATGGAACGGCTGTTGTGAGCTCCCACGTCTCTTTTATCCCTACCGAAGGAAACTTGGCAGATCAAATGGCTCTTTTATCATTAGCTACCAAGTACAGATTGAAGGGGTTACTGGAGGATTCTGTGCGTATTGCGCTCAATCGTCAAGCCTATTCACATGGCGAGGTTCCCAAAGAATGGCAGACAGCAGCGACAGAACCAAGAACTTTCAGGGGGGATGAGGGCGCAGTTGAGAGAGATGCCAGCAATAGCCAGACATCAGCTGGCCAGAAACGTGAGTTACTGTGGAACACTTTTTCTGGAACGTAGTTCATACTAACATGTATGTGTAGGCCCTGTGGACGCTACAAATCCCAGCGAGTCTGGGCCTCCAACCAAGCTCTCAAAGGTTACCACCAACCACGTCATACAGACTGTCCGTGAATCCGGTCGTGCAGAACGTGAGTGGGAGGAACGTCGTCTACGCCGTCGTAATGCTCGTTTAAACGGCACTTCTGATGCTTCTGGATTGCAGTCTCGGTCAGGTTCCGTCGGCCCGGGTGCTGGAAATGGGCCTGTGGCTCTTGAAAAAAAGGACGTTATCAAGAAGGAACCTAAGCGTGGCTCCAAGATGGCTGAGGCTAGCCATGCTTCTCAAAATATGACTAGTTCCATGTTCGCAGGTCTTGGATCCGCAGGCAGCTTATTCGGAAAGAAGCGCAAAGGCAAGACGTATGACTGGATGAATGCTGGCGGTGGTGGTGCTGGAAATAGGAATAGTCCCACCCCTGGAAAGTCTGGTCCTGGTGCTTCAAGCGGCGCACCGGCTCCCTTAACGACAGACACTGGTCGGAACCGTCTAGGCACTTGGCGCGAGGACAAAGAAAAAGGGCGGCATATCCAACTGCGTGACCTGGTCTTAGTCTTGTCTGAAGATGGCCTCGATAGCCGTGCACTTCAAAGTGCCCTCGACAAGCTCGATTCTTCCGGTCCACGGTAATGTTTGGCGTCCTATAATTGGCTTACGGTTCATTTTGTTGTATTTGTTCGTTGATGTACATCTTTCCTTTTCACTCCATTTTCACTTTACATACATTTTTCTGTTTGGGACAGGCTTGGCGTTTGTGTCATCATTTACTTGTAACTGTTTTGGTCCTTTTTGCGTTGTCTAGTTTCTGGCCTGGGTGTTCTCTTGTCATCCACTTTTCCAGTCATGGACCCAACCGCTGCCATGACTGTGACATAGCCTTTCAAATGGCTGTTGCGGTTAGTTTTCGTTTCCAGAGCTTTCTTGATGATGGACGTCATGGATGCTTCATGAACATAGCTGTTTTTAAAGGCGGATACGGTCACGAAGTTCGCTCCTATCGGTGGCTCTGCATTGTTAACTCTTTTCGTTTACAAAAGCCGACGAGCACTACAACATTTGGTTTATCCACAATACTAGAACTTTGAGCAATACTACCCTTCATCTTCTTTCTAGAATCTTCTATGAATTTTTGTATGCTCCATTTAAATGCGTTACGTACCCTCTATTCAATGCGATATGTCTTATCAGATCTGTGGGATCACTGTGATATGTTAGCATTACGGAGGTGGTAAGTCTCTTAGCGCGTGGCGTGATTGAACCATCATTACTCGCTTTGAGCTTGGTAGTGCTCCATCGCGATGACTTTACCTTATTGATACCGCCATTTCGGAAAGTTTGTATAAGACCTCAGATGGTGCTGACTGAGGATAACGTATGCATATCTAGTTTTGGCTTTCTTGGTATCCACGATGGTGTCCAAACCATGACATATTAACTATAAGTTGAGTCTTGTAGGGACTGATCCTTATCTGGAAGTTGTTAGTGGCCTTGTGTCCCGTGAGGTTCATGATCTGCATGGTGACACAAAAGAACGTGCTCAAAAATACACAATGAAGCCTATTTAAACTATTATCAAAAGCCTGTCAAGCTTCCCTCTAGACAACAGATATAACCCCATAGGAAGCGTTTGGTCACATGATTACTGATAATTGACATAGCTCAGATCAAATCAAATTCGTACGGTTGTATTCGCCACGCGATCACTATGTCTTAGCATCGCAAGCTAATTAGGTAAGTGGAGATAGTCTATCTCCACATTTCCGGCCGGCACCATATAAATTTGCCACCCTATCACGGGATTGCGGAAAAGTGGGGCCCCGCTCCGGTACTCCAACTTTCACTAAGGTACGGATACACAAAACCTAAGTTAGATGGACCATGGTGAATACAATGACAGTTCTAACTGCCACACATAATCCGCACCTCTTGATCTCTACTTGGAATTAACTCAATCTCTTGCTCGGTCATGCAAATATTTTTCAGAATATTGAGGCCCCGCTGGAAATCACTGGAAATCGAGATGCCAAGAATATTCAAGAACAGTGCTGTGCTGCTTTCGGTGAAGTGTGGATCTGGAATGTAAGTATAATACGCGGAGAAGACGGCTCAGCCAAACCTGGTGGCCGCCAAGCATCGGCGCCAAGACCCGCCAAGTACGACGCCAAGAGAGTTCCGTTTACGCTGAAAGCTTTAGTAGTGACTGCTGATATCAATGTGGCAAGAAATATAGGAAAACTCGTACTTAGCTTTACTTAAATTGTTGTTATAAACTATTGTTGAGTCATGTGATCATTGAAATAAATCAAGAAACGATGTTTGAAAACGTCGGGAACACACAATTGACGGTCACACAGTTGAACAAAACTTCCTAAATAGGATAAATTGAACTGATCAATGTAGCTTGTACCCTCCACTAATCTTTACTGAGTGATACTTATCGCGTTATCGTTATCAGTGCCAAGTACTTAGTACTTGTACTAAGTGGGTCACTTCCCTGTCAAGTCATTTACATCCTCTCATGACTTGGAGATGGCATCGCCGGTCAATATTGGGTAACTACCTGGCGATATTGTCAGCAGCGATTGAAGATAGCATTCAAGGCAAAAGGTTACGTCTATAAAGAGGGCGGCTCCCTCCGTTTCTACATTCAAATTGAAAAACATGTCAATATTAACTTTCGCTCTTATTACATCAATTATCACCATTATATGCAATCCATCACCTTCATTCTCAACCTTTATTGAAACACGTTTACTCTTTCATTACGAACTTATTTGAAATACACACCACGACTTCAAGTCACTCCTCATGGCACCTGATATTCACACTATCTGAACTTTTCCTTCTACGATCCATTTGGATATTACAGTATACATGCTCGAATCATCAACGTTTCGTATCCTCAATATTTCCACTACTGCGAATCGAAACATCTATACGCAATGACTAATAATGTTACTCTTGACCGGCATGAGTTTCTTTGCCCAGTAGATGAGGTCGTTAAGGCCTACTCTACGAGTCTCGACTCTGGGTTAACTCCACTTCAAGTCGAAAACTTACAATCTTATCATCCTCGCAATGAGATTGCAGGTGAAGAAGGAACACCTTTGCTCAAGATACTCTTGAAGCAACTCTGCAATGCCATGGTTTTGGTAAGTGTCAGTCTCATCCTCTATATGTCGTTCCATCCTAACAAGATAAGGTGCTATTCATCGTTATGATCCTAAGTTTTACTCTGAAAGATTGGGTCGAAGGAGGTGTTGTGACGTTTGTCATAATTCTTAATGTTAGTATCGGTTTTTTTCAGGAAGCCAAGGCGGAGCGTCGCATGGATGCTCTTCGCACTCTTTCTTCTCCTTCTGCTACTGTCCTCAGAGATGGCAAAACATCTGTTATTCCCAAGTGAGTTCAAATCCTTGCCCACTCTATCTCAATTTATCGTATTGAAGCTAACTTCTTTTTAGTGCCGAAGTTGTTCCCGGCGACATCGTCTTTCTGAAGATGGGTGACACCGTCCCTGCTGATGTCCGCCTTGCCGAAGCCATGAACCTCTGCTGTGACGAGCAGTCTTTGACTGGCGAGTCTATTCCAGTCAATAAGATTACCGAGAACAACATCACACTCCCCGGAACTTCTATTCTGGCCACCGATGAAGGCCAAGTCGGCATTGGTGATCGTATCAACATCGCTTATGCGACGACCTCAGTCCAGAAGGGACGTGGAATGGGTATCGTCATTCGCACCGGCATGGATACTGAGGTGGGCAAAATTGCTGCTAGCACTACTAAGAAGACCCGCAAGCCCGGTCGGTCCATGAATGCCAGAAAATACGGCGGAAAGCAAGCTGTGAAGGGAATTATTTTGACTTCCAAGGACAAGATTGCTAAGTTTCTTGGCTTGTCCGAGGGGACTCCGCTGCAGATGAAGTTGGCAAAGCTTGCCTACACGCTTTTCTTCACTGCTATCGGCCTTGCTATCGTTGTGTTTGCAGTCAACAAGTTTCATATCCCCGCTGAAGTAGTAATCTATGCCACGTCTCTCGGTATCGCTATTATCCCTGAGTCGCTGGTTGCAGTCCTCACAATCACTATGGTCACTGCTGTCAATGTAATGCACAAGGCCCAGGTTGTTGTTCGTGATCTTTCTGCTATCGAAGCACTCGGTGGTGTCACCAACATCTGCTCTGACAAGACCGGTACTCTCACGCAAGGTGCCATGATTGTTCGCAAGGTCTGGCTCCCATCTAAGCACCTCTATACTGTTCACGATTCTCAAGATTCTAAGAATCCGACACAAGGCCGTGTCGTTCATCAGCTGATGGATCTTCCTACCAAGCCCAACGTTGCGCGCAACCTCGATGAAGAGCGCTCTTCGACTGCGCTTCGCTTCGATGTCCCTGACAGTCGTCTCAACATGACCCGCCAGGATGATACGCCTGAAGAGACGCCTGCCGAACTAATTCCCCATCTCCGGACTTACCTCATGGCCTCGAGTTTGTGTAACCTGTCCAAAGTTCTGAAAGAACCTACGACATCGCAATGGCAAGTCACTGGTGAGCCCACAGAGATCGCATTGCATGTTTTCGCCAAGCGTTTTGACATTGGAAAACAGATTTTGTTGGGCCAAGGTTGGTCTCAGGTAGCAGAGTTCTCGTTTGACAGTTCCATCAAGCGTATGTCTGTTATCTATAACGGGCCTGACAATGATGACACTATTGAAGATAGCCTAGAAAATTCAGTCATCTTCACAAAAGGAGCTGTTGAGCGTATTCTCGATCGCTGTACTTATATTAGCTACGGTTCAGAGCGTCGTCCCATCACAGATGCTGATATGACTGTTATCATGGAGCAAATGAGTGCTCTAGCTTCTGAAGGCCAACGTGTTCTGTCAATTGCTTACCGTATTTACCCTGGACGTTACACTATTGAGCCCAGTACAGACCCGGAAAAGGACCGGGCTATCCGTGAAGACGTTGAGTGTGATCTCACGTTCTTGGGTCTTGCTGGCATCTACGACCCCCCTCGCCGTGAAACTCAATCTTCCATCACTCACTGTGCTACAGCCGGTATCAAGGTCCACATGCTGACTGGCGACCATCCCGACACTGCCAAAGCCATCGCGAAGGAAGTTGGTATCATTCCTAAAGACCTTAGCTTCTTGCCTGAGTTTACGCGCAAGAATATAGTCTTCACCGCTACTGAGTTCGATAAAATGACCGATGCCGAGGTTGACGCTTTGGAGGAACTCCCTCTAGTGATTGCCAGGTGCGCACCTCACACGAAAACACACATGATTGAAGCTTTGAGACGCCGTGGCGCGTTCATGGCCATGACCGGTGATGGTGTCAATGATGCTCCATCTTTGTCAGCTGCTGATGTGGGGATTTCCATGGGTTCAGGATCTGATGTTGCCAAGTCTGCATCCAAGATTGTACTGTCTGATGACAAATTCAACTCAATTGTCTCTGCCATTCGTGAGGGTCGCCGCATGTTTGACAATATCCAGAAGTTTGTACTTCATCTTTTGACGTCCAACGTTGGAGAAGTTATCCTCTTGGTTGCAGGTCTCGGGTTCCAAGACAATACCGGCTACTCGGTGTTCCCCGTGTCGCCGATTCAGATCTTGTGGATCAATATGTTGACATCTTCATTCCCTGCTCTTGGTCTTGGTCGTGAGCCGGCAGCAGCCAACATTATGCGGAAGCCGCCTCACAACAAGGAGAAAGGTGTTTTCTCTAAGCAGATTATGATTGATATGTTGGTCTACGGCATTCTCATGGGCACGGCCTCTATCTTGACGTTCGTTATTGTCGTCTATGGCAAGTATGGAGGTGAACTGGGTTATGATTGCAATAAGAAATGGTCTGAGTCTTGCCGACCCGTTTTCAGGGCAAGAGCATCAGTGTTTGCCGAGCTCACTTGGTTGATCCTGCTGTCTGCTTGGGAGTTCAAGGACCTTCGTCGGTCACTCTTTTCGCTTGATGGGAATGACAAAAGCTGGAACTCTGTCTTTAAGGACATTTATGCCAACAAGTTATTGTTTTATTCGGTCGTTATCGGTATTTTGTCGGTATTCCCTGTAGTCTATATCCCGGGCCTCAACACCAAAGTCTTTAAACACATAGGCATCTCATGGGAATGGGGTGTGGTTATTGGCTTCACCATCTTTTTCATCGCGGGAATTGAACTGTGGAAGTTGGTGAAACGCCGGACAGGTTGGCTTCAAGACCACCCGGTCAAACGGGGGACTTACTCGCAAGGCGAAAGCAACTTCTCTGCTGGAGTTTTGGGACGTACTTTCAGCATGGTCAGCTTCAAGTCGTGGAAATCTGCGGATCCTCATGCCGAAGAGAAGACTAGTACTTCGGCTTCACGATTTTGATGTTATTGTGCTGTGTTAAGGTTCTTGAGATTTAAGCCCTGCGTAGAGGACCTAGAAGAGGACTGTCTTTTTTTTGTTTCGTTTTGTTTTTGGCTACCCTATTTTGTATTTTTGCTTTACATTTATATCCATAGCATCACAGTGGTTTGGTTCCTGTATTGCTAACGTTCTGTTTTCTATTTGCATATCATTCTATAGGGTCAGGGTGATGTTGGAATTCTAGGTAGCACTTTGCATTGAATGCTTATAGTAATAGTCTGGAGATGTAGTCATGTCTCATGTAGAACCAATCTCAGTGCTTTTTTGAGCGCTTCTGGTGCTATTCAAAATAGAATATTATGTATGAAAATTATTCAATTTCTGACAGTGATGCTTTTTTTTTTGCAACGGCCAAGTGACTAGGCGTGATCCCACCGGGTGGATGGCTAGAAAACAATCCTTCTTTGATCCCGGAGTGGCATCGGGATCGTCGAGTCCGATACAGACTTACACATTTCAGTAGACGACAGTGTTCAATAAGTTGAGCGATAAGAAAAGAGCTTAAAGTTTCCAATGGGAGGCGAATCATGCAATAATTACACAAACGTGTATTGTTTGATTGAGATGAGTATGCCTGTATGGGTAGATGGATGGAACAGGCCAAGAGCAGATGGTAGGAAACCTGGGGTGGGTATGGATGGGTTGAAGATTGATATCCTGATGGGGAGGGAGGTTATGAAGGTGATGATTGATACGCGGATGCATGGTCGGGGAATTAAATGAAGTGGGGTGGTAGGTTTGTTGATAATGGTGAGAGGGGAGGGGAATGGAGGGGCGATGTAACGGAGTGTGCAGGTGTTGAGAGGACTCTTCTCCAACTTCCTCCCAAACCAAGTCATCCCTTCATCCTCTTCCGAACATCACCTTCATCATTCAGAGCTAGTTCTCTCTCCTGTCTGTTGCTTTAGTCACCAAATATATAAACAACAGTGCAATTTTCTTTCCATCTTCTTTCTGCCACTCCAACCCATAATCTCCAACATCTCAATCTTTTCTCTTTCCTCTATATCTACATAGAGACGTATCTTACCACTATATTTCTTATTTGCCCGCTATCCAGGCAACCATAATTATATACACCCACAAATCTCCGACACTAGACTTGTCAGAGTAAACCCATTATTACTATTTTTCAACATTTTTGATATCCCCAAACTCACATGATGGGTGCTGTTGCTCCTGCTGCTGCGAAACTTGATTCGCTTCTGAAACAGCACACTGCTTCCGATACTGACACCAAAGATAAACTCCTCGGTGCTTCTCTCGTCGTCGTTGACTCCAATAGTAAGCTTCTGACAACTAAACTTCCCAGTCTCCACTTACATCATTATTGACCCTACCCCTATGTGTTCTCTATTCTGGTGGTGCTGGTCGTACCGGTCTGGATACCAAGGCGGCTCCCTTCACTGCTGACACCGTTTCTTGGATTGCCAGCATGACCAAGGTCATTGCTACGACTGCCATCCTCCAGCTTGTTGACAAGAAAATTATCAACCTTGACGACGATGTTCGTGGTGTTCTCCCCGAGCTCGCCGCTCTCCCCATGCTCACTGGCTTTGACGAAGCCACCGGCCAGCCCATCCTCGAGTCTTTCGAAGCCCCCATTACTCTCGGTTCTCTTTTGAACCACACCAACGGGACCGCCTATGATGTCTTCTATCCAGACCTCCTGAAGTGGATGGAGGTTACCAAGAGATCCATCAACAGCTTCCACATGACCATGGAGGGCTTCCAGATCCCGATGCTCATGCGGCCCGGCAAGGGCTGGCACTACGGATACGGCATTGATTGGGCCGGCATATACCTCGAGCGCACCCTGTCAACGCCTGAGAAGAAGGTCACTTTAAACGACTATATCCAGGAGAACATCTTCCGCCCCTTGGGCATCCCGCCCACCCAGTGCTTTTACCCCTCGGCCGACACCCTGATTACCCAGTTCGTCGAGCGTGCTGAGGACGGTACTCTGAAGGAGGGCGAAAAAGTCGGCCCTATTGGTCCTAACTTCTATATTTGTTCTGGTGGTGCCGGTCTGCACATGACGACGGCCAACTACGCTAAGTTCTTGCAGGGCATCTTGACCAAGAAGATCATCAGCGAGGACACCTACAAGCTGATGTTCTCGGACTCGCTGATTGACCCTGAGCTCAAGTATTCATTTAACCACAGTATTTTTGAGAGAGAACCCGAGATGCCGCCGGCGCCCTGGCCTATTACCCACAGCTATGGTGGCATGTTAACCGAGAAGGATGTACCGTACGGAAAGAAGAAGGGAACCCTTATGTGGTCGGGTATCGTTAACCCTCGTTGGGTAAGTTTTTGATGATAATTTATCTTAAGTTTCATGAGTTGATGGAACTGGAAAGCTAACAATTCTTGATTAGTGGATTGACCCTACTACTGGCATCGCTGCTGTCCTGATGTGCAATGTGTCGCCGTATCAGGACCCGGTTTTGAAGAAGTTGTACGTTGAGGTGGAGAAGACCATCTACGGTGATCTACTTAAGGCTTAGATTCTCGATTTTCTTTAGATTGTTTTTATTTGGGCATGATGCAATAGATGATACCCACCTATATATTAGCAATCAATTTGCAAAACTTCATGAAAAACATTGTCCCTCCCTATCCTATACAGTATCAATGTGATCTGCCAAATCGACTCCCCAGCATGTAAGTACGAGCCTGATAACGCGTCTCACATCCACACATTGACAAGGCCATAATCTCGTCCATAACAATCCTAAGCTAAAAACTGACGTGACAATAATCCCAGGTTGCCTTCTTCCTCATGACAAGACATAAAGTCCTGAACATAACGAAAAAAAAAAGCGTGAAATCAAAAATTACACTCGCGATGGCCCACGAAGGACAATCGACGCCCGGAAACTCCACGTTGTGCAATGCAGGTTCCCGAACATGGTTCCAAGACTTCTTGATCTCCCAGAACCCAAGCAAGGTAAGTATGAAGAAGAAAGGAAGGAGAAAAAATTCTAAAAGTCAGCGGCTCGTTGCGGAATTTATAGATGGATGGAGGGCGGTGTACGATAGCTGATTAGAAAGTGGCAGAAATGGTTGGTGGTTATTGCTGGTTAATTCCGTAAAGACGAGGTTGGGTTATGGGGCGGTGGGGCGAGGCTGGGGTGATTATAAAATAGACCAATCAAGGTGTTGCGTTTTACAAGGCTATAGAAGGCCGTTATCAAATTGGTGAATTCAACCAGAGTTTGCAATATGTAAGACCGGTCTTGTAAAAACCAGGATTTACAGAAGTCTCTTGGTAACTTGACGGTATGCAATTAAAGGAAATATATATTTGCTGAATACTATTGGAACCCAAGCTATAGCGCTAGTTATAACGATTTCTTTATACTCGAAAGCCTTTACAATAGGGTTAGTAAATTTGTATTACCAACCCTGCTGTTTTTGACAAGCGTCGGTATATTGACGGTAAAATTTAACAGACCCACATGAGAAAAAAAATCACTAGTAACAAAACTCGCAGTAGTCCGCCAAATGTTTTTTAAACTTCTATTTTCCCTTTTCCTCTTTTATTCTTCACCTAATCATAAAACAACTCCCTTCTATTCACTCCAGCACTTTCTTTCAATGAAGTTCTGGAGGGGAAATGAGGGGAAAGAAGAAGATTGCCATAGTCTTACCCTCTAGGCTAGTTGGACGTTTCTCTAACGGAGGACGCTCTGGCTCTGATGTCTAGAGAAATATTAGCTGCGGTACATTCCTTTTCGTGAAAAATGATGTAACTTGTAAACTTGTGTCTTTGCATTCTGTGGCATGGCACTCCATCGCCTAGTCTATCTGATATCTTAGTGATATTGGGCATCATGACTGTCTCTGTAGTGCAAAATATTCAAGATGTGCTACTCCCCTGCAGATCTCGGAAGACATCGTCAACCCTAGCCTTCTTACGGACAGTCAAACGCTCCGACCCCGCCTTACGTGCCCGATAAACCCGATCTATTCGCGCCTCTTCTTTCCGCTTCAACTCCGTCCGTTGCCTTTCAATATCATCGTAGGACCTTCTGAAAATTGCCGTTGGATATAGGTGTGAGCGTCCACTAAACACGGGGTCCGACCCAGTGTCATTCTCCATATGGCCGACGCACACCGTTACGAACGGCCTTGGGGGTAACGGAACCATTATCGAGCCTATCATAGTGTATGATCCCTCTTTACCACGGCGGAATTTCGGGTCAAGTTTCTCAATGTCGCGGTCGAAGATGTTGCCGTCCCCGGTTGATGTGAAGGTTGTGATACCCCAATGGGCGTATCGGGTGTTGCTGCAAGTGGTATCCACGGTGATGCGGCTGGCAGCATGTCTATTTTCGTGATCGAGATTGGTAACATCCGCTAACGCGAGTGGTAGGACCTTTGGGGGTTCTTCGTCCCCGGTGAGTAGGTTGACTTTGGAGCCGCGGGAGTAGACGATTCGAGGACTATAGCTATTGTATCCATATGGATGGCCAGGATTGCCGAGTATGGCCCAGTTTTTTTGTGGATGGCCGCTGAACTCTCCGAGGTCTTTGACTAAAGAATCCGCTCGGGGAGGTGCAATCCAATATGGACTCGGGACACCAGCCCAACCGTCTTTGTCTTCGTCTAATAGTACCTTTGACTTGAGACAGGCCTTTATGAGGACCAAGGATGGTAACGAGGCGAGATATTCTAAAGACAAGGGTGTGATATCTAGATCTCCCACCAATCTTAGTATTCGGAGAAGCGGAAATGGATTCTCATGCTGTTCACAGGCGGCGCGAATCAACCGGTCCGTGATTTGGATGAACGGGTTGTCGGGATTATCAATCCATGGCCGGTGTATTTCCAGGACTCCGAGATTTGGCATACCCCCAAGAGCGATGAAATCCTGTTCTGTAAACTCCGTGTTACCCGTGATCACTAAATGTGAAATAAAAGTTATATTCGGGGAAGACAGGTGATTAATCACATGCAGGAAAGGACCTTCTGTACTACATGAATGCAAGCTGAGAACCCACGCACTAATGGGGATATCGGCGGGATCAAGCCTCTTCAGTAGCGGAATAAAGGATAGCCATTTGTCAAAGTTGATGCCATGTCTAGTTACGTCTATTAGTTACAAACTCCACTCTAGAAAACGTTCGGGGTCAACTTACATTCGGTAGAGTTCGAGGAGGATGATCTTGAGTTGTTTCCAGATCGAAGGGGGGAGACTAGCCAAATTTGGTGGAAGGCTTGCATTTTGACTACAGATTTGTTCCATACATAATGCTGCCAGAGATCGTGGTTTGATATCAGGGCGCTTGGGGAGTAGCTGTTGTGAGTGTAACCATTTACGAGTCCATGCTAGTGTGGATGGGGGGAACGGAACGAATTGGTTGATAGATGGGGCATAGCTGGATCCTGGATGAATATTACTCATAATGTCAGGCTGGAGTTCGGACAAGACAAAATTCGACTGGCCTGAATTGAAGTATGATGATATTGACATATCAACTATCAATCAATTGTCAATCAATTGGAGCTGATTGTAATTGCCAAAGGAGCGGGTAATTAGGGTTTGTAAACAAAGGGTATATTACGGAAATGATCATGTGACGTCATGGATGAATGAAGAGATAATCGAAATAAAGACTATATACAAATGAACCGTTCTTCTATATGCAAAAGTGGTTACCTATATGCCAACCAAAACAAAAAAATGACCGTATACTTGCTTTTGTATATCTTTTTAATGCCTTAACTATCAATCACATCAATCTTCCGGATCAGCTCACCACCGATACGAGCAATTTCTAGCAACACCGCCTTCTTGTTCAACTCTACTATTCGCACCCCCTCACCACCAGGGACTATGAAATTATATGCGAGACCGACTCGGTATGCTTGAGTGACATCTTTGGCCTTCATGGTCCAGATGGCACCGATAACAGGATCTTGTTCACCGCCGTAAAAGAACTCCATGTAGTCACCGTAGACTCGGCGGAGCTCCTCAACAAACACGGCAATGGGGAATCGAGGAAGCGGCAGGGGAATCGAAGACCAGGGTGCAGAGACGCCGAGGTTCTTGAACTCGACAGTAGCGACTGAAGGTATCATAGGAGCCACTGTCGCGGCACCACCAATCGCCCGCAAGATGGTACTGACAGTCCGGCTAGAAATATGCAACAAAACGTCATAGTCGCGCAGCGGCGCCTCAAAAATAGCCGTAACATCTTCCGGAGCCAGATAATCCAGAGTAGCAGAGCCCTGTTTAGAGCCATGGGCAGCCTTGCAGGCACTCTTGGCTAAGCGAGTCATACGTGCCACAACAATTATAGAAGGCCCATTCCTAGTGTAGGCATGACCAGAGGTTTCTGAGGGCGTCGCGACGAAAAGGACGAGATTCTTCATTCCGGGGTCCCTGGATCTCCAGGCAGTGAGCTTCTCACGGAGAGCAGTACGCTCGGCAAAGCTCATGGCACCGTTGGAACCAATCTCGTTATCGACAATGAGGGGCTCATCCCGCCAATCCCAGCGGGCGAGCATAGAGAGTGTTCTCAGGAAACCAGTAACAGGTGATGAAGGGAGAGACCACGGAGCTGGCTCGAGGAAGGCACGGAGAGTGAAGAGCTCAATGAGTTCCTCAGAAAAGAAGTCGCTAAGTTTCTGACAGGTGAACCAATACTTTACTAGCCGAATGGCACCAGATAGAGCGGGGAGGCGAGTGCAGGCGGTGTCGATGGTTTGGGTGTGAAGAGGAAGGGTCTCATAGGTGTACTTGACCTCAGCGAGAGCGACTTCGGCAGCGGCACGGACGGACGCATCAAGGATCTTGTTGACGACTTGGCGTTCGAGAAGAGACTCTTCCATTTCGGAGTAGATGCGAAGGCGGAAGGCGGCGCCGGTGTTATAGATAACGTCGAGGTAAGCAAGGTTGAAAGTTCCTTGCTCTATATTATCGCGACCGATGTAGGCAGTAATATTATCATGGGCAGAAGTGAGGCGCTTGTGAATGTCTAGAAGGAACTCAATCTTGGCTTCTTGAATTGCGACCAAGTTCTCAGGCCACTTACCAGATGCCTCAAAATAGAGGAGGACTTCCATGGGCTTGATAGGACAAGTGAAGTGGCCACGGAGTTCGGGGACGGAGGTGGAGGCATAGCGAGCTGAAGGACCAATAGGACTCATACGGCGAACGTGGAGAGGCATGCCATCTAGAGCGCGGATATCCTTTTCAAAGACACCAAAGGCACGCTTAGCCATGTCAAAGGATTCCTTGTCAACGGGCTGGATGTTGAGGATATCAGGGATACCAGATTCCTGAAGCTCGATAGACTCAGGCTCAATCTTGAAGTGTCTACCCAGGATATGAGCAGCAATCTCCCCAATGATGCGGGTAGGTATCCGATTTTCCCATGGCAGACACTCTCTGATACTACCGTCCTTGAACCGACGTAGTTCAGACTTGGGGCCCCAGAACGTCCGAAATTCCAGAGCCTCTTCTTCCTCTTCAGCAAGGGGACCCAGATCCATGATGCGGGCTGCATTCGCTGCATTAAAGATAATCCCAATACTGAAAGTCTGCTCACTAATCTTGGCTACCCGGCCATTGGCAGCCCATGATCTCCGGGGAGACCAGTTTATGTGAACCAGTTGCACACGATCACCATAGGCTTTCGAGAGGACACGGTAGAGTTCAGAGCTGATGGCAAGGGGAAGACCCTTACGGTCAGTAATGGTCTTGAGTTTGTTGACAAGTGGGGCTGATGACGCTAGAGTCACATGGAAGACAGCGTCGTAAATCTGGGAAGGCACATTGGCTTTAACAATGAAAGTATTATCGAATTGCGCCAGGGCAGGGTTACCGAGAATCTCGTAGGTAGCCTTGGCATAGAGACGGAGGAGACCGGCGGACCAAGAGGTCATCTTATAAGCTATGTTGAGGTTGCGCTCGGGATCATAGAGGACAGGGCGGCTTATTTCTTTGGTCTCTTCAATGAAAGCAACCTTTGAGGCACCACCAAACACGAAGGCGGATTCGACAAAGTCAGCAGCGGAGAGGAACTGCATGGTAGCCTTGAAAAGCTCAGTGGCACTCAGCGCAGAAGAAAGACCACCTTTCTGGGCCTTCTGGGCCTTCTTGCCGGAGTCACCAGCCTTCAACAGAAGCGCAAGCATGAGCGACCACTCGAAAGAACCAAACCCGCCGTTGGCAACGCTGCTCGAGAAGCCACGTTGTTTCAACCAGATGCGACCCAACAAGCAAGCATCGGAAAAAGCAGCGCAGTCCTTCTTGGCTGCCGTCAATATCCGCAGGTAGGTGATGAACGTTTCTTCGGCCTTGATAGTGTTGTTATAGAACGGGGTTGCGGCCAGGGTTGTATCGCGCTTGTTTTCGGGGACTCCTTGCTTGTTGCAGCAATGCCATGGAGCAAGCTTGGGTTTCGAGAAGAGGCCAGGCGGGGCACAAGGCATTATCCGGATGACGTAATCTTCGAAGATCTTCTTGGGGGCAGTTTTCTCGGTCTCTCCTTCTGACCCCTTATCAGAGTCTTCTTCAGACTCCTTCTTGATGACTTTCAAAATAACGACAGGAAGCAGCTCATTCTGGTGCATGTACTCAAACTCAACGATAGCTTCATTACCAAGTGCCGATTGCGCTGCTTGCGCCAAGTGCGCGACGAAGAAAGCGCGGCGGTAAAAGTAGCGCATGTTCATATAGTCCTTGTCCTGGAACATATCCTTGGGCATCTCAACGACCATATCAATTCCGGGCGCCGATTGCCCGCGCACCATAGAGCGCATAACGTAGGAACCGACAACATTGATCTTGGAGGATTTCGAGAAAGAGAGGAGATACGGGGAATCGTCGGTGGGCCTCGGATCGGGGTAGGGAATGATGATTTTGTGCTTTTTTTCGAAACGCTTGGTCGCGGCGCCAATCTAAGAGTGCCTAACGGTTAGTTTTCTAGAAAATCGTCCATATGGAGGGGTAACGCTTCGGTGCGGGGTTGAATAACGTACCTTTTCAGGCTCGATGGTTTCAAGCCCTTCCACAGCGCCCTTCAATTTGAACAGAAGAGAGTCGGCGCCGGCAAAGGTCTTGCCATAGTCAACCTTGAAGTTCTTCAGTAGCTCATCAGTTTCAAGAACGAAGGTACTGGCGGTGGTGAGCCGGGCAATAATCTTCAAGTCGGCATTGAAGCCACCGGCATGGTTGGTTTTCACTCTCTTAGGATTAGACTCCATGATTTGAGGGTAGATAATATGAAGGGACTCAAAGAAAGAATGGTGTCGTTAAGTGGTATAGGTATATCTCCCTCAAATGTAGGCCCAGATGCAGCAAGGTAGACATCTATGAGAGCTGCATGGATCGCGGGGCTGGCTTGCATGGTAATATAACTAAAACTTTTTGATGAATTGGCTTATCGATACATACTTTTTGGTCCTTATCGATAAGTTATAATTGACAGTCCTGTAAACATGTCGAAGTACTTATAACCTACTCTTAAACCTCACGATTGTAGAATTAATTGCATGATAAATTTATTCGATTAAGTAAATTGTCAAATAGGTAACATAATGATTTAGTAGTATTATTTAACCACCATCTAAACGCCGTATCCAAAACAAATGATGTTGTAAACAAATAGCAGATAAAAAAAGACATCCACTGTAACAAAACAGATCCTCCACTTTATGTTCTCATGTTTCTTTCAGCCTGCAACCTCAGCGTCTATATCTCTATCCTCCTCTTTCACGATGTAAATACAACTCAATTGTCAACAGCCTCCATAAATCTTTACAGTCTCTTGATCTTCTTGTCATCCTTCATGTTAAGTTGATGAGTAGAGTATGAACAATAGCGGTCCTTGATTGCCACAACTTCGTATGTACCCTCCTGCGAAGCGCGAACAATCTTGGTGTTCTCATAAGATACCTCATGGCGAGTCTCAAGAACAACTGACTTCTGGCCCTTGCGGGAATTAGTACTGCGAGTGTAAGTAAACTCAAAAGGAGGAGTGCCACCGAACTCAAACTGGATCTCAACCTCGGTACCCTCATGAATATCAACTTGGGTCTGCTTTCCCTTGCTAATACGGACACTGGGAAGAGGATGGATGTTCTTGGTGATATTAACCGCAGCCTCACATTCACTAGCCTTGTCAGAAATACCAGTGATAGTGAACCGACCCGGGCTCTCAGCGACACGGCGGAAGTTGGTAGTAGGTGATTTGGCTACACGTTTGCCATTGAAATCGTAGGTGATCTCGAAAGGAGGAGTACCGGAAAGAGTATATGAAATACGCTCACCTACACAGTAGTCCTCACGAGTTTCCAATGGCCAGATGGCCGGGGCTTCGTACATGTGAATCTGGACGGAAGGACTATCTAGGTCATACCTGCGCTGACAGCCACGGGCATCGCGAACTGTGCGGATCTTGACCTGTTGACTTCCAAGCTGCAAGATCTCGCGAGGAATTTTGATGCCATGCTGATTGCTGTCGATAGCGCGAATAGTGTATGGCTCGGAGGGACCACCGCTGTGATGCTTAATCTCAAGCTCAACGTAGAAAGGTGCAACGCCCTGAAGAGTGATCGGAATCGTCTGCTCATTCGCTTGCTCTGCCTTACAGTACTTGAACGAAGAGCCGGGTTTGTTGAAAGTTGCTGAAGGCTTGGCATTGACATGTTGGCGGACCTCCAGACCCGCGTTGGTAGCATAGTACGTATCTTCGAGGGAAGTGAAAACATAAGAGTTATCACCGGGTCTGGAAGTGTCGAGAGAGATTGAAGAACGTTCCATGGCGACATCCAGATCATGACGACTCAGCACATTACCACCACGCAAGCCACGGTGCTTGAGTTCGTAGTTAACGTGGTAGGGACCATGACCATTGAAAATGAGCTCGATACCATCAACGTCACCCTCGCAAACATCCTTCTTACGCCATATACCGCCCTCCTCATAAATAGTCTCAGAAAGCTGTAAGTTGAGGCCAGGCTTGTCGAACCAATCGACTTCGAATTGACGGGCATCAGGATCCACGTCACCACGGCACATCTTATCATTAATGCTGACGAGCTCGTAAATTCCCTTATCCTTGACGGTGATACGATCGTTAGCCTCGAAAAGGGTCATCTGATCAGTGACACCAGTAAGAGCATTACGATAGGAGACATCCCAAGGACCGTCGCCCTGAAGACGAACAGGAAGGCCAATCTTGCTGTTCTCAACGGTGAGAACGCGACGACGGCTTTCAATCAGGCCAAAGCTGATGCGAGGCTTCTGGCGACGAACAGAAATCTTGACTTGATCCTTAAGGAAAGTAGGGCAACCCCGATTATCGCTAACACTATTGAGGGCAACAATGTATTCACCACCCTTGATAAGAGGATCAGTAGTGATAGTGTAGGTAGAGGTCTCAACAGGGCCAATCTTGTGGGCCTTGCGGCGACCCTCATGAACGATTTCGTATTCTAACATGTAAGGAGCCTCGCCAGAGAACAGAACCTCAACCTCAGCCTTGTCTTCCAGGCAAGAGTTGCCGGTACTGGAGATAATGCTGGCAGAGGCAGCAGGCTTGACATCCTGTTCCAAGCTGAACTCAGCACCCTTAAGAGACATATCACCATAGACAGAGTCACTAACACTCTTGAAGTTGTATGTGTGCAAGCCTGCATTGGTGGGACGCAACTCGATCTGGTGACGCAATCCGTTGATCTTGATACTTTCCTGGCGAACACCAGCGTTATTGCGGACATCGTACTTAACGAGGAATGGAGGAGTTCCCATAAGGTCCAGGTCCACGCGAAGACCTACTGAGTTACCTGCGCACTTATCGAAGATGGGCTCAGATTTGACCTTGAGGGAAGGCTCCAGAGGGTTTATAAGCATACAGGAAGATGGTTCTTCAATTTCACCCTCGCAACCACCGCTAATAACCTTCTTGAGTGTGTACAAACCGGACTCCTTAATCATAGGAACATCCTTGGAGTTCTTAGATGAGTACTTGAAAGTGGAAACCTTGTTACCATGGTCACCACTGTTGGTCAAGGAATCGATAGGCGAGAATTCCCACTCAAGCTGATGACCAGAAGAAGTGCCCACATTACCAGGCATGTTGACTGAGATGGGAAGGGCCATAGGCTTGCCCTTGGCAGCCAGAATGGGCTTACGGAGATCACACTCATGCAGATGAGCACGGGGACGCTCCTTTACATTGAACTTCTCGGTCAGAGTACTTCTAATAGGCTCATGATCAAGCTCGTCCTCGGGAGTAGTGTAATTGACAGTGTTTCCAAAAGCATCGTGAACTTCAAGGATAAAGTACTCCCATTCTCCGGGGTAGGTCATTGACTCATTGACGCCCAGAGGGATCTTGGCAGAACGCGCCCAAGAGTAGTCGGCATCACCATCAGCCGAGACAGACGAAGCGCCAAATAAGGGAGACATGAAGTCATCTGGTTGCAAATTCTGGAAGTGGCGGCTAGGTTCCCTGCCATTGATAGCCCGTTCATATTTGATCTTCAGAGGCGGTGTGCCCTCAACATCAAAGAAAAGATCCGACAGGTCACGGATACAGCGCTCATTGTTGGCAGGCGACCGGATGTTAACATGAGGGCACTGGACAACGAAAGTATCCCGGGTGAACCGTTGGACCTCAAGCTTGTACTCGTCCAGAACCTTGGAAAGTCTGTAGACACCAGGCTTTTTGGCATTGTAGTAAACCTCCACCATGTCGTCGTCTGCCTCGCCTTCATTTTGTCGAATCTGACGCACGATATTGGCAACTTCCTTCTTGCTGAGCTTTATAGTCTCCGGGATATTGGTAGCGAGGTCGACGCGGACAAATTCGATTTCGACGGGAATTGTGCCATTGAACTGGATCGGAAGCTGGACAACTTTGCTGTTGGGGCCAATGCAGAAAGGAATTTGCTCGCGGTTCAACATAGCAGACCTGTAAATTGTTAGCATGTGTTTGGAATAGGACTAGGAGATTTCGAGGCTAAATACCCTTCAGGCAAGATATTGATGATTTGCTTGCCCATGATAAGTGAAGAGTTATGCAATATATGCGATACACGAACATTGTGTTCTGAAATGGCGATTTCACTGTCGAACATAGTTTTCCACAGAGCGCCAATACCCAACTGGAAAGGGAACTAGTAGACTCAAAGTTAGTATGTCTGCCTGATGCAAACATGATCCAAAGTTTCCAGACTTACAGCAACATTAAACATCAGCATATAGTTCAGGACCATATGCGCCAGGAAGACAAACAGGCGGCTCGAACCCGCAAGTTCCAGCCAAGGTATCCGAAGAGCTGAGATACCAAAGATGAAAAGCCAGTCCACAACTACCCACCACATAAATAGCAATGGCGATGATTCATCCTCCTCTACAACCTGCAACCAATGATAAAGCCTCCATAGCATTAATAAACTCCATATCGCAAAAGCAATCATGCGCTGCTGAGGTCCGTCGAGAAGATCCAGTGGGATCACGGGGGAACTGCCTCCCGGTCTTGGGTTTGCTGATGGCGCAACTGGTAAAGTATTGCTAAGTCGTGATGGGAACTTGCTCGAGCCTGGACGGTCGAACTTGAATTTCTTTTCGTCAGTCGGAGAAGGTACAAGGCCGGAGGGACGAGACTGGAAGTGCCGTCTAGGACGAACAGAGCCTTCCGGCGTTTTGGGGAAGGCCCCCGTTGATATTCTCGGGGTCGAGTTCATAGCATGTATCAATTAAACACACATTAGTCGAAATGTGCGTTGAGTCGGTCGGGGGCTTGATTGAGGTCGAAGGGTGAAAATAAACAAGCGAAGCTTGAACGATGACGACTAGGCTATCGTTCTCACGTGGGGACAACAAAGCTCGGCGGCTGTTCCACTTTGGTGTATCCGTAGTGGGAAATGTGATAAACAAACAGGGTCTCAAATGTTTTGAAATGACAGTAAATGCAGACGTGGACGGAACTTCAGCCTTATGATGGCAAATGTCGTGACCTTAGTTGATGTGAATATCAATTTTGCAAGATCACCTTGGGCAAGCATATATGACTTCACAAACCAGGCCAGTGCAATTTACAGTTGCCCCCCCCCCCCCCCCAAAAAAAAAACTAAAGCTTAAGCTTGTCACGTCCAAAAAAAAGTTGACGCGCCTAAGACAGATTTATAGGGCCACCGGTTTCCAAGTTTGTGATTGGCTCAAGCTCCCAGCTTGGGATGTTCCTTAGTGTTGCTTGTTGCTGTGACAAAGTAATTTTTTGTACTGAAAAACAAAAGCTTGCCACTTGTGAACGTAACCAATTCCTAGCTAACCGCTTCATTCAGTTGGATATACAGTTAGATATATGATTATTACACTCTAAATTTGAACAATGGAATTTATCTCCTTATAAAAATATTGCAGCCTATCTATTATATAATTCATCAATCTGGCTCACAACTATTACTGGCTATACAACCCTAATAATATCATATATATAATCCCTAATATGCTTTTCGACAGGAAAACTACTGTCAATTCGTGATAAATCCTGTGATTAAGTATCGAAGTTACCTTGTGTTAAGGAAATCATTGACAAAATCACACATAATTTTCATAAACAGCAACTTCGGAGGTCCAAAACATGACTTGCGAATGTTGTGTATCTGAACTCCATGATCCGACACCCCCGGTATAAGTAGTTATTCGGGATCCACAGTTTTTGTATGTGTGCATTCTACTAACTACAATGGTTATCAAAATACTGATAAATTATGTAACCTGTGATAGCGAAATGTGAAACTATCTCCTATAACGTATAGCCAAATCTAAATTTGAAGCATTCTAGCTAGCGTGAGTCTATTGAGACACTAGCACTATTCATAATATTAGGATGTGGATTGCCACCCGTCGCTGCTCAAATAAAATGCAAGAAAATATTGATGTGTTTCGGTAGTTGCCGTTTTATTTGGCAGATGCTCCACTCGTTAGTTTATTTCCCAAATTGATCCGAATGAGGGAAAAAATCGGTGGTGGTTGAAGATGATCGTGATGGTGTTTACCATGCCCGACAACCCAATTCTATCCAACACTGGATTGTGAAACCCTGTTGATGTTTGTCTTTTCCATTACTTGAATTTGTACCCTGGTCAAAAACCAACGACGTCATTTTTTTTGTGATTGACGGTTAACCTTGCGACTTCATCTCTACCTTCATTAATTCAGTGCTTCCATCAATCTCATCCGCCTGCAGTATTGCCTCGACTATCAATCGTTTCACCATCACCATAACAACAGTATTATCTAGTTATGAAATCAATGTGAGATTCTGAAATATGGATACGCGCACCCGGCGACCGAGACAAAAAATCAGGTACCAAGAGAACTCAGATGAGGAGGATACCGAAACCAGTATTGCCAATGGGTACGATCATATAGCAGAAGTCTTGGCTCTTCTCTCTCCGGATGAGATTTCCCGATGGAAGGGTTGGATTGAAGTAGAGTCGGAACCTGTAAGTAGTCAGTCAGTCGTTTCCCAAGACATCGTTGCTAATCTAGGTCAGGCCGTTTTCGACGCCATTGTACAAGACATTGGGGCGTTAAACGCTCAAATTCAAGAGGTATTCACGATGGATGACCTCTCTACCATGAGGTAAGCAGAGCTGTGTAGCAACTTAATCCAACTAGATGTTGACACTTAAATAGCGACAAAGTGATGGGCTTAATCTTTCTTTCAGAGTTCGAAAATGACAGCGACCTGCAAGAAGAGGTCCCGGATTCACCACAGGTTTGGTTCGCTAACCAAGTAAGGATATATACTGCTCGTTACACACCAAGCGATCGCTAACTTTTAACTAGACCGAAGACAATTCATGTGCGACTGTTGCCATGCTCAACATAATAATGAATTCTAAGCGTGTCAGACTCAGTGACAGACTGACACAATTGAAAAAGGCAACGAAAGATTTGGATAGTGTTACTCGTGGGAAGGTTGTCGGTGAAAGTTCTTTCCTGAGAATAGCGCACAATCAGTTCGCTAGTCGCATGGACATACTAAACGAAGACTTGAGTCTTGACAACCGGGTAGATTTTGATGCTGATGGCAAAATGCACTTGGATCGCAATCTGTCAAAATCACGATATAAACGGCCCCGAGATGCTGTATTTCACTTCATCGCCTACGTTGTATGTGATGGGGAAGTATGGGAGCTTGATGGCCTGCGCTTCAAGCCCATGTCCATTGGCAAGGTCCAGAAGGATGTCTCTTGGCTTGAGGTTGCGAAGCCCGCCATCGAAACACGAATGAGCATGGATGAGTCCGGAAACTTCGGTCTTTTGTCACTTGTTGATCAACAAAATCCAAGCTATTTGTGTCAAGCTCTAGCAGACCTCGCAGCTGTCGAAAGGTATTTAGATGGCCGGACAGAGATATGGAATAGAGGCGGAATTGTGCAATCGCCAATTCGATGTGATGACGTGAAGGCACTAGCCTCATATCATATTACGCCCCAGCAGATCCTGAAAACCGCTATTAGCGATTGTATCGTGCCTTTGATTTCCAAAGGGACATCAATCGAGGATGCTAAGGCGGTGCGCTCAGCTATAATTTGTGACAGAATTATGCCTATCACCAACGAAAAGTCACGAGCCGTCTTGAGTGATGACAAGTCCGCGATAGTCGACCCTAAAGGACATGACTTTTTGCTAGCTATACATGCATGGGTCAAGGAATTAGCCGCCATGGATAAACTACAAGACCTACAAAACATCACAACTGGAAGACCCACTTTGAAACAGGACGGTCCAAGTCCTGCTAAGAAACAGAAGAGGAATCATTGAGTTGCAAGACTCTCTAGATGGTAATAGATATACATTCATAATTAATCAATAGAGATAAACAAAATATTGCTAGCTGTGGTTTATGTGACCTGAGAAAATATAGTGATTCAGGTAGCCCGAGGAGGCAGTATTACAATTTGTATTTCATCAAGCATATAGTAGAGTAAGTCATATTACAGTCCGGGCGAAGATACAGCTTCGTCAAAGTAAGAAAATTAGTAATACAGCGGAAAAATAACAGGGTGGGTAGAACTGAGCGGGGTATCTGACAAGATAGACTGATCGCTGAGTTCCCGAGATTTAATCTCGAGGGTATTCGTAGCGAATATTGGACGTGAACTCACACGTCAGGGGATTGAAATTGCGGAAATACTTGCCGCATTTTAGGATGAGCTCTCGGTCAACAAGACTGGAGTCACGAATGATGGAGACGTTCTGTTCGTGAATTATTTGAGGAAGAGCATTCTCAGACGCGCTGGAGTACAAAAGTTAGTATACATGGTCACTTCGGATGACTGGATAGACTCACAGGCAATAGTATGAGAATGGCGCAGAGGCGACGCGCGCATCGGGTATCCAACCTGTGATGACACAGATGGTATTATACTTCTTATGTCGGAATACTTGGCCGACCCGGTAGCGAGGAGGCGGGTTGTAATTGTTGCGGTCGTAGTACTTGATCTCATTCCTTTGTATTTCCAGTTGTCTTGGGGTATAGGGCATGTCGTTGGACAAAGGACCATGGTACATGTCATGAAGGTTGTCCCGTCCGCTGTTAGGAAGGAATCGGTGCAATATCCACTTGTCTTCGGGCCAGGCGGAGAGGATAGTCTTTTTTAATTCTGATACCGTGTGATCATGGCCGGGCATCCAGGAAGGCAATAATAGGACGGTAGCCCACATGCTAGCGTAAGCTGCAATCAAAACATTGTTGTAGGTAGATGAATCGGCAAGACGGCTAGCGTTGGCCATTTGGGTGGAGTTCATGCGGTAGATTTGTTCGGAGGCATTCACTATGTTTCTAGCGTGGCGGGTGGCGATGGCTGCTGGTCTGGCGGGTTGGAGCCACTCTGCTTCCGAGAATGATAGCACTTGCAGAGCGGCCTGAAGTGTTTGTGCATGTACTTCATTATCATTTTCGTATGGATCGAAGAAGATTTGGGTGGTTGCCCGCTCGTCGTTCTCTTGTAAGCTTGATCGTGGTATACCATCAACAGTGAAGCCTGGCGGCGCTTGGACAATGACATGGAGCTTCCCAGGGAAAGGGCAACAATCTGCTTTGAGTTGGATACGCCACGCAATAGCACAGTAGATGGTACATTGTATCAAAGGGATAGCCATATGGTCTGTGGAGTTGATGACTTGACCTAGGAACAACCCACGAAGATGGTAGAACGACAGACCGGGGCACTTAGTTCCACAGTATGACTGAGCACGTAACCACTGGTTCAATCTGGCGGCCCTCTCACGGGTAGTCATTGACAAATAATTGGGAGTGTCCTGGATAAATTCATTGGCCCACTTGTCTAATTGTTGCGAAGACTTCCGGGGTGTTAGTCCTGTGTACAAGGTTTAGTGATGTTATGGATACTTACCCAGTTGATGTCACGATCTTTAGCTGTAGGTGCAAACAGGTCAAATCCGCTCAATATGTCCTCCAGATCTGAAGGTTTCCAGGTCTGGTTGGCATATAACATTTCCCGAGCAATTTGTGGCCTACTGACATCCCGATTGGGACTGTATCGAGTCCATCTTGAGATAGCCATAGCCCGATGCATACTCCCCAATGCTATATCCGCATGAAACCTAGACGGTATTAGTACACTGAACAGGAGACTAGCAACATGTTCCAAGAGGCATAGAACCGGTGAATGACAGCAAACATACTTGCGAGCCAAAGCATCTTCTCGAGCTGAGTAATCCTGGTCGATCTGGTCTAACAAGTACTCCTTGGCATCTTCACCCATTATGGTAAGTTTCTCCAGCATCATGAGACGTCCTTCTCGCTTATTGACGATTGTCCGAAGTAGAAACTCTGCGTGCCGGTTCCGCTTTTGCCTTAAACTGTAGAGTAGGTTCCATTCCACCTCACTGAGTCTCTTTTTTAAATTGTTATGGTAGTTGTGATATGGACTCCAATACTTGAAGGTAGCACAATGCTGCCGCCATATTCTCTTGTCGGTGGCGAGTCGTCGAAAGTGGTGACAGGTCAGTTGGAATCTTGCATTGTCATAAGGCCCGAGGTAGTCCAGAATATGATAGAGCAGCTCGTTGGGTAAATCCAAGAGAATGATCATTTTGGGCCATGAATGACAGAGGACAGTCGTTAATAGCCCGTCAAATACCGTAGGTCGATGTTATTTGGACTCAACCACTCTCTAATGCATCAGAAGATGCCAATGGAGCGAACGAGCCTAGAGTATCCAATGCTGGACTCAGTGGTAAAATATCAAACAATAATTTTTGGTGGTTGTTGCAAGGACAGGCACCGAATTAACAGTCATAAGAATATATTGAAGGGTCCTCAAGCAAAAAAATCTCTTCTCGTGACGTAAGAAAAGAATACCTCACGGTCTAATTGCAGGATTGAATGGACACTGCAGGTCTCCGGGCGATTGGTTTCCGTAATAAGGTAAATTGCTATCAATGACAAGAGAATGCAGATTTCTTGGGCTCCGTTGTGTTGCTAAAATACTTTCCCAAAAGCAAGATTATGTGAGGACTCTTCCCGACTCCTGGGCCCAAAGACCACCGCAACACAACTCAATTAAGAGCTAGTAAAAATCAATCCTCTTGCGGCTTGTCTTAGTGTTCAAAATTTGAATATAAAACAAGACAAAACAGTGATACAAGTCTCAATCTAGCCACTGAATGAACATACACGAATCGGCGTATGTAATTCTGACGTTCTGTCGCAATCCCGTCCGATTCAGGATAGCAAGTCAAGGGTTCGTGAGTCTGGCGCCGGCGGTTGATATCTGAAGATAAAAAAAAAAGACAACGGTAGGCCTTGCTGCATCGAGAGACGGCTACGAAGACAAAAGTGACAAGATCTGGAAGTTGGGAGCGCGTCTTATTAAAATAGATTCCTCAGTACTCAAGGTGACGATGGCAAATATGAGAGTAAATTTCGAGGCCGTACAGGGATTCATATCCAGTATTTTTCAATATTGCAACGGATCATTGATTGAAAGCACAGATTTGACAACGGGGGAATAACTACTTACAATGAGGCTTCCGCGATCCGAGCAGTTGTTGAAGCTCCGTGGTCATCGAAGTAAAAAAAAAGGCACAATAGTGGTAGTCGAGGCCCACATCTGTTAAGGAATTCTGTGGCATTTCATAATCTGTACTAACGGAGATGCTGGGATTACATGTTAAGGTTCATCAAATTTACATTTTTCGGTTACACCTTTCAGCCTAACCCTGACGAGGGTAAAATTGATTTTCGATCAAGAACTTCTCAATCAAAGGTTGCAATCCCTGTTAATAAATATAAACATGAATCTAGGGTTAAATACCCTACGCGCTTGTTGATAAGGCCCCACTATAGACGCCATGATTGGCTTAAAGACCATTATCATTTGGATGCCGCGCTAAGCCTAAATGAGGTTCTAAGTAAACAAACGCGACAGCGAGCATGGTGGAACCCGTCTCCGTGAATGAATTGAGTGTACGGAAGCTAACAGCGCAATACACATCGCTAAATTCTTGGGTCGGTAATTTTTATCTAGAATTATGTCGTTGAGATTGGCAGTATCATTGATAATCACCCATACATCTAATTTTTGTCATTGTATGCATCCATTTGAAGCCACCCATTGTATCCTGCCTTTCACGAGCTTGCAACGCCTTTGTTTACTTCGTAGACTGAATTAACGTTATAGATTAGGTGATAGACATTGATCTGGTCATCCACAAAATCTTAATCGTTCAAAGCAACTGAGTTGACATTTATTTTCGATACTAGATTTGATCCGATCCATCGGTCGTACCCATATCCACCATGGCATATGCCGGCTACGGGAACGTCCTTGATACGCCAAGGACCAATGTTGGCGACGCGACATACTTACACCAACCCGATCTCGATATCTCACAAGAAGCATCATTTGTTTCACCCACAAAGGAAGATGCGCAACAAAATCTTTTCAACCAACTACGAGGAGGCCGTTCTGCTGCGACTATCAGAACACCCCGCCGGGGGCCCTTAGCAGATCGCAACATGAATGACCCGGGACCAGAATTCACCCCGCTTTTGAAATCAACAACAAAAAACAATGGCTTCCGGCGACGCGGGAAAGAAAATGGGAAAGATATACCTGGGACTCCGACTGGATTGCTTGAGCGCATCGAAGAGGATCTTACACCACTAAGACCCTTTGAGAACTCCGTGCTGGGACGCTCTACCATGTCCATGGGGACTCCTTTACCAGCAGTAGAAGTCAGCAGTGTTGAATCGACACCTCTGAAGCTCCCGTCAAAACACAACTTCTCTGGTAGAGGTCCCCTCGACAGTGGCGAGAACCAACTATCGTTGCGCGAACAAGAGAATGTCATCGACAGGATCGAAAAGGAGAATTTTGGTCTCAAACTCAAGATCCACTTCCTTGAGGAAGCTCTTCGGAAAGCCGGGCCTGGCTATAGCGAAGCTGCCTTGAAAGAGAATACGGAGCTCAAGGTCGACAAAGTCCAAATGCAGCATGATCTGAAGCGCTACAAAAAGCACCTTTCTGTAGCAGAAAAGGATCTTGAGACATATCGACAACAAATGATCGAGTTGCAGGAGCGCGCAAAGAGAAAGTATGCCGACGAGAATCTCAAGTCCGAAATCGAACGTTTACGAGTTGGTCTGGAGGAAAAAGAATCCGAAATCGAGAGACTTCACGCCCGTCTTGAACAAGCTGAAGTCGACAAATTACGCGACCAACTGGCTGACCTCGAAGCCGACTTACGAGAGAAGGAACGCATCATCGAAACCCACCAAGACGAACTGGACGAGTTACAAGAGAAACTGAACGAGGATATCCAAGAAAAGGCGCGGAAGTTGGAAGCCAAAGAGGAGGAGGTTGACGAGTTACAACGGTCAATACGAGAATCTGAACTTGCGTTGGCACAAAAGACCGACGAAATCTCTGATTTACAACAAGAGGCTCGGGAACATGAGCGTGCCTTGGATGAGAAGGAGGAGGAGATTGCCCAGCTTCAGTCCAGGGCTCAGCGCTTAGCAGAACGGGAAGAGGAGATCAAAATACTCAAGGAAAAGCTGCGGAAATCTCGGGAAAAGGACCAGGAACTCGACGAATTAGCAGATAAACTTCGACAAATGGAGGATCGAGATCTTGAACGTGCTGCTGAGACTGATGCCCTCAAGGAGAAGCTCCGTAAAGCCCGAGAGACCGATGCTGATTTGAGTGAAACCCAAGAAAAACTCCGCCGCCTTGAAGACCGAAATGCCGACCGCGAAGCCGAGCTGGAGTCACTACAAGAGAAGCTGCGCCGGGCTAAGGAGCGGGAGGTTGAGGCTGAGCAGCTCAAGAACCGGATGCGCTCTTTGGAGGGCCGTGACTCCGAAGCTGCTGATTTGGAGCGGAAACTAGTCGAGGCTGAGACGCGCTCCAAGAACGAGCAACGTATCATCGCCGAGTATGAAGCCCGAATGAAGATTGAGCAACGGAAGATGGTTGAGCTGGAGGAGAAGGCACAAGCTGCGGAGAGGGTTAACGACGAACTCGAGTTTGCCCGCGACACTATCGATGATCTGGAGCGCAAGATCCGCCAAATCGAAGCTACTTCTGAAGATCTCAAGGAAAAGATGCAGGAGGCCGAACTCGAACGGGAACGTGCCGAGGCTGATTTGGAGGAGCTTCAGGAGGAGATGGCCAACAAGTCCACTATGACCAAGGGTCTTTCTCGGCAGATTGAGGAGAAGACTCAACGCCTCCATATGGAACTTGAACAGGCCAGCCATGATTACGCCAATCTTGAGAAGCAGTATGCTCAAGCCTTGGCTGAATGTGAAGATCTGCGCATGAAGGGCAGAGAGGCTAAGCGTGAGCGCGATGCTTTCGAGCGTGAATATCAGCTTTTGCGCTCCAAGGCTACTGATGTCGAGGTGGAAGTTGAAACCCTTAGAGAACAAAAAGCGCATCTGCAACATCAGAATGAACTCATGATGTCTGAGGGTACCATGCTTCAGAAAGAATCAGTCAAGCTACGGAAAATGGTCAGCGACCTGGAGAGCAGTTTGGCTCGAGAGAAAGAACACATGCTTGACATCGACCAAGACGCCCGAAGCATGTTCAAGGCCGACATCGACCACCTCAACCAACAGATATTCAACCTCCAGGCGACTGTTCGTGAACGGGAAAACCTATATGATACCGATAGTGAAAAGTGGGAGTCTCAAAAACGGGCTCTCGAGTCAGCTCGCGATCGTGCTGAGGAGAGGGCAGCTGGTTTGCAACGCACAATTGACCGCCTTCGTCAAGAAGGTGATAGTTTGAGCTCCAAGGAGAATCAACTGCAAGAATTGATGAAGGAGGAACTTGACCGCCACAAGCGTGAAGAAGCTTCTCTAACTCGTCACATTGATGAGCTTCAACGGTCTCTGGATGCTAAGCAAGCTGCACTTTCGGAGATCCGGTCTGAGATGACGACGGTTCGTGAAGAACTTCGTCGTACTCAAACGGTTTTGAAATCTGAGACTGATAAGAACCTTGCTCTGGCTGATGAGGTTGAAGTTTTGACTGCAGCTTTGGATGAGGAAACCGAGATTGCCAGTCGCGAAAAAGAAGAGTTGAAAGCTCAGATTGACTCTTTCAGGTCTGCGAACTGTGCTGCTACTTCCAGTTCTACCGACGAGGTCACTCGCCAGACTGCCGGGACTCTTGAGCGACTTCGCACTCAGCTGGCCGAATCTTCTGCCAACTTTAGCAGAGTTAATAAGGAAAAGCTAGCTTTGCAAGAGCAGGTTGCTACCATCACTCTCGAGCTTCAGACTCTTCGCAGCAATATTGCTGATATCCGTGCCGAGCGTGATGAGTTTGAGGCTGAAGTCCATACATTCACCAACAAACACGGCGAGGAGACCTATCGGATCGATCAAGAACGTGTTGACTTGCGCGCTGCCAAGACCAAGCTTGATCTCGAAGTACGCCGTCTCCGTGATGAGAACCGAATTCTAGAGGAGCGTCGTATCGACGCTGAGCGTGCCTTGGAGAATGAGATTGACCATGCCGGTAGAGAAGAAGAGAAGCTCGTGCAAGAAATCAATAAGTTGCGACTGAGTTCGTCCGGTTCCAACACGATCGAGTCCCAAGAGCTTGCCACTGCACGCCGGACTATCCGTGACCTCGAGAGGCGTGTCCAGGATCTTCAGGTACAACTTGCTACTGCTGAGGCTACTGCCAACATCGATGGCATATCTGAGGTTTCAATTATGCGTCGAGATCTTACTGCTGCCCGCCAAAAAGAGCTCGAGTACATCTCTCGCGAAAACAGCAACAAGGAGAATGTTCGTGGTCTCAAGAAACAGATCGCTGAGCTGGAAAGCCAACTTCACCAGGCTGAGATGAATAAGCTGCTTGCTTCTCCTAAGGCTTCTGTCATAGCTTCGCCTGGCACTGCTACTCGCAAGGCTGAGGTTGAAGTTCTTCGCAAGCAAGTTGCCACAGCCAATGAGTCTCTCCAAGAGACCAAAGTTAAACTTCGCGAAGCGGAGCGCAAGGCCGTCGAAGCCACCGCTGAAGTTCGCACCCAGCTTGCCGATGTTGAGGATGAGCGTATTGCGCTTGAAGAAGCTCTTGAAGAAGTTCGCCGCAACATGGAAGATCTCCGTGCTCAACATGAACGCGAAGCTTGTCAACTGAAGCAGCGTCTTGAGAAGGCAGAGCGTGAGGCTCAGTCTGCACTTGCCCAGGCCGAGGAGGTTGCCGAACAGGGCATGCGTGACAGCTCTCAGGAATCCAAGGAGCTAAAGCGCCAACTTCGCAAGGCTCTCTTAGAGTCTGAAGCTCTGGAGCATGATGTGCGTATGCAATTTGAAACTATTGAGGCCCTTACTGCTTCGGAAGCCGCTCTGCGTAAAAAGCTTGAGCGCACCAGGGGCGAGCGGTCAGCTTTCCGCTCTGGCGCTGAGAAGATGGCCCGGACTGTCGAGAGTCTCAAGGAGACCGCGGCTGTACACGAAGAGTTGGCGGCGAACTTGCAGAAAGAGCTCGAACGTGTTAGTGCCAATGATTCTCAGGCCCTTGTTGAGGAACTGACGACGGCGCTCAAAGGTGCTGAAGAGAAGCATAAGAAGGAGCTTCGTGGCCTCGTCATGCAGATGGAGTGGATGCAGGCTAGATGGGAACGAGAGGCTGTTCTTCGGTCTGATGCGGCATTTGCGAAGAGATTCCTGCAGCTTCAGCTTGATGTTGCTAACGCTTGGTACGTATTCTCTCTTGACAACCATCTTCCTATGAATCTTACATGGGCTAACATAGTCACAGCAACACTGCTCAACTACGCGAACTGGAGTACATCCGCTGTGATGTCCTCGGCAACAAACGCTCCCTCAATCTCCCCTCCCACGCCCTTCAGCCGTCAACACGCACCGGTCATCCTACCCTCCGGTCCATCACCATGGCAATCCGCTTTATCATTCGCGCTCAAAATGGCGCTGCAAGATGGCGGAAACAGGAAGTCACTCGTGTTCGCATCGTCGAGGCTGTGGAGGATATGCAGAAGAAGAAACGCATTAGTGAAGTGAGGGGGGCCGCGCATGAAAGGAGGGAAAGAGAGAGGGAAAGGAAGAGGAGACAGCGATAAAATGAACAGTAGGGGTCATCGGGTTTGATTGTTTGGTGTTTTCTTTGGGAGTTTTTGGCGTTTGGGGAGATTGGTTACTGCGTGTGTTCCGTATCTTAGCATACGGTATACTAGTTAGGTTAATTCGTTATGATATCAGGGATGTTTTGGCAGGATTAAATCTGGGAAATTATGGGTTGTATAGTTTATCTTTGTAGTTTGAATTAGACTGTAATATGAACAGCAATGTCTACTTTACTACTTAATGATCGATGTTGACGAAGCTTGTGTTACATGGACTAAAAGTTGGGACATCTGGTGTGCCCCACATTACTTGTATTTCACGTAATCTTAAGGACGGGTATAGCCTTGCAAACCATGATATAGATTATATATATAAATGTACCATTAACAACTTCAACACCAAACGTGAAAACAGAACAAGACTGCAATGAAAATTATATGACATCGTGACATATTGCCCCTCAACAGAGACAAATAGAAAACATAAATGACAAAACAAGACTAAAAAGAACAAAACAATATCCTAATCATTTGAATGGAAGTAATACCGAAGAGAAAGGGCATAACTGGTCAGGTTACTGTTGACCTGAAGATTTGAATATGGTATCGATGGTATCGATGGCATCTACGTTTTTTTTGAAGATCTGATTTTGTTTTAGAATTTTGGTCCCTTTTTTTTTACAAAAAGAACAGTAAATTCGTGTCTACCACACTGTTAGCATCGTATATAATTTTGTATGCGTAACGGGTTTATAACAGTTAAGATAGAGATGCAGTATTTAGGCGCTAGAAAGAATGATTTTTATCGATATATCGTAGATCTAGAGACTGCTGAGAAACATTCATATTCCATGCTCAGGCACGAGATCAAATCTACAGGAATATGCAGGTCACCATCAAAACAAAGATTATGACGGCCAGTATGATGATGATTTCAAGAAGTAGGGTAACGGGGTCTTCTAGTCATAAGCGAATGAGGGTCTGCTTACTCAGAGGGTGGCTACTGGAGAGTTGGGGCCGCTGCGAGTATTGACTGCCAAGTTCATCACGGATGTTGTTGAGTAATTGCACGTAACTCTGCTGTGGGTTCTTGGTCAATGCAGTGATGAAAGCCCAAGACATAGCACCGGTCGGTTTAGCGTTGATGGAGATGTCGGCCCTATAAAGGGTTAGCATTTAGAAAGGCAAGACATACTTTCTCAATGACGTACGATTTCTGGTTATCCTTGCTGCTAGAGAACATGATAACATCAGCCATAGAACTCTTGGAGATCTTGGCATGGCGGAAGTTATCCCCGCTAGCAGCAGCGCGTTTGACAATCCCAAAAACGCTGCTGGTAATGCTTTCGTCATCATCAGGATGAGATACCCTGTTAGAGACGCATTGCAAAAGTTGTTCACCAGCCTCAACTGCGGCACCAGGAACCTTCATAATTCCTTGAGTGGAATATACGTAAGGAAGTTCCAATGCAGTACCAGAGTGGCAAGAATCAAAGATTGCAGTGAGTCGGACACCTTGTTTTAATGGTCTGACCATGATACGATGCATCTCATCATCTGAAATGTGACCATTTGCTCTGAAATCAACAGGGTAGATGACTTCGTCATATCCCTCATGTTCCTCTACTTCGGGGTCTCGTGTTTGTCCACCATGACCTAGTTAGCAAATATTAGGATATGTCAAGTCTAACAAGATCTAAAAAGTATTTTTGTAAACGTACCTGAATAATGGAAAAAAAGAGAATCATTTGGTTCAGCATCTTTGACGAGCCAGTGCATCGCCCGCAAGATATTGTGTTTTGTTGGGTGACCGATAGTGTTCTGTTGATCATCTGTGAGGATTACCATATCCTCTCTCCTATACCCAAATTGTTGCACAATATAAGTCGACATATTCTTGACATCATTGATACAACCCCGAAGCTGACCACGTTGACCAAAGTAATTAATACCGATAAACAGTGCTTTTTTGCGACCCCGAGGGTGGATATCCATTTTCATGTCGTACATTGAGGGTTGGCCATAGCCAATAGATGGAGCTGAAGAGGGCGGAGAGGCGTAATTCGGTGACGGAACGCTATAAGGGGGACTGGAATGGGTGTGAACTATAAAAAAAATTTTTGTTAGTGGCGTCTATTTTTTACAGTTGACCAAGAACGAAGTCTAATTATACATACCGGACGGTGCAGTACTAGGGGCCGGGGAGTGGAGCATATGACCGGGGGAAGACGAAGCTTGCTAAAATATATGTGAGTACTTAGACACCGAACGAAATCCCGCAAAATCTTTAGCATACGTTGCTGTAGTGTATTCCAGCTGGTGATTGGTCGTTATAGAGATTTGTTTGCGGTGTTTGTTGATGTTGCGAATGAGCGTACATAGATTGCTGAGGGGACCTATTTGGCGCTATTGTTAACATGAGTACAATGAATATGCAAGTCAGGATACAATGCTAGTCCCAAGAAAATGGAACTGTCGGTGCTGACAACGACATTGTAATCTAGCCGGTGCCTCGGATAGATAATCTCATTGTGTTCATGCGAAGAGAAATGACAAGAATCTTCCTTGAGCACGACATACAAAACAACAAGGGATAAATAATTGTCGACGTACGGTTGTTGAATATACCAATCCGGGGAGTATGCTTGAGCCATGGGTGTTCCCGCGTGGGTGTAGTGGGGATAAGCAGACATCATCGCAGGGTGAATTACAGGCGAGGCAATCCGATGATCGATTAGGACATATAAATCTTGAGCCCCAAAAATTTTCGTTGTAATAAGCGCTTAAGTATCGAAGAGGAATGCTGTGATTGGAGTCGGGAATATGGTTCGTCGGGAATACACGGCAAGTTTCCGTGGTCGGGAAGGCAAGTGGCGATAGAGAAATAAATGCGATGCGCCTAGGGTCCGAATGAGGGGCTGGAGCTCTGGGCAGCAGGAAACAATCGCTTCTTTGTCGAAGTTGGGTGATCAAAAATAAAAACACAAGGTATCAAGGCAATTTCACAGAGTGGCGAAGACGATGATGCATAACTGGGCTCAAAGTGACAGATTCAACCAAGAATGGATAGGTAACAAATTTGAGGGTATAAAAGAAGAAAAGGAACGGGAAAGAAAGGGATATTTGACGACGGGGCGAGTCCACTAAGTATTTTAGGAATGATGGATTGGGATGACGGTGAGTAGATGATTTAAATAGAAGCACCCTGGTACGATAGCTTCCTTTTAACTAAATAAACATAAACATCACCACGAAAATCAGTAATAAACTTGCTAAATTTATCTTTTTGAGCAGAAATTGCCCTATCAGGAGCTTTTTGGCAGACAGTAAATGCCTCGAGAGGGTATACGTAGAAGCGCACAGAAAATCGCAGTGGATGTCATAAACGACCAAGAACTTTTTTACATAAGTTCCTTTTGTAGCTTGCTTATGTGTGAAGACTATCTGATAATTTGTGATAGTCTGGTCTGGATGGATCTTGCTATCAAAGGCAAAATCTTACCGGAATCGAAACGAATTATGAATGTAATTTTGGTAAGACAATAACAACATGTATGAGTTGTCAGAAGAATAAACTAAATAAGATATTATAATGGGACTGACTTCCTGTGGCAAAGGGTCTCATCTAGAAACTGATAGAAATCCCATTTACTCAGGATAGACAATGTGCGGATTTGAGCGAGTTCTTGGCGGCACCTTGTGTTCAGATATGCAAGGTCAGTCAAATCAAATAAGGTCCCCAAAATAGAATTTTGTATAGGGTTCAGATCGATATGGTGGTCTCATTGCCACAACATGATTTAAAAAAAAGAAGCAATTGCGGCAGATTAACAGGCACAGATTGGTGTTCGTAGTTTAAATCATATGTTATCTATAATAATTTTTATTGGAATTAAGTGGAGATACTAGATCAACAACTGAATCCTTATCTGATTCTTAATTCCCAAAATATTATTTTATTTTTGTGAGGTAAATATAGATTTGATCGAAAGAATTTAAAACAGATGTCTTATATAATGAAAGTAGCAGGCTGGGTCCCTCTTTCTAATTGTTCTACAAATACATAGCAACTGCATTTCATGAAAAAGAAAGTATACATGGCTTTCATGGAATGGCAAATTGGATCATCTTTGACAAAAGTACAGCAGCTGGTAGTCTTGAGGATTCGGTCAATTCATAGTCAGCTGACAACTGATAACCGAGCTACAATGCTGCCGATGTCTTCTCTAGTTTGTTGTGTTGACAGGTTTTTGTTACCGGGTGAATGTGGCGTCAACAGGATACGGGGATAGGACAACCATAATTTCACTAAGGTGGATTTTGAATCGAACAAATTGAGGCTCAAAAAGTGAAAGATTATTTTCGGTATATACTTTCAATGTGAGTTTAAGTTTGTTATGGTGATTGTGATCCTCTTAAGTTATGGCGAATGCACAACATAGGAGACCGGTGATTTCTCAAACTTCAGATATCACCTAAGTATACATTTTGAGTTACCTGACTTAGCATTGGCATGAAATCACAGCAATCCTACAACCTTATCAGAGTATAAAAATGCTAACAAGACAATCTCACGTAACAAATCAAATTGGGAAAGCCGGCCGTGCTCGAGGGAGATTCGACATATTTCCTTGCATAGTTACTCAATGAAGAAAAGTGCTAGATAGATCCAATTTGAATTTCTGACGAGGATCTCAAAATAACAGTAGACATTGAGACTATTTGAAAGGTTGGCAAGCTCCCGTAGAGTTGAGCATTCGGAATTGGCCTCGAGGAACAAGGAGACTGTTAGGTCCGTGGGCTTGGCTGGCCAACTAAGAAGTTGCCATCTATAGTATACAAGCAGCCTTAAACTGGATGGTACCTGCCCTGTTTATGTAATTTATAGTCCCCGCTTTTAACCACATGTCAATAGGATCATCAAGTGGCCACCTCAATCTGCACTTATAGCGTCCTACCGGATGTCAAGTTGATTATTGTTTATTGCTCGGAATTTTACCCCGCTTTGCTTTCGGTCCCGTTCCAAGTTATGCAGATGAACCCGAAGATCAAATTAGAGAGCCTTGTACAGATAAACAAGGTTAAATGAGCCCATAGATTAGATACCAGTAATATAAGCCGCCAAAATAATAACATGTATGAGATACAGACAATATCTGACAGCCCAAGATGCAATAATGGAAAGACTGCAAAGTCATATACTTCAGCTTCTGTTACTTGAGTTCTCAACCCGACACATCCATCACCTGAGCAGCCACGGATTTTTTTTATCTAAATACTTAGGGTTTATAGTCGTTGTCACAGGCTTGCACTGAACATTCGGTAGGAGAAGGGATATTTTGATTGAGAATTACTACGTGCACAGTAATTATGACTCAAATAGTAATTAACAGCAAGGGTTTAGACAAGAAATATCCCTCCATACACACCTTCACCACTCATAATTTTCATAGGGACAGTGCATTATGGCTCCAAAACCTTAAAAAAGATACTTGTGAGTAGATTTTTTGTATGGAGAGCTTTGAGAAAGAAAAGAAGACCAGGAAATAGAAAAGTTTAAGAAGAGAGGAATATAGCTGGCTTTATAAGTTTTATTCTAAATTTGGTTAATAAATTTCTAAAGGTTCATGGAATCAAATGCAAAATCTCAAAAATCTAAATATTTAGTAATTGTGAAATCTTTAAATTATTATAACAATTTGAATTCTTCGGATATCAGAATAGGACCTTGATGCACAGAGTCTATGAATTTTCTCTATCTCATGATATAATTTTTATTTTTAAGTTTATCAAAATTCCGATTTAGCATTTAAATATTGAAGATATCTACAAATTTTAATTTCTATGACTAGATTATTTTCTGGATTTTATATTTAACAAGGTTTACGCCTCTTAATTTATAGGGAGTAATAATGGGTTAACCTTCATTTATAGAAGGTTTAGCTACTAAAGAGTTTTTAATCAGGAAAAAATAGGGGCAATGTTTTTTTTTTAGGGTCAGTGCTTTCTGGTGTATCTGTCAAAGATTGTCAGTCAAGACATAAATTGTCTGGCTGTTCCTAGACATTCTTTGGCGACCTCGGCAAAATTTTATTTGACAAGAAAAATTCCAATAATTTATTCAGCCGTACAGTTGCTTACCTTGCTTTTGCATGACACTTGCATGGCGGCCTCCCAATTTTCCCACTCTCAAAAGAGAAAGATAGAATGTGGGGCCTACACATATATTTATATAAATATTATGCAAGAGAAACGAATCGTACAGGTGGATTTTAAAAGTAGGCGATGGTTCATTGCTAGAGTTGGTTGAAGTTTCGTGGTTGCACAGGCTTGATCGGCATCTGCAAGCTTCCACCAAAGAAAAAAACACTGAATAAAAGACAAACTTCACAATAATCTCGACTCGAGACTTCGTGAAGTCATGAACCCTCAAACCCTCAATTCAAAAATATCCCAAGGTTGCATATCGCAGGGTCAATCAATAAATTCTCAATTGATATGGTCCCTCGTTCCTTGTCACCAAACAGTAACTTATTTCGAAAAAAAAGGGTCAAATCTCGACCAATCAGAAAACTTGGAAGGCATCCCGCGGCAAGTTTTCAGCAGTTCTTATCAACCGGCTAAGGCCTTCATGCGAGTTTTTCTGAGACCACGAGCCAAGTGGCCGCCAATCCTGGATCAGACGTTTGTGCAAGATCTTATCTAAATAGGGTTTTGGGAGTTAATACCACATGAGGGTGATCAGATAATATTTCTAGATTATCGTTGAAGATGGGTTGGGGAACTTTGGGGTGGCTGTGTGGTTGACCTCTTTGTTGGATCCAAAATATTAATAGATAATGGTTGTTCAGTAATCCTTTTAATTTGATGTTTACAGGGTCTCTATTATGGAAGGACTGAAGTTGATCTTTACCGACTTAGGTTAAACCCTCTTGTCAGAAGGTGAACAATAACTAAGTTCCAAGTCCAACTTCAGTGATGGACTGGCCTTAACACTAACGTCAAGTATATGACACTGAATGTTTTTAACATTACAACTTGTCAAGAGAGTATACTCCTTATTGTGAAAGACATAACGGGGGTTTTTTTTATTATTGACTTGTGGTTTAATCCTATCCTCTTATTAATTGGTTGATTCAACACAATAAAAAGACACATATGACAAACGAGTCGGCCATATCCCAACAGATATATATTTAGCATCGCCTTGATGTCATATCTCAGCTGTTGTTCCCTGACCCCCATGCACGGTCTTCGCCGAGACAAGATTTTATTGACCCATGATCCCCAGATCGGCCACTATCTTACCCATTTGTCATTTGCAGGACCATTTATTGTTTATGTATTATTTAGGTTGGCTATTGAAAAATATCAAAAGTCAAAGAAATATTCTGATTTCTAGTGTTCTCCAACAGGGTTGTACTAGATAAGTAGAAGGGAAAAAAAGAATGTTTGTTTTTTTGTTGGCTAATTGTAGGATTACGTGCTCCAAGAGCTCCAACAACTCTAGTTTCAAAGAGATTTTCTTATTTGTACTCTATTGACTTGGATAGGTCATGAACCACTGTCGACACCAGATCAGATTTTCGCTTGTGACTCCTATCTCTTGTTTATCGGAGATACATGCCAAAAGAAGTAGTCACTTTGGCAAACACTAAATCTACAGATAGTATGAAGACCGAAATGGCTAGAAGGTCCACATTAAACCAACCAAATGTGCGAGAGGCTCTCTGAATTGATGTAACTACTAGAGATGTAGGGAACGGGTAGATCTGGCTGGGGGGAGGGGCAGTGGAGAATACCTGCCAAGCTGTCATGATGACTTTGGAGGGTTGAACACAAGAGCTGGCGTGGATTTGTTCCGTAAATAAACCTGCTGGAAATAATGGGAAGGAGGTGGGATCGCTTCCGTTTGTTGTGTTTATTGTTATGTATACTGAGAAGGCAAGACCGGGGCCTAGACTTTGAAGATGTTGACTGGAATAGAATTATAGAGAACACCAGAGACCATGCAAGCACTTGGGTACTCTCTTGGTTCGTACGATGCGAGTACCCACTAAATTGCTGCAAGAGGCATATATTGGCCGCGTGAGAATGCCGCTTCAATTGCCATACAGATGATGCAGTACATTATTGCTGAACATCTGTCACGACCTCTTTTCTCAATGACACAGTCAGCTTCAAGGCGCAGCAACACACCATGTTCGGCCGGCCCGTACACTTTTTCTTCAAGATTGAGTCCTTAGAGATAATGACAGGCCGAGGCCAAAATGTGATCCACAGCGCTGTGTTCAATCCGCTATGTAATGATGGAGGCAACCAACTCACCACACGTTGCTCAAAGTGATAGGTGAAGTCAACCAGATGATTGCTATAAAGGAAAGATAATGTACTTTGGACCCGCATATCACTCGTCCCTCATGTCTGAGGAAGCGTTGTGTTTTACATCCGAGCTGTCGACGAGACTCCGGACCTCTGAAGGAGGAAATCGGAGTTAGAGCTTCATGTATGCATCATAGGTCCAACTCGACTTGTGTTGTCGGGATGACAGGAGATCTCGGCGAACTTGTCAGCCCGTAATTTCTCTGAGCTAGAAGTTTTCCTATTCAGCGTTATGCTTCCAGAATCCCAATATAGAAATCTCCGGCGACGCGTATTCGCGAGGACTGAAACTGTAAAGTACAACATGAATGTCAAAATTTAGGGACTTGATAGAAGCAATCACAAAACACGACTGAACCAGGATCAGGTCATAGGCCCAGGCAAAAAAAAAAGAAAGCTGCACATCGATAAGAGACACATGGGCAATTGCCGTTTTCCCATTCAAGGTATGAACCAAGATCATGTCGAACTTCGGTCTAAACGACTACTAAGAATGGCTACGTTTGCTCGTTTGATGAAATATTTAGACAGATAACCTCAAGAAACATGTCTAAAGCAACCCTGTAGATGGTGGTCATGGCACTCATTGTATCTCTTATAGAAAAGGTTATAAACGATTGCAGCCATAGCTATATTCCATGCAGGTCCACGTCTCGGAATCTCCGAGGGTGTCCTGGGTAATTGACTGGCTCATAGGAATGTATGTATGTACAAGACTGTCTATAGATTGTCGGACATGTCAATGAGGAAGTAAGCTGTACTGTTTACTACAAGGTGTAGGATCATCATAGATGGGTGAGAAAAGGCTTTTTGTTGGATGTGATTGCCATCTGGGGATGGTGTGGGTGGGGGTGGCGTCAGCAAGATGTAAGATATTTCGAGTCATCAAGACCAAGAATATTGGTATCTATATCTAGGCTTGGCAAGATACCAAAGTGGGCTATCTGCAGGACTACCTGCATACTCAGGGACATCGCTATTCGATTTCACACTGTCAGCCAAAGCATCTGAACAGGCAGTCAGAGCCACGCTTCCCAAATACTCGAGTTATGTCCAAGAAACATAGTTGTCAGGCCAAAGTGGTCTTTATATAAGCTTCTTGATATTCTTGTAATTTCCTTGTAATATTGCATTGTTGCCTCTAGAGCACCATGCTATCTTCTCTACATCTCCTGGTTCAGGTTGCCTAACAATTATGTGATATAAAATGAGGCTGTCTGTCTGTCTCTAGTGGCATGTATGTGCTCAGAGACAATGACGATGTGGACAAGTATGGCTATAAACCTCAGCTGGGTCATCAATAGATTTGATTCTGACAGAAATAGTAGGAGCATTGTTCTCATACCCAAGACTGTAGCCAGGTATCGCGATGTGCGTGCCAAGCTGCGAGACATCTCGGGCTTAAACTTGAACGACCTAAAGACAGTTGCTATTCATCACTTGATATAATGGTCCACCAGCCTTGAAGTGATGTTCTCATCGATCTCCCTATATGGATATATCCCCGATGCTGAACGATCGAACTCGTGAGCTTCCTCATATCTGCCAGAAAATGAGGCGGCTCATCCTCAGTTTGACTTCACACTATTCTGACAATCGGGTTCTAACGTAGAATCAATGTCTCATATATGTCTCAGGCCTCCTAGGAAGCCATATCCACGCAGTCATAATTGACAATTCCAGAGACGAGTTCTAACCCACAGAGGAAATGTAACCATATAAATACTTTCCATATATGACCATGGCCTGTGGGAAATACGGCGTTCCGTCTGCTCCTTCCATAGTCAAGTCACGGAGCGCTGGATTAATACTACGGTGGGTGACTGCGTGGGAAAGCCCGGTGTTGTATGTTTTTCTATTTCTTTTTAAACTTTTATTTGTAGTATTAGTTCAATATAGCGTATATTCTTTGGGCTAGAGGATAGTAAAATTTTTGTTGTGATAATTTCATACATACTTTTCCGCCCGAACAATCCTCCGCCCCCGGTCTCGTGCCCCCCCATCCCGATTAGAACTCACAGCCAACACCTTCAACAGGTCTCCACCCTACCCACAAACTCACAGATATCATCTTCACTCCACTAAAATTGCGTCTTGATCAACTCTTTTCTCCTTATCATCAATATATCACCCATATCCGACTGCACACCCACACCCGCACCCACCACAAACATCTTTACAGATACCAGGACATAACTTCAAAGTGAAGCTCTCAATAGTATTGTATTTATAATACTTGTATCTAAAATATCATACCATATGTGCTTTGTATCATACATCCTTTGCCAAGTCACCCCCAACATGATTGTCAAATAACTCTTTTGCACCCTTTTTTACTTTCTTTTCTTCTTTTTGTGATTTTCCTGCAAATAACCCACTCCAAGGACACTTAATGTACTCCATCCATGATCTATCCCGGCCGTATGTCTTTCCCTCTCTCTAAGCAGTTTCCGACTTCTTGACCTTCGTCAGAGTATCACGGACCTGGTACCACATCATGCCCCATAACAGCCTGAGAAGCTGTCGGCGTTCCTCGATCTTGAACAGGTCATACCACGTACTGCGAAGCAGCACCAACTTATCGTAGTCGACACTATCAGTCTGGCCATCCAGGATGTTCATCAAACCAATGGGAACCCGAGCGCGAAGGAGACTAATGTGATGGTACAAGCACTCAACAACAAAGATATCGTCATAGTCAGCACCCTTCTGACGACCAATAGCCATGTATCTAGTCTTTTCATCCCACATTGGCGATGGCGGCAGCATCTGCCTGTACTGTTCTTCAATCGTTGTAGTTTTGGTCTTGGCTCTCTTCATACTCATTGCCGCAAAACTACCAGGACGAGCAAATCTAGCTGACAAGCTCTCCGAAGAGAATCGTGAGCTTGGGCCTCCACTGGAACTGGGAGGAGGGGCAACTTCAACCGGAGCTTCCAGTCTATCTTTCTTGGCGCGCTCAGCAGCAGCCTTCCGCTCAGCAGCTGCAGCAGGGGTATCTTGTTCACGGCCAAGAGGACCGCCTGGACCGCCACCCCAACGAGGCTTCGAAGTCCACCAAGCGCCCTGACCAAGGCGGAATTCCTTCTTTCCTTCTCGGTTCCGATGTTGGGCAGTTACCAACACAGCAACCAATTCGCGAACGAGATCCTGGTGAGCCACAAGTTCATTGTCAAATTCAATCGTGGCACGAGAGGATACAGCAGCAATAGGACCTTCAATAACGCCGCTACGAGCAAGGTTGCGATCACTAGGTGATCTAAAGATCCAAGTCGCACTTGAAGCAATGTACGAACGACGCGGTTGGCCGTTGGAGCGCGGAGTTGGCGGCGCGCACAAGTGCAAGCGGGGCTCGGAGCGAGATGGGTTCATGTTGCCACCAAATTCCCACGCGACGAGTTTGACCAAGGCGTTGGTAAGACTAGTACGGTGCTCCTGCGGCATGTTGGCTCCCTTTTCAGTTCGGAAATAATCCAAGTCACAGCAAGCAAATTTGTGATCAGTCCCTTGAGGGACTTTCAAAGAGGCATCCTTTACCTTCTCCTCGGCATCTTTAGCTGCGTGGATAGCCTGTCTTTGCTTTTCTTCTTCCTCTAGTTTTTCAGAAGTCTTGAGTGGTACAGAAGTGTCGTCCCAAAAATAGGTGAAGTTTTCAAGATGACGATAAAAGTCATAGCAGTTTCCAAGAGAGACGCGCTTGGTACCTTCCAGACGACGAATAGTCTTGAAGGCGTCCGCATTGTTGATGCTCAGCTGCTCCCTAAACTCGACATATTTCCTGACTCCTGGAAGAGGTTGACCATTGGCAAGCTTGATATTGGAGGGTGCTTCATTGCGTGATTCCTCCAGTGTCATAGTATCCCACTCTGATGGCGGAAGGTATGATGGATCCGGAATGATCTCTTCGGCAGGCACATCTTGCTTGATTTCAAGACCAATATTAGCAAAAAGAGCGGCGTTGATATCGCCTGGGCGGAAGTAGCTTTGCAGATGTCGGACAAGTGATCTTTTGGCCTCTGGTGATGGTGATGGAAATTCCAATGTCGGGAGGGAAATGATGGGAGTGGCGGGTGGGGCTTCGGAGGGTTTGATGTCGGGCCGGCGCCGAAGGTTGCCTGAAGGATCACAATTAGCGCTTCTGTACGACAATGGATGATTGGATCCCGATGGTATAGTATCAAATATTTCAGTCCTGGTAACATATTCCTGATGTCAGGTGTTCATTACCGATGAGCTCCAATACCGATACCAGTTGCAATGAGCCAGTTATTCTTTGGAGGTGGTCATTGTGATCTCCGCACTCAATTTAAGCCAGGTGTTGATTAGAATCCGGTCATGGTCATGTCAGGGATAACTGGAATAGTAATAGGGCTAGGAGTTGATGTTTGTGTAGTGTCAAGGGAGAATTAAGATGTTCAGATACTTACTAGTACCAAAATTTCCGGTAAACATGGCTTTCTATAGGTGTTCAGATTGATATCTGACTTAAACACAACAGAACCAAAGTGGAGGTACACAGCAACTGTAATTCTAATGATTAAGAGAAAACGTCGTAGTACTCTCAGGTTCAGCCAAAGAAGTCTGTCGCCGATTATGCAACTAAGAATACGCTAGAGAACTAGTTATTCTTGTGATACTAATAATCTCGAAACACAACAGCTTTAACGAACCCTATGGATGTCGACTCGTCAAAGGATGATAAGACAACAGGACAATGGTTTGGAACACCAATTGCACAATAGACAACTCTACAAGGCGGTGGCAGTGGCAGTGGCAGTATGTCAACGCAAGCCCCGACAAGAGTCAGTGTTTCTGTATGCGGGGCGCGGGGCCAGAGCCCAGCAAAGGCCTCTAGAATATTTTGTGCTGTAACTGCGCCGGGAAGGATGAGGAGGCACGTGTGGTGGTAGTGCTCCCTAATTTTTTCCTGGCAGTGTCATATATCCAGAGAAGTAGGTTACTTGACAGGTAATTGGTAGCGTAGATGGTAGCGGTTATTGAAGGGACCATAGACTGTTCGCAAGGCCTCAGGGATCATATACAGGACAAGAGAGCGGGGGTATGGTTCAATTGGTGGTGGTGGTATCAAGAAAGGGGTAAATCAGCAATCAAGCAACCAATCATATACCAAAGAAAACAGTAATAATTGAAACAAATTGGCAAATTCAAGATGAATCGCCAGTAAGGTAAGCAACGCCCAAGAGATCAACAATTGACGAAACCATGGAAACAAAAAAGAAAAAAAATCAAACTAAACCATGGGGATCAAAGCTTTGCAAATGTTCAAATTAACAAGTGATACTTGCAGCGCGGCGTCCGTTCTACAAACACAACAAGACAAGGACGAAAATTTCCCTGTGAATTTGCAAGTAACGGAAAGCGGAAGACTTGTCCGAGTATCAATCTGCTGTAAATTGTAACGGCAACTACTGCAAGTTGCTGCAAGTATTGCACCTGTCATGCAGGAATAGACAAGGCTTTGGACTCTTGGGATGCGTGTGGGGGGAATGGGGGGGCAGAAAATGCAAATCTCAAGAGCAGCAACCACGAATAATAAAAAGGATCGATCGAGACTTCTAACTTACCTTCGGGAAGCGGGTGGATATGTTTTTTGTTGCTTGATTCGGATTCTAGAGTGCAAAAATAATGAAACCAATGTCATGGGAGAAAGCCCGCCCGCCAGCCTTCTTTGTCTTTTCCCCTTTGTCGCTAATTGGGGTTCTAGGGTGATTCCGAAAGCTCTATCTACCCCCATGCAAGAAGCTCCTTCCCTGCTGCAGCGATTGCCTCCCCACACCTTCCTTACTACGTGGACCATGTATCGCCGATAGAATTATGGAGATTTCTTCCTAAAACAGGAAGATAGGCCCACTTTAATGCTCGCCTAGTTCACAGCGGACGATCGTGAGTGAACAAGGGCTGGTATTATAAGGTTCTGATTAGTATACAGTTGATATTGATGAACTGCTGCGTAATATTGCGACATCAAGACTCTTTTGAATGCATAGCTGTCCATACTGGTTCACCATATATATGCTTGTATCAGAACCAACACTCTGGTAGGTGTCTGGCAAGAATACAGAGATATATTTATATACTGGTTATTGTCAATTATAACCGAACTATAACTGAACTATATAATATATCGGCTTTACCTGAATAATGTTGTGAGATCGGGTGCCTATTTTGTTACCATCACTATAATGCAGTTACAACCCTATATGAACCCTAGTGTATGCTCTTTCTAATAACATGATTATATAATAATCATTTGCTTGTCATTACCGATAGTCTTTACATATGAAACACCATGTTTGTCACCATCTTCCCGTTTTGTTACAATAAAGACGTATCTCTGTTTCTTCAAGATCCTCAGAATTCAAACAAGATAGTTCATGCGGAATATTTGATCACACTTTCCAAAAGCTTCCACTGGGCCAAATCATGGCTTTTTGTTTCTTTAGGTTCGGTTGCTTCATCTTCCAATTAAGGTTTTCATCCATTTAGCCCAACTGGGGTTTTCGATATCACATACATCTATTGAGGTGTATTTTGAATGGGCATTTAAAGGACAAAAACTTTGTTTTGGATGTTGGATCTGATTATCTTAGTGGAATGCCAATAACTTTATCACCCTAGCTAGATCACTTGATACGCTGGGTAGCTACATCTCATCTAACTCTCTGATCATCGTGAGGCTGTTAAGAACACTAGGTGTGCGTCTTTTCTTGTGAAATTGGCTATTTATCTTTAGCAGCCGCTTACGCATACGCTGCATCGCTTGCTGGATATAGATAATCGTGTAACAAGCCAAGAGTCGACTATGCTGAATACAGATCTTCTACTCGTTACCTGCCTATGGACTCAATGACTTGTCATAGTACCCGTACCTTGGCATGTTTATAGAAGCCTAGATAGACATGAAACGATGGGGTACCAATCTTTACTTTACAAGAACCACACCCATCCTTCTATTCCAGAAAATATCTCAAATATACTTATCATGCTGAACCTCAAGTATCCTAATCGTACGTTCTGTGCGAATATTCGATCGAAGACTATCCATAGTCTGTCGGTTGATGATGATATGAATGAATGGTTCCCGTATTCCGGTGAAATCCGGTGCGGGGGTTGATGCTTTTTTTCTGGTTTGGTATATACCACCCATGGTTCTTAGAGATCACCTCGCTTCCAAACCAAAAAAAACTCCGGTCAATCACTAACTAAGCGTCTAGATGGCATTTGAATGTTGACACTAAAAGCATTGACCCCACGAGAGAGAGAGAGAGAGAAAGAACGAGAGATATGCTGACCAAGACTACAACTCGGAATCAGCAATGAGCGAATATTAATTGAAGTCTACTGATATGAGGTTGTATTACTGAGTAAAGTTGATACATCTCATGTATGGTGCTCAATTAACACGTCTGTGGGTTCTTGATCGTGATAATGTTTTAGCATGTTTACATAAGTCATTATGAGTAGAATACTAAGAAAAGTGAAATTAAGCCAAGATACCATCAAGTTGCCGATATACTTTGGACATCTTTCGATTATAGCTTGCCGAGATATCCATCAGTGCTTTCTTGTGAGTGCATCTCGCTTATGTTGTGCCGTGCCGTGCCGTGCATGCTGCGGTCAGTAATGAAGGGATATATGGGTTGTAAAAAGGCATAATTCTGTGCTAATTGGGCTAGTCCACTCGAAGCAGCTCTTCATTATACACTTAATCCTTTTGACAGAGACATTGAATACTGACAGTATATATATATATATGTGATAATATTACTTATGGGTATGTTATTACTAGTCAATACTGAGAAAAAGATGTTCTAGTTTATCTCGTGCTCGTCATCAACATCCGTTAGGGTTCAAGACTATAACCATCTCGACACCCAAAAATCAAAGTGTGGTCCGTCAACACGCCCGTGAGGTGATATCAATCTTCCCTAGGTCAACGACCTGCCCGAGCGCGCACCTTGAATCAACATCTGAGAGTTCCCACGTCAAGTTGAGTTGCACTATTGCAACCATTTTGTATGTATCCCCTGAGTTCCGAACAATGGCGACATTCATTACCAAATGTGCTTATGTAGCTTTCGGAAGACCGAGTATGTGAAAAAGTCGCACGGTGTAGCTTCATAGAGGTTGTCCAAAGTTTTGGTGTCAGAGTATAATGGATATTATTATATTATTCATTTAACTTGGCAGATGTGGAATGTTTGTTTGGATGCTAGCATGGGATTATGCTTGTATAGGCATGCTGTGTGATACCGGGTAGAAGGGGCAGACGTTACGGTTGTTAAGCTTGATGAGATTGCACTAGCGTGTGGTCTGTCTTTCCGAAGGAATAACAAATGACAAGCAACTATAAAGCTTAAGTCGAGATGACATCAGGTTCCATGGGCGATTTTCCAACCTTAATTATTGATGTGCAAATGTGATTTTTCACCACTTATATAATAGACACGCTTATCTACACTAGGCATTTGGATGTGAATACCAAGTCACTCGACCAGTGAACCAGACATATCAGCCCTTAGAATTGAATCTTTTGTCTTTTCCTAGACTTTGATCGAGACCACCACACCCATGTCGACGATACTGGTGCTGATTCGTTCATTGGCTCCCAGGCTTTCACTTTTAATGTGGCCATAGCGTGAAATCTGAAGCTTAATCATGCGTCAAGAATGTCGCAGACTAGACCAGGGCTGTTCATTCTGAATGAAGGATTGCCACTCTGACGGAACTGACAGCCGCCGATTGTATCACAAAATCCTCAGAAATGGCTATCAAAAGTGAACAAAAGATAACATCTACTGGAAAGAAGACGAGACATGTTGTTGGCTAGGTCTCTTGGCGGGAAGAGGCAACTCACGTGAAGTTTCAATGCGGATTGATTACGGGCGATCGTTTCTTGGATTATTTTCTTTTTTTATGTCCCGATGGCACAGATTGCTATTCTCGTGAGATCTTCCTTGGACTCAACTCACAAGCTTCATGATTTATGGTGAACCAAGTTACATGTCCACGTTGCTGCTATTCCAGGCCGAGAACATGAACATTTAGATGTCGGGTATGTTGTGCCTCTGAGCTAGAATTGCAAGTTGCGGCACATCTCCGTCAGTGTCAACAGGACCCTGATATACACTCACCACAGTTTATATAGATATTTGCCGCTGAAAGCTGAATACATATACTCATCTGAGGCTAGACAGATCATTGTATCTATACTCGAGTTAGAACCCAACTGCCCTCTTTGGCATCGTTATATCACAACCATATTCTGTCTCAGTCTATACAAGACCATCTTTCCCTTCCCTACGTAGACAAATACCCGTCCCCGAGCAGGGACCCCCCTCCTCCATATCCCTTACCCTCGCCTCCAGACATCTGTGACCGCGATTCAAACCTTATAGCCAACTAACTGCCAGACCTCTTGTCTTGCTGTTACTCTTCTCTTCTCTTCTCACTTCACACCTCACACCCCCCTCCCCCCTTCACCTCTCACGCCTTGACGGCTTTTTTTTGTTTTACTTTTTCACGCAGTCTACGGCCGTTCTTATTGTTTCTCTTCTCCCCTTCTCTCTCTCTTTCTCCATTTTTGGATCTTTGACTTGCCAGGTTAGATCATCAACTTCGTGATGTTTCGGTGCTATCTGGATATCTCTCTCTAGCGATCAATCGATATCACAAAATCGGCAAATCGGTACCTTTGAAGTTTGAATATCCTACCCTTCGGACATTATACATCACATTGAACGACGAGAATAGCCCTCCGAGATTGCTTCCAAGTATCGCCATCGTTACCGACGATACGCTAGCATCTCAGAGACACGACCATCACACCCTTTCTTAGTGCCAAAATCTGTGAGATTCACCCGACACTAGATGGCGTTATAACACTCGACGGGCTTTTTCCTATCTTTCACCTTGGCTGGACCTTGGTATTCTCTTCTTCTTCAGGTCTTATTTGATACATTTGTCTGCTCCAGTAGCAGTTTAGTTAGGACTCTAGTTCCTCTTACCGTTCTTTACTCTAACGGTCTCTCAACGAACCCATCATCATCACTAAAAAAACGCCTAGAGCGTGTCTACAAGAGAGTTCCCCGTCATTTCTTGTTTTTGCGGACGTCTGTTGTCACCGTGTAGCCCGCCGAGATGTCGAATCCGAATCTGGTTGGTGCCTTTGCAACTACCCTGAACGGCAGAAAGTGCACCGCTGTGCCCAGAAATGTCTCCACCGCCGCATCCTCTCAAAAATCAACATCCACGTCAAAATCAACCTCAACCTCAACCTCAACTTCTAGATCAACTTCAAAATCCACTTTAAAATCAAGCTTATCTTCGTCATCTTCTTCCGCAAAAGCAACCACCACCGCCGAGACCACGTCTACTTCAACTTCTACTCCCGCGCCACAGACGACACCCAATGTTTCAACGCCCTCGGCCACTCCCACATCTGTGCCAGCAACCACATCCTCCAGCTCCGACACTGGCAACGGCCTTGCCATCATCTCCGCCACCTCCACCCCCTCATCAACCGTAGTTGCTCTTCCGGACCTGGCTTCCATAACCACTAGCTCCGCGGAACCCCAAGTCTCGTCTGCATCCGACAAGACGGACCTAGACCACGATAGCGCCGAGTCTGTGACGTCGACCCAGTTCACCACTTCGATCAGACCCGATGGGCAAAAGACGACTATTGGCATAACCAACCCCGTTACCTCAGCTAGGCCTGTGGCGTCCATCGACAGCGACACATCCCGGAATGGCTCCAACAATGGCTCCTCCGCCAGCTCCAACAACATGCCCGTCGGCGTCATCGTCGGCAGTGTTCTCGGAGGTCTCTTTTTCGTCATCCTCATCGCCCTGCTCCTCTGGTGGTGGCGCAAACGGACTCTCAAGAAGCGCCGCAGTACCCTCTTGACTCCCCTCGACCTAGACCCCAAAGCCCTCAACTCTGCTGCGCGCCCCTCTGAGAAATCCGCCTCAGCCGGCCCCACGCCACGATCCGCCCGTTTCAAAACAGCCATTGTCAACAACGTCAACCGCTTCCGCTCCCAGTTCTCCCCCACCACGCCAAACCCCAACCGCATCTCTCGCCTCGAACGGCCCAACCCACCCATGTCCCACAAGCAAGCCGTCTTGGCCGGCACCATAGCAGCCAAAGACCGCGCCAAGGACTGGGCTAAGAGTATTATGACCTCGATGGCCTCCCGCATGTCTGTCAACGAAATCAGCTCTGGCAAGTCCGTCAACACCCGGAACCTCACCACCACCACCACCACCACCACCACTACTACTACTACTTCCGCCACTACTACCGAGTCCAAAACCGGGAACAATCCTCCTGGTACCGGCCTAGGCTCCAAGCCCGACTTTCTCACGTACCTCGGCATGGACTCCAATGACGTGCAACGCGAAGCCCAACGCCGTCAGGCAAACCACTCAGCCAGCAACAGCGCCAGCTCTACCGATCAACTCCTCGGTAACATCCGCTACGGTGGCGACTCCTTCGACGATGCCAACGTCCTCTCCACCCGCCCCAACCCTTTCACTGACATCAACGAAGTCGGCAGCCCCATAAACACTCGCGAACCCTCTTTCCTGGCCCCGTCCTCCTCGTACGCCGCGGCCCTCCGTGTCAATCGCGGGCGCTCGCCCGTCCCTGCGCTCGGCAGCCCCAGCACGGAGTCGAACATGCGGTCGTCGTACGGGAGCTTCAACAGCTCGAATTCCCGCAGCAAGTTCCGGTCGGATCCATTTGATCTGGATGCGAGCTTGGCGGGGCTGTCGGCGGCTCCGGCCCCGCCGATGCCGAGATTTGCGTTGGTGAGGCCAGATAGTAAGATTAGCATTCACAGTAATAGTACGACGACGAGTGCGCGGTCGCCAAAGACGCTGAACACACCGGTGGGTGCCAGGTTGCGGGGAGATAGCATGTCGTCGAAGTGGTCGAGTGGTGTTAGTTTGGGTGACTGGTCAGATCCGGGGCCGGATGTAGGTCCGAGTGGGTTGGCATATGATGTCGAGCCTGTGCCGCCGATCCCTAGTACCTTCAAGTCTTAGGTGTTTGGAGTAGAGTATCTGGTGGCATTCTGTCTGTTTTGGTTTTTATCCTTTGTTTCTACAGCCGATATCTAAGAGTGAGTATTTGTTTTTTTGAAAGACGGCTATAATCGTTTTGTTGGTGGGTGATGACCCGCAAAGGATTCTTAGTGTTGGTCTAATTTTCCCCCTTTCTCATTCTCTATGTATTTCCTTTCGTTTGTCGAGTCGTATCCCGCTCGTCACCCCCTTTTCAGATATTCTTGTTCCCTTATGTCATTACTTACCATCCTATTTATCCCCTACCATCCCCCCCTCCCGATATCTTCTTTTCTTTTCTATGTATGTCTTTTCATATATTCTATTTACCAATATACCAATTGGTCACAAGATTTATCATCCTTAAGATCAATGTAGAAAGCACCGATTGATTGGTTTCTATTGTTGCTCAATCGATCACCGATCTCTGTACACATAAATTTTATCAATAAAAATTCAACTCTTAAAAAATTATCTTGACGTTCAACCCTCATCGTGAACCAAGTGCCAGCAATGACATCAACCATTTAAGCATCCTAGACCTTATGGCTAACCCTTATCCTCACAAGAATCAACTTTCTAGTAGTTCCCATTTAGTCAACATTCTGTGAGCTCTGATTGGCCCCCTCCGAGTTCCTACAGCCTGCACCTACTTTCTCCAACTGTCAACAAACTTCGTTTCCCTTTTCACATAACTCTTTATTTGGAGATGTTAGGATCTTTCCTCATGTGGTAATAAGCTGGTAATAAGTTTAAGCTTATTGTTTATTTGTACAAGCACCTATTTAGCTACCTATCTGTGAGATATTGTACATGAAAACTTCAGACAATACAATATTTTATCATTGAATAAGGGTATACCAGTTCAATACTGAAAAGAAGTAGATAATTGATGTATCGATAAAACAAGACGCTATCACTTTGAGATAGTTTATATCCTGCATCTTGATCACAGGATCAAAACATTAAAAGCATGGGTAATCATTGATTCTATTTAAATGTTATGAACGTATGCTCAATATGTTACGGAAAGCATTACTGATTATCATCATATCTAGAATTTTTATCAAGTAGATTGGAACTAAACAAACTTTGAGCAGGTATCAGCACCCTCACATCATGAGGGTAGTAGTCAACAGCATCCTTTTACTCTCAAATCCAGTTACCAAAGACACAAAGTTCAAGTTCCAAAGAGTAGCACAGACTATTGCCATTTTGTCATCCACACCCCGTTGCAGTCATGTCCGACGAAAAATCTAATCAAATCAAGACAACCCTCCACATGTTCAGAGCGTTTTTCAAATGGTGACATTATAATAGCAAGCTGAAATGGAGATAGCCAAGAGGTGAGGAAAGAAATAAAAAAAAGGGTATCGAAAAGTGCCAAGTACTGGTGTGATCTTGGGCAGATGTAGAAACGAACGACGTGAAAATGAGAAAGAAACACACAAACCTTTGCCGATCATTATGACATGACTACGTATATCATGATTTCGATGGGACTCATGTCAGTTATCTGAGACCCTTCACCGAAACTCGGACGGAAACTCCAGGCGCTTAACACTCAGAGGCGTCCGGGCCCCACCAGGCAAGATAACAGGTGTTCTAGTCCAAGTCTTCTGCGCAGGGCTTGGGGTGATGTTCACATAGTCAGCGAAGTCAAACGTCTGCCCCGGTGTGTTGAAAAGATTGCTACCACCAGGAGTGGTCATCAGAGACGAAGGCAGCATGCTGTTCTTAGGAGGTGGCGTATGAGGCGGCTCTCTTTTGGCGGCAGGATTTCCATCAGTGATCATGGCAAGTGTGGTAGTAGATGGCCGACGCTTTGAGTTGGGTGAGTTTGCCAGGTACATCAACAATTCAGTTTCATCGGTGCCATTGTTCTTGGAGTCCATATCTGAAGGGTTGATGAGGATGTTCTCAGGGACGTGTGAACGGTTGAGGCTACGAGCACGAAGAGGCGGGGTGCTTGGAGGTGATGACTGGACATTGAATGACTGAAGAGGGACATCATCCTCGTCATCAGACATAGTCAATGTGAATGGAGGCGAAGTCAAAGTGTCGTCAAGAGAAGTGCTGAACAAAGGATCACCAGAGTGGGTCGTCATGAAGTGAGATTCCGTCTTGAGAGGCTCGGCGGGTTGCGACGCAATACTAGAGGGCTGAAGAACATGAGATTGTTTCAGTGCAACCTTTTTGTTGGTAGGAGCTCTGGTGGGAGCCTTGTGGTGCTTCCGAGGTTTAATCGGCGATGATTGGGCAAGCTGATGGAGATCTTTCCAAGTGGCATGACCGGTTGGGAAAGACTTGTGCGCAGTCGGGGACTCGGCACGTACCCGCTTAGCGGGGTTGAACAAAGTGCGCACAGGTCCGGGACCAGAGTTAGAGTCGTCATTGAAGGAGACCATGTAGCTGCGCTTCCGCTGTCCCCTGCCGGTACCACTTCCGCTAGCGCTCGGAGTTAAAATGGCATCCCTGAAAAGGGGAGCAGGGGCCTTTAGAGGTGAGCTCATAAGGCCGTTGGCCATGCGAGAGTATGGAAAATCGGAGGCGGTCGAAGAGATATCGGAGGTATGGTCAAATTCGCTAGCAGCAGCTAAGCGGCGTCTTCTGCGTTCCTCCTCAACCTTTGGCTCAATCTTGTCCAGGGTCAGATCTTCCCAGCCATTCTTAGTCTTGAACTGTGCCAGAGCAAGTCGATCTTGTAGGCGACGAGCGATCTATATCAGAGAGTCAGACTTTTTGTTCTCGGTCACGAAGTCAGATGTTAAGACCGGGGTTTCTTTATCTTACCTTGCTGACTTCAACCCTCTTCAGGACCCTGTCGGCAACAGCCACAGCATCGGCTTCGGTCTTAGGCAAAGACATTGCTGAAGGGATTGGTTGAAAACTGAAAAAAAAAAACTGAAGTAGCAATAGATTCAAAGCAAGATGAGCTTTGTGAGAAATGACAAAGGAGTACAGTGCGAATTTTTATAGATATGCGCCGATGTGTGTAGATGTAAGATGTTGCTCAGATAAACAAGATTTCGTGGAAGCAGGTATCGTCAAAGAAAATGGTCGATATTGATGTATGTGTTTCTTTCCAAAGTGTGTAATCTTGAACTGCCAGAGATAACGAGTATGATGGGGTAGATTCGAGGAATGTAAAATAAGATGTAATCAAACAAAGCACAAATGGATGTACATATGTTGAAGGATGGCAAATCTTGTGGTATGGTATGCAGACCAAACTATGATTCGCAAAATGAACGTAGGTAAGAGTAGAGGCGGTGGTAAACAAAAAGAAATGGTAACTAGAACAAAGATGAAGAAAATTAAAGAATTTCAGATGCAATGAGAGCAAAACGAAGCGTCGAGCAGTTGAGTAGTTAATGTTGGGGTTAGGAGTATCTTGATGAAACGAACGGCAGCGACGATGAAAAGAAGATGGGGAGGTTGGTGGTGGTTAAGGGAGAAATTGATGGATAGACGAGGCGAGGGCGAAACACAGACAGGGGAAATCAACAAGACAGAAAGAAAAAAGTCTGAGGGTAAAGCAGGGGATCGAGAATAGTTTTGGCTGGGACTAGGCTGGCGAAGATGGGGAGACAAAAGGAGCATGGGTTTGTTTATGTGGGAGGGAAAGTACAGCCAAAGTTTCCTGTAATGTTTTTGTAACAGGTCTGGTAAGGGTCTACTGAACTGGAAAGACCTAAGAATGAGGCACAACAACATGGAATTTGCAACAAGAATTTATTGTGTGGGAGAAAATGCCCCCCCCCCTGTAAATGGTATATGTAGTAGGTTAATCCGGTTTTTTTCTTCTTTTTCACTAGTTGATTCGGTTGGCACTTGAGATTTTTTAGTCTGATGATGGATTCTTAGTTTGTCATATTGATAAGGTCGAAAGCCTATTTTTTTTAATGGTGAGCCGTAATCAATCACATCTTACTATTATGCCATAAAGACCATCACATTAAGTAAAAGAAAAGAAATTAGCTGATTGTAGTGATGGTACAAGCCTCACTAGTCTCTCCGTCAGCATGAATAATGAACTGAAAGCATACAGAGAAGCACGCCCTTGTGGGTCTGGTCAGGGGCTGATCACAACACACAAGCTGGCTCTGAATTGTTAATGCAAATCAGATCAATTGACTTCAAAGCTTTGTCTTAAACCAGAGATCAATTATTGTTGGATATGCACTAGCTATAAAGTATATACTTATAGATGTTGGACCGTCCACTCTATAAGTTTGTAACATTTGTCTACCTCTCGGTAATTATGCTCCGAGTATCTAACATGTGGCATATTCATAAATTTTATCAGTTTTCCGTTCTCTGCTTGCGTCATTATAATTGAGCACGGTATCTCATATCTATCCTTAATATCCTTTTTCGAATTTCATGAAGGAAGCTAGGGCGGAAGGGAGCGAGTGATGTGATCCACTGATAACGTGGAGGTAAAAAAGATCAGCTCGGTTCAGGTACCCCGTAGCATTTATGCAGCCTTGAGGAGCAACCAATATATTCCAACAAATACCACCGTTTATTCTCAGGACAGTCGGATATAACGAGTATCTGTTGTGTTAAACCGGTGTCTATACTTTAGGTTTTGATATGACATGATTCGAGTGCTTGGCTTGATTTCAGCGGGATATTTTTGGTATGAAATCAGCTAATCATTTGCCTAACGTCAAGTTGTGGAGGTTTATACTTTTCCCCAGGAATGATTCTTTAATATGTAGAAGAGGCAGCTTGAGTAGTGATCAAAGCAAAGCATTTGATAGAGAGATGCATGAAGGAATTAACCAATCAAAAGCCTGATCACATAATTCTAGGCACACTCTTGGTATCAAAGTCTCACAATCCAATCAAGCTTTATTACTGGTTGTGAGAATCCTGGAAATATCGAATATCAATTTCAAATACATAAATTACATGTAGATTTTTTTTCCTGTTGTCATACATGACAAGCCCCAAGATCAGATACAGTTAGACATGGGTGACTCTCCACGAGGTAAATACTGCCAACTGTCGTCTGACTTTTTCCGAGCACGGCCATAATTTGGTTCTAACACCAGAGCAACCATTAGTTTTATTTTTCCAAATGACTGAACTGTAAGTCAACTTTTGAAACGAAGAGTCAATATAAAAATGTAATCCATTTATAATGATGATGGCTTGTCATGACTCTACCATTACGACTAAGAAAGGGCTCAACCACAGCTAGATATATACAAACCTATGTATGTATATATATATATATATCCATTTATTGCAAATATCATTCATAGTAATGACTACAATCTTTGGTCTTGGTGATTTCGATACTTCATTGAACTTGTTTCAAGATGACTAGATTACATCTGTACATATCAGACGAATCATCTAAATGGTTGATATCTCGCATATCTACTACTATTTATATCTATGAGGTGAATAAATCGTAATACCACTCTCGATACATTCGTAGAATACGGATATACCCTTCTCTAGAGATGTATCCCAATCCAATTACTATATGTATTGTATCCATCCAGAAGAGCATCTGCTCAAGATGATGCATACAAAGTTGAGCTCAAACATGACCCCACCCATGATATACAATAAATTCAACATTTGTTGTTGTTGCCACAGCATTGTTGCCATGAAGTTCCCTGTACCGATGTTCAGGGACCCCCGGCCGTTGCCCACTGCAATCAATTTATATCCCTACCTCATGATCCGTTTACGGCACAGAAACATAAACGCACAAGCCACTAGAAGAATCGAAGCAAATGATTTTTTTTTTCTTTTAAGGGGCATTGCATATAAAGGTTCAGCTACATTTTGTAGTGGGGTCATATGAATGTCCGGACTGTTGCGTGGGGTCTTTAGCGGATCCATGACGATATCTATTGTCTAACAAGAGATTTTGACATTAATGGATGGTTTTATTAACATTTCAATTCAATCTATTGTTTGGAACCCAAAGTCATGTATAGAATTGAATATGCTAGATTTGCAATATCATAATAAACTGTATGTTGAGCACATGTACGTTATAATAACCTCGAGTTTGTAGTTCGCAGAACTTGCCTTTCTCCTGTCATAGTGCATGTTTCCGTGGATGTTTACATCTTGCAAGTCAAGAGCTATTAGGGAATGACAACTTTACTCACCGCTTAGTTAGGGTATGCAATATCTGCAAGGAGCCGAACACTTGGAATTCATAACTAAATTAGTCATGCAAGGCTCGATGGCTCACCCATACTTCACTCACCCGCGGTCTCATGGAATCTAATCTATTTAATTGTGATAATCTTTCAACCGAAGCGAGTTTTTTTCATTCATTGTGCTGTTCTTAATTTCCACAAAATATACAAGAACAAACACATAGGGCTCGCCTCTATCGTCGCATCTATCAAGAATCTGTGAATGCGACTAGCACTCCATCACACAGTAGCGCGCTTGTCCCTGGCATAATACTCTAGGTGGCAACAGGGAAATTAGAAGCGCCTGTGTCTATGTAGCCGCAGGCCATCATCGATCAAGTATTTCGACACTAAAAGCAAAGTACCTTCAACAGTACACAGTGAAATACATGTTACTGCAAACAGTGAAGAGATGAGGTTGAACACGGAGCAAAAGATTCAGCTGTGCACAAAGTGGACTTGCGATTGCATAACTCAGACAATGTGGCGGTAAGTGGGTCCATTTGTTTTCAATATGGCAGTGTGGCAATATGGACTCGGTAAGCATTCGGTATGAGAAACTGTAGGTTATATGCGGGATTGGTAACCATATAATTGACTATGATACATAATATTCTACTGGTTATGATTCACTTATGTAGATAGTTTAAGCAATATTAGGAGATGAGGCTATGCAACCACCCACCCTCAATTTGGAGCTAAAGTGAGTAATATGACACAACAGTAGCTATTAATTAGCTATCCTGAGAATTGTTTTATCATGACTCAAATTAAAGCTTCTTATCAAGTATGAAATATGTAGTCACCAGCCATGTTTTGATTATGGGACAGTTTACTTGACTGATCAGATTTAATCAGCTTTAAGAGATGGAAACCATTCTTTGGTACATATGCAGAAAAATATTTAACACGACTAAAGCTGATGTCTGGGTAATTAAATGTCACTCTTGTGTCCAATATCATCCCATGGACAACATATCGATGGTTGTAGTATTGCATACAGACTCATAATATGTACAATTATATATATAGCTTGGCCATCAAATTTTTTTTGTCTATAGACTGGTGATTTATCTCTCAACTCCACTCCCACAGAAGATTTCTCCAATAATCAAGTCTTAGAAGATAAACACATAAGTTTCGTGCATTCTTTCCTCCAAAATGTAATTCTATGCACCCACTTCGGCTCCGATCGCCAATTGACCAGGATTAGAAAGCTTTAGCCCGTGTGCGGGATGGGAACAACTGGGGGCCCATGAGCCTGTTGTCGTCATCAGCGGCTCAGAGGTCGTCCTTTCTTACTGTTTTTGAATCAGGACGGGTGAGAGTACGAATTGACTATGAACTGAGGAGAACTTCTATCATGCAGATAAAGAGGAGTTGATGATCGTATATTCGAATCCCATTAATTGTATATGGCAGTTTTGATGAGTCGACGGTACAACTGTGTACTGTGGTAGTCGAGACATTGGAATTTAATACAAAACATCAATATTTCGCATAGAACCAATTCTGCTGAAATGTTGAAAAGAATCATTAGTTAAATATACACTGGCTATTTGTATGTTTTGTAGCGGTTGGTAATGATTTATATTGAGAGATGAGATTCATGATCTTCTAGGTTGCTCACTTCGAAACCGCACTCGTGGTTTAGGATTCCGCATACACTCCCGCGTTAAGATCCTATTCGTCCAATCACCACATTTGTCTCACAGGTCTGAAACTCTAACCGACGTCATCGATCTTCTTGTAAATCAATAGCTGCCACGGCTCCAAATCCATCAAGGAACATCATCGTAACAAACTAGAATCACAGGAGTACAAAGAAAAGCCTCGAGACTCGACTTCTTATACCCCCTAATAATTGATTGAATCTCCAAATACTTTTAAAATATTATATATACCGCTGTTATTCATTCCAATAATGTTTCAAGTTTTTTCCCTAAATATTCAAAATTGCAAGTCTACCACAGCTACGATCTACACTCGTGATTGATATTTAATCTCTTCTGTTTTGAATATTTCATCTCCATTGCTAATTCCGAGTTACAATCACTCAGCAGGCTTACGACAACAAGCAAACAAAACTTTCTCTAAATACGGACTTCTGTTATATTGAATACATCACAATTGCAACATCAGGATTGTATTGCATTGGTGTGGGTGTCTTGAATACGAAAACACAAATGTTTTTGAATCATACTCGATAACTTGATAGCAATAACCAGTGTGTATTTTCATTTTGAAACTGGACAGATCTGTCAAACTTCAACACCAATCTGCAAAGTAATATAACAAGCAACTACATCGTCAGTTTTGAAAATCTCTCGATTTCGAGCAATTGAAACCAGCACATAGCTCATCAATTTACTATCCGGTAAGAATTTCCCAAAATCATGTGTCATTCTTCATTCAAGTTTTGTTTCTCGGAGACTGCTCCAAACAGAATGTTCCGCATGAACCCGCAAGATCCACTGATCAACCGGAACATCATGTCAAATCAGCTATATAATATTATGCTAAAGTTTTGTTCGGGAGAGTTGGAACACTAAGTGCGTTCTGATCCTTGGTGATGTCAGTTTCTAGAAACGGCATCAGAGTGGTACAGTATTGTGAACAGATCCCTCATCTGGTAATTGATGTTGTTTTTCTGAATCTACGAGCCATGAACCGTGAGAGAAAGAAGCAAAACCAAGAATAGCTAACTATTCATGTCAAACTATCATTTATCTGCAAGCGTATGGGTGCGCTGAATAGCTTGCATCTATTTGAATCTTGAGCAGAAAGCAACTATATTATTCGAGTTCTAAAGTTGGAACCTATTAATTGAACATGGGCTGTGCTTGTTTCGGTCCTCAACCATCACCCATTTGATGCCAAATTTAGTGTTGCCCTCTCCTATCCAGACTGAAACTTTCCAATTCAGCTTCCCATATTTTTAACATGTCTCCTTGAATAAGGCTGCGTTTTTAACTTTGACATTTCATTCATCCTGTCAAAGATTCATCACTTGTTTCTCGTCATCTCTGCGTTGAACCCCGCCATCCAATATATCTCCCACCAATTTATGTGATGTTTATCCTTGGCTGCATTTAGCTATACCTGAGTCTTTGCAACACTACTAGTTCTGTTTCGAGTGTTACGATCGCTTACTGTCATTTTGTAACTCATTATTTTTTGAACTGTTATTTATTCGCTTTCTTTCGAGACTAAGATCGGCATCGTCTCCCCGACCTTTTTTTTTTTCGCATCTCAAACTCTGACAACTATATCTCACTCGCTGCGCTCTGATCTTGGCAAAAGAATTGAGTGTGTGCGATAATAGAGTGAGGACATCTACATTTGACACACATACTGATTTCCAACTCGGTCTCAGCCCCTCAAACTATCCGTTAACACAATCTCAACTACGACACTGAAGTGCATAATAGATTTCTTGGTGTCGCCTCATCTTTGATGTTGCCGATATTAATATCTGTCTTGTTGACGTGCTGCCCTCGCCTTTACTAGCACTGGCCATTTTATATATATCATTGTTTAAGACCCTGCTAGTGTTTAGCCGTCTCTAAGTGAACATAGAGAGTATAAGCCTTTACGCCGCGTCAGCCACAATCATCGCCCTGTGATTTTCGATATTATATCTTGATAACACCGACTTGCATCTTGATATTTGTTCTAAAACTGACCACACCTTCTTTTGTTCACTCCTATACCTTCGAAATATCCTTCTGCCCTTCGAATACAACTGCAAACCGACCCAAACTCTCGTCATGGCTAGGTTCAGTATTAAACAGCTTCGCCGTCGCTCAAAAGCTAGCTTTCGCACTAACAGTTCTAGCGAATCACCAAGCAACAGCGAAAGTACACCAAATGATTCTCTCACACCTCAGTCTCTCAACGGAAATGAATCAGACCCGGGAATCTTGAATCAAAGCCCGACTTCAACACAGACTCCTCAACTGTCCCTACCGTCTCGCTCTCCAACTAGTCGTCAAAGTGTGCCAGGAATGACGGGTCTCGGTGGTCCACTTACGAAAAAGGGTTCTCTGCCAATCTCCCAGTTTGCACCACGGATTGCAAACATCTCTGATGGCTCCTGGGTAAGTTTAACTTCGGATCTCAATATTCAGCTTCTAGTTGCACTTAAACCAAATCCTGTGTTTTTTATTCTTGGTATAAATCGGCCGAATCATATTGCCAGTTGTTTTCTCGTCCTTTCCTGTTGCACTACTTACCAATGACATAACATATGCAAGCTTCTGAATCTCGTCAAAATTTCAACTTTGACTCACTTCATCATTTTTTAATCTGAGACATAGCGTCACTTGAAAGAACCCTATCCATTCCTTTGCCAAATATTACTAAAAATGGACATGATACATGAATGCGGTATTGCATTTGGAACTAATAGGGCCTTAATGCGACAGTCGAGTGATTCCGCTTTGGAGTGAAGGCGATAATCACTACTAGTATCCTGATGTGGCAAGTTTTTGGTAACTAACGAGGAAAACAACTATAGGTCTACCAAAAAGTGTCATTGGTTTATGGGACTATTGGGGAGTTTAAGCTCAATGGCCTGGACGGTACCATAACTGTTACTCATCTCAACGACAGTTTCCCACCTATTGCATGGCCTGTTAACAACTCAAACTTCAAGATCCTCATCTACTTGTCTCCTGGACCCAACCGACTTCGGTTCGACTTTTCCAGCCCAAAGTTGGCTAACAGCCAAACCTCAAACCCAATCCATGCTAGCTATCTGACTGTGCACATGATGGCTGCGACCAATGCGCCGCCGTTGCACCTCGCCATCATCCTGGGCAGTGATTCTGAGGAGACTTTCTTGACTCAAGGAAACCGTAACAATGATTTGGAGACTGCCATCCGCAAGTTCCGCATGGCAGCCTATCTCTGGCAAGCCTTTACTGCCGAGCATATGTATCGCAACAAACTTGGGCATAGAGCATTCAGATTTGACGAAGAGTGGACAGCTGGATCAGCGAGTGCACGAGACATTGAAAACGAAGTTCAAAGATCGGAGGCCCGAGTTCATATCATCCGTGCCCGTGATCGGATGGGCCACTTCATGCACTCCGATTCCAACGACGTACATGAAGATGGTCAAACACACAACTTGTTCAGCATCGTTAATGATGCTGTTCAAGATTACTTTAAACCAATGCCAGGCCAAAAACTCTATGTGGCTTGCTTGATGTTGGATACTAAGTATGACAGTGCTAATAACAAGATTTTGGGTCACGTTGCGTTGGGTGGCAATGCCGGAAACAATTACCTTGGACTTTTTGGCTCGCATTGCATGTGGGCTTATCCAGAGTCATTTGAAGATGTTGCCCCTGCCTTCACGGATTGCACTCCTACGGATACCAATATTTTGCCTAGTGATAACAACGAAGGTAGTTCTGCTTGGGAAGCCCTAAACATTGGCGTCGGTGCCCATCTTCACGAAGTTGGCCATCTACTTGGATGTCCCCACCAGGAAACTGGAGTCATGCTTCGTGACTATGTCACTCTCAATCGCACATTCATTACGAAGGAGGCTTATTGTGTTCGCACTAAGTCCAAGGGTGGACTTGTAACCCAGGATGACGAATGTGGATGGCATCGTTTAGATCTTCTGCGCTTCCGTAACCATCCATGCTTTCGGTTGCCACATGACTCTTCAATGTCAGCTGACCGTGGTATCCATGTTTTCTCTTTAGAAGTTGGGAGTATAGTGGTCTGTTCGGCTTCTGGTGTTGCCTTTGTTGAAATTCGTGCCGAGGGTGATGACTTGTGCCGGGCATGGATCGAATACCCTTTTGAACATGGCAACATTCGGCGCCAAGTCAGTCTTCACGAGAGTGATCTGCGCTTGAGACTTCCAGAGAGCCAACGCCAGGGAAAGATTAGACTAATGGTTAAGGGTATTGCCGGATCTTCTCTCGATATTGATAACATCCAGGAGTTATGCTCCAAGTCCGCGTTCTTCAAGATTGCTACTGGCAAGATGGCATCTCGGAGCGCTTATCTTGGGTACCATGACTCCAATGCCACCATCGAGGAGATATTTACCAGCTCGGTGAAGCAGGAGAGAGTAATGTCCAAGGTTGTCATTCACTATCAAGACTGGAGAGTTGATGGTCTAGAATTTGCGTATGATGATGCTTCGTCTCAGCTTTTTGGTACTAAGTCGGACAAGAACGCTACGTTCGACTTTGGTAAGTAAACTTATCTCGCACATAACAGAGTGAATCCATTACTAACTAATTCTATAGATATTCGTCGCGGTGAGTTTATCTCTGGATTCTACATCCGGTCTGGTGCCTGGCTGGATGCTATCCAGATCATGACCAGTCTCGGACGCAAGTCCCCATTATACGGCAAAGCGGTGGGCGGCGACCCTCACTTCTTAGTCCCACCCAGAGGCTATACAATTCGTGGCATCTCTGGTTCTCACAATGAATGGCTGCGTAGCTTCTCCATTGTCATAACCAAGTAGGTGATGCACCGTGCGACATATGATTGTCTATTGGAAAGGAGAAATATTGCTTATATAAGTCATTTGTCATTTTGCTGGTATTGATTTTGGTTGGGATACCTTTATTTGTTTTGTCCATTTATCACTCACTTATGGCCTCAACTTTGAGTTAAGGTCTTCAGTACTTTTATTTGTTTCTTGGGACGGTGGTTATTGCTTTGTCTTGTTTATCATTATCTGTATAAATTGGATGGGCGCGGGCGGATTTATTTCTCATAGTTCATAAGATATTCAAATTTCAAACAGGTCCCTGGTGAATGCAAATGTTGTGAAGATTGTCTTTGCTGGATTTAGCTAGCTTGTCTTTCCGCATTATCACATGCTGAGTTTGAGATCGTCCGTAGGATCGTTCTTAACAAAAAACACTCCATGGTTCTGTATGTAGAACACATTTGACAACGTTGTATTGTCAGGAGTTCTGTACCTGACCTTGAATTTGTACTTGGTTAGGTTTAACCGATACAAAATTTGACCTGTCTATATAATAATCAAGTCGCAGGAATATCACACCCTACCACTTTACCTTTGAAGTCCCCCCCCCCCCCAAAAAAAAGAGTTGTTGCGTTATGTGACAACATATTTGTGGGCCCTGGATAAATGACGTCGATGTTAATTTGTTTGCCACCATAATCATCAATGACGATATATGAGTGGTTACGATATCAATCCATTTAGTAAACCTTTTATGATAAGCTGGATATCTAATAGAGTTAGAGACCGTCATATATTCACGTATCCAGAGGTATTGTATTCGTGTAATTGTATATCCGTGAATCTACATATTGTTTTACACTTTGTTTCCAGAACTTCCCTTTGCCCTCGCATGAAACTTCATAATCTGCCTTACAGGTTTGGGGCAACTAGTGGATGTATTTATATAGTTGGCTTTCGATGTTCGTTTACCCCTCTGGAATCCCGCTTCCCAGCCCGGGGATGAGCGGCAAGTGATCTCACGTTGACGCATCTGCTTGCTAATGTCAACCTATAAAGGCGTCAATGAACCGTGACATTTTGTTTCTGTGACAATGAAGTCCGGATCTCTCATTAAGTAGTGAGCTTTTTTTTATGTCAGCTTTGACTTTGGAAGCGATAAGTGGGCTGAGCAGTTTTTTCATATCACATTTTTTTTTGTACCAGTGGATATATCGATTATTTTCTTGTAAGAACCTGTATCCTGTATTTCCTTTTCAGGTTAGTTAGTCAAAGCATGGTTGATCCAAAATTTCGTGCCAGCCTTTTTGTTTTCTGGGGTTTTCGCAGGTCCCTGGCATTTCCTTCTATGGCTGTTACTCCTTTGCGTCTGATTTGCCGACCTTAACTGGTGATCTCAACCGAACTACATAAATACCTGATGGGAGATTTTACAGATTGAGTATCTCAATGATAAACACACACATATATATTCCTGATGAACAACAAGAAACCGTTGTATTTATTTGAAACCATACACGTGCCCCCCCTTTTTTCACCCACCAAAATACTCTACCATCCGGTTGTCATCGTACTTGCCCTGCCAACCCAAACCCCGACTCCAGATTTCGCTCCAATTTTAGACAACCCTGTGCCAAGATTTTATTTTCTTTCTATAACCTCTTGTTTGCAATTCCGACAACCCAGATCCCACGACGCAACACACGACGTCTTGCTCCTCCACTGCTCCCTCTTTCTTTTTTTTTTCTTTAGTTCGAATTATCTTTGTACCTACCTGCGCATTCTCACAGCCCTTTTTTTTCAAAGCCGTTACGAACTTTACGACCGGAACGAACCTACCTTTCCTTCATCATCCGCTATACTTTTCCTGTGGAAGCGGAAACCTAAAGCCCTCGAACTTATCCATATACTCTGTCGCCATGTCGAAGCGGTACAGCGTATCCAGCGGTGCTGGAAACTCGAGCTCATTGATTCCCGAGTCTACGAAGCAATTGCCGGGTATGTTTCCTCCGCCCACGATCAATACCCCGCGATGCCGTCGCCGAATATTCCTGCTCAGCCTGCATCGTGTCTACGATGTTACCATATATCCCGATGCTATTAGAAATACATGCGACATTATGTTGGCGGGGCTGGTAGCTTAATTTGGGGGTTCAGCAACGGCCTTCAATGTTTTTTTTTTTCGGAGCAGAAACTGTGTTTGGATTCATGGAACTGCGAAGCTAACTTGACATCTCAAAATATAGCCGGCAATGACAAGCAACGCTTGCTTCTCTCAGCTAATACCGGCCACTTCTCTCTCGTCCGCGCCATGCACTTAGCCGATCTGATTACCATGCTCAACGGTGCGTCTATCTCACAGCAATAGCATGATACGACCTATAGTCTATTCGAAAACCGAACATCACCTTAGAGGCTCAACATCTAGCTTCCAATATCTGTACGAGCTTCTACGCTGGATATATTATATTTCTTGCTCTATTGACATTATAGTTGATGGCCGATTGCTGCACGTGATAGGCCAAGCCTTGACTATGCCGCTTGTTCCGTGCTGGCTGTTTAGCTTCCAGTAGATGTACTCAGATCCCGGGCGATTTCAAACATGTTTCCGGCGTTGTCATCTCGATCCATTTCAACACGAAGATCAGCCCTACTGACAATGGCTTTATCTTTAGGTTTTTGTGGTGTCATGTCCATATTCACCTCCCTGCGTTACTGCCTGGGTAACCCCGCCGATCTTGACGTCATGTACCTCGCCCTTGTCTTCCTCCCCTTTGGTTTCTTTTTCGACGCTCTCGACGGCAAGGTTGCGCGTTGGCGCAAGAAGAGTAGCCTTATGGGTCAAGAACTTGACTCTCTCGCCGACCTCGTAAGCTTTATCTTCCATATCTCCAGATAGTTATAACATTCACTAACTCCCCTCAGATCTCCTTTGGCGTCGCCCCTGCATCCGCCGCTCTAGCACTTGGTCTTCGGACGACCGCGGACACCGTTGCGCTCTCCTTTTTTGTTCTCTGCGGTCTAGCTCGCCTTGCCCGCTTCAATGTTACCGTTGCCATGCTTCCCAAGGATTCTTCCGGTAAGAGCAAGTACTTTGAAGGCACACCTATCCCGACCTCTCTCGGCCTCGACGCCATCATGGCCTACTGGATCTCCAAGGGCTGGGTCCTCAGTGAGCTTCCATGGGGCCTCTGGTTCGAAGGATCCATTCTGGAAGTGCATCCCGTCGTCTTCATTTTCGTCATTCACGGCTGCCTGATGACCAGCCGTAGCATCCAGATACCTAAGCCTTGAACAAACAACAAATCATACAAATCATACAAAATAGTGGGGACACTTTTCACTAAAGGGGGGGGGACTGGGGGGGACTGGGATAGCACAGTCTGCTCCGGGTAGCTAACTCGCTACGACTTGCTGGTCAAGGATTTAGAATGAGCTGTGTGGGTTTTTATAGAGCAGCCTGGATGGGAATATATATCTTTAGTAGTATATGGCGGGGGGGGGGGGGGTATTGCACTGGCTGGTTTTTCATTTGCCCGGGGATGGGCTTTTCTTAGACTCTACTCGATATTACATGTGTTTCATAGGTTGTAAATTCCGACATTTCTGCGAACTGTGTTGATACTTAGATTTTGGATTAGGAAAACGAACACTATTGTGCATGAATAGAATGTGCTATCCCCACAATCACATGTCAAGAATTTCTTCATGGGCTGCGTCAGGCTGCAGAACCATCCCAACACCTATGTGTATCGTCGATGGATTTTTTACATGTGACAATCAACAAATTCACAACTTCCTCAACATTTTATGTAACTGGCTACTCATCGTCATCTATCCTATTTTTATTGTGTTTTAGATGCTACTTTATTTATTTCCTTTTTATTTTCAGCGAACTAAATTGATGTTACATTCCGCTCTGTTGCATTTACCTTGAATCCCAACTAACCCCGAGAAATAAAACCCTAAAAAACGACCAACAAAAAAGAAAATTGACTGCAAAATCATCTTACTTCGCATTGGCTTCTTCCTGCTTTCCCTCCTGCTTCTTGGTGATAACACCAACGAAGGGGTTGTACATACCACGGTCCTGCTTGAGAATGGCCAGCTTAGAAACTGCCTCCTCAATGCTAACGGGCTTGCCACGGTCCTGGGCGGAGGTATCATCGCGGTACCGAACGTTGACCTGGCGACCGCGCATCTCCTCATCACCAACAATGAAGATGAAGTTGTACTGAGCAAGCTGAGCTTTACGGACCTTCTTCTGGAGGGTCTCACCAGAAAGGTCGACATCGACAAAGGTCTTGGCGTCGTGGAAGATCTTCTGGACCTCCTCGGCGTAGGCGAAGAAACCCTTACCGACGGGGATGACCATGATCTGGCGGGGAGAAAGCCAGAAGGGCCACTTGCCAGCAAAGTGCTCACACAAAATACCAGTGAAACGCTCAATCGAGCCAGCCATGGCACGGTGAATCATGACGGGGCGGGCGCAACCAGGAGAGAGAGGCTTACGGAAGGCCCACTTCTTGGTCTCAATCTTCTCCTTGTCGCCCTCAGCAGCAGCGACAGCAGTGGCATCTGCGGGGCTAGCGGGAACAGTGGCAGCCTTGGCAGCCTTCTCGGCACCAACATCCTCGACCTTGGCATCAGTGTGGTATTCCAGGTTGAAGTTCTGAGGGTTCATAAAATCTAGTTGGATGGTGGCGGTCTGCCAAGCACGCTTAAGAGAGTCGAAGACTTGGATATCGATCTTGGGACCATAGAAGGCACCATCACCTTCATTAAGGACCCAGTTGGACTTTTGCTGAACACAGAACTCATCAAGAGCCTCTTTCAACATGCTCTCCGCACGGTTCCAGGTATTGATCTCACCCAAGAACTTTTCGGGGCGAGTGGACAGGTTAAGTTTGAAGGTGAAGCCCAAAAGACCGTACATGTCAGAGAAGAAATCGAACAATTGGGTAATCTCGGACTTGATCTGGTCCTCACGGCAGAAAATGTGAGCATCATCTTGCTGGAAGCGACGGACACGAGTAAGACCAGACAGGGCACCAGAGGCCTCATTACGGTGGAGAACACCAAAGTCAGCAACTCGCCAAGGCAACTCACGGTGAGAACGCTCACGATGACCAAACATGAGGGCATGAGAAGGGCAGTTCATGGGCTTGAGAGCAAACTGAGTCTTGTCAACATCAACGAGGAACATGTCATCCTTGTAGTATTGCCAGTGACCAGACTGTCTCCAGAGATCAGAGTTGAACATGTTGGGGGTAATAACCTCCTCATAGCCGCGCTTCCAGTACTGGTCCTTTAGATAGTTCAGTAGAGTGTTGTAGATTCTGGCACCGTGAGGAAGCCAGAAAGCGGAACCTGGGGACCACTCATGGAACAAGAAAAGCTCTTGTTCCCTACCAATTTTACGGTGATCACGCTTGGCAGCTTCTTCAAGAAACTTCTTGTGCTCAGCCATGCGTTTCTTGCTGATGGATTGTTAGTAGAGATCTCGTTATGCCGTCATGTTAAAGTCTTACTCAGGGAAGGAAACCCCGTAAACACGTTGAAGAGAGTCATTGGCCTGGTCACCTAAGAAATAGGAAGCAGAGGACTTCATGACAGCGAAAGCCTCGATACGGGAGGTGTCTGGGGCATGTGTTAGTCAAAATCCAGGGTATAGGGGGTCGTCGACTGGGCCGATAAATACTTACCGACAACGTGGGGACCGCGGCAAAGATCGATGAGAGGACCGTTGCGGTAGACAGTAGTCTTAGTGCCATCGGGAATTTTGTCCTGTTAAGAGTTAGACTCTGTTATCAACATGGATGTGTGGACTTAGACCAGCAACTTACGCGAATGATGTGCTGCTTGTATTTATTGTAAGAGAACTATAAGCGGATGTTAGTGTATATGTTCCGGCAGAACTTCATGTAGTTCCTCTTCGTACCATTTCAAGAAGGTGCTCTTTGGACATAACAAGACGCTCGAACTTCTGCTTCTCCTTCACGATCGACCCAACGATGGTCTCAAGGGGCTTGAAGTCAGCATCACTGACAGCGCCACCATTAGGTAGAGCCATCTCGTAGTAGAAACCGTTGTCAACGGGGGGACCAATGCAGAGAGAGCAACCGAATCTTCTCTCGCAGGCCTCACCCAGAATATGGGCACTAGAGTGCCAGAAGACGAACTGACCCCTACTTGCAATTAGTGGCGCATTCATTATGCTGGGTGTAATAGATTCTTTGTAACACATACTGCTCATCATCGAACGTCAGAAGCTCCAGCTTGCAGCTGCGCTCCAAAGGACGCTCCAGATCCCAAAGTTTCTCCTTGTCACCATCAAGACGGGCGACAACGGTGCGCTTGTAAAGAGAGTTGCTGATACTCTTGGCAATCTCAGCTGGGGTGGTCTCCCAAGCAGTACCCTCACGTACCGAGCCATCGGGCATGGTGATCTGGATAGGCTCACGGGGCATCTTGGCGATCTCCTCATCTTGCTCCTTCTTGAGGCGGTCGAAAAGAGAGAGACGGGAGGCAAGAAAGTCGGGAGCGGGGTTCAATTCCAGAGGGCCGGTAGCAGCACCGTCAGCGGTGCCACCCTTGTTCTTGGGCTTCTTTTCAGTCTTCTTTTGCTGCTGAGGCTTGTCGCCCTTCACCGAGACGTTCTTGACGCCCTCGGTGACGGCTTCGACGGTCTTTTCGGTGCCGCACATGGTGATTAGACGCGGAACGAGAGTTGTTCGAGTCGGCAGTATATTCGGATGGGGGAGCGGAAGTAAGAGTTCGTTGACGATCCAAGCAACGAAACTTCGGTGGGGTTTCGGTTAAAAAGAAACGGAGGATAGCAGGAAGAAAAACAATCAAATTTCCAAGTTCCACAGGGAATACGGCAGCAAAGACGAGGTGGGATTGATAGTGAAGTGCAAAGAGTGAGTGGATGGAATTTAACCCCACCATTAACTATTCTACAGTTGGGCAGGTGATTGTGGGGTCACTTTAATTTTAATCCCACGGCGGTATTTAAAGCCTGTGAAGTTACGAAATGCTTGAATGGGGTTCCTGCGCTTTTGGATTTCTGATGAGTCAGAACACTATAAATATAAAAGTTCCAGCAGTAAGATTGCGATCTAACAAATAAGAATTGTCTTATTCTAATAGACAGGCTCTTCAGACACGAGACTGGAGATTTGGTTAAAGAATAGAATTTTTCTGGCGCTTATAATAATATCTTTGAACTTTGGTATCACGAAAATATTACGATGACTCTTCTCACGGTATACTGAGCCCAGTCGAGCCACATATGCCTGGTCTTGCTTGTCCATTATCTATGTTCGATAATATTTGAAACTACGGTGAGCTCAAGCTCCCTTTAATAAATACCAAGTGTACATGTCTGCGTCATGCAGCAGACATACTTCTGTGTTGGCATCGGAACAATCGATTAGCACCATCCATCCCAGAACGCCTTTACAATCATGCGACCCCAGATCCAGTATCTGTGGCGTAATACTTTACCATTGATGGAATCCTTTGTGGCTGAAAGATAAAAACTGTGGCACTAATCGTGCCAATGAAATGACCAAGCGGCCTGTCAATGGCCCCACTCTCCACCGCCCTTGGGAAATTTTCTAGTCAGCATGAAGAAAAAAAACTTGCGACGCTTCGTTCAAGCGCTTGTTCCTGGAGATAGGTGAAGCTATCGCTCTTTCGTCAATAAATAACCTGTTTCTCCGCCGCGAAAAAACCCCACAATACTGGATATAATTATTGCGACATCCGATCGCTATAACGTATAAGTCGTCCATTGGTCTTTATTCTTTTCTTACCTACATATCTTCACAATGTCTTTCAGAGGTGGTGGTCGCGGTGGTCGTGGTTTTGGCCGTGGCGGTGGTAAGGGATATTTGATCTTGAGGACTTGAATTTGCGCAATATCTAGATTGTTACGCATTCAGTTCCTCTGCTTCAATTTGCCTGCAATGAAGCTAACAGTTGTGATTTAGGCCGTGGCGGTTTCCAGCGTCGTGAGGAGGGCCCTCCCGCTACCGTTGTTGGTATGTCTTCGAATCCCCAACACAAACACAACTTTTTCATCGCAAACATCTCACTAACAATAATTCCCCTCTCCAGAGATGGGTACTTTTCTCCACGCCTGCGAGGATGAAATGGTCTGCGAGTCCACCAACCCAAAGGTCCCCCAATTCAACGCCCAAATGTTCCTCGAGAACAAGACCTCCGTTGGCAAAATCGACGAGATCCTCGGCCCCATCAACCAGGTCTACTTCACTATTCGCCCCACCGAAGGCGTCAAGGCCTCCTCATTCAAGCCCGGTGACAAGTTCTACATCTCCGGTGAAAAGCTGCTCCCCATGGAGCGTTTCCTCCCTAAGCCCAAGCCTTTGGCCGGTATGCCCAAAATCAAGAAGCCCTCTCGCGGCGGCGCTGGCGGTGCCCGTGGTGCCCGTGGGGGTCCCCGTGGTGGTGGTCGTGGTGGCTTTGGCGGTGGTCGTGGGGGTTCCCGCGGTAGCTTCGGCAGTGGCCGTGGTGGCGCGCGCGGTGGTGGCGGTTTCTCCAGAGGTGGTGCTGGTCGGGGTCGTGGTGGTTTCAGCCGTGGCCGGTAAATACAAAAATTTCTAGAGGCACACTGATAACCTAATCGACGTTTGTTCTCCCATGGCAAGAACAATGGGAGAGTTGACTCTCAATCGGTCATCGGTAGCCTGTTCTGTCTGATTTTTTGCCGTCTTGCTGCGATGCCTTATAGGAACCTGGCTTCCATGCTTCTGGTCACATCTGGCCTTGACTCCATCGAGCGCCCCTGTAACCCGGCGACTCACTACCAGGATCAAATTCCCCAGATATCCCTCCCCTTTCATGGCCATGAGGCCAAGTTCGACACGTCACTTGGCATGCCTTTTAGGATGTCGCCAGTTTTATGTGTCCTTCTATTTCTTTTTGCTTGTTATATTGCTACTACTATCTGGGTCACGGCGTTTTCTTGAATGGCTTTACTACATGTTCTGTCTTTTTCACATTCATGCGCATTTTTTTCTCGTTTCATGTTCTGCTGCGGTTGGCAGAAGTTATGGCTGGAGTGGTGGTCCCTGGCGTATGACAAGTGAAAATACAAAAATAAGAATTACCACCAAATATGAAAATAGCATTAAAAGCAAACTATGTTCCGTTCGATGTATATTCCTGGTACATGTTGTACTATCTCTGTGTCACATATTTCTTGATCTGATCTTGATCTGAGTTTGTAAGTGGTCATAACCGCCATATATTGATTGGTATTAAGTCTCCATATTAAGCTAAATGCAACGCTAGACATGTGATCTCGAGGGCGGACTCCCGTGCCTGTAAGTCCCTATTATGTACAAGAAATTTTTTAAAGGAAATAAGAAAAGAGATCGAGGGAGCGACTGAGAATCGAAGAGTGAAAATGAAAATAAGGAAAACACAGTTGACAAAAGAAAAGAAAATGATAACTGGCGTCACAATGTCATAATAAGGACATAGGCGAACATTGACATCCACCCATCTAGACCACCAACGCCTTTTCCCGAATTGAAGATGTTTCGGGATTCGCAAACTGGGCATAAATATCATCATCAAGAGCCTCCTGGTCGGTCTTACGGCGCGTGAACATATGAACGATTGTGAAGATTAAAGACATGAGAACAGCAAACCCTGCCATCCCGATGCCAAAGTAAACGGTATGTCTAAATGACTGGAAACGATCGGCGTTCTTTATCTTCACAATGTTCAGTTCGATAGTACCGGCAACACCAAGGGCAACAGCCATTGAGCCGAAAGAGCTGGCGATGAGCAAGCCCGAGCTCATGTTACGAACCTTCATTGGGATAGTGGCGTTGATGAGGAAAGGAGCCGTGCAGCTGAGAGTGGGTAGACCAGCGGCAATCAAGATGACGCTAATTAGAGGGTTCTGGAAGTAGTTTTGCTGGATACCGGCAGTACCCAGCATGGCCAAGCTGATAATGATGCTGATGTTGGCTCCCAGAAGGAACCAGTAGCCAGTCGGGCAACGGAGGCTGACAGCTGTGATGAGGGCAGTGACAGTGCCGATAACAGGAGCCGGAGCGAGTGAAGCACCAGTGAATAGGGCAGCATAATCTTGCCACTTGATCATGTACTCCACGAAATAGAAAATCCAGATGCCGAAGGCCCACCAAGCTTCAGCCACGCACATGAGGATCAAGCTGGTCTTGATGCCAAAGTCGTGAAGGGCAAACATGGGGTACTCGGCAAGTGAGATTTGGTAGTACAAGAAACCAGCAAAAACCAGGATGCCCAGAATCAGTAGGAACTCGACATAGAAGGTGGTGAGACCAACAGCAACAGATTGGTTCCACGCGAAAACTATGAGCGCGAAGCCAAAAATACCAAGCAACGCGCCAATGACATCCATGCGACGACAAAACTGGATAGTGCGGGTCCTCCAAGTTTGGGGTCTTTGGGGATCAACCGGTTCGACGAAGCTAGGGCATTTTGGGAGAACCCAAGCACCCAGAAGGGCAGTAGTAGTAGACAGGACGGCCATGATGCAGAAGGCTGGGCCGAAAAATCCGTTCAGCTGGATCTTGAAAGAAATTCCAGTGAGCATGGCACCAAAGACCAGGCCAACTGGGACCGTAGCACTGAAGAAGCCCATAGCAACATTTCGACGGATACCATAAGGATAGTACTTGGTGATCATGGATATAGCTGAAGTGAGGGTTCCAGCGGGGCCCATGCCAAGCATGACACGGCAGAACCCATAGAACACAACGCCACCAGCCACACTATCACCATCACGAACAAAACCAGACATGCCAGCCAACAAGTTCCAAAGAGCAAACCAGCAAGTAGCGGCTAAGAACACGGGGCGGTGACCAATGAGGTTGGCCAGCCGAGCGGCCGGCAAAGCAAACAGACCAATAGACAGGAAGTAAGCTGCCGAGAACCAAGCGACAAAACCCATGTGATGTGAACCGATGATCTGAGTAGGAGCTAGAGTCTGGGCTAAAGCAGTGAAAGTGTATAGAGGGGAGGAGCACAGAACAAGGCCAATCAGAAACTCGCGAACAGAAGAAACATTCTCAAGTGGTGACACGAAATCAGGGCTTTCTGCACGTTTTTCGGGTAGTTCCTTGTTGTAGAAGTAGTAATTCTGAGCAGGGGCAACGTTAAGCTTGCGCTCCTCGATCCACGAGTGGCTGTCCTTGTCCTCCTCATATTCCTCTTCGATGATAGGGTTGCCGTGAAGTGTTGACGTGTAAGCGGGGCGCATGATCGGTGATAATGGTGAGATAGGGACGGAAAATCTGTCACTGCTCTCGGAAAGTGGGGAGATGGGAATTGATTCGCGAGTTTCCCTAGATAGTCGAGAAATGCGCGTCTTGCTGCCACCACCACCGTTGTGCCATGCAGGAACACTCAAACCGCGGGGCTGAAAACTGTAGACGCTCACTCCATCATCTTCAGTCTTCCTTCTAGAGATAAAGGAAGAAGTTGACGATGATGAAGTTGACGACCGCAGCCAAGACTTGGTCTTGCTAATTCTGGGCACATCCTTTGGCATCGGTTCTTGCTCTTCTGGAATGGCAAATCCCGAAGATATTGAGAAGAACCCAGTAGCAGGAGTGGCCAAGTGTGACCGAGATAGCGGACTCCGTGGCCCTCTCATAATTTCCGTGTTCGCAACATGGTTAACGGGAGACTGTGGTGAGAATGGAGATTTGGGACCATTCTGTGGCAGAGGAACTAGAAGAGAAGCACCAACTTTGGCTTTTAACTTGATATCCATGTCACCGTACGAGGTATCATGATCAGTGGAACTTGACATGAAGCTGACGCGAGAAGGCGAAGGGGTCGAAGTATTGGACGAGTTACCAGTCCGCAGTTTTACTGGCATAGGTGAAAGACCACCGGTAGACGGGACGCCAGATCGGCGAGAGACCCGCTTGCTGGAGAAAATTGGGGAATATGATCCATTGCTCGAAGACCGGTTACTGGTAGCAGCTGATAGTCTTGATAACCGGAAAGGTCTGGTCTTCTCGACTTTGAGCTTTCCATCTTTGGCCTTTGTGGCCTTCTCGGCTGCATTCTTCTCTTTTTCCTTGAGCTGGTACTGGAGCCGGTATCCTTCGGTGACAGCGATGAGAGAATCGGCTACTTGCTCAAGAGCTGACTGGAGAGACTTTGGTTCCGACTTGTTGGTCGGTGTGGTTTTTGTTGGTAATGAAGACATATTAAGTGGGATTTTAAATAGGTTGAATGAGTGTAGAGAAGCGAAAGGAAAGGGAAAGGGAAAGGGAAAGGCGAAGGGTCAGGGGTCACGAGCAGCGGTTAGTTCCGGAGCTCGAATAGCCGATGATCCATATCAGAGAGTAAAGAGCGTGGTGAAGGGGAATATGTAGGTGGGTGGGGCTGAAAAAAAGGCAGATGATGCTTATGCTCTGCTCTGTTGGCTTTCGATTCCTTTTGATATTCGTAGTAATAGGCCGCCGGGGCGAAGAATTGGTGATCGCAGGATAGTACAAAGCTACAGATTGTGGTGGCGATACAAGACAATCCGTATAGGCATACAAAACAAAGAGACAATGGTTAACCTGGTAAAAAAGAAGAAATAAGAAAAGACAATGGTTTGTACAAAGGACGACGTCGACGACTTGGCCGAGATCTAGCTCGGTAATTTGAAAAATAGGATTTGGTGGACGGCGGTGTTATTAGTATAAGTCCAGCTAGCACATGAGAGTCGTAAACGACGTCGACGAGTCTAGGAGAAGGGGAAAAAAGAATAGAAAATCCGGAGTAATGTAAAGAAAAGAGGAAAGGAAAAAAATGTAACAAGAATATTCTTCAATCTAGAAACACAAAAATCTCAAAATCGAGAAGGTGCCAACCAGAAGGGAAACATGCAAGAAACAATAAATTCAATAAAAGGAAAAAAGGCAAGAAAGTGGGCAGAAAAGTGCCAAGATCCTTTCCTGAACCCCAGTCTCGAGGAAGGTACGAGCGCAAGAGGGGAGTTACAGAATTACAGGTTTTATTGTGGGCCTGGCATGGCGATGGCATGGCATGGCAGACAAGACTCTTTTGGGTTGTCTGCTGCCGTGACGGACCAAGCTAGTGCAATGTTTGTCAATGTTTGTGGGCAAGAGGGTGATGGATGCTTGGCAGCTGGCCGATTTATCCAGAAGCTGAGAACGATGCCGGATTGATAGGTGGGATGGATTGTTGGCGGACTGGGAGGCATGTCGGGTTTCTCTGACACTTTTGTGGGCACAGGCCACGGGGTATACTGTTCATGATTGTGTGAGTATGTATTTGTGCACTGAATATTGCGTGATAAGAACGTTGCTTGCGGAAGATGCTTAACCGGTCATTGTTACGGTGAGAGAGTGAGGACAAAAATATTGACTTCAAGACCATAATCTCTAATTAATATCTTACGGTTAGCAAGGCACTGGCCACAGACGTGCTAAAAGACTGTGAGTGTCTAATGGATACTATAACGATTTCTGATAAGAGATTATTACAGACAGGAATCATGGAAAAAAATATCACCAGGCCAAGTGTAAACTAAGCCATCGCTTATCAATGTCCATAACTCACTCTCAGAATCAGGTGACTTGAAAACCCTCAAAGGTTACAATTCACTTATAACGTCTCATCTCCACCATCCACTTGTCATCCCGTCTTCTCTCAGCTATACCCAATCTCATTAGCATGAAGTAACAACCCGTTCGTAACATCTCAGAACCTCCATAGTCCTATCCTTGATACCAGTGTAACACTCCTGATATCAGTCCAAACAAAACTCAAGTTTCCCTAAACCCACCAACTTCAGACTAGTCTGTATTCCCATCAGCCTGTCGGTTCAGGATACCGGTCGAATGAACACTTTTATAAATCGATAAATATATTGGTCTAAATATGTCTGACGTCCAAGATAGACTTTTATGCTGAATAAGAGAAAAGCGAGTAACATAGACTTTGCCATGTCCCGATACGATACCCTGTCCCTGCGATCCATCTTTGCCCTTGGATCTGTCGCAAAGCCAGAACGGTCCGTGAACCATAGTACCAATAATTCAGGTACGGGCTGCAGACGCATCCGCAAAGCATCCGGGCAGCGGAAGAGAGTTTAGATGCTGGGTTTGAGAGCCATGATGACTAATTTATTCCCGGTTAGAATTTAGTGGAAAAGAAAGATAACGAGTAGACAGATACTTGAATACATAACCAAGATTATTTTTCTTTGGCAGTTAGCTGCTGTAAACCATGGATAACTTAATATATCTCCCGCCCAAACCCCATCTACCCTTCTGACGATACTTTGACCTTATTCCCCTCAACCCGGACTAACTGCCATAGTTCTCGGCATCAGTTTACAGTCAACTCATACCATCTGCAACTGCAAAGTTTTTTTTACAACCAGGTGTAAATTCGTATGTAATAAATTAAACATCTTCCGTGAACTCTCAAGCCTCATCAATGGGTCAATTTCCTCCAATCTCCCATGTCAAGAGCGACTAGGGACCCCCGGCGCATCTGAGTTGGATCTCACCCAGATGTGAGACGGAGGGGTTGTTTGGGTCATTGGAGGCTCCGTTGTGAAGAATTTAATGAGAGGGAAAAAGTTCGATGGAAAGGGTTTTTTATATGTGTGTGGATGCATTTTTCGTCAGAAACAAGCACTCAAGGTTTCGTTTACGATGCTCTTAGGGTTAATATTTATTGGTTAACTCACAATATGAGACATCCTGGCTCGGAATCACAGCGATCCGTAGACCTTTGAACTTTAGGGCCAGTCTACAAATAGAACAGAGTCACATAGATGTGAGGCACTACGACAACATGTAGCAAGTTAATTGGCAGAGTTTACAGTGACTGCAAATCTTTTTCTTTTATGAAACATCAGAGAACTGTACTTTCTTCAATGTCTAGAATCAACCATAAAATCAACTACATCCTGACGCCCTGCTCGATTCATCAAATTCTAGCGCCAAAGCATTATTTCCTCATTCGGTAATTAACTAGCTTCGAGGGTTAATAACCCTACTGGTTTCTCAGTAGATAATGAAATTTTAAACAACACAAAAGATAAAATATATTCCATAATATAATCAAGCTTTATCTTAGCATTGAGATTATAAGCCACCTGAAGGTTTAAGGTTATCTATCAGACATAGGAGACTAACCTATTTTGCCATCGGGATCAAGTAAAAATACATTCAAATGATAGTTAGCTAATATGTGACCATGGAAACTTTTACAAGATATTGAACCCCAACTCATACCTTGCCACACCAAGCCTCACACATTTCGGTCTCTTGTGATGTGAAGCCAGTGCTTCAATGCATGACGGACGGGTTAGTATCCTAATCTTGGCAACAAGAATCAACGTTTATACTCAGAATTATCAGCGAAGAGAAAATTTGCGACTAGTTTGTTGTGCAAATTCAGGAGGTGTATATGGGTGATCATGATGGGCTTTGGGTAGAAGAGAAACCATGGTTATAAACGGTCAGATCACTCACAATATTATGCACGATATTCACAACAATTGGGGAATGTCCGATTACATGTACTCTTAGTTTAATAGATGCCATATAAGTTGGTCGGCAATTCAGACTCCGACTGTCCTTTAGAAATAGAAGCTTCGACTATGATGAATAAATCATGAGATCACGACATTTTACGATCCGTCATTTCGAGAACAAAAGACTATCAGGCGCCATGATCTCTTGATAACCATTCCACATGTTTGCACTTACAATAAACTTTCTATTACCACCTCCACAAGGCTCAATGATAATGTGATTCAAGACAAAGCTCAGTCCTTCTATAAAGCATTTCTGTGTGTGCAATCAATAATCACGCGAGTAGCCAGAGTCAAGGACCACATGCCAAGACATCTACCTGCCTTAATCAAGAAAAAGCTTGAATAACTATTCTCAATCTCATGGAAATTTCTTCAGCTTTGGGCCGCGGACATGCCAATGTTTGTTTGACCTGAAATTTGTCAAATTTGCCCTTGGGTCGGGACTGAATGATATAATGGATTGAATTATATGGATAGTTGAATAGTTCGTTGGCTTTTTGGTTGACAGGGAGAGAACCGTGGGTGGAAATTCGGGAGAAGATCATCGGTCCACAAAGGATTTCTTTTGGATATCAAGAATTAAGCGCAAAGCGGCTATTTCTTTTTCTAGTCAGGTCAAATAAAGTGGCGGCTGGCGTTTATGCAGGTTCTAAACCTAAACATGCTTTGCGACTATCCGAAGGGAAGCGACTGACGACTGTAATTACTGCATCAAACATCAAGGGTCCACATCATAAACCAAATGTCTCAGCTTATTACAAGGTTTACCACTAGCTATCTATGAAAATCATTCCCATCAGATTTCCGGGCATATAATTTACATATATAACAACCCTTTATTTATTATATACAAACCATACGGGTCAATCATTATGACAGTGAGTGAAAGTGACTGTTTGCCGTTCTTCGCGGAGGGAGGTTTCTGGTTCCTGTTTGATGATTCGTCGACGCACAGTGATCAAACGCATCCGTGCCTCCTCACTATCCTAAACACTTTGGATTTTCTTTTTCTCTTACCAAGAAGAAAAAAAAGAGAATTCAGAATCACAGAAATCTAGATATCAGATGTTAAAAAGCCCGGAAGGCTAGACTGTTGTCATCCGGAAATCTCACGAGCTGAAAAGAAACTCTTCATTCTTTCTAGCTGCTTCCATCTATCTGGAAGAATCGTATTGATTTTTATCTTCGTCTAACACCGGGACTACATGTCATTTTCCTCCTGTGTTTGTCCCCGCACGAGCCTTTCATCTTCGCATCCGAAACACCAAACCACGCCCCCTCCAAGAAAACAAGAGCCTCAGAAATCACGAGATAGATTTCTCTTATTGTCAGTGAAATGTACGTGATGACCAGTTTTCTGTTTTTGTACATGAGAGAAGACAGGAGAAAAAAGCAGAAGAAAGTAACCAATCATGAAAAAAAGCTTAGCCAGAACCAATTATATTTTCTTTGATGATATTTACTTAGGGATAAATGATAAATGACCAAGGTATAATTTTAACGGAGAGTTTGGCTGTCGCTATGGTGAGGTGTTGACCATGTGGCACAGGCAGTATGGTGACTAATGCCAAATGTTCCTCATGAAGATTAAGCCTAGAAAAGGAAAAACAAAAAGCAAGCAACCCCGTGATGTTGTGATGTAAAAAATCAATTCCAACGTTCTAGACCGTCTGGAACCCTTCTACAAAACCAACTACAAAAGATCTGGCCACCACGATATAATTCCGCATTCTCATCCCCCTCCTCCCGCACCCGAAGCTCCCCATGTTGCGTTGCTTTTCTAAACTACCGACCGCCAATCTCTGGTTGACGAGCAGATCCATCGCCATTTCGAGCCTAGATCAGTGGTAAACTTAGAAACCACGCAACTCGCTTACACAAAGCTAAACAGTCCCCAAACCAGCCTTTTTTCCGTGATGTCATGCCATCGGCATCACATTGAGAAACTTTCCTGCCTGTCATGTCATCATTATTAGTAGTCTCAGATTACTGGTGACACAGCCGGCATAATGAACTGGTGACTGTCATGACACATGCGGGAAGCAGGAACAGGATAAATTATTGAATGAACGAGAAATAACTCCTGAGCTGCTAGTTTCTGTCTTGTCTGACTGTCTCCAACGCATAAAGAAATTCCAAGATACAAAGCCGCCATCATCCTTCCGGGAATCCCCCTCTCAAGCGAAGAAACGCATAACAAGCCTTTTCCTTTTCCTTTTTTTTTTTAAAAAAAAAAGGATTCCACTCAAGCCATTACTAATTCTCAAAACAACCATCACTCCCCGTTTTACATTTCCAAACCTATCATCAGTCATTAATCTAGACAAGGGTCTTGTTTGCTAAAGATCATCCGCCTCACGCAATCCCGAGTTTCGTTTTTCGGAGGCCCTTACAAATCAGGAAGTCCCCCGATAACCTACTATTCACACAAATCTCGATCTAATCTCGATATCTATTCATGATAACCTTAATATGGGACCTATTGTTGTCAAACCCCGCCCGTAATTCACCTTCCCTTCCTAAGTCAAAAGAAAGCAATCATGAAATCCGCCATGATTCCGTTATTCCCTCTCAATAATCCATTCATAATAACCATTTCATGACATTTATTTACCGCATACCTAGCACAGGCCATTAGTGCCTCTTGTTACTTTCTGCACAGGGTTGCTAACACCCATGACTAAAGCCGCTACATCTGTGCCTAGAACTCACACATATCGACTAGAAAAGTCTATCTATTCATTCAGCAAAAGTGCCCCGCGTGTCTGCGCCGTGGTGACGTTGCGTTGGAGCGGCTATTTTGGGATGGAATGAGGGATATTTGAGTGGTAGTGGACGTGGTAGGCGGTCGTCGTAGGAAGATGAAAGGGGACTGATGGAAATGATGTTGGCGTGCATATGAAAAAAAATGTTTGCTGGAAGATATTAAAAAAGAAGGTAAATATAACCGAGTGGGATAAGAGCTAAGGAGCCATGATGGACAGGTCAAGCCCAATTGTTCTTTACCATGATCACACAAGAGCACGCAATTATCATTAGAGTTACTTAACCTTACGCATCAGGTATCATCATGACTCAATAGCTTATCCAGTTCATCTGATACATATGAATAACATATTTAAATATAAGCAATCATTTATATACAGTCACATAATAGTATATGAAAATCCTAAATGCCAATTTTAAGAAACCTAACCTAATAAAACCGTGTCTAGTGCATCCAAAGACGCACTGCCTTATCCTTCCCACCACTACCCACCTTCTTCCCATCAGGACTCCAGTCCACTGCGTAAACCTCATCCGCATGCCCAGGTAAATCCGCCGCAATCTTGTGCAAAGACATGGACCAGACCTTCAAGGTGCAGTCCCTAGATGCCGTAACAAGGAGTCGGGAATCGGCAGAGAAGGCGCACTGGAACACGGGGGCGACGTGGCCGCGAAGGGTGTTAATAAACTTGCCGTCTCTGTGATACTGTTAGTAACCTGTTGATGATTACCACGGGTGATGTGATGATGATCATGAATGGTTCCTACCTGGCACTCCACAGTTTGGTGTGGTTGTCCCAGCTGGCGCTGGCGATGGTGTTGCCATCAGGAGAGAAAGTAACGTGATTAACCTGCTTCTGATGACCCTGCATACGGGCAACGGGATTGGTACCTTGAGCGGGATCCCAGAGGTACATCGTAAAGTCATCGCTGGCCGAAACGAGTCTCTCGGTAATCTTCCCTCTGAATCTAGCAGCCTTCTCGAATCTGTCCTTTGCCTTTTCCTTCTTCTCCTTGCTAGTCCCCGGGGTGGGAGTGTGATCAAAGTATCCGGTTCTAAGGACGAATTCTGTCGATAATGCTAGGTGGTTGACCCAGTGAGCATGGGAGTTCAAATTATGCACCAAAGTACCTTTTGCCGCATCCCAAACCTTCACTGTCCGATCGTGACTAGCCGAGTAGATCAACCCCGTACCACCCCACCTCACACAAGAAACCGACCCTTTGTGGCCCGACAACACATGCTCTGTCTTCCCAGACCCGGTAATCCAAATTCTAATCGTCGCATCCTTAGACGCTGACACCAACTTGGGCCCCGAGGCCTCATCCCATAGATGATATGGCTCCCATGCAATACTTGTAATCCACTTCATATGCCCCGCAAACGGCTTCCCCACTGTCTTACCAGTCTTGGGATTCCACAACCGCACTGTCTTATCCATCGACCCTGTCGCCAACTGCTCCCCATCCGGCGACCACGCCACCGCCAAAACCCACCCATCGTGTCCCGCCAACGTATACTTTGGCGTACCTGTCTCGGTATCCCAAATGCGCGCTGTCTTATCGCCGGAGCCCGTCGCTAGACGAGAAGAGGTTGCGGGTGAGAACTGGGCGCAGAGGATGGCTTCGCCGTGGCCAGGGATCCGGTGGGACATGCGGGTGACGGCTTGAACTTTAAAGACGGCTTGCGGTTCGGCGCCGAGGGTGATGGTAGTTTCAAAGGGGTTGGTGATGCCGTGGGATTGCAGGCAGGTGAGGAGGTTTTCGGGGTAGGTATCGATGATGATGTCGGAGTCGGGGATGTGGACATTGAATTTATAGGGGAGGAACTCCTCACGTTCCTAGATATGCGTTAAGACTAGGCACGAAAAATGACCAAAGGGCTTAAGCCTAGGTAATTAGGGTCTTGTAAGTGACTTACACGGCCCATCAAAGCGTTGAGAAGGAGAGAGATATTCTTCTCGCTGGCATCGGCAAGAGGAACTTCGATAATGTCGGCAAGCTGATTTCCTTCGCAATCAACAAATCGGGCCTTGAAGGAGCCAATATCCTGTTTTGCGGTAGCAGTAACATCTTGCTGTTTAGAGGTGCGCTCAAGCTGCTCTTTTTTCTGCCTCTTAGAGGGCGGGGGAACCACAGTAGACATGATGAGGAACTATGGATTTAAGCGAAAACTGAGAGGGTTCAAAGTATTTTAATGAAATCAGAATAGTTGTGGCAATTTATAAAGCAGATAAAATGGGTTGTGACTGCAAGAAATAGCACCAATAGTCAAATCAAAGCTGCGATGTATAGTGAATATAATTCTCTTAGCATCGCAAGCATTCGTTCTCATTTAGGCAATCTTGATTTTTTTTCCTGTGACGTTGGGAACCCCGGTCTTTCTTTGGTGATAAGATAAGGCTTTGTTCTTTATCGATAACCATACATTCTGCGTTCCGCTCAAATGGGATTGTTTAACCCCTGTCATTTGTCATCCTTCTATATATGTTCCTCAGCTGGAAGTGCTCCCTGTCGTCAAGTATATAGTTTTTCGTCAGACGCCACTCCACCTAAGAGAAAAACCTGCATCTTCGGTACTTTCAAGCTGAAGAAACATGGCTTTTTCATGGACAATATCAGGGCCGTTGGAGCCTCAAGGAGCCAAAGTTTCGCCATAGGCAGGTCATGTAAAGAGGTCATTCAAAACATGACTACGGCCTGCATATTTGCTATGTTTTATGCGATGTTGATGGAAACGGGGAGAAAATTTGTTCTTTTGAATGCGGGCTCTGGGATAGAAAAGATGCTGTGGGGTTCATGCTTAGAGGATGGGTGGTGTTGAAAATAATTCTGTCTCCGGATTATTGGGTTATTGATCGGGAGTGAATGTCTAGAAATTTCGCAAGGAGCATTACAACATGATCCAGATATATTCGTTTCGAGTACATCCTTTCCAAGTATACACAGATTGCACCACAGCGAGGTATCTAAATCAACCATATAAAATTACAACAACATACAAAGCCCTATCACATTAATTTCTAGTCGCTAAACATATGTGCTCATCATTGAGAATTTGGAGTCCTATTAATTAGTTTGTATGACCTTTTTCTTTGATAGAATACCGGTTATTGAACCAGGCTCACTGCAACATAGTGCAATGAAAACAAGGTAGATATGATGTATCAACTCTGAGACGTCACATCTCACGATGCTTTATCACTTTAGATTCGCTGGTAATTGAATAGATTGACGTCCAAGAAGATCATAAGAGATAGAATGGGATGTGCCACCATCACTGGCAAAAGCGATGATCCAAAACAGAACAGGGAGCTGGACCAGCATCGAAAGAGGAAACCAGCATTGCAATTATTTACCTCAACAGTCAGATTGACCTGGGTCATAAGAAGCCGTGTTGATTAAAAATTATTTTTTGACTGGCTTGAGCACGAGGTTTATTGATCACTCAAGACCCAAGAATTTCGGTGTGAAATTTAGGCGAGACCTTTATGAGCTTCTTCATATCAACGCTGATGCGTGATTTCGAAAGAACTTGGCGGTTAGTGGACCGACAAGACTAAAATATAAATAGGTCCTAAAGTGTGAGAGTTTCCTGTATTACCCGATTCGCTACATAAATAAATTGCAAGCTGGTTACTGTGTATGGGATTTTGCAGGACTAAATGTTGTGAACGGATAATATTTAAAGAATTGCATCACTTTTTGTCACATCTGACACTTTATCTGGTACATCCGGTATAGGGACTGTGGATTTCTGACAAGTAATTCTTCACTGCCAGACTGGTTTGGCAGGATATAGTAGGGCATATGCAATTCAGGTGCAATGTTTCGAGAAATGTGGGTATAATACAAATCACCAAACTGTAAACCTGTAGTGTAAATAGTTTGACAAGAAGATAAACAAAAAGCAGGAAGAAATGAAAAGAGAAGTAAAAAAGGAAAACAAGAATGTGACCGTTACTCGGCAGAATCAGGGTACATGTAACCGAGGTGTCAGTCATCCTCGAGACAGTTGTTCGGAACATGACAGAAGACAGAAAGAATAAGTAGTCGCCACTTAAAACAGGGAAATTACTTCAGTCGACTGGGGTTAAAATCTGACACTTCTATGTTATTCGTTGAAACAAAGTAAAAGAAATAACTACAATTTGACAATCTGTTGATCCGATAGGCTTGGTCGATTTGATTTTCAATTTAAAGATAGTATGAATCGTGGAAGATTGATAAAGGTGTAAACGTGATACTGATATTGAGGGATGATTTCAAGAGTGGCTACGGTAGGCTTCCGGGCGCAAGATTTTATTTTGTACGGTTATGTTTTTGGGACACAACCAGCATGTAGATTTCTCTGATTTACGGAGTATCCTATGGGTGACACCGCTGGGTTTAGTCTAAGTATGACTGGGACTAGCCCTTAAGGTCAGACTCGTGATGTGTGGAATAATGAAACGCAGTTGCAGTTTCTGTAAGTCAGTGGGGCTTCTATAATAACCAACGATGGGTCTTAATCTCACGAATTACTCCTATCAAGCCGTGATCACCTTGAAGTTTTGACATTCCCCCTCTTCTTATCATCATTCATCACAAACACAGTTGTTCTCGCCATCCTCGGTTTAGTCGCTGTGTTTACTCAAGTCGGATATAATAGACGAGGTGCAACAGTCTTTTCAAAAACTCTTCTAATCCCTGATGATCCACTCTCCACTCCCAAGCCGTCACCAAGGGCGTATGGATAACCGCTTCCACTTATGGTATCACTGCCTCTAATTATCTTGCAAGCCTACATAGCATAATATGTGAACTAAAATCACTTACGAGCCAATCACGACCCTGACGTCTGTCGTGTCTCTCTTGCCTGATACAAGCCATTCTTCTATATATACAACATATCCACTCCTCTTCTTCTCTCTTCCGTTATAGCCATTCTGCATACATCATCAACCATAGCATATCTATCAGTGTTTATTCCTCAACATGTCTACTGCCGACTCAACTTCCACGATCACATATGAGCCCATCCACGAAATCCCCGGGCCTTGGATCCTCACTGGCCGTGCCTTCATCTTCATCGGAGTCATCTCTTCAACCCCCAATGCTCTTCCGGACTGGACTTACCATGACCTCGAGGCTAAATCTTCGTTTGCCTCTCCAGAGAATGGCGCCTTTACCCGTGGTCTCGGTATGATGATGATCATTCGGTATGATAATAGTCTGGCGGGGCCGTATGATGAGTTGTTGTTTTCACCAGGCTACTTTGAGTACCCGTTTGAAGAGAAGGATGGTAGAATTTCTGTCAAAAAGGCAGTCAGAATTACCCATATCTATGTCTCTCAAGAGAGAGCATGTATGAATGGCCGCAAGAGTAAGTTTGCGACACTTCTTTCATCCACAGTCCACTAAGCGTGTAAACTAACATGATATCATCATGTAGACTGGAACATCCCCAAGCACATTGCCAACTTCGACTTCCAAGAATCCCCCAATGGCAAATCCACCCAAATCACCGTTACCCCCACCACTCACAACATCCCCATCTTCTCTGCCACTCTTACAACTGCCCCCTTCATCCCCTCCTTCCCCTTCGATACCAAATGGGTCGACCCCTTCAATTGGCTTATGGAGCTAGTTGCCCCCGCTCTCCCCTCAGGGCCCTCAACACAATCCGAGCTCACCGGCACCGACTCTTGGTGCCGGCTGGTGCCCCGGATGAGGTCTAGGAACGCGCATATTGTAACGTTGAAGGTGGATAATACGGTAGGTGGGTTCTTTGGGAGGGATAAGGTTGGGTATTGGCCGAGTTGGGGGTTTGATTTGAGGAATATCCGGTTGGATTTTCCTATTGGGAAGCACTGGACTTTGCTGCAGAAGAAGAGCAAGTCTTGATTGAAGAATAAATGGTGATTTGGGACACGGTGGTTTGGAGTCAAACAAAAAAATGAAAAAGAAAACCTAAGATAATCGTGTTGAGATCATTTTGTTTTTGGGGGGTTGTTATCGGTACATGGTTAATAGACTATGTCCTTTTGCTTCGGTAGATAATGAACTTACCAGCTATTGTTGGATTGTGTAATGTGACTGTCATCGATCTCCCCAACTTTCTTGTTTCCTTCGTCTCAATTATATTGTGTTTATATTTAATTTTTCATTTGTTTGCCTTTTTTTCCTTTTGTATATACCATTTGTTATTCAGTATATCTGTTACAATTATTGAGCTAGAATTATCTGTTATTAATATTTTCTCCTTCATACTACTATTTCATCATCTTGCTCGCAACAAACTATCGTAATACATAGAACCTTTAGTTAATCCGTTGTTGTGCACTTCTATCGTATATGCACTTTACAGGACTGTCAAGCGGTGACCTGCACATCCTTTATATCCATTGCCACCGCTTCCCCTGAAGTTGCTACAACGTCGCCCCATTCACCGTCCAATCCTCATTCAGCTCTGAACCATAATTAGACATAAGCTGAGAAATCCTACCAACTCCGTACCACGGAAAGCTGCGCGCTGAACCAACTCTGCCCAGCCTTTTATTCCACTTCTTTTTCACTTCTCGGTAGTCGCCTAAATTCCCTTCCAAATTATTTATAAGCCAAAAACCCACGGCCGTGCTGATTTTTTGCCGTCAGAAATGGCGTTTCTCAAAACTATCCTAAAAAAATTTAATCTCTCGTTACACTGGATGTCCTTTCCAATATCTCTTCCAAATCTCCATCCCCCCATTTATCCTCTTCATGCCTCTCATCGAAAACCTCAGCCTGCTCTCCCCTGGCACCCCCCTCGCCACCGTTATCACTAACCATAAATTCTATCATCCGTTCTGAATACTCCGTCTGAATATCCATTAGATATTCCCACAGCTTATCATTTTCCAGGTTGGAAGCCTGTGCCTGCTTCAGACTCTCGTACAAGTTCATGGTCAATCGACGCCCGGCGATGATGTTGCTGCCGTCTCGACCCCGGCGGGATTCCTCCCGTCGCCGTTCTATGTCAGCAACTATTTCTTCAGCAAACTCTATGAAACGGGCAGGGAAGCCCAATGCGCGAGCAAGAAGGATTCCGTAGTGTTCGTCTGTAACAACACCGGATTCTATCTTGTAAAGCATTGTGGTCGAGGGGGTGTCCCCTTCCTCGGTATGGGTTGCGAGGTGCAGGTTTAAGACCCCAGGCTTATCCTGAAGAGCCTCCCCTGTCAAACAGTCGTTAAATTATAATGATCTACTATAATCAAGTTGAAAAGCTTACCCAATTCTATAAAGTGTGTGGCAAACCAGACTGTGGCCTTGGTTTTGATTAATGATTCGGCCATAGCGACAGCAATAGCCAACCCGTCTTGGGTACTAGTTCCACGTCCCAGTTCGTCGATGATGGCCAAACTATTTCCATCCATATTTCTATAATATGTTAGCACAATCGTTCGCTTGCCGTGATACGACGCATTTACCGCAGGATAAAAGCCATCTCTCGCATCTCTACAGAGAACGTTGACATGTTGGCCTCAATACTGTCATCGGTAGATACACGGGCAAATATACTGGATATTACTGGCAGACTAGCCCAATCTGCGGGGATGAAGCAGCCAATCTGCGCCATGATTTGCAACAATGCTATTGTTCGGATATAGGTACTCTTTCCACTCATGTTACATCCCGTAACAACATGAAAGTGGTAATCCCCACTGCTGTAGTAGTCATTGGGAACAAAGTTGCTTATCACCTGTCAATATTTTGTTAGCCATCCTTAATATCTGGGCAGTGCTATTGTGCAAATACAGATGCTGCTGCTGCATTGTATAATGATGAAAAAGGGTTAGGATCCGTTTTGTACTTACAACATCCATCAAAGGATGTTTTGCACCCTTGACAGCGACCCTGTCGCCTATCATGGGCATTTTGTAGTCTCTTAGTGTTACCAGTTGCCCAAAAGAGGCCATCATATCCAGCAAAGCAATCGATTCGCAAATTCGGAATAGGTGCGGAACCTGACTCTGAATATAGTACATCAGAATCAATACAACTTCGTCACTTTGGATGATGATCTCATCTTCAGAATCCTTGACACGTTGGTTGAGCTGGACGAGCCGTAAAGTCTGGCATTGAATGACTTGGCGTTTTTTTACCACGTTGATGAAACTGGTAGGAACTGGATTGTTACTAAGTTCCTCCTCGCGGAAGCTGAAATAGTACTTGCGGCCGTTATCATACTTAAGCGCGATATTGAGTCCTGTACTGTCTAAGATACCGGATTAGGAAATATTAGTATGTACTTCGCTCCTTGACACAACTTTTCATGTTCCATAACCTACTTTTAATGTTCTCATGATGATCATGTACATCCGACTGCCCCTCTTGAAATGTCCTCCTAGCAACATCAAGCAATCCATTGATTCCACTCTACCAATGCAAGAGTCAGTTGTATATTATCACCATATTCTCACCTGGTAGCATGTGGTGATTTCCCAGTTACATTGAGCATGCAATGAAACAGAATAAAAAACAATCTTCAAGCCTCACTTACCTTGACAGCGAATGCGCGCTGGTTGCGAATTTCCACAGGTGACTTAGCGAATGTTACATCAGCTTCAATGGATTCCAGAATTTTGTTGAGAACAGGGTTTGTTATATCAGGGCAGCACGTGCTGCGTATCATCAAAAGCAGAGAACTTGTAGCTGGGGTGAGAGCTCGATATATATCTGGAACTGATTCGAGAAATTGTTTGATCATGAGAATATTGTTCAATGCCTGTTCTGATGTGTGCATGCCGATTTTGGGGACCTTAAAAATAATCTTTGTCAAGAGTTTCTCAACATCCTGGAAACGCCGTAGTACTGAAGACAAGGGTTAGAAAATACTACAACATAAATCAGCTATCGGAATGACATACCGCTACGAATCTCCGAAAACATCTCTTCCTTGGAGGTCAACTCTTCCAGAGCCTTAAAACGTGGAATTATGGTTTCACTAACCAAAGTTGAAGGCTGAAGAATATTGCTTCTTAAGATGCGGGCTCCCATCGGAGTCAAAGTATTATTTAGCAAACCATAAAGACTGTTCTTGGACTTGGGATCCCGGATGTTTCGAATGAGCTCTAATGATTCTACAGCGGAAATATCGATCATCATTGCATCTTCTGATGGTTGATATCTGATTCTCAGCGAGTGGGGCGTGACTCGTAAGTTCCACTCCCTTTCAAGATATTTTACGGCCTATGCGAAGTTAGCTGCGTATAATCATTATATCAAAAGTATGAACCAGAACTTACCGCTGCCAATGAGCATGTAGCATAGTAGTTCCCCTGGATAGCTACCTTAATGGCGGCAACGTCCTCCTTGAAAGCCAATCTATCAATATAGCCTAAACCCATACTCTCATTCCATATTCCTCTCTCACCTGGAACCAGCTTTAATCCTACTTGGTGCTCCACCAAAGTAGAGTACAAACCGGACTGTCCAAATGGAGGACAAAGGGTTGAACAGATCAAGATATAAGCTGGGTCATAAACTCGTACCTTGTGCAAAGTCTTAACATAAAATTGGCTATCGCAAATCTGACTCATGGTGATCTCGCCAGTCCCGATGTTGACAAAACATACGCCAACTGAAGGCATAACACCCCGTCCTTCACAAATTGCGCAAATAACATCGTGACTTTCCTCCCCGTTAACAATAGAGTTCGCCCGAGAACGACGACCCGGGACAACACTCTGGGCCCGACTGGCAGAGTTTTGAGTCAACGGGCGAGACATCCATGAGCCAGTGTTTGGCGTTGAATATTGCGGGCCCAAAACTGACGGCGCCATAGCCTAGGATAATGTACGATTTGGGATTTGACTGATTGAGGACTCGGTACTCGGGGAGCCACGGCGACGAAGGCCAGAAATATTGTAAGAGCGCTTTGTGTGCGACGTGGAAGACCAGACAGGTGGTGCCCAGGAAGAAGTAAAAGTAAAGCGCTCCATGATCGACGTTTTGCAAAAAAAGTCAAGTATTTCACGTAGGACAAAAGAAACCTATTCATCAAGTTTAGTGCTAGTGCTAGATCGCGGCAGGAACTGACGTACCCTTTTTTTTCGATAACGAAGAAAGAATTACGCTAACTCTAGTGCTTTCCATGCCGCAACTTCCCTAACAAAACCTTCAAGCTAATTCACAGACATATATAGAAAAACAGTACCGCGGAGGAAAAATTGGAATGTCCCCATATACAAAAGGGATAGAGTCGTTATTCAAAACCCGAGACCGTTTTAACCATTTCCGGACCTGTATCCCCCAAAATACAAAAAAGAAAATCATTCGATATAAAAAAGAACAAATCATTCCCGGATTCGACCAGACCACTAATAGAGAAATAGTCTGGTACCACACTAGAAAATCTACGTAGTTATCTGCGAAGTTACCATTCATCCATCCGGACCATAATGACCGACTGGAACTCCTACAGATGACAAAACTAATAACTAATACACTGATTCCGATGACTAAACGATATCAACGACTGGAACGCTTACATAACAAATAGATACAACGAAGAGAAACATCACTACTCGATACATTCAACAAGTAATCAAGCCCGACGGCTATTGCCACTTCTGATGCGCCGGTTGGGGCCCGAGTATTGATGGAACTGCGCCTGAGGAATCTGATTGCTAGTGACAGGAGGCCCGGCGGAATTTTGTTGCTGAACTTGTTGTTGAACCTGCTGCGGGACCGTAACCTGGAACTGATGCTGCAGGAACTCGGGAGACATTTGATGAAGAGCCTGTTGTTGTGATTGTTGGTGTAGAGTCTGCAACTGTATATGGGCTTGGTTTTGGGACAAGGCTTGAACTTGTGCTTGTGCCTGAGCATGCAGCTGCGCTTGCGCAGCTCTCATAGACTGTTGATGTTGCAGATTTTGAGCCTGTGCTGATGTTTGATGAGTTTGCATAGTTTGTGCTTGTTGTTGAAGACTCTGTGCCTGCCGCAATTGATGAGGCGAGAAGGTATTCTGCCCGCTGTTGGATGGCGTCATCAAGGCTGCAGGAGCAGCAGTGGAAACGTTTGGTTGACGGTTTTGTTCAGCAGCCTGTTTCTGGTGATGCCGTATTTCAGCCTCTTCTTGGCGCTGGGCGCGTTGGATATCTTCACTCTCTATGGCATATATGGCAGCTATCCGTAATTGAATCTGCGCGAGAACATTAAGACGCTCCGCTTTGCTCAGCTTGCGGACTTGGGCCTTCAAACCAGAGAATGTCTCACCAGTTAGTTTGGTCACGGGCCAATTCAGACCTGGTGCAATGCCCAGAGCGGCACTAGTTTCGATTTCCTTGCCGACAATGCCCATAGACGCCATAACAGCAGCCTGAGGGTTCATATCTGGAGTCCCAGTCATCATCATGTCTGTCGCATCTGGCAGCGTCGGGGTGATGGCATCAGCAAAGTTCATGGGAACAGCAGACGTAGCCGAAAAGGCTTGGGAGGAAACGGCACCATTATCCTCTGGTTCGCCATCGGCATCGTGGTCGTCGATATGAATCGGACTTGGGGGCTCGGGAGTCCCGGGTTGGTGATTGTGTTCGCCACAGATAATTGTTAGGACCCACCCTCCGAGGACTTTGCGATTGACTGCTTTGGCTTTCCACGGGCAATCTGTCTTTTTTGTACTTGTCTTATGTTTAGTGGCCAAACATTTATATGGACGACCACCCCGATCGCAAACCAAGTCGCAACGGACCATCTCGTTACCGGGAACTTCGGCACCACCGATTTTGCCTCGATGAGACCGCGCCTTGACGACTCTGTACCCTTCGCCTTGCATACGAGACTGGAGTTTGGCAAACAGCTCCTCGTATGACGAATATATATTTTCACTCCCTGACGGGACGCTTTCAATAACACTGAACATGATGGAAAGCGTTAACTTGCAGTTATGGGCTTGTCGTTGTCGGGAAACCAGGAAATATCGGAGAAGAAATTATCGATATCAGTAGTCGAATTAGCGGAGTATACAAATAGCGCGACAGAAAATCGGCTGACTATCGGACAGCCGAATGATCGCGACGAATGCGCGCGAGCGGCGCGGAGGTAGAGGTGATTATAATCACTTTGTCGTACCAATTGGATCAATTCCAACAAAGAAACCCCGAAAAAGAAAGACCGAGCCGAAAAGCCCATGAGCGGGCAAAGCGATGTGGTCCGCCGAGGCGAGAAATCTCTAATCGAAAATGTATTCTCGTCAGAAAAAAAAGAAAGCGTTTTACATAGAAAGCGCAAATACAAGAAAATCCATCAAACCACCAGTAGTCCCCTTGGTCGTAACAAGATGGTTCTTGCACGACCTGACTCACGATGTCAATCGGGATCGAGAAGAGACAGGGCGCCGGGACGGTTGATCACCATCAGATAAGTCTTCGCCGAGAGCATACCAGGGTCGTCCGGATGTAAATAGAAATGCACGATGGGTCTGCAATGGATTTCCACTTACTAAATATATTAAGATCTGTCGGTCGGAAAGTGTTTACAAAGGCGTGCATAGATTCGCTGCACCGGTCTGTGTTTATTTGAAAGGAGACCCGTGTGAAAATGCGCGATAAGCATTGGGGCAGCCCTGGATATGGGTCATATGACTAGGGTTTACGGGACATGATATCAAACTAAGACCTAGGGTTTTTCTTTTGCGTCATAGACATAGATTTAACCAAGATGAGTGATTAGGTAGGGCATTAATGTCAGATCATTTCTATCATTTCTATCTAATGATTCAATACTGATACATAATCTCATATCCTTTCTCGCCGTCACATCTAGCGTCTCCCAGAACCACCATACGGCCGTGGTTCACGTCTCTCCCCGTCTTCCGGAATGTACGGAGGTCTAGGTGGTGGCGGCGGAGGAGCGTTAGGCTCATCATCATACCGGCTTCTTTCTCTCTCGCGTTCTCTCTCCCGATCTCTATCACGATCTCTGTCCCGTTCCCTCTCACGGTCCCAGTCTCCACTAATTGACCGAGACTTGCGCGAGGATGAAGGCGTTTGTTCATTCTCCTTGTGGTAGTAGACGCTATCTCTACGTGAAGAAGAATCACGGTCCGCCGCCCTTGACGAAGCTTCTGCTCTAGCCTGAGCCATTTGCTCGGCCTGGAGCTTTGCCGCCTTGGCCTGCTGGATAGCGGCCTTGCGAGCTGCCTCTGCCATGACCTGTTGCTGTTGTATCTGCTGCTGGTGAAGGATAGCTTCCTCATGTTCCCGGCGTCTGCGAGTATCCCGAGATTCATTGCGGCTGTGTCCCGGTGGGCTAGACGGAATCTCCATTGCTGTGGACTGACTAGGAGTAGGACGACGGTAAATCGGGACTTGTTGAGTCTGGAGATATCCGCCTTGATCCTGCTCCTCGTCCGAGTCTTGACTGTAGTTCTCTTCGTAAGCAGCTCGCAAGTCGCTGCGCATGGCCAGGTTGGCGCACAAGGTCTTGGCTTCTTCAATCGCCTGCTTCTGTCTCTTAAGGGTGGTGCGACGGTCGCGGGTTTCCTTGTTTTCAGCCGCGATAGCCTCAACAACTTGGTTGCTCATCTGCAGGATCTTGACGGGGTTGAACAGGCGCAGAAGACCCAGGATAAGATAGCGTTCCGCGACTTGAGTAATGACATTGCGAATGAAAATTCGGGAAGTACAATCGTAGTAGATCAACATCTTTTCAAGAACCTCTTCGGCCTCAGTGTAAGATTGGCCTTCTTCCGTCGTAGTAGCGCGCCACTTCTTGAGGCGCTCTTCGTACTCGGGATCAAAGGGCTGAATCTCTAGTTCCATATCTTCCGTTAGTCTGATGAGCTCTTTCTCGGCTTGCTTAATAAGCTCAGCCATCATGGGCTCCAGATACTGTTCACGGAGAGGTGCGCGCATCCGCATAGGCCAGACATAATCGATGATCTCGGACAGGAACTCGTTGCAGATGACAACAATATTGTCCTTGAACTCAGTCGAGATAGTGGGCCAGCTTTCTGCGTAATCTTGAAACAGAATATATGGCGCTCTGGGGTTGGAGTCCATCGGAAGCTCAGTACCTCTGACCTGAGCCAAGAGAGGCTCAACATGAGTGCGCGCAAACTCCTTCTTGGACTGTGAACTGAGACCGTTGAGCACCCCCGTACCAGAACCAGAGTCAGAGAACTTAACCTTCCGCGCACTATCACGAAAGCGCCGAGCAAATTTTTCACTCTCTTCCCGGACACGGGCACGGAGACGCTGAGGCGGAGTGCCCTTGGTGATGGCATGGCGAGGAAAGAATTTTTCACCAGGTGGATTCTTGTAGTTTCCGTTAATAGCAGGAGTAACGAGGTTGTTGGAAGTCGAGAAGAGTTCACCCATATCTAACTTCATCTCCTCCACTGTGTCCTTGCCCTCACCAAGTTGCTTCAACTCTGAGTCGCAACGAGAAAGGGCATCTTGAATCTGTTTCCGTAGGCTAGGAATATGCCGGCCAATGTGTTTTTGCAACTGCATGCTAAGCTTCTGACGAAGAGCACCGACACCGCGCATAGAGGCAGGAAGAGTACCCCACTTTCCACGCTCAAAGAATTCGTTTTCGCGAGCCTGACGCTCTTCGGGGGTAGGCCACGGCTGACCAGGGGAGGGCGGTCCAGGGTTCAGCAAAACAAACCAACCCAGCTTGAAGTGGTTTTCAGCATCCTCGTTCATGACCAGCTCGATGAATTTGTCTTCCAGACCGATACTCTCTGTAAGATCGGGCTTAGTCAACACGCCAATAGTGCGAGACCCGGTGGGGTCGAATTCTCTAGCTTTCCGCAAAATGGGGGCTTGAACGTAATCGTTATTTCCTCCAATAACAGCGAGAATGATAGTTCGAGAACTCTTCATGTAACGATCTGATAGAGCTTCAATGGTCCGAATATCGTTCTCTGACTGGTCACGGTTGGCGACACGGACAAGACCCGGCAGATCAACCAGTGTCAGGAGGGGCATATCAGGCCCCCTCTTCTCGACAATGAGGATATCTCTTGCAGCAAAACGGCCTGGCACACCACGAGGAGCGATCAAGTCCACAGCATCGCGCATCATGGTCTCAAATGAGGTATTCTCATTAACATTACCGCCAAACTGCAGCATGCGCATCTGTTCGCTCTGCGGCCTATTGCGATCAGGGATGATAGAAACCTTCAAACTCGACTGTTTTGCTCTGCGCATGCGAATTTCGGTCGCAAACCGCGTGCAAGCGCCGGAATCACGAGGGAACGGTGTCCCTGTCAGAGCTTCCAGAACTGAACTCTTTCCAGCCGACTGGTCGCCAACGACGACGATCTGGGGAAGCTTGACATTATCGAGTTGCGCAAATTGAAGTTTGTCGATAAGTTCGAGGAGGCCGCGCTGGTCGTCGGCGAGACCCTGGGTGTTGAGGGTTGAATCGATGATGCGAGTCATCGCGGGGTTGGTGACTTGGAGTGTCGAGTGTCACAATCGAAGGGTGATGATAAAGATGAAGGGGGGTTTTTGTGATCGATTGTAAGAATGAATATCGTAATGCGATAAACAAGTGCCCAATGCGAAGTGAGGATGCAAAACTGAAAAGATGAAAAGAAAGAAGCCACATGAATCATTCACCAGTCGCGGTGGGGTTGGCCTCAACTTATTTGATTCTCTGGACTACCCGATGCGCTTTGCAAGGTCGCGCCGCATCGCCTGTGTTTCAGCGGTTCAATCGCTGCCTGTCGGAGCTCCAGTGCAAAAGTTTTGGCGGTAACCAAGGATCCCTAGCAGAGCTTCGAATCTCTGGCCCTACCATTTTATTGGAATTTTACTGTAGAAAGCAAACTAGAATTTATGTGACGCAATGAGGCGGAGTTCAGGATTGCAAAAGGGCCTCCGATAGAATACTAGGCGGAAGTTTAAGAAGCAGAATCACATGTAAATTTCTATGGTAGGCTTCAAGTTTTTCATCTTCCAAAAGAATTAAAGTTATTGATTTCTTTGATCATCACAAACTTAACATGGTAATTCGAGTGCCTAGACCGAGCTCGATAATGTAGTGATTAAGGTTAAATAACTAATTAACCCTAATTACAATGAATTCTTTATAATATGGATAACTATTTATGAATGGACTATCCTTAAACTCCACGAACAGGCAGTTTCTTAGCATCATTTTGAACTAGTGCATTTTTACATTTCCTCCCAGTTATAAAGTCCTCTAAGTTTCTTAGTGTGCACTCTGAAATCTCACTAAGCGCCTCCTCGGTGAAGAAGGCCTGGTGACCACACAGGATGACATTATGGAACGTGGTCAACCGCATCAACTCATCGTCGTGGATGATATGCCCCGAGTGATCATTGTAGAACAAAGATCCCTCACTCTCGTAAACATCTAGTGCCAACCCGCCCAACCGACCGCTCTTCAAAGCTGCAATGACAGTCTTTGTATCAATCAACCCGCCTCTGGAGGTGTTCACCAACAGAGCACCCTTCTTCATCTGACCCAAGGTCTTCTCATTGATAATGTGGTCAGTCGATTCCATCAACGGACAGTGCAAACTGACAATGTCGGAAATTGCCAGCAATTCCTCCAAGCTCTTGTACTCCCCATACTGTAAGAATTCCGGGTTCTCAAATGGATCATATGCGACCAACCGACATCCAAATCCTTTCATGATGCGGCAAAAGGCTAGTCCAATCCTGCCGATGCCAACAACCCCCACAGTCTTTCCGTGCAGAGTCATCCCCAATAGTCCCTCCAAAGCAAAATTTCCTTCTCTGACCCGGTTATAAGCCCGATGGGTCTTGCGATTGATCGTCTGCACTAAAGCCACCGCAAACTCCGCCACAGCCTCTGGGGAATAGCTTGGGACGTTCGCCACAAACATACCCAACTTAGCCGCATGAGCCAGATCAACGTTGTTAAAGCCGGCGCAGCGAAGGAGGATGGCTCTGACGCCATGGGCATAGAGAGAGTCGAGAACTGAGGCGTTCGCTACATCGTTGACAAAAATACACACGGCTGAAGCTCCAGCGGCAAGTGGAGCTGTTGAGAGATGGAGGGGCGTCTCGTAGTATACGGCTTCGACGGTGGCGAGCTCGTTATCCTTGGCAGCGTGTGCCTGTCGGAAAAATTGTTGATCATAGGACTTGGCACTGAAGATGATGAGCTTCATGGTAGCGACTGGTCACGGAGACTCGATATCAATAGGAGTTTTGGTGATTGAAAAGAAATGTATAGAGGCTATAGTGCCGTTGCAAGCCTTACTTTCAACTTGGGCTCCTACCCAATTTGTGCTGGAAGGTTTCACAAACATTGTGCCTAAACCCCGCCACACCCTAGCCGACTAAACTCTGGGCGCTGCGAGGTCACATGCCCCACTTCATGCCAAGACAATGGATATACTTGTACCTGTTTCTGTTTTGTTGAACGGGATTATGATGCGTTGGGATCATATTTTTCAACATCTCTAAATACAACAGAAGTGTATCTTCTTCCCATATGCAAGTGTCGTTACATCGACAGGGCGTCCATGTGCAGCGGGATTCTTCTAAACCCTAAGACTTATATATGTGGGACTTACAAGTTACAGGGTTATCGAGATATTACTACACTAAGACCAACAGTGAGGCTTGAGAAAGATTTGGTGGATCAGAACCTTTTTATTTGAATTATATGTGCTGTTGACTTGGTTCACTAACAAGTGGGATAGCCATAAATTTTAAAGTTTTATATGTCATAACAAGAGCGAGGTCTCAACAATGTTTAAATCAGAATAAATGTAGAAAAAGTGAAACCAAAAACGTAACGTAAAGATAGTCATGATACGATCGTTTAGACGGCCTCCAACAAGTGAACCTTATAACCATGAACTGATGTTATCTGAAATTTAAGAAGGGTACATGCCAAAGCAGCCAATCTGGCCGTCATCATTGGTAGTGATGATGTTGGAACCTATGTGGAAGACATGATAGTTAGCAGATGAACTCAATTACTATGCATGTCAGATTATACAGATTAAACTTACCAAGAAGAGAGACCTTGTTGGAGATGACACTCTGGTTGTCCTTGATGCAGCGGCATTGCATGACGATACCAAGAAGTTGCTGCTTTTCACCATCATCATCATAACCGTATCCCTTGTCAGGAATCAGGAACTGGCAATCATAACAAGTGCCAAAGCCTGCACCCCTATTGATTGATACAAAGTTAGCATTAAATCTAAAACATTACAAAAAAGCAATAACAACCTACTTGAGTCTCGGGTTAAGCACACCGTGATCGTTGGCGAAACAATAATTCATCTGAAGTTTACGCGTAACCTGAATGCTACCGTCCAGGTTTCTGCACTCGGCCCAGAGGTAAGGATTGCCTCTATAGGCCTTCTCGACCCAGCGGACATTGCTGCAGCGGGTGAGCCACTCAATGTCTGGGATGTCAAGGTTGACGGATTGACCGAACTCAGACTTGACCCAGTTGACGTGAGGGGAGAGGGTGGTCGAGCTGGCATTAACGATGAGAGTGTCAATGACGGGGGCGGCGGCAGACAGGCTGAGGAAGACGGTAATGAAAGTGGTGGATAACTGCATATTGAATAGAAATGTTGATGAAGCGAGCGATGGAAATAAATGAAGTGCAAGTGAATGAAGATACGGAAAAGAGTGACTTGTAAATGTGATTGGAAGAATCTGCGATGATGGAAAGAGAAGAAATATAAAACTTCAAGTAGGAGAGCTCGATGATCTTTATACACATCGCTCTGGCACTCAAATTATTGTTACCCGGTTGACTTTTAGTATCACTTATAGTCATGATCAACTCGCCAACGACTGTCAACCTCAACTCCAATAGATCAACACCATCGAGTTCTTTGTTTCGATCACAATAATAATTCAAGGAAATTTTGATATTGTTCTTGCGCCAGCTTTGTTTCCACACAATTGAATTCATTGACCCCGCCTCGCATACTCCTCCTTCATATACACAGCCGGATGCCACTCCCCTCGAGTCGCCCATCTGTGACATCACACCAGCATCCCCTCCATGTTCTATTTTTTTCACACTCTGCATTCCATATTTAGCAACATTTCTTTAATTCCCCAAACCATAGAACTGACATAGAAAGTCGATCGAAGATCTTCAAGTTCCAAGAGATGTTGTTAGATTGGATCCACTTTTTCTTTCACGAGGCTTAATATTGTTCTTGATGACAAAGGCTATTTATCAACCACCGCTTACATCCTATCTGAAAGAACAGACCCGGTGGAAAAACAACTTAAAATAATTCAAGCTTGAGTGCAAAATCTTGTGATCTATACTAGACACTATATTCGATATGACTTCCCGAGTTTAATGCGGATTCAATGGGCCAGGTTCACATTGTCATATATGCAAAAGACGAAAAAATAGGAAATGTTGAAACAAAAATTATTGAGCTACATATTAAAAGTCTTCCAATGCGTGCGTCTCTCAAAAATATAATGGGGGTGCATCAAATACATCTTTTGAAGAGCAAATGGATGGTCACGAACAATATACTTTTGTGCTAGAATTTGTGTGTATAAGCCAAGGGAGAACCTTTGTCTAGTCACAATTGAGGTCCTATATGTACAACCTTCGAGGATTATAGTTTTCCATGGACATGTAAGTAATAGGTCTATATAAGATAAGGAAAGTCACAAGATATCTTCGGGATTGATCATTACATTGAAGATACCTCTCATTCATGTGTTATATCACCTAATCCCACAAACGTCCATCACCTGAGACACCATCAGTATCAAAGCACGCCAGTACACCTTCATGATTAAATATTTCTTGATCTAAACTCATTAGTATCAGCCAATGTCTAATGCCAATTTCAACCTTGCTGATATTCACAGTGGTTCTCCGCGTCATATTAGTTCCCAAGACCGAGAGGTTACACGCCATCCAAAAGAATGATCTCGCAGCAGTAAAGATTCCGCATGAATCACAACTATCCAATGAATTACAATCGCATCGCATTTGTCTCTCATATATACTCATCAAAAGGAAGATAGAACTTTATCCTGCTGGCGAAAATAAGAGATCACCATGATCATTCACCAAACATTGATTGAGATCCAAGGCACTGAGAGCGTCTGTACTTTTCAGATTCAGACAGGTCTCCCACAGATACTCAGAGTAGTCAGGGTCTAAATGGTAATCGTGGCAGCCTCTAATCTCGCGGAAAACTCGGCTTGAGCCTCGTGTCAAAGAATCTGGCGTCTGTCCTTGATGATGGCCTGATGAAGGAGCAGTAAGACTAGATAACAGAACGAACCTGACCAGCCATATTATCATGAAAGTACATGGGTGAGATTGATAGTATTGTTTAGCGCTATCTCCAAATTCTAGAAATTCATTACCAGATGAAATTTGTGGTTCAAATTTCAGTAATTTCCTATTTAGGAAATTAAACCTAGTATTCAGAATTAATATCTAGGTTACTATGTGTGTCTTCAAATCACAAATTACATGTCACAAAGCTCAATTCGATTCAGTCAATAAAATTTGAGATTATACAAAAACTTATGGGTTCTATAGTATAGAGTCCTTAACTCTTGATTGAGAAATGTAGCTGAGAGGTTCAGTGAGGTCGGATTACGCTCCGTCCACGAAGATTTCCCGTCCCTCAAGTATTGCGGTCTACCCTTCCTGTGCGTACCGTTTACGACTCACATCGGGAGCCACATAGACCTGAATATATCCGAAAATTTCATCATGGCCACAAGTGCATATGTGATGCATGTACATCCAGAACTTGTTCACAGTGCACTTCTGGCACAACATCAAATAATTCGGGTATCTGTAACATCACGATTAGCATCATATGCAGGTCAGGAACCATGGATGAATAGTTATTTACTTACTTAAGCTTTAACGGGTAGAACGTCCAGATGATACTAGGCATGGTGTGTCTATTGTTACCACACTCGTTAGATATCAAATAATAATACCAAATGTCTTTTTCGGAATTATTATCCATAATCTTGACATATGGAATATTACACGTCGTGTTGTTAAGGTATGGTTGGTTCTTGATTTTAAAAGACAAAGTATCAAGCTGCTAGTGTTTCATTGTGTTTTGAAGAGATGCTATTAGTCATAATTCCAGAGAATGTCATGAGAATAATTAATGGTACTCACCGCGTTGACCGAGTCTGAAAGCGAAGGACTCTTTTGACCGCCTCAGTAATGAGGAGACCGATCAACGGAATGTAAAGGCCGAAGGACCAAAGGATCTGAAACCAAATCATGTCTATGTCAAGTGAAAGATTAACAATGTTTACAATAATTGTTTATTTGCTTATAATAGGATAAAAAGAATCTGGTGTCCAACCTCCAACTCAATCTACAAAATTATAATCTGTAATCAACTAGCAGATGGAATCGGCCAGGAAGTATTCACCAGCGGTTGCCGTCCTCTGGCCGAGACAATGAAGGATCCCATTCTTGTTAATGAGGGAACCTCCTATCGCGATTGTCAGTCAGTTTTGTCGCGGAAATCGGCGTTAAAGAACAAACTTACCACGATCTTGCAACAGATCAATGTGGGTGCGACGCTTGATACCCGCGTACCCAATATTACAGGTACACCAGTACTGAAGAGAGTCTTTGTACCTCCCCTCCTAGTACTAGGCATAATTGTGGCATGATGGGAATGCTAGACCCCTGAAACAGTCAGTTTTAGCTTATGAGATACTTGAATCCGGAGACTTACTCGACCTCCTACCACGTGACACCCATGTGGTTGGCAATACAATTGCCAAGGTCCATATAAGAATGGGCTTCAACTCTATTCTTGTCAGGGCAAATCGCAAGCACAAAACCTGCGCGATTGTCAAAAAGTTTCTAATTATGATAACCGCCAAGCTCATCGGGGATGTGGAAGCCTGACTCGATGCTGTGATTCGCCACGTTGTTCGCGACCGTGTTTGTGATGAGGCAATGATGATTAGTATCTTTTCCTTGTAAATAAATGGGGAATGGTTGATGATGGTGACAATACCGCTCAATGGCACACTCCAGGCGTCAACCAGCAAAGAGGCAACTGCGAGCCATGTTCCTTTCATGATGAATTTACAGGGTGTTGGTTGAGTCCTGGGATGTGTGGGTAGACAACGAAATAGTAGGAATTGGGAGGTATGAATCAGTGAAAAAGACGAATGAAAAAGTGTGATACAGGTTCACCTAGATATATAATATAGAATTATGGGATAGTGTGGGTCAAAATTGAATTCGACATGCATTTTCAGTTTTTAGAGCTCAGTGTTGATTGCCAAGATAGGAAATTTTATGTCAATATGTAGAAACTGAAGAGGGTTTTGGAACCCTAAAGAAATTGGCTGTCACTTTAGTGTATAGATAGGAAAAGATCAAAAAGCGCTTAATTTTAAAAAAAAAATTTAAAAAGCATGTTAAGATATTAATTTTCAGCATATGTAGTGATACGACGGAGAAGTATGACATCCGCCGAATCACTTATACATATTCAATATCCATGGCAACAACTCCACAAGCTCAAAACCAAAAATATTATCCGTCTTAAGACTTGAAAACAAGATCATCCAATTAATGGGTCCTCCATAGGTTGTACTCTCAGTCTGGCAGAGCCACGTCTTTCTTGTGGTTCTTATCAAGAGAGCCCACGGTATTATAGCAAGACAAGTAACCACCCTTATTGAAGATCTGACTACCGTAACCCTTTTGGATACCGGCGAGGTTGGAAATCTTCCATTTATCACTGTCGTACGGACAGTTGCAATGAAGGTCGATCCGGTAGGGGTCGGCGCGGTAGAGAGCATGGTCCTTGCAGGTCTTGAAAGCAGAGCCATTATACAACTGTTAGTATTAATTTCATCACAATTCTGAAAATACTCATGTCAGAACTTACCATGCAGTCTAGCCTAGGCTGCCGTCAAAGTTTCTGATGTAGTTGTTAAACTTGAGGAACGACTAGGATCTTTCCGTTGTAGTTTGTAGTATCGTCTATGTAGGACGCCCTAAGAATGACACCCCCCTCGTCATTGAGGGAGAAAAGCTTCATGTTGGCACAGTCAGTGCCGCCGGAGTTGGCGTTGAGGAGTGTATCGTTCTCCTAGAGGTATCTACGAGGGAGAAAAACACCGAGGCTTTCCGTAGTAGTCGGGATCCTTAGGACTTTTGTAATCGGCCGCTGGTGTGGTTGTTAGTCATATGGAAGATGAAGTAGTAAAAGAAAGGTGTGATACTTACGATCTTCGATAACGCCGGCGTAGGCCTCAGAAGCCAAGGTGGAAAGAATGATGAGGACGTTGAACTTCATGGTTATGATGGTGAATGATGCAGCAGAGTCTTGAGGCGGATCGATTTGAAAACGATGGAAAGTTGGGTATGCTGTTCCTGTCGTTGTTAATTATAGATACGAAAAACAGAAAATTCAATCAACCGTGGGAACATCGCAATTCTTATATACGATGGACATATCACTATTACTTCCTTGATCTCAATGAACTGACACTATTCGTAACAATATATATCAAAGTAATATCATGTAGATTCACAGATCGACAAAGCGGCCTCAATACTCTAACTTTGGATGTGAAGTTATTCTCTATTTAACATCTGATTAGGAAATATCGTGTCAAGCTTTCAGCATGGAAACCACCTTGCTGGCGATAGACATTGGCCCTATGAGCTTATTCAACACTTGTTTATGAAAAACAGAAGTTAAAAAATTCCAACTCTAAATCCTTTCTGTACTTTAAAATAATTCACAGATTTCTGGACAAAGAAGCTCTGGTGACGGCTCCTCCGGAACGAGGATAAGATCAGAAGTGAGAAAAGTGTACAGGTACGGCTGCTGCAGATTCCCACAGACTCAATAGACAATATTTCCAATGTAACCTTCAAGTCCAAAAAAAAAAAAATACACCGCGCGATCTTCTATGATAATAAAATCGCGATGTCTTGTGCTACTGTCTCCTATAAGCACCTCTAGGATTTCCCTTGGGCCAAAACTCATCCATCATGTTCATACCCAGTTCCCAGAGACAAACCTCATCTTAATAGCGGATCAAATCTTCCACCAAGTCCTCCTCAAGCCCTTCAAACTCCTCATGAGTCCATGGAGTCCATGGTTCTGCCGATCGCAGACTTGTTAGTAAACAACCCAGGATCTTGGCGTGAACTGAGCCACATCTCTTAATGCATTATGACTTCTCAATAAACTTGTCAATCAACGAGATTACACACCGCAACTCGCATTCTTACCACTTAATAAACACCAACCTCTTTAGCCACACATGCGTCAAACGTACCTTCAAAAAGTCCTTTGAACCCCGCGACTAACAAGTCAGTAGCTGACTCCGAAAGTCTTTGAAGTTCTAAGAAAATAGTTGCAGCCATCCTGACTTTTGGGGGGGAAACAGAACTATGAATTCTTTGTTCTATGGTCTTGGAGGGGTGGTGTAGGACGGGCGAGATGGCTCTTTCACTCGTCTGGATCTGTGTGACGATAGTCTCGATGGGAGTCCGGATAGCGATTCCACGTTAAAGGTACCGTATTAAATGCGGGATGCGAGGTGCAGAGGCCGGGAGCTAGGTAGAGCATAAAAAAGTCAAAGAGGCGTGCAGGTGGGATAAGATGTTACTAAATAAAGAATGAAATAAAGAATGCCACTGTTAAAGATGAAAAAAAAAATACGATAGATAGCACAATAATGAATAATGAGGGAAATTGGAGTAATAAATTGATTGAACGACGTGAAACAAACAAAAATTACTTATTTTTTTTTTTGCTTTTGGGATGAAGAAATTGATGCATTCAATAATTCGCATCCTTGACTGTTATAGTAACTATCTGACAAGCTGAAATTTGTGAAATAAATATTAAATGGAGATCGCGGTTGTTAAATCACATGTTTGCGTCCAAATGACTCAAGGGAAAACTGAATTGATTCACAAAACAGCCCCTTTTTAATTTGATTTCACGAGACTGCAAGCCACGAAGTGAAGTCCAGTATTGCGCGAATTTCTGGTCAAAATGTCTATAATATGATGGCTGGGGAGAACATCGTCATTGTGTGCATCACGGACTGTCAAGGGCAATCCGAATCGACTGTCAAAGGACCCGCCAAATCGTGAATTTGAACCCATGACTTCTGGTGCTTTGACCAAACTCTAAAAAGAAAGAAAGAAAGAAAGAAAAAAAAAAGACGCTACATTCTGGGATAGCGGTTAAATGTGATACCTCAAGTGATAGGTGATCGACCAACCAACACTTGTATCAGACAGCAACTGACTCCAAAACGCTTATACAGAAACTGACCAACCACCGCTTTACCCTTGCTTATATTATTTTTGGTGAACAGCCGATACCGAGGCATTTGTAGATTAACTACGATAGCACGCAGTCCGTAAAAATACCGATATGGAGTGATGTCATACCAATATAAACCGCATCGTGGCGGAAATAACAAGGTAACACAAAAAAGAAGCTTAGTGGGGGATCAAGTATGAGATATTGCAGATAGTACACCTATAAGTTTATCTTTACTATACCTGATTATACTCAATCTAGTGACTTGTTATTTCCACAATATACAAAGCATTTGCCTGCATCATCCTGTAGGTAGCGTATTTTTTTCAAGATTAATATGAGTTTGTCGCGCAGCTACGTGATGCTTGACATTAACTATTTTGTAACTTTATTTACGTTGTTTTTATCTCACTCGGAATGATAAATTATAGAAGTTCTATTGAATTGCAATGAGAAATATGGGGACAGACATAGGTAGAAAACGACTGAGAATAGCGAACTTCTTATAGTACAAGGTCATCCATTCATTCCATGGGACATGTAGATTGAAAACGAATATCCAGAGACCCAGACACACCAGTCTTTGGCATCTTCTAAGATTGATACATAATACAGCAGTATCAGGGAACAAGTATACACTTGATGTTTCATGGTAAATTATATCTTCATTCGCAAAATTACGATAAAGCAACGTTAGTTACAAATGTTTAAGTTGTATAAGAACCAATGACTGCATAATTTTCTAGCAGTCTTCCGTCAATTTCGGACCTCCTACTAACATATTAGTCTGATCACCAACACTCCACCATGTTACGATAGTCAATTATCCATCGCTTACTGCAGAAAGTCATTCGCATCCAAATTATCTCGGATATACTCCAGAATAATCATGTCCTCTATTCGCGCCATCGTATCCGACATATTTGTCTTCTCGGCAATAAATCCCAATTCGTTCCTCTCCATCGCCTGATAAAGCGAAGGCGCCGTCTCTAACCCGGACTCAATCGTAAACTCCTCTGTCCCGAGCCACTAGCCGAATTGAACTGTTATTGTCAGATCATAGAGTTGCATTATGTACAGGTGTCTCTGTTCAAGATCGGGAATCTGCAGAATCTGCAGGTACAGCTTTTGGGTCTGCTAGATCATGTTCTCATCAACGTGTACCAAGGAAGATATATCCATAAGTAAGGCAGTCTATTCCATTGGCTTATTCCATAATTCCATTGAACGATGTCAGAAACTGCGTAATCCAGCTTCGGAATTCCCTGTGATTATGGTGTTGATGATGTGATACGAAGTGCTACCTTCGCTAGCAATTTCTGTGTCGATATTGTGATACCATTGTTTAGGTCATTGGTGACTGCGGCCGTATGTTTGATGCTAGTAGGTTTGCAAGTAATAGTCGTGTCTTGATCGATAGTTTCGGTTGTGTCGTTTCCGTAATTTGTTCCGAGCTTTTGGATTATTTGGACCCTTAGATCTTCCTCTACAACCTATAAAGGTAACGGCAGTCAACACCTGGACTTGCCTGTCGATGAAGCATCATGAAATCTTACTAACCATGACGAACCTAAGCTGATAGAAACGGGAATATATTGATGGCTAAACATTAGCAATATGACGGTGACCATAACTGACTGTGCCAAGATGTTATTGTCATCACTAAACGTATTTTTTTGAACTGTCTTAGTTTTGAGGGTAGGCTGGAAATTACCACTTTCCTCGGAGATGCACACCGGTCGTTAATACTAACTTTTCCTAGAACTGTATGTTAGAACTATTACGCAAGCCCATACAAGATGGTCTTAAGGATAGTAGGCCTGTGAGGCTATCTATATGAAGATACTACTGGATCTGCATCAGTTACCACCTTGGACACGTACTCTGTATAGGCCATCTATGCCATCTGCCAGGCTAGATATGTTCATGATCTCGTAGCCATGATTCTAGTAGAAAGAAAATATTCATATCAATGTCCTTTTTTTGGTTAATTTGTGTTTTCGTCGCGAAGCACAGTTAGGGTCTCTTTGTATCGACTGAACGTAGCATTTCCTTTGAGTCCATCAAGCCTAAGTTGCATAACAAATAGATTTCCGGATTAAGCAATTAACATTACAAACAGGAGTTTTCTTGTTTTGTAACAACAAGAATTGAAAAACGATAATGACGGCCCAAGTACAAAGATATTGTGTGGTCAATCTTACAGCAATAATTTGTAATACAGGTTTTTGACAAGTTCCGGAAATAAAGATCATGGTCTGGAAAGCATAAAATTCTCTAAACGAGCTACGAGCGAGTCCAAAGTACAAAGGGTCAGCGAGATCTCCATGATCTCAATTCGATATCATTACCATAGTCATAAGTCATTCTTCAATTCCTATATTGCATATCAATGGCATCAGTCACTATTATAATTAACCACAGATCTACTTGCACCTTCGCCACCACTAGCACTGAAAATGAGTTCTTCAGATAGTATGGACGGCCATGTTAGCTGCTACCCTCTATACCTTGAAGAGACTATAGAGAAGACCAACGAGTTATATGTCAAACAAATAGGTCTTAACTACAGTGTTACCGCTGTATTCTTGCTTTGAGATCCGATAGGTCGACTAATAGTGACTGGTTCCGCAGACGATCTGCCGCACTTGTGTATCCAAAGGTATTATGATCCACGTTGAGAAGCCAAAGTTATGCCATGTTTGTGAATGTGATCCTGAGATGCTTACCATTAGAATCTCGTGCTAAGTATCATTACGTCTCAACTGCAAGTTGTTGATTGTATTGGTGATGGTTCAAAGATTGGCAGATATATCCCTGACATCTTAGACTTTTTCTAAAATACATATGTACATAGAATGCGGACTCAAGATCTGCTTCAGATAGCTGGTCTGTTTGTTTCAGATTAATATACTGGCACAAAATCCTCTTTTTGAATCTGGTATATTCATGGACCAAAATTTGTAAGTTCTTATATAAGGCCATCTTGAATACAAGGCACTGTTTACTTTCAGTTACTGTCTAATCAACCCTTTACAGTGGAATCCTACAATCCTATGTTAGTCATCACCATCACAATGTCTGTCCCAACTATGGATTCTTCTGAGAACACAAACAATGCTTGTAACTTTTTCAACTAGTTGGTATGGACTCACATATGATACTTGACTGTAGAAGCGACGCCGAATAAGCAGCCTGAGTCCTTCATAAATCTTCAAACAACTCCCACACTTACAGAACCTTCCTGAAATATCCGGAACTCTTGATTCTTTTTCCTTCCATCAACACCTACACTTCTTTCCTTGAATCACACTTCATCAACAAACAGTCAACATCACCTACCTCAACATTACCTACCACCATCACCCCATTTACAGATCCCTCCATCCATCCATCATGCTTTGGAAGAAAATTGAAAAGCCTGGGCCAAAATCCATACACTGGGTAACTCTCCCCACGCCCTCCCCACCTCCCAGTAAATGTCTGACCTGTGCCCTCTACCGCCAGGACCTCATCGGCATCAAGTGCGAAGCCTGCCATGAAAAAAAAAAGGAAACCTACTTTGCCAACCCGTACAAGAACTGCGGCGGGTGCAGTGAAGTTCTCAAGCTTTCCGAGTAAGTATACTGAAGGATATTGACTGTTGTTGGCGTATGGACAAGAAAGGGATGTTAATGTGTATTTTATCAGAACAACTCAGAAGTTGAACGCGGAACTCATAGCTATGAATTATGGAGATGTCATGAGCTATGATGGGACTAACGACAAGGACGAGGACGAGTCAAAGACCGAAGGAAAGAAATAATAAGCGACCCTCAATATGGACACCAGATATCGTAACCTCAACCTCAACTCGCCTCTTTTTATCTGATAACCATGCAAAAGCATTCCACGAACACGATATGCCAACCTGAGTTTATGGCACCTCAGATAGTTCACTCCTAAGTCGATATCTTAATAACAAAAATAAAATGCATTCTTTAATTATATGGTCTAATTGTGAATTCGGGTTCAATCATTGATTACCAGCTCCTGTCATAATCGTTGAATGTATAAACCCCAACATCTTACCATTCGTATTCCCCATTAGCTTTGTGGAAAACGTAATCTTTGCCATTAACAGTAAGCACGCCGTCCTTGAGAACACACTTCCTACAAACCAGTCAGTAAACAATCTCTTCGAAAACACAAAACTAAGAGTCAAAACTTACCACTTGTTTTTGACACGCTGCACCTTATCGTACATACACAACATCATTGGCCCCAACGGGTCATCATCATCTTCCGACTCGCCGTCAGGGTCATCCGGATCATCAAGATCTGAATTTATAGCATCTTCATCATCCTCGTCATCATCATCTGCACCATCCACTTGCCCTGCCGGCAGTGACTTTTCCGTCCTTGTCACCTTGATATTACGGCGCGCCTTTTTCAACGGCACCATAAATCCGCCACCTTCCATCAACTGCGCATTCGCTGCAATCTGGTTGTGGATCAATCGATCAATCTCGACTCTGCCCAGCTCGGCCATGGAGCCATCGGCTTGCATGTGCATGACAACGGCCTCGAGACCCTTCTCCTCGGCATCCGCGTCGGCAGCACCGTCTGTCTGTGAAGGATGCGGCAACAGGATACCACCTTCCTGACCACCACCAGACCGGATGGCATTGATGGAGTTGGTAGCTCTAGCGCCGTAGTTGCTGTGCAGCTGCTGTGCAGCACGAGCGGCAGCGACATTTTGAAAGTTTCCAGTCAACTCAGGGCCGGGTGCATCAGGATCAGGTTTAATGAAGCTGTTGCCTGGCAAAGGAAGATGGCCATCATTAACCTGAGGTAACGGCATCTGATTAGGCATCGGAGCAAAAATAGGTTCCGTCGCCGGTGGAGGTGCCGGAGGCTCAACGGGCTTAGGATCCCACGAAAACTCAGCAACACCAAGCTGAGTGAGTTTTTCCTGCCAGCCCTGTTGTAAGTTTAGTCAGCACAGCATTCTACAAAATTATCGGCAATAGTGGCAATGTCATCAATGGACATTTAATATAAGGCCGATCACGAAACAAATGGATTAGTGGGTAGGCCAACTTGGCTAATGCACCGACTAATGTGGAAGAGCGAGTGGGTCCCTTGTAGCCAATCAGAAGCTACCAGCAGACCAGGGTGGGGAAGCACAAATCATGGCCTGACGGTTTAAAAGGCTAGAAATCCGCCCTGGCCACCAGCAGTCTCCCCTTCCCCATTCATCCTTTCTGCTGCCTTGCGACCCGCCACAAAATCCGACAAAATCGCCTGGACCAAATGTCGCCATCATCACAACGAAGTTTCACTGGCATCGTCAAGATGAAAATTTTCAACAGCGCAGTTACCCTCAGCATGGTTTCATGATAAATGGCATCACATTTCGTCACTGAAAGTACTGGCGGCCATAGGCGGCTGTCAGAAAAACTTTCAAGACCATCCAAGCTATCACGTTTGACGCCTCCCATCAAATCTGAATATCGCGACCACACAGGAATCCTTACCTTGCGCAAGTCCTCCAACGTCGTCTCATCAATCCCACTCTCTTCAAAATCAACTCTAGCACTGCTGATCACATCGTCGATGATCTGCTCATACACATGCCCGACAGCCGAGTTTGACATCTTGCCAACAATGGTCACCCACTCGCTAATACAATAAAGTCTGGTTGCTAACCAAATAGCCGATCTGTCTGGCCTTATGCGTCCAACAGCTGTCCGTATATATCTGTGTATTTTCCCCGCAGTGTTCGCTCACGGCTAAGTCGATGTTGCAAAAGTCACAGACCCGGGGGAAGTGACGGCATATACGAGGACCGGCACACCGTCAAAGTCGAGGCGGGTGATTTCTAATGGATGTCTAAATGGGGATTGGCCGAAAGTAACGATGTATCTATTCGGCAGAACAGAAAAAAAGAAGTGAAGCAATGACGTCAATCGTGATTCGGGTGCGTAATTGTCTGGCGGACGGATGCACGATGGTTGCCAAGTTCACCTAGTAGTGTTGTAAATGTTTATGTATGGAGAAGAAATTCCAATATTACGGCATAGCCTGTCAGAAATAAGGCTGCATCGTTGTCATTGCGCTAAAGTTGGTGCTTAGTAATCGAACCCTAAAAAGGGGTTTGAATTGCAACTTGTCTCAGTAAATCTCAAAGACAAATGTAAACGTCCATATTAACACGCCCGTTTATAAAAGATAATTACAATGTATTGACAGTTGATACAGTAGTATCTTACAAACTAATGCCAAAGGAAACAATACAGATGATTCCCTAATAACATCTCATCCCATATTCCTGAAATCAAGATCAAAGCTCAAACAAAAACGCCTGCTAAACTCATGAACCGCCAACTACACGTCTTGTGTTGGGGATGAAAAATAAAATCAAAAGCATTATGGGCAATCCAACCGTTTGTGGGGTTAGTTGCCAAAGGTAATGGAAATAATGAAGACCGGAACAACAAGATACAAATATCGTAACGGGAGCCATCGCAAACCCATTAAACATACTCAACAGAAACAAACAGCAAAAACCATAACAAATGAGTGAGAACTTGATGTCCCTTCAGTCATAACTAGAAACAAATCACTTCTTCTCATACTATACCTTAACGCCATATTGAAAGAGCTTGACGAAGCTTCAGTGTCAACTGCTTTACCGAATCGTGAGAGACTTAGTCATTTCGGCCTTTCCAGACGACATGCTGGAAGACGAAGCAGTAGTTGTCTTTTTCTCAAAGATCTTCCAGAACTTGAGAGACTCATCGGCGGCGGCAGTAGCCAACATCTGACCGTCAGGAGACAGGCAAGAGTGCAGGACACGAGATTCATGAGCGGGGATCTCAATGTTGCGAACAAGGGTGGGGTAACTCCAGATGCTAAGAGCATTATCGGGGAAACCGCTGGTGCTGACAATCTCACGGTAGTGTGGGGACCAGCGGAGAGAAGTGACCTGAGAACCAGTGTCAATGCTGTTGATGCGAGCACCAGAAGTGGTGTTCCAGAAATGGATATGACGATCGTAAGCACCACCACCGGTCGCCAATAGGTTCATGTTCCAAGGACACCAGGACAAGGCCTTAACAGCGGCTTTGTGGTTGGTCTTGGTGAACTTGGGAGCAGACAGTGAACGAGCATCCCAGATTGATACAAGGTTGTCATTGCCACCAGTGGCCAACTGAGCACCATCAGAACGCCATTCTAGACCGCAAACCTCGGCAGTGTGAGACACCAACTCAGCAACTTTGTGCTCAGCAATACGGACATCGTGGTTGAAAACAAGACCAGAACGGGCACCAGTAGACAACAGGTGCTTGTTCCAACTCATCACACCAACACGAGTGTCGTGCCCAAACATACTCCGAATCTTGGTCTCATCACCGACATCCCAAATCTGAACCTCACCAGAGGCAAGACCAACAGAAACATAGGCACCATCACCAGACCACTTGACACTGGTCACATGGACATCAGGTTTAGTCTCCATCAGGCAATTGACAGTACCCTCATCAGCAGACCAGATGTAAACGCTACGTTCGAGGCCAATGGCAACCTGGTTTCCGGAACTCCAATCCAAAAGATTGAGATAATAATCATCGACCAGGCCAGGGGCATCAAGAACACGTTCGGGAGCGGTAGCAATGCGGCGACGGAACTGAGCCGAGTTGGTGGTAGGCTTCAGGGGGCGATTATACTGTTGACGGAGGTCGATAGGCTTGGAGCTCTCGGGAGCAGCAGGCTTGAACTGAAGAATACGGGTGCTCAGGTCGACATCGCAGGCCTTGGCAAGAGTGTCCTTGTAAGCAATTGTACGAGGGGAGGGACGGACAATGTCTTCTTCATCTTCAATGTTCAGGCTGTCAAGGGCAGTGAGGGCATCATCAGTAGCACTGGCCAGGATATCGGAGCCATCGTCAGTAACGCGGCTTGACTTCTTGGTGCGGGGCTTGTCAATCTTGCTGGAGCCAGCATTGGCAATAGCCGAGGAAGCACCTCTATTGGGAATAAAACGGTCGGCACCGTAGGTAATGGTCGTCTTGGGCTTAGGAGCCTTGGCGCGAACTACCTTCTTGGGCTTAGCACCGCCAGGAGTACGTGGGCCGGTGCCGTAGAGCTGGAAATCAGAGAGACCGAGCTCCAGAGCGTGGCGAGGGGAAGAAACACCACCCGCAATGTTAGACTTGGGGGAGTCACGATTGTTTGTGCCTCGGGCCGCCATCAACTGAGCGGTGAGATTGCCACCGCGGCCTTGGGACTGCTTTTCAGGGGTGAAGGGAGAGGGAGACTCGACGTTTAGAGAGTTAGTTCGCGACCGTGGCGAGGGAGTGAGGGGCAGACGCTCGCCGGCTTGTCGGTCAGAGAACTTCTTGGTGTGTGATTTAATAGGGGTGGACATGACAGGAGTTGTCGTCATTTTGTCGAGCCGCAAAAAGCAATGCGATAAAGTTATGTCAATGAATATGTCGCAAGATAAAAAGTTTAGACTTTTGATGATCGTAGGTAACGTAGGAAAAATTGGGGAGTGAGATGGGAATATGTGAGGAGTATAGTTTTGAGGGGGAACTGAAAACTGTGTAATATGCAAAGTACACATTTGTTAAATGGAATACTGCATGGTGGTCGAGATCGTTGGTCTGTGTTTACACGAGTTTCTTGCTGGGGTATGTTGTGATGGCAACTATCTTATCGGAACGATAAGCACATGTTAGGGTTGTAATGTCTTCAATAACCCTTTCTTTTGGGCTATTGGAGCAGCAGATAGATGTAATTGTTGTAGCTACTAAATCCGGTAACATCACTACTGTTCTATCTATTAGGCTGAAGAATCTTCTTCACTTCTTACCAGTATTTGGTATTGCTGATATTTCGGGCTGTAAATATCATCACAACCATTACTTTTTATCGATCTCGAACCTAGTCTGTTTATTCCGACTGACATACACATTTCAACACTGACTCAGGTCACCCCCAACCCTAAACTGCCATCTGTCTCACGATCTGACAAATCTGACCACAGTGGTCGTGGTTAGATCAGACTATATTATCCCAAGTAAATTTGGTTACTTTCACATGGTTATATACTTCAAAGTCATTATTTACTCTGAGTCAAATAACGCTCATCGTGGTGGGATATCACTCTGGAGATACGACTCATTCATAAAATATTGCCCTGACCTTGTGTTGGAGGGTCATCATGAGTATTAACCAGTTAGGGCCAGGTTCGACCTCACCTTTCATTTTCCCGAATGCAAATAGTATGCAAGAAGATGAGAATGAGACTGAGGTCTATCGTCCGCGATCTTTTATCACTGAAGGAAACGGCCCGGCCTGTTTAGTCAATGCTTCAGTTACATACTGCGGCAACAATCAGATTTATGTTTTCGGAGGCTTTGACCAGTATACCGATGACGTCTACAACCATGTTCTTTGCTTAGATGTCTCTGAAGAGAAATGGCGCTTGGTTGATAACTTTGGCGATATTCCAGGTGTTCGCATGGGTAAGTTCAAAGCTGTACAACATGAATTTCCAAATCTGCCTGTGACTTTTGTCAGATTTATGTATCGCATGGAAATCGTCCGACTACATCACAAACATCGCATCTATAATGGTGGTTCATATCAAGATCACAGTCATGTGCATAGTTATTGATGGTTGATTGTACAAACATTGAGTGCTAGAATTGGATTTCATGGACACCCCTATGAAATTGTGGATACCTACTAACATGGAGATTTCTAGGACATACTGCAAACTTGTGGCAGGGTGACAAGCTTGTGATCTTTGGAGGTGAAAATGAGCACCGTTCTTACTTGTCCGATGTAATAATCTTCGACATCAAAACCGCACACTGGCGCAAGCCTCAAGTTTATGGCCCTACCCCCCGGGGTCGAGCTCGGCATGCTTCCGTCCTGTATGACGATAAGTTATTTATCATTGGTGGTGTGACCGGACGTGAGACCCATGTTCTTGATGAGATCTGCTTCCTGGACCTCAAGACTTTCACTTGGTCTCGTACTTGGAGATTCGTTGCTCGTTATGATCACTCAGCCCATGTTTGGAACGACCACCTTTGGGTATTTGGAGGTTTGGGGCAGGGTAAGAACAAAATCTCTGATCTGTGCTGGTTGGATTTGAAGAACACTCCCGCTTTTAATGGTGCTACTGTCCCCTCCGACAGACGGAATCTAGCAAAACAACCATATTCGCCAGTCTCTACCGCCACTACCAGTACGGGCTATGTGGCCAATTCACGTTCAGCCCAGGTGAATCCTTCTTTACACTCGATGGCTTATGTACCACCGGCTCCAGGTGCCGTGTCTTGCCTCAAGTTTATGATAATCCCAGGGATCCCAGGGCAAATCCATGGAACTCACCATCATATCTATTCCGGTAGTACTATCTTGGACATCCAGTCACCCGGAGCAACGTCAAATCAATGCTCTGTTTCTGCTTTCGATCTGGACACTTTGAGATGGCGCAAGATTGTTGAGGGTAATGAATTCATGCCACCAGCCTGTAGATGGCACTACTGTACTATGAATCCAGAAGGCACTATGGCCTGGTTGCTTGGTTCTAGAGTTGAGAGCAATCTTGAAATTGGGACAACTATATCAGAAGAATTCCTTTGGTAAGATTCACCTTTCTAATCAGATACAGAGACATTTAACACTAATAGACACCGCTAGTAACATATTGGAAGTCGATCTGACCCGCTATGGAATTCTTGGGCACAGCTCTTCCGGTACTACTTCACAAGCAGTCATCCCGAAACCTCAGAATAACCTGTTTTCTAGCCTTAGTTCCGACCTAGCTACACTCGTCAACGACTCCACTACTTCCGATTTTACCATTATACCCTTAACCGAAAATGATGATACTGATATAATGACCATTCTCGGTTCCAAAGTCGAAGGAGATCCTCTTTGGTCTGAGGAAGATGCCCAGACTTCCAGTCCCATCTACGTTCACTATCTCATCCTCAAAACTCGCTGGCCGCATTTCAATCGAGTTTACAATTCCCAGATGGCCGAATATCATAACAAACGGATGCATATTCCGGAGCCTTACTCAGTCGTAATGGCATTTGTGCTTTATCTGTACACCGACACCCTCATCGGTGATCCCTCCGGGACCCCGCCATCTGTTGACACCATCACCGGCCTCTTTGTCATGTCTCATCTTTACGCCATGCAGAATCTCCGCCAAATCTGCATCAACCGTCTCGGTCAGAGCCTTGATCTGGAGCATGTCTCAATGATATGGTTTGCCGCCTGGCTGTCCAATGAAGGCTGGCTCCGGAAACGGGCGGCCCAGTTTGCTATGGAGAACTGGGGGCTGGTTGTACGGACGGATGCGTTTATGAAGTTGCCCAAGGTTGCAATGCTGGAGTTGATTCAGGAAATTGATACAGGGGCCAAGGTTTTGGCAGGGGAAGAGGTAGATGTGGTGGAGGCTATGAGGGGGGGAAGGTTTGTGGGGATGGAAGGATCAAGAAGGGAAAGTATCACAAGTGGGCAGCAGACGGATGGGGAATATGAGGAGGATTACATGAGTGAATGAGTGAATGAGGAAGGTACAGTTTGAAACAGGCAAACTAAAAGACACGACAGTAAGATCTTCAAAACAAGATAATGGCACGGTTTATCATGCACTTGTTTATGTTTTCACCTTGATATGTTTGGATGTTGTACTTTTATTGATACATAATGATACATAATCACGTTGTATCCACCATCTTTTTTTGTGCCACCATTCCATCGATGACAAATCCAGGGTATCATCCCCCACAACAGCACTACCGTTCCATGTTAATACACATACATATCCTCACCTCTCCACCTCAATCCTCACCAGCTCACCATCAACAATGAATGATTTGCCCGCTACTAAAAATGACAAAAATAAAAAAACAACAAAAATAAAAAGCAAAATACTTTTGATCGGCATTAGCCATTACATGCCAAAATGATTGTAGTGCAGCCAGTTTCAAAATTCAACATCAAGCATGCCCAGACATTCATTACTTCTGCATAAGTTGAAGGTTGGATAGTTGTGGTTGCTGTTTCTGATGTTGTTGCGGCTGCTGGGGGATCTCGGGAATGGGTTGTGGGGCCAGGTTGTTGAGGTTGATCCCAGTCATTGCGAGGAGCTCGGCTTGGGTAAGGTCAGGGTTGCAGTATGGTGAATGGTTGCGATGCTAGGGTATTGTTAGTTAATGAGCTTGTGTGGCGGTGATGGTTATGACCACTTACATATTTGAGACCATTCAAGTTCTTGTATCTCTTCATACACACATTGCAATGGTAAGGCTTTTCTTTTTCCATTCCTTGAGTACCAGGATAGGGAGCACTAGTCTCCGGGTCAACGATAGAAAAGGTACCGTCCTCATTTTCATGCAATACTTGGCTCTGATGACCATGCATCTTGTGATATCTGTGATAGGGTGAATTAGTAATTTACTTGTGATGCTGACAAGAAAAGAGTAAACTTACTTGAGACCATTCTGGTTCTTGTAGGTCTTTTCGCAACCAATGACTGGACACTTGAACGGCTTATTCTCTTCTGGAAGAAGACCCAAACGCTGCAAATAGGGCGCTTTACTCTGGAAGTCGGGCTGCTCCATAGCTAATTGAGCGAGAAGAATCTTTTGATGGGCAAGAAGACCTCCCGAGTTGAGGTTCTTGCCAGGATTAGGAATACAGTCGGTGTCCTCAGCCATACTTATATTGGACAAGTCCATGCCACCTGCACCCGCCATGTTTTGGTTCATGCCGGAGAAATCTTGGTCCATCATGGTCATATCTTCGTGACCCGTAGCTGATTGAATAAATGGTTGGCCGGGCGCCCTTCTAGGGAACATTCCGCCACCAGGCTGAGTGCTAAGAGTAGGAGTGTTGACCGAAGAGACAGTGGGGTTGTGCTGAAGACCGAAACTTTGCACAGCAGGAGTAGTGGGTTGAGAAGTTCGCAGACCTTGCGTGATGCCAGAAGCATTAATCTGGATCTGAGGGCGGTCGGCGCCTTGACCAAACATTTGACGAGTTTGCTGGATTACCCGCTGTTGTTGCTGTTGATGTTGTTGTTGCTGAGGGTCGTCCATCTCCATGTGACCGACAGTATCATCCATATCCATATCATCGATATCGCCCAAATCTTCAGATAAAGCCATAGACTGAAGATTACTAGTAGGGTGGAGGTTGGCGTGGCCCATAATATTAAGTCCGGACATTCCGGAAAGCTGACGGCCCTGCTGCGCGAGTTGTGCCGGACCGCCAAACTGAGATTGCATACCGTTCAGCTGCGACGGCGTCCGTTGGCCAGGACCAGCGTTATTTACGCCAATCCGAGCAAACTGAGAGAAGGCCGCAGCTGGACGGGTATTAGGGCTCGCGTTGCTGGTATGAGCTTCTTCGTAGTGTTGGAGCAGGTCGTGTAAATCGGCGAGAGTCCGCCCGCAACATTGAAAATCCTTCATGAAATTGGCTTCCAGTTTAGGGAGATAAGACGATGAGTGGGCGGCAGGTGAGGCATGCACGCCGAATGGAGAAGTGCCGTGAAGGGCCATTCTGAACACAATCTTTGGTCAGCAAACTAATACAATCTAAAGCAAGGTGTGCAGACAATGGAAACTTACTCGTCACGAACGAAACTGCCAAGAGACATACCACCAGTCCAACTCATTCCGCCCATGAAACTACCTGTGTTCGCCAAGCTCTCACGGCGATTACGATTTGAGGGGTTAGCTCCACCAATGGCAATGGCTTTGGCTCCAGATGTCGCAATGGGGTCCTTTCGGCCGGAGCCGATGGAAGAGTCCATTACGTCGCTGTTGAAATTCATGATGGCGATACCTCTGCTTTGCAGAGTAAGATTTAACGCTTCCACAAAGGTAGAATCGAAGTCAAGGCTATGGTCCTCTCTTTGATAACCACGCAGACTAGTAAGCTCAGGGTTTGAAAGAGGACCGGGCTTGAATTGAGATAAATTGAGAAAAACCCTCTTCGGAGAAGCTGGCGGCGACTTCGGAGGTGGCACAGGCGCCTTTCGTTTCTGGTTAGCGGACGAAGTGGATGATGCCGAAGATTCGCGATCGAAATGAGTTCTTTCAGGAGATAGAAGACCGTTGGAAGAAGCGGCGAAATCGCTTTGAGCAACCGTAGGTTTGGATCGCAACCCAAATGACTTCTTTAGAGAAGCTGGATTCCTCTTCTGCTGGAGATGAGAATGTTGATTTGCTGGCGACGAAGTTGACTTTTTTGCTGGATAGAGTTGCGATGGCTCAGAACAAGTAGACCCAGATGATGCAAATTTAGGGTTTGGCTGACTAACGGAGGTACGCGGCGACGTAGTAGTGGGGCCGCTGATGGTGCCTGTTGCAGAAACTAGGGACTGGGGAGCCAGGGCAACGTGAGATCGAGAAGGATGCAGAGCTAGAATGCCGGGGCAATCGAGTCGACGTTGTTTTAATTGCAGCGATGAGAAGGCGAATGATGATGGAGAACGTTTGATGACTGGTGAAAGCGACTGAGGGGAACTAAGGGAATTGAGTGAACTAAAAGGCGAGAACAGTGGTTAATATTCGACACTGTGTGTAAATATGGCTGACACTGTTTTTTGGACTATGAGGGATCCCTCCCACTGGAAGCGGCGCTAGTGCTCTTTGAGGTTGGCGGTGTTCTCAATAGCACATTTCTGGATTTTTGTCTGGCGGGGAATGCAGGTGCCCAGTAATAGATTAATTATCACATAATTATCGATCGTTGTATCGGTGATGATCATGCATCATGATGCTGTTGCAGAGATGGGATATGATCCAAAGATTCGCAGAATCTAGTAGCTCACGATAACCTCAATGGAAATAAATACTTACGACTTCAATTCCTCAGTAGGCTCTGTTGATATGTTCATGATGGTATAATGTGAATGCTGAAGTAATTTTGGTTGGAGCGGGGTGCCGGGGAAAGCTGGTATTCGTTTTGGCTAACTTGGGCTAAAAGAGTCTCGTATAGACTGTCGAAATCGGCAATTTTTTCAGTGAACACTCAACCCGTTGCGATCAAAAGATGCTGTTGTAATTGAAAAATGTTAAAAAAAGGTTATTGCGCGATGGACAGAACTAAGCGGCAATGTAATTTTGAATGAAACAGAAGAGAGAAATAAAAAGAGAAAAAAAGAAGAGGATGGCTTGCCCTTTAGATTAGAAGATGAAGATTAGATGGATGTCGGGATCATTTAGGAAGGCGCAGGACGGGTGACACGTTTCAATCACCTCCGTCTGCTTTCTGCCGGTCGTGGGCGGTATGCTGAATCGGGTCCGGAACAGGAAAGTACCAATTCAGTCCGGGAAGGTATATCAACTACTCTGATAATTTACGGTGAAAAAAGTTTATAACTGTAGCAATATATTGAAAGAGATACTTTAGAAAAACCAGTAGCAAAATAGTAATGTCAAAATATGAGGGATTACGATCATGATGGCATTTATATGTGTTCCGGTCTCTCTGGGATGGAACCAGGAACCTGGCCTAGCTCTACTTCATCTTTAGTGCCATCCAATGAGGACATCCAAAAGGGCAGTAACTGTCCAATAACCAGCCACCTGTGATTATAGTTTTGAAGTTGATATATCGAATCCGGCAACTACTACTCCATCATTGCATATCCGGATTGTGGCGAGTAATAAAGTACAGCCTGAAAATTGACAAGATCAGTTAAGCGGCATGTCATACCCAAATCCCAATTTCTTGCACACAACTCGAGATCGGGTCTGCCGTTTGCGATAAGAAAAATCAAAACTAAGCAAACTGCCCAGACCTAAGGTAAGCTAAGGCACCTCTAGGAACTAGTGCCCGGTCCAAATCTATCTTTCAGTCATCCCGCGATACAGATGCACTCACGACGGGTAGTAGCATGATAACGAGCTGCTCTGTCGCGATGATGGTGGGTGCCGCCGGAAGACAGGAATCGGAGCGGTGGATCTGGGGAATGAAACAAAGAAGCGAACGGTCTAAACTTAAAACGAAATGCATCGTAGGTGCGCAACTCTTGGAAGGAATAATGGAACTGTGGAAATTCCTACTATCTATCCCTTCGGTACATAAGTACATGAGTGAGACGAATTGTTCTACGATGCTAGGTATGCATGGAAGCCATGTTATTACTGGCTGTTGGTGGTGATCGCGGGCGATCGTCAGACTTTTGGACATCAGTGATGTCCTGTTAAGTCGCCTATATTTATGGATGCATCTCAAGCGGAGGATTTCAGTGTGCGTCTCAGACATGATTCTGAAGTTCTGAAATCCTATGCACCAATCATCATCCTGCCTACTCAGCCAGCCCATGTAGCCCAATGTTGCACTCGAGTATAAGGCGGATGTTCCATTGAATCCAAGCATGTAAAGACTGGCACAAGCTCCTCATCTAAGCCCGCTAAAATGCTGGTAAATATACATAGCAGAGACCACATATTACTCCACCATCTCCGCAACAACAGCACACCAGCCTCAACATCTCAGAAATGGTCAATATGAAGATATTGAATGTACACGATACGTCCACCTGAGATACAACTACACTTACCATAATTGGTTTAGTGCGGTGGAGGCATTTCCGACTCTTCAAGCATCATATGGTTAGAGATCTGGTCCTAGTCTAGAATTAGGCCTCTACGTTATCAGCACTGATTCGTAATTGGAAAACGGTGACGTTGAGGAAGATCAGTGTCACGGAGTCTCAGATGCAGGACATAATCACTTATCAATAATACCTAGGTATCGGGACAGAGACTCTTCCACCGAAAAATCACTGACGATTTGTATAATCTCATACTTTCATTTAGTATTATCGAATTTGAAGTAGCATGTAAGGGATCGGATACAGTTTCTAGGGGGCGTCCTGAATCTTGGTATTCATGGTGATGTGATACATTGGGAAGTGATGAAGAAAGCTAGATGCTGACAAAAAATTGAGTAATTATGAACAGGCTTACAATCCATCCACCCATACGCATGTAACCTTATATTATGTCAAACACCATGTTGACAACTGAATGTACCATCTTGTGGCCACAACCGCGTTGATATTTTGTAAATGAATACAATTTACGATCAAATCAGCCCAATGGTATTAGATTGTTTGTTGATCATCTTGTGTCTAAATGATATCGCATACCGTAAGATTTATATCCTGAAATCTTACATTATCTACATTCAGCCAACATCCAGCTCACCGAGCCAGGCAACATTCAAGATCCTCCCAGAAAGAGGGATATTGTCTGTGGGTACAGGTGGGCTCGGTGAAGAATTTCAGGGTTACTTCTACCTGCTCATTAACCCTTGAAGTACCCAACTTGTTCTAGTGCCTCATGTCTACAAAACATTAACCCATCACATGGATGGCAGCACACCATTCGTTTTCTTGTCACATGTGAAAAGTCCTACAAAAAGTTCTACAAATCTTCTCGATCATCAAGATCTGTGGTATCTCCATTAACCAACTAGATACTACACTGTTTCTTGCAAAATAATTTAAGCTTTTTGTGCCACATGGATGGCATTGCCAGGGCCGTGAAATTTTTGCACATTGTTCCGCAAGGGGAAAAAAACTATGGATGATTGGATGGGAACTCCCGCTATTACACAAGAAACGATAGTTTGTCCTTTTTGGGATGGGTGTAAGTGGCGATTGGCCTATAAGAAGACCGGTGGTACGAAGTTAATGTGGGTAAAGGGGTTTTGTGGATGACTCTAATCGATGTGGGCTTGAAGAGAGTCGGTATGGTTGTTCTTTCTGACATGTCTTGTCTAGGCCATTCCCACTTTGGCGGATGATTCCGAGAGGCATACGGCACATGTCTCAGGATTATCATCGAGTCTGACGATATAATAATATAATCCTTGTTAGTGTTTTTGAATATTCTCAATTTAGTATAAGTCGGCAAATGAAATCCTGCATCTTCACATGTATGCACACACATGAGCACCCTACCTCATAGAAAAAACTTGAGTACTGTGCAGATGAATGTAAGTGATGCTTGGTCCCATGTCACGAAAACAGGGCATCTTTCTTTGATAGGGGACAATATGATGATAATGTGTTTTGCAAAAACAAAGCCATGTGCCACATCTCATTCATCGATCGTACATAGTGAGAGTCTGATATTTGTGTACGAGGGTTAAGTTCAAGGAAAGCCGCAACACAGCAGCAACTTGCCTGAATAGATGACTGAGGCCTAAATAATCAACACCTTGATGGTCTCGCAAGATGAATGAGAGAAAACAGAAACCCCGCATGAAGCTGATAAAACAGAAGCCGATATGATTTTATGTGCTTGATCACAGCCATCTACGTCACCAATATATCCCCTCCTCATTCCCCACATGCCTTCCAGAACACCACTCGTACGTCCCGGAAAGACAAGATCCGACATCCACGCATGCGCTAAACAACTCGAAACCTCAGGCAGGAAACTTGGCATATGCAGGGTCTAGTAGAAAAAAAAACAAAACAACCGAAACGCCAGTTGTCATCGTGTGTAAAATAACAGGTATTAGCGCAAAGGATTGTTCAAGATTTGCCAAATGGGCGGTGCCGGCAGCAGGTAGCGATTTGTGCCTGAGGTGCCGCGGAGTTTTAGCCGGGGTGATGATTTAGGAAGACGGAGTTAGGTCTGGGGAGTAAGGTAAGGTGGGGGCAGAACCCGAACACGAGGATGATACCAGTCGTGCATATTTGTGTGGAGGCTTTAAACCCGTTTTTGTACGGTGATGTTGTGTTATTGTATTTCGATGTGGTGATTGATATCTAGGAAGAGAAGGTTGTAGCTATCGAGCCAAGTCAGACCATTTGGTCGATATCTCAGGCGGGCATGTTCTGTTGATGGCCCTGTGTTGACATGATCAGGAGTAGCATTAAATTCAGGGGCATCGTGTGAATTTGGTCGGCGGCTATGTCCCTTCTCATGCCCTCATGATCGATGAAATATTTCAGTAATCCAATTCACCAAAAATTGATATCCATGATATTCATGAAATTTTCTTTTGGTGCCCGTAGTCGCCGTGTAAGTGGTCTCGGAACACATCCGAATGGTCTCGGTCGGGAGAATTAGGATTCTGAAAACAGTATGGCGAGGCACCGAGAAACAGTAGACCATGGTTCAATTGACTGCAGTTGACACAGTGCTAATAAATACAGTTCGCACCAGGGCCATCGGACATCGGTCGGTATGTGGTGGAAATAGGCTAGTAGTTATCGAGAAGGCTCAGGTATGTGGCGCTAAAAAGTAATAGAAAAGTAATCGATACATTTGATTAATGTCGTGGACATAGTGCGAACCAGGAAGTTCTGGCATCATTCTTGGGACAAGGCGCGGAAAGTCAGTGGACTGATGGCTGAGAAATACACAATATATGGTGGTTGTCATACCATGATGAGGCTCGACCGACGTTTTTCGAGCCATGATGAGCTGTGTATTGACGAATGGTTAAAGTATCAACGTTTTCACATAATCTCATCTGTATAAAATGGCGCCTCATTGCTCATCCTAGATTAGTTCATGCTCTTCTCATATCAACATCAACATCAACATCATTTGTCTGATTTATCACAAGTGTTATTAGTCTAGATAATCAACATCGTACTGGTTTCATCACCTGACAGCCAAACCTTGTCAGCTCGCCGACCTGATGTTAGTAATTCTAAGGCCCTACCCGCTATAATATTGCTCTGAACTCCTCAAACTTGTTTAAAATACAACTACTAACACCCTTGTCAGCCGTCGCCAGGCCTAAATATTGATCCCACCTAAAGCTGTGAATTTACTTGGATTTTGTTTGTGGCCTCAGCGCATTATCGGCAATCTCTGTCCTGCGCTCATCCGGGGTTGTTTTAAATCTCAGGAATCTCTTCTGTGAGCCTAGGCCTTAAAACTTTCCTCGTCTCCCATTTCGACGAAACCAATATATCCATTCTCAATTTATATACCTCGATATCCACCATCACCGTCAGTCTACTTTTACCAACCTTCGACCTTTATTCGAGGTTCTGAATTGCTGCACTCTACTTGCTCCATCCATTTTTAAACCCACAACCAACCAACTTAGTAATCATGAAGCTTCTCACCAAGGAAGAAGAAGACGCCCACTACCAGCAGGTCCTCAAGGGCGGCACCATCGGCGGTGTCCTCGGTACCGCTATTGGTCTCGCCGGTGTCGTCGTGTGCGCCAAGCGCTACCCCGCCTTCGCCGGTCTCACCCTTCCCTTCCGTTCCTTCCTCGTCACCTCCGTCGGCACCTTTGGTGCTATCATAAATGCCGACCGCTACTCGATGCGCTTCCAAAAAGAACGTGATCCCCGCAACTTCTATAAGAACTCCAGCACGCTAGCTAACGAGGCCGTGCTCGCCAACCGCTCCCAGAAGCAGAAGCTTATGGACTGGGGCCGCGAGAACAGATACTCGATTGTCTTTGGCTCGTGGTTGGCGTCCATGGGGGTTGCCATGGCTATTGTCGGCCGCTCGCCTTATCTGACGCCGGCGCAGAAGCTGGTGCAGGCGCGTATGTATGCCCAGGCTCTGTCGCTTGGTGTCGTCATTGCCACCGCTGCGTTCGAGATGAACGATGCCAAGGACAAGACTGGCAGATGGGAGACTGTCACCATTCTTGACCCCAACGACCCCGAGCACAAGAAGCTCATTGAGAAGAAGGTCCACAAGGAGGAGTGGGTTGGCCAGGATCTTTGGAAGGGTGAGTTGCACATCCGCCAAATGCCTCATTTGGATGTTTAATCAGTCACTGACACTATCTACAGATATGGTCGCTGCCGAGGAGCGCCGCATGGATGGCAAGAAGGCCCGCCAGGGCCAGAACTAAGTCACTCATTTTCCTGACAAATCAATACTTTGGGTTGTAAGATGTTGCACACAATCTCTCTTTTCGAAACCGAACTATATCAACCCATGGCATCATCGTCGGCCTAGCATCTCTAGTAACTTCCCCTCTATATATCACCAATATTGTGCGTGTTTTTCAAGTTACCACATGGCAACTACCGATTATTTTTGGTATAGTGTTGCAACTATCATCCGAAAATTATTCATTATTTCTTGAGACAGTCTTGTGTCTAATGACGGTCTTGTATCTGTGATATGGGACCCTGCAGATTCGAATTTTTCATATCATTCATTGTAATCACACTTTGCCACGGCGTTTACTGGTGGGAGTCATGATTTAGAGTTTTTGTTTTATTATTTTATTCCAGTTCGTTTTCTTTCAATATACACTTGATCAATACCTTGTGTGCATCACTGTGACTTATGACGTCATAGTCCGGGCATAATCCGGACCTGGAATTATCTTAGCCCCAACTAAATGCTCATGACGTCATATAAGCCTTGTTGTTCGGCCCAGCAATCAGAATCTTGACAACCTGTCCTTCCTTGACCTTCTTGAAAGCTTCTTCTGCCTTATCGAACGGAACAGTCTCAGAGATCAACAATTTGACATCAATCTTGCCGCTTCTTACTAGCTCAATAGCCAAATCGTAATCCCCGGCAGCATACCGGAAGCTCCCCTTCATCGTAACCTCCTTGATACACAAGGCCATGATCGGGAAATTGATATCCGCCTTGCCCATACCACCCTGAACGTAGATACCGCCGACCTTGACCACATGCTGTGCCGCCTGGATAGAAGGCTCCGCGCCCGAAGCATCAATGACAGCATCGGCACCCTCCGGCAACCCGCACTCTTCCTGCAACGACTGCGCGTTCTCCTCGGGCGATACTTTCTTTGACAAGTAGGTGTGCGTCGCCCCAATCTTCTTCGCCAACTCAAGCTTGCTCTCAATAATGTCTACACTGACAACCTTGGTGGCCCCATACGCCTTCGCCACTGCCGCACACAGCAACCCGATTGGACCTGCCCCCATCACAACCACTGACTGCCCTGGTTTGACATCAGCTTGCTTGGTAATATGTACTGCGGCCGCCAATGGTTCCATCATCGCCCCCTCCTGTAAATCAACCTCCTGCGGCAACTTATAACAAAAATGTGACGGTGCCCTCCAGAACCCCGTCAGCGTCCCGTCATGCGGCGGCGTCGCCGCAAATTTCATCTCGCGGCATAGGTTGTATTTTCCTGCTTTGCAGTAGTGACAGATATGGCATGGGTACCCAGGTTCGACGGCGACGCGGTCGCCGGGACGTAGCGAAGTTACAGAGGAGCCGACGGTGACAATGGTGCCGGCGGACTCGTGACCGAGGATCATGGGGTCATTGACGATGAAGGAGCCGATGCGGCCGTGGGCCCAGTAATGGATGTCGGAGCCGCAGATGCCGGTGTAGTCGATGCTGACGAGGACGTCGTTGGGGGATTCTAAGGTTGGGATGGGACGTTCAGCGTAGGTGACTTCGCCAGGGCTCTTGAGGATGAAGGAGAGGTTCTGAAGGGGTGTTAGTGGAATGTGTAGATCTATATTTGCGCTAGGAAACATACATTTTGACCGGTCGTCATTTTGGTGACGCAATAGGATGTGTAGCACAAAGATAATGGTTTTTATTTGGGTGAAATGTAAACTTTCGAAGACAAGTGCACACTTGAGTGAAACTGGTCGTCACTTGGCTTGCTGCTTTATATATTTAAACTGGAAAGTGTAAATATGTGGATGAGCCGCTGCGTTTCCCAGACTGGCAGCTACGTTTTATATCACGTTTGAACGGCGGTACTCCACCCAAGATGGTCACATGACCCGCGTTTCTATTCCGTCTCCATAAATCTCCTGTCACGGCCCCGCTATCCCGCATCACCTCATTGCACCGTACCTTAAGCATCTATATATATTTATCAACAGCAATTAATTTATCGGACATTCCCGTCGCAGCTGTTCCGCATCCGCCATCTCTATCATAACGGTACTTTGATGATCAGTGACATTGACTAGCAAGAACAATGTACTTGTTGGAAAATCTCCACATTTAGCGGTTGTAGGCGCGCCAATTATTGAAAAGTAGCTTACGCGGAAATCGGGCTGCCGGCGGGATCAGGCATGCGTTATTTGCGGGTGAAGGGGTCATGTGGCTAATATAATGTGGTTGATAATGCTGGAAGCGAAAACATAACGCAAGAGGGGTGGTAGTGATACAGGATTAACGGGGGAAATTGAAAGGGATATGATCGAGGAGGCGATGTTGGCGGGGTGGCAACACACAATCCTGTGGGGGTTTGATGGACAAGGGGCAATCGGAGCGGGGTGGCCGGAATGGGAAGGTAGGTTTGTGAAGGGTTAGGGCTTGTTGGGGTTAGTCTATTCTCTAGAGACGTAATGGATGTGTCAATGAGATTGAGTCTTGCTTATATCTTTATTTCGTGCCAGTTGTTGAGCACCGCATCATATTTTGTGCACACATAAAGTCCCGGGTTCATCTACCGATTTTTATCCTATCTACGAGCATACATCAATGGCCTACGGCAAAACTATTTACATGCAAGACTTATTGTCTATATCCATCATCATATAATAGTTCTAGACTCTATCAAAACTCATCACAAGCGCCAACCCAGCGCCCAGACCACCTTGAAAACCCCTACAACCCGCCTTGCAATATCATGGTTGTCTGACAGAACCATTGCCTTGGGTTTTGAGATTCAACTTACGGGGCTAGATGAGGGTTAGTATACGAATGAGTATGATGTCTTTTCTTCTCCAAACACACATATTCGAGATACCTTATACATTGCGGTCCCCCGAGGTTTGCATGACCAAAAAAAGCCAATATGACCACTTTTGAGGATTCAGACTGTCTATATCCATAACCAGCAATATCTATATATTACGAAGTGGTGACCCGAGGCTGTGGTTCACAGAGGATTGTGACTTGCTCCTGCACGAAGTGACGATCACCATTTTAGAGTTTCGTCAGAACTGAGAAACTATTTTGCCTATCTGGAGGGCTCTAGTTAACCGCTCACTTACATAGATATACCGCCCCCCCTATTACCACACCACTGGTAACTCCGCAAGCATTAGAATCAACATGCAGGTCAAAAGTACGGTACGACAGGTGATGGGGCGGGATTCAAGGGTTGTGGGTATTGTGGCCCAAGAAACCTTAGAGTTTGATATTAACAAGCATAATGTACCCAGTGGGTTCATGTCCAAAGTCAATAGTTGATGTACTTCCAGGTCTACCCAGTCTCTATATTGACTTGAAAAGTCCTACATCCTCCGGGAATAGGTACCTTTCCGATAGTTCCAGGCTCGGGTTCTGGACACCGCTATTCTGGACATTAGGGACGTTGCATCATTGTAACCAATCATATGTTCATGGATTCTACCAGTCAGAATTACAATCCGATCCCAATGGTCTAGTCCTGATGCCAAAAAAGTCCCCGAGTCTTGGTAACTCGGCCGGTTGTGGTCAAGTGACAAATGACAGGGAGCAACCGCTGCGTCGGGTCCTTGTTTAGACCTTGATTGTAGTTAAGCCAGAATTCTCGGTAAACTCATTTGTAGGCTCAGTTACGATACCCAGCTTCTGGCCTTGGCCGTGAGCAAATGAGTTGAAGAAATTGTGGCAATAGGACTTTGGAGCCGTATAGGGCAAGGTATCTGTGGTGTCTATAAATATGTGGAGTTCCTGGCCCTTTGGTAGTAATCGATTGTCTTGTTTTCACATTACTCGAATTTTTTGTCATTTCTGTCAGTCTTCCACTTTATAAAATCCTTGGGTGGTTCGCCTCTACAATGGTTACCCCAAAGGAGATTACCTCAGTAGGAGTCCCACTTCTCGACAAGTTTGACCTGCCACCATGGTGCCCATTTGGGACCAGATCCTGCGATCACCTGGTCCAGTTGAATGGCTATTTAATCTGTCTTAGTTTACCTCAGTTTGATATCCCAACGATTGGACAATCAGCAGGTTATTCCAATGTTGATCCAACTCATCCACTTGTCGGTATTGACCTGGAACCAGATTACCGTGATTCTTGCGATGGTGGCCTCGGTATAGTTCCTACAAGGTTCCAACCGAGAACGCTCAAGCAGCAGCAGTGGAATGACAACAACAACGAGGCCATAATTGAGAATTGTGAATTAGTGCTACAGAGATGTAAGTAGTTCAAGTCCCTTGAGTTACTCCAGTCTGTTAATTAACATAGAAGATTTAGTCAAAGCAATAGAACAACGCAAAAGACAAAGGAGGTAAGATATGCAGTTTATGCGATATGAGGATACGGAAACTAACAGGAAACAAGAATAATGGTTCTAGTGTGCAAGCAGGTTAGAATGGTGAAGCGTCGCAAAACGAAGAAGACTGATTCAAGTATACAGAGAGACGATGGCGAGAGTGATAGCCTATAAGAACTGCAGGCAAGATGTAGTTGAAGTTGAGACTAGCGCCACTAGATGGAATAGTAAATTTAGATATTATTTATATTTAATTACAAGAAACCATATCCCAACCAAGATACATTGATACATTGATTTAATTATCTCATCAAATATATCTTGTCTTGTTTTTGTCGCACTATAAGTAACTCTCAGTCTATCATTAGGGTTAGAATTCACCAGCTTCACGTGATTACATCATTACCCCCAGCTTTATCAAGCTCCATCACCAATTGATGCGCCACCAATGTACAACCCCACCACATCGCATCGCATCACAATCGCAAACAATCGCGCACCCATGCGCTTGCCTCCTTCTAACCCCACAACACCGGGCCTAATTCTAATGCTTGATTTCTCATTATAATCGCTGCATTCGCAGCTGTCCATTCATTTGATACCTGTCGACCTAACTAAACTGTCCTATCGCCGTTCTGCTGCATCTGAACTTATCGACGTCATCATCGTAATCCTAATTCGTTTACGCCAACCCTCGAATATCCCATAGTGGCTCATAATGTCCGATTTCCAGCCTGTCTTACTGCCGATAAACCGGAAGCTGCGCCATTTGAGGGGGATCTACATCCGAAATCTCACATTTCAAGCGCCAAAAGGGACAACGAATGACGATACCGCCATTTCCAGGACCACGGCTGCGACATCGCCGAAGAAGCAGGCGAAGCTTGGCCATGCTTGGTCATCGGATGACCTGAAGCGGAATATAAAGGGGAAGAAAAAGTGGGATGGGGAAGAACACTCGGCAGCGGAGCCAGTAGTGGAGACGAGACATGAGGGGCTGCAAAGGATGTTGGGGGAGAGATTAGGGGATTTGTTCTTTTCGGTGGAGGTTGAGGGGCAGGAGAAGCCAGTTTATATCAGTGAGATGATTGAAAAGAGATTGGTGAGTACTGTCGGATTGGAGGGTTGGTGACGGTACGAAGGCTAATGGATAGTAGAACTTCAACTTTCAATTTTTCGACCTACGGAACCAATCAGCGGTAATATCAAGGTCGCCGACTTGCACAATCAATCTTTATAGTCGGAAAGGCTTCACGCTAGGTTGGACACATCTACTCTCTGATACGGTAGACTTGCGATATCTATCTCCATTGCCATCTCTACAAAACCAACACTTTCCACACAATGCTCTCATATTCCACCTTACCGACGGGACAATGTACACATTTGGCGCGACACCGTCTCTACTCCCGCGACCACAGACCCATCCGCCAATACCAACCTCTTCATATCACGCGCTCATGAAGCTAGGTACTCTAGAATCTTCAATACACGACGCAGAAGAAACACAACGGGCCCTTTCGGATCAAATATCCACAATTCTCTCAACCAACCCGCCAAATCCACTGCCTCTTGCATGCGAACGAACAGACCTAGCCCAAAGCTATCTCCTCCAACAACGGAGAACCATACATACCTTACAACGAAAAAAGGCTAGCTTAACCGCCTCAATCACCGCCCGCCGCACCGCCATGGCCTCTGGCTATGAGGCACAAGGACGGACACAAGAAACATTAGATGCAGCTGTGCCCCGTCTCGCGCATTCAAAAAGCCTCCTTGTGACAACGCGTAATAATATCCGCGGACAACGCCGGCGCATCTGCGTAGATCTCGCCAACATCTTCAAAATTGAGCAGATTCCCAACGGGGTGCCACTTTCCTTTCAGATTCGGGGGATCCCGTTGCCGAACTCAGTGTTTGATGCTTCAATGGCGCGCAAGGGGCACGAGAATGAAGTATCGGCGGCGCTGGGCATGGCGGCTCATCTTATAGATTTGCTGCAGGTCTATCTGGCGGTCCCGCTACCGTATCCGGTACATCCTTTTGGATCGCGGGCATCGATATCGGATGAGATTTCGCTACTTCCCGAGGCAACGGGGCCAAAGACACGAAATCGCAAGTTTCCGCTATGGTTACCGCCGGGCGGATCAACAGCGTTGCAGTTCCGCTTTGACTATGCCTGGTTCCTGCTAAACAAAGATATCGAAATACTGTGTACAAGCCAAGGCCTGCGCATCGTCGACATCAGACACACGCTGCCGAATCTACAATATCTTTTATATGTCCTCTCTGCCGGGACGGACGAGATGCCCGAGCGGAAACGCGGGGGTATCCGCGGATTATGGTCAGGGCGGCGGGCAGAAAGCTCGGCGTCACTGGGCGACTTGAATATGTCTGATGGCAGCGAGACTCCACGGCGGGGCAGTTGGGACTTTGGCATGTTGGGGCGGAGAGATCTGAGGAGGGATGCGTTTAGGAATACGAGGAGGGTGGTTGAAGAGGAGGAGGGGATGGGGGAGGGGGGAGAAGAAGAAACAGGACAAGGCGGTAATCATAGAGAGCAGGTGGTGGGGAGTCTGGGGAGTGAGGGGGGGTTTGTTTTACCGTTTAGGGAGAGAAGGGTTAGTTTGAGGACAAAGGGGATGAAGAATAGGGGATAAGGGACTTCATGATGATGATGACACTGATGATGGTAATGATGCTTTTGCTTTATTCTAGACATTGCAGCCATAGATTGATTAATAATTATTCCTTTTGTTAGGTGGTATATTTTGTGTAGCCCTAACCCTACATGCATATTAATTTGACGTGCTGTCTTGTGCGCTCTACTACCGTCTTTGCGGAACCGGCGCTTGTCTCCCGTCAAATTTAACCCTCGCCTTCTGCCCCACCAGCACCCCGCGCCCCGCCAATCTACTTCGTTCTTTTTCCTTTTCCGCTTCAGCATCCCTATCCCTATCCCTCTCCCTCTCATCTACCCCATAGCTCCCCAGCCTTTTCGGTATCGCCCTCTCCACATACGGGAATTTCCTCCCCCCACTCCGATCCTGCTCTTCGAGTATGACCTCTTCCCTGACTTTCCGTGGCAGACACGCATGGTCGCAGCCGGCTTGTGGGCAGAAGCCACCAGAGAGTTCCTCGGGAGATTCCCCCTCTACGGTGGCCACGGGGTAATGCCAGGCCTGCAAACAGTTTGCGTGCCCGCCGTGTCCGCAGCCGTGGCAATACCACCAAGTAGTCAAAACAGGTTCCCCGGGGGCCCCCAGGGCCGTCGTGTGCTTGGGGTCGAGTCCGCGGGTGGCCTCGTTTAGTAAGTCAGCGACGACGTGCCGGTGTTTGCAGACGGCGCAGGGGTCGAGGGTGCGGTGGCAACGGTCGCAAGTCCAGAGGGCCGAGGGGCCTCTGGATCGGTCGATTTCGCGGGGCTTTTGGCAGAAGGGGCAGAGGAAGTGAACGGTGGAGTCCTTTTGGGCGGCAGTGAAGATGGAGGGGTAGTTGGCAGCGAATCCGGGGAGGCCGGAGACCCAGTTTTCGGTGCAGAGGTTGCGGAGTTGCGCGGCTTCGATATGATGACGCATGGAGAGGAGTCTTGCGTGGTGGGTTCGGAGAATGGCCTCGGTATGAAGTGGGTCGATAATCGATGGGGGCACCAAAGGGGCTAGCAGGAGGATAATGGCGGCGGCAGTCACTGGGGACTTGCGAGTTTCGTAAGCAAGAGTAGATGAAATGATGGCATAGGGGTCGATTGGCGGCTGTGCTGAGGGATCCCGGTAGCCGAGGGTGTCACTGGCGGTGGTGTGGACAATGGGGAATGGGAAGGGCGGATCTTCAGCCCAGGGAAGATAGTCGTAGTCGATGATTGTTGCCGAGGAGGAAGTCATTGCCTTCTCAAGCGGAGTCAAGATTGGCACGTTGAGCTTTGGGAGCACTGGTTGTCGAGTTGTGAGTGTCATTTCAATAGTGTCTGCTTCTGACGGGGCATACTCCCTCGATTCTGATACCAACATACGCCCTGTAGTAACCCGAGACCCGGTAAAGTCCTCTTCCGGTGACTCTCCACTTTGATTCATCCCCCAATTCTTCAGCTCTCTGCCCCTCTCCTCTATTAGTGACCCAATCTTACTTTCATCGCCATCCTTCCGTATCGGCACCGAAAGTCCCGCATAATTCCTAGTCAAATTGTTGGAACTCACAGTGCAGCCGAGGATTCCTATGGAATCGGAGCCACCACCAGCAGTAAGGCCTTCGCCAGGGGCACCGAAGAAATCATAGCCTTCGGTATTTGTATGGGTGCCCGAGCTCTGGTGACCAGCTGCGGATAGGGTGTGGGAATGAGATGGTACATACGGGTGGCTCTGGGGACTTCCGCTAAGCGGCGGATGATTAAGACAAATTAGGCCGCCACCTCCGGATGACACAGATGCCGATGTTATAGGGCACGGCAAAGCTAATCCATGCGATGACGCCTCCGGCACCGGTGACAACGGTGTCCCTGATATCGCGGCATGTTCATTGCTCTTAAGATCCGAAACAGCCCCCATACCTGGCGTTGTCATAGCTGACGTATTCTCAATCTCTTCCGATAACAAAGACCTTGCCGAAGTCCTCGACCCCGACTGTCTCCCCGCACCACTACCATCCGGAAACAAGGAATTCCTTGGATTTCCTGGCTCCAAACTCTCCCTGCCCTGCAGATTCTCCCCTGACTTAGCCGACTGGACAGACTTTCCCGATGCCGCCGCCGCAACATTTGCCTTGGAGATGATGCGGCGTTCCTGCGACATGCGGGTTTGAAAGTGGTACTCGGCACGGGTTTCAAGGAGGATCTGTACGACGTGGCGGAGGATGAGCCAGGATTGGGCGAGGCGGAACAGACCAGCACTTTGGGCGACGGTGGCGTAGTCAGCGAGGATAGCGGCGATTCGTTCATTGAGCGGCGGGGGGTCATCGCCCTTGGCCGGGAGTCCGTTTTGGAGACTTGTGAGATAGCGGAAGGTTAGGTACCGGTACATGTCCGGCTCGGTCCGGGCTGGTGTTGGTGCATAGGCCATGCCCTGAGTCAATGTGAATTCCCCAGTGGCTTGCATTGACTCTTCTAACGTCATGGCCTGCGTGTCTTGATGTGGTGACGTCATCAGCTTGTACGGCTGACCATCGCTGTGACTGTTGGTTCCCACCGGCGTCACGCCCGAACTACCTCCTCTGATGCTCCCCCTTCTTGCCTTGCCCAATGTCGGCGCCCTCGGATTCAAAAACGTCCCTGTTAGATCCTCATCGGAGTCGGACCTCCCAATGCTCATCATCGGCGTTTGCTTCGGACTCAATCCCATTGACTGTGCCCCACTCTTCTTCTCTCCGGGACTCATCCGCATCTTATTAACACCCGGCGCCCGCTTATCCAGAAACATCATCATCTCCCCCTTCGGCGCAAAGGCAAATGCACTCATCGACTGGCGATCGAGGACTCTCGGAGCAAATGCCACATCGCATTGCTGCAACGTGCCGTCCTGCCCCGCCGCCCACAAGACATCCTGATCCCGCCATAACAAGGCCGTTGGCGCCGAATCGAACCGTTCGACAATCTTGTACGGTAACGTCGGCCTTCCAAGATCCCAGATATGCACCATGCTTCGGCCGTGTCGCCGTTGACTACTAGCATCGTACGTCACAGCAATCTGCGTGGCGCGCCGTCCTTGGTCTGTCGCTGACCAGAGACTCGGACGCCAGAGCGCCTGGCCAATAGGCGCTGGGCAGTGAATGGCCCACTTTGGCCGCTGCCGTTTGTCAGTACTGTGCATATCCCACACATGGAGCTTATTGTCCATGCCGCCCGATAGCAGATGAACCCCGTCCGGATGCCACGAGATCGACGAGCAAGCCCCTTCATGAGCGTTGATCCGCATCCTCGGCACAGCATTCGTAGCCCTCATATCCGCCTTGAAGATCGTCCCCGACTCCGTGGCAAACGCAAAATCGAATCCGTCCCGCGGTGACCACCGAATGCTCCGGATACTCTCCGAATGGCCTTGGATCCGTCTTGACAGATTCAATTGGAAATTCGGTCGATCTCTTGTCGGCGTTGATGGCGTCCGGACGTCCCAGACTCTGACGATTCCGTCTTGACTCCCGGAAAGCACCCAGCTCCGCCGATGCGGCGAGACATCCAGTGCCGTCACCTGCCGTGTATTATCGTGAAAGAACTGCGGCGCAAAGACCTGATTTGCCCTCGATGCCACCAGATCATAATAGTAAATCTTCCCACTTGCACACGCCGTGAACACAGACGAGTTATCAAACCACTTGACGTCCTGAATCGATAGTTGGTCCGAAATCGCACTCCCCTTACCCCCCTTCATCGACGTAATCATCCCCCGCAAATCCACATCATCCGAAAACGCCGTCCGGTCTACCCGGATAGTCCGCAATATATGCCGCCCACTCATTGCCAAAAACCTCCCATCTGGTGACGCATCAATGTTCAATATTGGTGCCGCTGCTACGTATGTTGCATCCTGTGCATGCTTCGTCAGCCTTGGCGCCGCCAGCTGGCCCCGTGCCAGCTCGAGGGAGCTCTCGGTTGACCCGTTAGACCCGGAGATGACGGGCAGGTCAGACGGGGAAGTGGTGGAGGATGGGGAGGTGGTGGGCGCGGCGGAGTCAAGGGCAACGCTGCTGGTGCCGCGGCCGAGGAGTTTGCGCATGATGTTGCTGTCGCGGGAGTACATTATGTGTGGTTAGCGGGGGGGTGGAGGCATGGTTAATGAGGGGCTGTGATGAGGATGGAGCGAACTGAGGTGAAGTGAGATGAGGTGAGGTTGAACGAGCGGATGAGGGTTTGTTAGGATCTTGGTGATGACGATTGGTTTCGCGTTGGCACTTCTCCAGCCGTGATGATAAGCAATTTGAACAATAGTTAAATATAAAAGACAACAGTATTACAGTTAATAAAATTGAGAATATAACAATTATCTTCACTTAATAGGATATAGCCTTGCTCATTGCTGAACCTGATATTGACTTTCATCCCTGCCGGATTAAGCATTTTGGCCTGTGCCTCGGTAAGCACCTGCCATTCCCACAAAACCTATGCTCCTCACTGAGATGACTAAGCGCTTTGATCTGAACGTTGCACAGCATCATTCAATTCATTTGAAATGTCATAGAATAATCATTAATTCATAATTTTTGTATTCCCCCCCCCATCTCACGTCATCATCGCCTTCATAAACTCCCCCAAAACCACCACCGATGGATTTTCCCCGGGCACTTCCGGCGGCCCCCAACCCCCGCCCATCAACCCCCCGACTGCTTCCTGCGCTGACCTCACCGAATACTCCATCGTAAACGCCACATCCCTTTCCATTTCTACAAACTGGCCTAAGAGCCCCAGATTCCCACTGCTATCCGGGACAACTTTGGGTCGATCGCCTTCCTCCTTTGCTAGCAACGGAGCCCCCGTTAGCGGCATCATGACGGGAATAGTAATGGCAGAGGAAAGGATGGAGGATGCTAGGGATCCCGTGATGCCCATGTGTCCAAGGACCTCGGTGAGAAGTTCGCTGCCGCTGCAGTGGTCCATTGACTTCTTAACAAAGATGCCGAGTTGGTCGGGAAACAGTCCGTAGCCCCACATGACCCGTGTATTGGGGTGTTGTTCCTCGAAGTAGAGTTGTTTAGGCAGAGATATCGAAAGCATCCAGGGACAATCTCTGAAGGTCAGAAGCGGACATGATCCACCGGTATATTCGAGTACTTTATCGAAGAATCGAGTGTCTTGACAAAAGGTTGTGGTAAAAGCAAGCCATGAGGATCGCGAAGTATCCGTACAGAATGCTAAAGGATTCCCAAGGGCACTAGGATCCGGACAGGAAGAGATGAGGCGAGACCAAAGGGACCACGCAGGGCCGTAGTAGTTTAGTGGGTCCGAGGTGGATGGAAGCGATGGCGGTGAAGTGTTTGTACCGGCTGTTATACCAGAGGCAACAGATCCGAGGGTGACAAGTAAAATGTCTGTGTAGAACAAACTGTAGCTTTTTGATATGGGCAAATTGTTGTCGTCCGACTGCTTTTGTGTGGTGATGATTTCCGAAGCGTAGAATTTGTCACCATCCGTTACAAACCGGACGTCATCTACTGTAGTTCCTATCACTCGTCAGTATCTCTCTTCTTACAAACACTCTAGCATCTCCAGAACTCACCCGTGACAAAATCCACCCCCTTCTCCCGCAGCCACTCTACCACTGGCCCCACAATCTCTAACCCCTCATTCCTCGCCCCCCCTCCTAATCCCTTCCCCGACGCCAATCCCGGTACATCCTCCAGAAATCTCCTCAAATATCTCCTAAACTCCACAGCCCCATGCCATGGATGAAATACATACGTACTTGACCACAAATCCCAAAAGACTGTCTCGAAAAAAGACGGGTCAAAGTGCTCCTGGACTTCGCTGTGCGCAAAGGTGGATTCGGGGGACATGACAAAGCGGGTCAGGGAGACCTGATGAGTGGGCGAAAGAGAGAGGGATGTCAGTAGAATTGGCTCGGGGCCTGAAGTGGTCGTCGCGGACATGCGGATTATGGGGGTATCGGAGGTCATTTGCTGGGTTTTGACTTCAGATAGTTTCCGGAGATAATCGGCAAGTGTTTCCTGTGGCTGAGATGAAGCTTCCGCAATTTTGTCTTCCTCTATTTGTTCCCATTCTTCATCATCTCGCTTTTCGACCCGGGCCTCCGGACTCGGTATGCGCTTCAGCATTTCCTCGAGACAGCAGTACGAGCCTCGGATTTTCCTGGCTGCCTTGATTATGTAGCCATCCTGTTCGCTTCTTTCCCTTGACGATACTAAACATCCACCGGCTATCTCTGCTGAATCAAAGATGTGAATGCTCCCCGGGGGAACATCAAAGTCTGCAATAAGGTGAACTGCCGCTGCCAACGAGGCAATACCTGCGCCGACCAGATAGACCTGAGTCTCTTTCGGATCCCTCAGCATCATAAGGCAGCATTACAAACAAAAACAAACATTGAAAGTATCAAACTATCAATTTCATCAATGTCAATATCAACACTCCCTTCAAACTTAACTTTTTCCATTTATAAAAAACAACCTCGAAACCCCTCCCCACGTGACTTCCCTATCCTCATAAGGACAATAGAATCCGAATAATGAATTGAAAGGACATCATTCGTGCAACCTTGGGTCGTACGATGTTTTTGTGGGGGGACGGGGGCTAATGGCGGGGAACAGGGGAGGTGATGTCATTGTGTCATTGAGGACTGAAGTCAAGTTGCGAAAGTTGTGAAGGATATCATTATTAGTCACATAACATAGATTAGTGGTTTTTGAAGTGATTGGTGTTACTCGTGTTACTCAGGGACCAAGGTATCTATCTTGTATTACTATACGTTTCTAGAACCTTACGCTTAACATGTCAATATTCCGGTCCAGAAAATCAGAAAAACATGTAGAAACATCATACCTTCTTGACTAACCTCTCGCTTCTCTTCACCAACTTTCCTAACAGTTTCATGCTCCGTGTACGGCTCATAAAATGAATTTTGGCCACCAGAGTCCACAATCCTCAGTATCTATGAACTAAAACACAATCCCGCATTTTTTAATGACGTTATTAACTGTATGGTGGTTACCTCGATCTGAATATATACTATATAAAATGTAATACCCATTCTACTTATGGGTTTACGGCAACTGTAATAAATCAAGACAATTAGCCTTCATAGCTCAGTTGGCAGAGCGCGACACTAGTAATGTCGAGGTCAGCGGTTCAAATCCGCTTGAAGGCATTTCTTCTTGCCTTTGCAGTATTTACTCTGCACGGATATTTTTTTGTTGTGGTTAATTTAAAAAGCTTCGCATTTTTAATTACCTCTGCTAACTCATCGATGTTAGTGCTCTTTGGTAGGGTCAATAATGTTAATATTCACAAGCGTCAAACCCCAATAAAACACAGACCGATAATGGTAAAAGGAACATTCAAACATGCACGTTTCTCTCCAAGTTACAACCACCAGGAAGCACACTCTAGTACAGTTACCGACAGCTGCATGAAGACATCTTGATCCAATTGATCCAATATATCACTACGTTCCTTGGCGGGTGTTGCGCGTAATTGGTGTAGTGGTAACATTAATCGTTGCCATCAGGTAATGATTTCGATTAGCCCTGGGTTCGATTCCCAGATTACGCAGTTATGTTTTTTTTTGTTTTTTTATATAGCGATTTGTGCAGATCTCAATGTTTTGTGGGTGTCACGGGGAATGGTTTTGTTTCATAATGGCCGAGGTAGAAACCAAGACAACAGGCAAGTTGGGCTTTGGACAATAGTGGAGTTATGATTTTTTTTTTGCCCTTGAGAACGAGTTTCTTAAACCCAATAACAGTTCTCAGGCCAACGTCTTTATTCTAAAGGACTTTTTCCTTTTACACGTATATCAACATATGCAAAACGCCACGAAAGGTCATGATAAATCGTACAGCAATTCCGATTCAAACGGTCTATAAGCAACATGACACCATATTTTGATCTCGATACTGGACTATCACTTTTGTGGTGGCCCTCATTATCATAGGAACAGTTATGTCCTGTATTCATGTGTTGTGATCCGGTAAAAGAGCAACCATAACCCATAATTCAACCTAGAAGGCAATAACACCAAGAACCTAAAGAAAAATGACTAAGCAAATGCTAAACAGACCTGCTAGAAAAGGAAAAGACCATCAAGGCCGGACCAGTGTAGGCTTTTTCTGTCGACTATAGAATCCTTACCCCGTTTTTTGTGTTCCCCAGTGAAATATCCAAAGAGAAAAACCATAATCCCAACATATCCATCCGTTCAAAAATATACAAGGATAGTGTCTATTTTGTTCATATGCTTTTACTTCTCTTTTTTTATTAGTATGCCCATTGCGGCTCTATCATCCCCTATCTATTAAACCACCCGATTGAAAAGCCCCATCAGCATAGCAGAAACCTTTCTAGCCCATAGCCATGACCATGGACCGATGATGATCCCAAACAATGCTTCCTAAGCTTCCCAACAGTAGCAACAGCGGAGACGACAGAGATAGACACCTCCGGAGAAGCAGAAACACCGGCAGACAGATCCAGTTACGAACATCCACCAGTGCCCCGTCCTCAGAGCATTTACCGGTAGCGCCAGAGGGACAGGGTATTGTGTCTCTTCCAGGTCTTTCTGCGACCGGCGCGGGTCTTGTTGTACTTGTGACCCTTGTTGAGACCACGGGAGCGTTTGCCGGTGGAGGTAAGACCACGAGCCTCACGATGCTTGTGGACAGGGGCAACGATCCAATTGATGCGGGCGTCCTGGCGGATGGCCTTATGCTGGGGGTCGACCAGAATGACCTCGAAATACTTGTAGGTGGAGTCCTGGTTGATCCAATAGGAGTTCAGAACACGCAGGTTAGCGCAGCGGCGGCCAACACGCTCCTCAGCGGTGGCACGGAGGGAGCGCTGGTATTTGAGCTGGTTAACACCGTGGTTGGTGGGCTTGCCTGGAGGAGAGTTAGTAATCTAAGCTGGGAACAATGCGGGGAATAGCAAGTACATACCGTAGGTGGCACCCTTGGGAACGGGCTTCTTGCGGCCACCACGGCGGACACGGACACGGTAGATGACGTAGCCCTGCTTGGCCTTGTAACCAAGACGACGGGCCTTGTCGGGGCGCGAGGGGCGGGAAGCGCGGTGGATAACGTTCAGTTGACGCAGCTATATTGATGCACTCTCAGCATAATGTTCAACGAGTGTATAGCAAGGATGAAGGGACATGTAACTATAAACCGGTAGCTCCCCAAGTCGTCCTTTCGGCAACCAAAGATTCATCTTGCATAATATCTCACTTTTTCAGAGATAACCAAGACGTCAAACCAGTTACCGATGACATGGTCCACATGCCGGCCGTGGTATACAGTCCAAGAGCATCCACATAATGGTTTCACGGTTGTATTGGACTCGGACCGAGTTGTGATTTTATCGTACCTCCCAGCAGCGGACACGGTTGAGGAAGCGGATGACATCCGACTGCTTACGCTTCTGAATCTCTTCGACGTACTTAAGGGCACCCATTTTGACTTAAGAGAGGATGATTAGTATGGATAACAAAGGTGAAGAATTGACCGAATTCGCATATAGTAAGTGGCAGTTGTCAGTTGCTGCTCAAGCCGACGGGAGCTTCGAAAGCTTGCTGAGAAAATGATTGTTCGGTAACCATAAATTTGAGTCACAAAGACAACTACTACTTCCTCATCACGGGAAAGATTCAGTCCATCATAGAGTCAGTGTCAACATACCTGATTATACGGGCCAAGAAAGAGACCTTTGGTTGACATAGAAAAAAGGTGATAGTCAGAGAGGAGTAGGAATTTCCGGTAAACATAAGTTGATTCAAAATTCGAATTTTTGGTGGTGGCATTTGTGGGTTTCCCTGCAGGATTTGTGTGGCGTACGCATTAGGGCCGACCAACAAAGTGGAGTTTTGTGGCACTTATAATGTAAAACCCCACAGAAAAAAGTGTAACCCGATAATTTTTAACAACAGGAGAGGGGGGATTTTCTTCGAATTATCCCTGACCTAGTCAATTGAGTATATTAGTCACTTGCAAGGGTCTAGACATGTTTCGTGTAACAAGGAAGAGGTACAATAGAATTAATCCAACATCAACATTACTATGAACCACCTCCGGTAATGGCAGCGATATTATTCAACGCTTCCCACAACCCCCACACCACCTGACCCCACGCCTTCTTCTGCAACTGATCAAGACTATCTGGGAAAAGAATTTGGGCTACCTCGGTTTCCTTAGGATCCAATATCCTCATTAAGTTCTTGTACGCTGTTCCGGGCTTAGTCTCAGCGGACAGATGAACCTGGATGATTTTCTCAGCGACAGTTTCACCGAGTGAAAGCAACTCCTCCACCTCATTCCAATCTTGTTCCCACCGTTGACTCGGCATTGTGAGGTTATGATCCTCGACAGATTTGGATATGTCAGCATACAACTGAATTAGTTCATGCTCTTCCTTTAACAGTTGCTCCCATTCGGCGTGGGCCAAATGTAATCCGATCTTGGGTGGTGCTGTGACGATGGGGAGCTCTTGGAGACGTTTGGATATAGTGTTCTTGACTTTCTGTTCTTTAGTAGCACTGATCTGACGGTTAGCAACGGCCAACGACCACATATTGACAACATAACTCACATCTTGAGGCTCTCTTCTTGGAGCTTTGCCAGAATTTCATTGTTATGCTTCTTGAACGAAGATTCTGCTTCACGGATACTCTTCTTTGCTTGTTGCCTAGCCTTTTTTGATTGATTGCCCTGAAAGCTAGCCATGAGCATTCCAGATCTGTAACATGTTAACGGATGTCCTGCCTCCGTGATTAACTTTGACTTACAACCCTCCGATACTGTCTGTGTTGTTGTAAGATATCTTCGCTTTCTTTGATGCTCTCATGTCTGTCGATACCTTCCCACCGAACCCAAAACTACCATCAAGTAATTGTGACAATAAATTCATTGGGTCATCACCATGTTGTTTTGGCTGCTTCTTCTGCGGAGGAGGTAGAGCTTTGGAAGTGTCCCGTGTTTGCTTCTGGTGTGTTCCTGGACTCTTTTGTGAAACAGCCTCTTTGATAGTTTTAGCAGTATTAATAACCGGAGATGACGAGAGGCTAAAGTCCATTGTAGACGGTGAAACTACAGAAGCTTTAAATGGATGTAAGCTAAAGTCAGATATACTTCCTAATGAATCATCACGTGTAAGACTTATGGCAGATGTAATTGCCTGGTCGGGTGTCTTCGTTTCTGTTAATGGGATTCTAGGTTGCGGAATAGATGGGGGAGGAGGGGGCGGGATGACGGTGCGCAACTTATTCGAGGCTGCAGGTGGAAAGCTGGTCGAGACGGGATCACCCACAACTAGAGGCACGGATAAAGGTAAGACCAATTGTTTACGAGGTGAAGGACGAAGGATCGAAGACAAGATAACTTGCTGGTCATCTTCGATATTAGTTTTGTTGGGAATTTTGTGCAAAACTCCTGAGTTGATAGCCGATTTTTCAAAACTCTGATCCGTTGGTTGCTTAGGATGTTCCGGCATGTGCTTTCTAATCTCTATTTCCGTTTTAGTGTCCTTGTGTTTGACTCGAGACCGTCGTGCCTTCTTGGATGGAAAAAATTCCTCGTCCTCATCTTCTTCATCATAATCTACCTCGTCTTTATCGCTGGAATCCTCGTCACTGGAGATTATAACAGGATTTGCCAGAGCAACACGCTTAGCTTGACGTTCACGAGGTACACTAGGCGCTCCATTCCGAAGAATATTGGCGGCATCCTGGTGGCTCACGCTGGCATCGTCAAGCTGCCGCTTCTCCTCATCTGACTTGCGCTTGGTCTCTTGAATTAATCTTGAGATATTTGGCTTAGAGAGAGCTGATGGCTCCTCTCCCAACTTAGCACACAAGGGAGAAAACTTTGAAGTACGAGCTGACGATCGGGCATTGAAATCTTTCAGGGCCAAAGGGGGCCTGGTTACGATTCTCGATTGTTTGTCCTTGTCTGACCTCTTTGTTACAGATTTGAGTCCCGGCTTTAACTCGATTGTGGTCATGGGCTTGGCAGGGCTTGATGGCACAGAGTAAATGTGGTCACCCTCTGTACCCACCAGCCCCCCTTTTGTCCCAGCGACTTTCTTTGGAGATGCCAACTCATCTAGCTGTCTGCGTCTATAAGTACGAATCGTTGGAGAGCGCAAGTTCGTTTGTCGTTTACCCCGATAAGTTTCGCCTGGAATGGCACGAATATCATGGGCCAAGGCGCTGCTTTGTGTAGTGCTGGGTTTGAACTCTTCATCTGAATGCTGTGGGGCTGAATCTTGCGCAGAGCTCCGTTCAGAAATCCGGGGTGAAAAGAAATTGCGAACTTCGGGGTCGAGACGAATTCTACTCTGAAATTTCTTACTCGGAGTTTCTAGGGTTTCTGTCACAGATTTTTGAATTCCCCTTTTCAGTGGACTATCCGTGACAATCTCCCCAGGACTGGGCGGCGGGAACTGAGCCCCCGTTGTTAGAGCTGTGATGTCGTTGATCGGAAGATCATAGGGTGAAGTAGAAGATTCAGAGGTATGAGTGTATTTGTTGGTAGATGACTTGGGCGGTGATGGCGGAAGCATTGGAGTATCAGCTTTTCGTCTCATCATAGCCGAAGAATTAACAGTAACTCCAGAGCGAGATGTCGAGGTCGCTGGTGTCTTCTTGGATGAAGAATTACGTCCAGAACGCTTCACTGAGGATGAAGGCGGGCTTATCTCGGTTCCTGGCGGCTTCCGACCAAGCAATCGTGCAAGCTCTGTGCATAAGAGTGTCAGTTAGTGATATATCCCTTGTACTGTGATACATTATACTTACCAGCTGTTTTTCTCTTTGGTTTCTGTCTAGGTGCCATGGTAATAAAGATTGCAATGGGAGCTGGACAAAGGTAACTTGATGATAGCAATGAGGTCAACTGTTGCGATATGGTGAATCATGTGATTTTACAAATCGCAAAAATCAAATTCAGAGGCTGGACTTTACTCGCACAATTTCACACAGCTTCCCAGAGTTGTCTAACGTTAAACTTTTAAGGGAAGTTGCATCTTATTTTTCCTAATTAGGTAGTCGCTTACATCTACACTTGCTCTTACACACAGACCCTACATGAATGTTAACCCTACCATAAACGATGAAAAAAAGGATACGATAATGACTATAAAAAAGCATATTGCATATATAGATTAAAAGTAAACCAGTGCATCAAATAAGTAATTCATCAGCAACAGAAGAAGAAGGAGTCTCGTAAAGATCCATATCCTCGCTGTAGACACCTGTCTTCACCACAAAACTGATAGCAATGCAGACACCCAAGAAAATGGCCAGAATAGCGAAGACAGCATTGGGGAAAGTCTCGATGGTCATGGAATAAACTGTGCTAAAAACGAACGTGAGAACAAATCTTGAGCCTGCTTGAAGGAGGCCAACGGCACCCAGAAGTTGACCGACTTGTTCACTAGCAACGTGCTTCGAGGCAGCACCTTGAGTTGACGCGCCGCAGAGACCACCGAAAGCGGTGATGATACCAGACGCAAGGAACATGGCACCGGAAGTCGCAGAAAAATAACCTAGCATGCCGACCATGTCGAATATGAGGGCGATGCGAATTATGAGAGTGTCTAGATAGTCAGCACCCTTCGATCCGTGCTCAATTTGTTTGAGGACGTCATCTGCAGTTATAGTTTCTGTAGCCAAGGCCTCGGCTTGTCTTCTAGCTGGACGGATCCTAAAGAAGTAATTGAGTGCAGGACCAATAACGATCAAGATTAATGATCGTACTGTTGATACAGTTGAAAGGAACTTTGAGGTCTCAAGAGTAGTCCAGTTGAAGACGTAACCACTGTACAAGAGAAGCGTAGTTCCAAGAGCCATGCCAGCACCAAGAACGACAGTATCGATTACTGCAAGGGCCACAAGATTTTGTCTGAGATGTGGATTAGAAGGCCACAGGATGCGAAGCGGTTCTAGTGGGTTTTGGCGTGACATCCAAGAAAGACCAGAGTCTTTGAGGCGTGACTCATCAATCCGGTGTTTTTCTCGGGCAGCTTGTTGCCGAGATGCAGACAGAGACTCTGGAATGATGAAAGTTACGACGATGACATAGCTCAGATGACAAACAAGAGCAACATAGAAGATGGACATCAAGATTCCCGTGGCTTTGATAAAATAGGCGGCTAGGACAGGACCCAGAGCCATACCGATGTTTAGACACGCATGCAGATACCCAATGGCAACACCACGCTTTGATGGCGGGGTACAATCGCTAGTATAAGAGTGACTGAGGATGCTCCCAGCCGTATAGGAGCCCGCGATACCATCGAAAAAGGCACCGAGAATTAACCAACGATAATGAATGGTATCAGGAAATTTAGCACAGAAGATGGCAACAATCTCAGCCATAACACCGCCCATTGAGGCAATGCCCAGAAACTTGCGCCTACCATAGCGATCAGAGAGTTTCCCAAGACGAGGAGCGGCGACGGCACTCAATACCCCGGTAGTGCCCGTGCAAATGGCCATGAACTCGCTAACAGCCTTTTGGATCTCAGGAACATGGCACTGGGGATTCTCAGCACCGAGGATGACAGGCGTGAAAATGAAGGTGGGGTCAAGGATTGCCCGTTCAGCGAGATGACGCCGACAGACCAAGCTCAACATACTACGAGGGCCACGGATTAGAAATAAAGGAATAAAAGGCCAGGGATGTTGTGACCTACAGATTGATCTTGGGAACGATGGTACCTCCAAAGGCCAGGGTGAATAAAAAGAAAGGAGGTATAAGCCAGAAGATCTGACATGAGTTAGCTGCATGCATCTGATTTCTGCATCTGATTAACTACATACTGAAGGCCTGCGATACCAAGGCAGGTTCTTAAAGTCGTCAAACCCAGCCCAAGTTTCTTTCCGGATCTGAGTCTCCGAGACCAGAAGTCGTGTCGTTTCAGACACGGCGGTCTCTGGCGTGTGATTAGTCGCCATTGTTTCTAGCGATTGGCTTTCGATAGAGAGCGACGCGTTGTAGAATTGTAAATAGGTCTCAGTCAAGCGCAAATCACAAAAAAAAAAGGGCCCCACCCGGACTTGAGTTGGCGGGATCGCGCTGAGGGCCAATGACTATTAGCCTGGCCAACGAGGTGGATTGATGTCAAAAAAACTTGCTTGATAAATAACGACTAGTTATTGTATGCCATTATATGAAGTATATATAAATTTATTGAAAATGAGAAAGCGAGACAACTAGAAGTTAAATGACCCAGGCGGACTTGCGCCTTGACTTCTCACCAATTAGTTTTGGATTGGTAATAATCTAGTTAAGCTATTTATTATGTAGTTGATAAATACGACGGGCGAGGAAGCACAAACCCGACCCAAGTATATTATCCCCCAAGCTGATAGGACAGTTCATCAGGTACAACTACCACAGCTAGGAGCGGGACAATGTGATTTAACTCAAGGATTGGTGCATAGATAAATAGCATATAGAGGTTCCAATCGGTCGGACTTTTTGTGAGAAAAGAGCTTAGACGACCAATCGGACTACCGAAATACTCAATTCTAAGTATGCAAAGCGGCCTGATATGATATTAGCTGCAATATCATGGAATTACTTCTGATAAGGACGTGTCAAAGATTCAATCATAATGCAACGGGAACCAAAACGGCAGGTGCCGTGACAGGATAAGCGGGGGTATTAGACACCAGGGTGCATGCAAATCGATTCGGACTTTGAGAAAAGGATTCACGCAAGATTCAGACTGAGTTGTGAGCTTTGTTGTGGTGATTCTGAACAAAAATCACACTTATGTCCCGTGCAGATGGATTAATGAATGAAGATTAGTTGTCTGGAGGTTTATGTTGAGGTTAATAGACCATGATTCACTAGAAACATGACAATATCGGAAGTCTTGGTGCAACCATCTAGCAACACACAAATCAGACAGGATGAGGCAATATTCAGGAGTTCAAAGCAACAAATAGAATTATTTCGCAAAGTATTTGTTGTTTATAGCTTAATATATATACCTTCTTTGGTCCACAACCTGCAAAATACATCTCCCAATTCCAAGAATTGACAGGGATTTCCATTCGTGGCCCATTTTAAAGTTGTAATACGACTGCAGTCTCAAGCGCGTTAATCGTCAAAATTCATGAAAGCATTTTGTTCTCAGCCTTGTGATACTAGTGGAAATTCGACACTGACGGCCATATAGTGTCGCAACACTCATTACTACCTCGACCTTTCTGACTTCAACACGCAAACCAGTCGCCTCGAATTACATTCTTGTTCGGAATACGTTTATTTGCCCAACATGGCTGTCGTCAAAGGTGGTGTCTGGACTAATATCGAGGATGAAATACTCAAGGCCGCCATCTCCAAGTACGGTCTGAACCAATGGGCTCGAGTCTCCTCTCTCCTCGCTCGTAAGACTCCGAAGCAATGCAAAGCCCGTTGGAACGAATGGCTCGATCCCAGTATCCGCAAAACCGAATGGAGCCGTGACGAAGACGAGAGACTCCTCCACCTCGCGAAGCTCCTTCCCACGCAATGGCGCACTATCGCTGAGAATGTTGGCCGCACTGCCAACCAATGTCTTGAGCGGTATCAGAAGCTTCTTGATGAAGCTGAATCCCGAGAGGGCTTGGGACTTATTGGTCCTGAGGGTGGGGAGACGCAAGCTCCAAGTGCCGACGATGTGCGCAGAATACGACCCGGCGAGATCGACCCTGACCCGGAAACGAAGCCCGCGAAACCCGATACGATTGACTTGGACGAGGATGAGAAGGAGATGTTGAGTGAGGCTCGCGCCCGTCTTGCCAACACCCAAGGTAAAAAGGCGAAGCGCAAAGCCCGTGAACGTCAACAAGAAGAGTCCCGTCGTCTGGCAACCTTGCAGAAACGCCGTGAGCTAAAGACGGCCGGTATCAATGTCAAGGTTGTTACTCGCAAGAAGGGCCAGATGGATTACAATGCCGACATTCCTTTTGAGAGAAAACCCGCGGTTGGTTTCTACGATACAAGCGAAGAGAACGCCCGCAATGAGCGGGAGCGTGCTAATTTTGACCCCAAGAAGCACCAACTCGCCAGTGCTAAGCGGAAGGGCGACGAAGAGGAAGAAGAAGCCAACAAGAAGCGTCGCAAGAATGAGAAGAAGGACGGGCCTTCACTGTCGAATGCAGCGATTCAAGCGGGCAAGTTGCAGCGAATCAGAGAAGCTGAACAGAGTAGTAAACGGAGACCTCTCAACCTGCCTGCACCGCAATTGGGCGACAGTGAGATGGAGGATATCGTTAAGCTGGGTAAGATCGGCGAGAGGGCCACCATGATGGCCAAAAGTAGTGACAACGATGCGACTCGTGGTCTTGTTGGTGACTATGCCAAGCTCAACAATAACCAGCCGATCCGTACCCCGCGTGTTGCACAAGAAGACGATCACATTGCCAATGAAATTCGCAACATTAAGGCGCTGCAGAATAACCAATCTGCCCTTCTTGGTGGTGAGAATGCCCCTCTTGTCGAGGGAACTTCATCCACTGGTTTCGATGGTGTTGTGCCGCGAAAGCAACAGGTCGTCACTGCCAATCCCTTTGCCACACCCGTTGGCTCTACTACTCCTGTCGGACCTGGTCAACCCCCACTTCGTACCCCCCGCGACACACTTGCACTAAATGCAAGCACTGGTACGCCTGTCGGCGCTACGCCCCGTGATGTGAAGATGCACAATCTTGCTGTGAGACAGAACGTACGGGTTGGCCTTGCCTCGCTTCCCAAGCCTAAAGAAACTGAGTGGGAGCTTGAACTACCTGAAGAAAAAGAGTTGCCGAAAACTGAGGAGCAGTTGGCTGAGGATGCTGCGGAACGAGACCGCTGTGAACGAGTTCATCGGGAGGCTCAGGAAACCTTTGAGCGCAAGAGAAGAACACAGGTTATGCAAAAGGGTCTTCCGAGACCCTTAGTCTTTGATTGTACTACGATTCCCAGCGTTAGTCGGGATGCCGACCCTCGCACCCTTATTGCCCAGGAGTCTGCCCTTCTCATCGCCAATGATATCTCCAAGTATCCTGTTCCCGGTGCTAAGCTTTCTGGTAATGCTCCAGCTCTGCCGACCATCTCAGATGATGATTTGTCTGAAGCCAGACTACAAATCATCGCCGAAGCACAACCAGCGCCTCCAAGAGCGACTTTGAGAGAAATCTTTGAGAGCCGCAATAGCAATGCTACTCTCCTTGGTCTTGGCTGCTACGAGGATGACGATGAAGATGAAGTCAACGCTGTTGTCCGCACTGCCATTTCTGTAAGTATCCATCAAATTCCACTTCAATATTCATTCCACCACTAACAACTCCCCAGTCCATTCAATCCACTCTTGTCGATCAAGCCACTTCTTCTGCCAAAATCGAAAAGAAACTCTCCCTCCACCTAGGTGGCTATCAAGCCCGTCAAAAAACCCTCGCCACCAACTTCTCCAAAGCGCATTCCGCCATTCTTGAAACCCGCCATGTCCTCTCCGCCATGAAGTTCCTCGCCCTCTCCGAAGAAACCACCATCCAAAGACGGCTGTCTGCTCTCCGCGAGGAAGTCTCGGCCATCAGCAAGCGGGAGAGAGAGGCACAGGAAGAGTATCGGCAGGCCCAAGAGGAGTTGGCGGTCTTGCGGGTGACGTTGGTGAACTAAAGAGGAACTCGGTATTTCATGATATATCTGCTGTGTGGTATTCATGTTTTTTTATTTTTCCTATTTCTCGATGTATGTACGGGACAGGTTTGGTCTGGAGTTTTAGGCGTTTATTCTTTTTATGTAGGCATGCCATTTCATAATTTTCATGGCGTATCAGCATTATGTTTTGGTAGATTTGAGATCTATACATTACCAAATATATCCATCGTCGTTTCTGTAACGCATTCTTCAGTTGGACCACCATTGCAGTCTTCCATCTCCCAAACAACCTCAGGATGCTCAGTTTGCTATATAAAAACTGTACACGCCGGCCTTCTTAGTGGCTAATCCTCCGTGGCGCAATTGGCTAGCGCGTCTGACTGTTACGAGACCTCCATCTCAGCAATCAGGAGGTTGACAGTTCAAGCCTGTCCGGGGGAGCATCCTTTTTTTAATACTTTTTCCATCAAAACATTACCTCAGTAATTGATGTCATGTCCCAATTCAATCTTTCATCATTAAATTTTTTTACATCTATAAAACTCTAACTACTAAAATCAACCAACGAGAAATATAAAGTGAAGAGGTAAATAGTCAATGCGACCTCAAACCTCCTGCGGGCGGCCTTCCTCGGACTCAGCAGCAATGGCGGCCTCTCTTTCCCGGGCCAACTCTTCTTCTTGAAGAGCTCCTAATCTCCTCAACTTGGCTGGCCACAGCAACAATGCAGACCCGACAGCAATGACAAACATTGTGAAAAACATTGTCTTGAGTGCAGCCTCGTAACTTTGAATGACCTGTTCCAAGTATGGTTGCTTCAGTTCGGCAATTGCTTCAACATTCTTCCAGACAAGTTCAATAATGTAGTCTCTCTCAGGGCCCTGAACCTTTAGGTCAAGGAAGAATCTCAGGGCGTTCTGCACAATGAGGCCGCTGCTGGCAATACCAATGATCTGGCCGAACGACCGCCACAAGATGAGAGACCCAGTGACAATAGCTTGATCTTGTTGTGAATTCTCATTCAAGATGGCGATGAAAGTGCCAGGGAATTGGAAACCTTGACCAAAGGCAGCAGGAAGCATGTAAAGGATGTATCCCAGCTGACTCTGGCCCCGGTGGATTGTGCAGATAAGTAAAACACCAATAGCCAACATGACGGCACCGAGCATAACGGGCCATTTTGTGCGATGGGTGCTCTGGATGGCAAACCCAGTGTAGATACCCGAAATGCAAGAAGCAATAATGGGGCATACAAGGTTGAGACCTGACTCGGTGGCAGAGGTGAGGACCACAGCCTGGAAGTATAGCGGGACGTTGAACCAGATGGCATTGATGATGACGGCAGCACAAGAATTAGCGGCGGCGAGGTTCATGTGTGGAGCCTTTGTAATAATCCAAAGCGGCATAACAGGATGCGTGGCACAGCTCTCAATATAGACGAGAATAACAGCAGCGATTATGAAGCAAATGCCGGTGGCGACAACAAAGGGATGATCCCAAGGGTAGATATTGCCACCGAGACTAAAAAAGAATACGAAAGAGGTAATGGTGATCGTCAAGAAGAAGGAACCAGCCCAATCGAAGGCACGGACGATATCACTCAGAGTATCCGTTCTCTTCTCACGGCCAAGATCATCGGGAATATAGAAGTACATGAGAATCACGCAAAGAACAAGTGGGGGAACTTGGATGCCAAACTCCCATCTCCAACCAAGAGTATCAGCCATCCAGCCTCCCATGGCAGCTCCCAGAGAGGAGGAAACACCATAGTTGGCATTGATGGCAGATTGGTAAGCACCACGACGACTTTAAAAGTTAATTATGCTCGTTAGATAACCTCATCAGTAATGAACTTACCGGACAGGCACAATGTCACCGATGACCACGGTTCCCAGGACCATACAAGCGCCAGCACCAAGTCCGCACAGCGCCCTGGACAAGACAAAGTACAGTAAGTTAGGAGCTAGCGCACAGCCCAAGGTTCCCAGAGCAAAGGCAGACGTCATCAACAAAAAGGGAATCTTGCGGCCAGTGCCATCCGAGAGTCTACCAATCAAGGGCTGTGCCATAGTCTGCATTAGCATGAACGCCGTGCTCATCCAAGAAGCACTATTGGAGGAGCCAAAATACGATGTAATGATGGGGTGACTGCTCGACATGATCGTAGCATCAAAACAACTAAGAAAGAACACCAATAAAATCAACGCAAACAGGACATGAAACTGAGTTGTCGTTATATCAATCAAGAGACCATTGTTATACGACGTGAAGCCCTTGAGTGTGTCATCATGAGACCCAACACGTGTGATGAGAGGTGCGTTTTCAGTCGGCGTAGCATCGTTCTCGTCTTCTGGGCCGAAAGTGGGGCCGAGTGGTGGATAATGTGGGGTTGGGGTGACGGAGGCTGGTGCTGCGGAATCTCGGCATTGGGGGAATGGGTAGCTAGGTGATGGCGGCCGAGTTGTCACCGATGGCTCACTAGTAATAAGCCCTCACGTGTCAACTTTGGTCCCGATGTTGGCAAGTCAGTGCGTATGTCGACTTACAGTGTTTTATGAGGACTCATAGTAGACACACAGTTGTGTACTCCTCGACTTAACAGAGGCTTTGTTACAAAAATTATAACTTTGCAATGATATGGTTCAACTTAAGTAGACACAAAAGACATAGAAATCTGCAAACCCCATAAATCAGGGCAGGTGTCTCGATCAATATATACGTGTCTCACTGCAATGTGAATTTTTGAAAATTTTGGGCTGGATGGTGAGTGATGTAAATAAGTTAGTTGTAGCCGGGATTCCAAACAGGAAATTGCTCTCGGATCTGATTACGAAGCATTACACCACCTTTCAAAAGTGGAAGTTACCCTATTTTTTAAAAGAAACAGTCACGTAGGACTTTATACTTATTTACTTGATCCATATATGTTCACCACCCAGTATCAACAGCCACTGGCAACACATGATTCCCACAAAAACTTAATGTTCAGTAAGATATTTCATGTTCAGCGTGCGTGGATGCATGCGTGACGAAGTTTTTCCTTCGGTGCATGGCTGTGTTGTCGTACTCGAGGAATGCCATGGTTTGCTCCCTGCTTGCTGCGGGGGCGGGGATCGTTGACTTACCGCCATTGTCCACGCATCGAGACCACTCCTATGACATCTTTTTCACAATGGATTCCGCATCCAATGTCAGGGTCTGGGGAACATGAAAAAGAATCGGTGAACTGATACATCCTGACTTTCTACATCCCATAAATTCAGTCTATTTACTTTTTCTCAGAACTCATGACCTCTAATCGTCATGTTCATGACTGACCGTAGCCACCAGACCAAAGACTAACCGAACGTAATGGTGTCCTCCGCGATCATAGAGCGACCCGATGTCGATAACCGTAGTACAAGACAGTCCTTTTCGAAGTTCACTGTTCCTTCCTGGTTGATACATAACCCCTGAGTACCATACTGCTTATGGCCGGCTACATACCCTCTACATTGTGGAACTATTTGGCTGCCTATCATTCATTTGCAATTCCTCCTTGGACGATGTGCACTTATGTAAATACATACAATCCTAAAGTTATTGCAAACACCACTACGTTAACTAGCTAGTAACCACTAGCTCAGTTTCGATTGAATATTCAGAAAGAAGTCCGACAGGCCCGACATGGCAATTTTAAGAGCAATGTTCAAAAAGGATAAACCAACCAGTCCATCACAATACATTAATGCATGTGATTCCTTGTTGGTAATCAAAAGGGCGAACATCCGATGACATCCCTCGACACCTCTCAACACGGCCTGTTATCCACAACAGGCTACACCAAATGGTCGCAGCAACAATGTGTGGTTACAATCACAGAAAGAGTAGCCCACCCATAGTCCGCTTCCAGAGCGAGGAAATCAGTACTGTAACAAGATCATTAGTTCGAATGGCTGGCGTGTAATTCCACAGGGTGATTGGTAGGTGTGGGTGAGACATGACTTGCAGGCTGCACAAGGCCAACCTCGTAGTGCAACAGTTTTGGGAATTGGATAAGAAAAAAAAGCCTTCTTACCTGTGGGTTCATATGGTGCAATATGGTAAAAAAAAGAAGGGCGAAGTTTATTGGTGCTGCTGGTGTAAGTAGCCAGTCGCCATGCGTCCATTGCTGATCTCATAATTAACTAACCCTACAATAAAAATAACGGGTTCCGTCAAAGATCCGCACATCTTTTTGTCCGGAAAGGCAACGCTTAGTAAATAGCCCTGCAAAAAATCTTAGCATCTCTACATTGGTATCTGTTGCTATTGAAAATTTTTCACAATATTGGTTGAATATTATTTTTGTGAAAACTACCCTTTAGCTACGAAGACGGATCTTAGGGTCATGATATAAACATATAATTCTGCTGCCAGTTGCTCACCGCTCTGGTTAAATCACAACCCCCACATGTGCCTGAGCCGTGCGACACCATGAGCGCATCACTACCCGTTGAAAAACAAGCACGATAACGTCCTATTACGCCGCTACCCTGGATTATCGGAACATTGACATCTGGATTTCAGCGCTTTACTCTTGATATATCCGAACCAAAAAGAACTTTGTCTTGTATCCTTCTGTGCCTCCACCTTCACGACAATCCCGACTTCACGCCTAAAAACCATTTGTCGCTCTCATGGCACCCACCGAGAAACCCCCCGCGCTTCTCACCCAACCCGTCGCCCCCGAACCCAGCCTCTGGCCTATGTTTTGCCGGCGCTCCCGCGTCACAACAATTCTGGCCATCGGCGCCTTGATTATCCTGAACCTCTGGGGGTGGGAAGCCGGTAGCACGCCAATGGAGAGGTTTGCTGAATTGAAGGAGGCGTATGGGAAGGGGCAGGTTTGGAGGGCGAGTGGGCTGGATACAGAGTTAGTAACGAGGAAGGTGCCTTTGGAGATTCACATAATGAGTAAATGCCCGGATGCTGAGGTATGTTGGAGTGCTAGTTCCAAGTTCCAGATATGCGACTAACGATTGTAGATGTGCTTGACTGATATGATATTGCCAGCTATGATGCAGGTTAATGACCTGGTTGACTTTAAGTTGTCATTCATCGGCGTGTAAGTGATTTTTGAGATATTTGTAACTCGACATTTTAGTAAACTAACAATCTCCAGTCTCAACGAAGACGACGGCGGTGTCCTTTGCAAACATGGCCCTACCGAATGTAAGTCTAGTGACATCACCACCATCCTAACCCACCACCACTTACTAACTACCCCAATAGGCATGGGTAACATTATTGAACTCTGCGCCTTTGAACTCTACCAGGACCCCAAGATTGCTCTTGGCTTCACTATGTGCATCACCCGCGACTATCCCCATATTCCCGAGCGCGCGCTGATCCAAGACTGTGCCCTCGAGCACGGTATGGACTTTGAAAAGTTGAATGAGTGCACTACCAGAGAAGATGGAGCGCACGGGATAGATATGCTGAGAAGAAGTGTCCAGGAGAGTGCCGCGGTAAACGTGACCAAGAGTTGCACTGTCAGGGTGGATAACGAGGTCTACTGTATCGCGGACGGGGGTTACTGGACTGAGTGTCCCAAGGGGTCATCTATGGACACTTTGGTGAAGACAGTGGAGGAGTTGGCTCAGAAATAGACGGTTTACAGGGTCCATTGGTTTTAATGGTTTCCTGTTTCTTTGTTTAATTTGGAATTTCATTTTATTAAGCACAATTTATGATGTTTTGATCTTCTCTTTGATCGGTTGCCATACCTTCCGCCACAGTTCTGTGGCTTCCCCGACACCATAACTAATAGCAATTCTGTCCATGCCGGGATCTTCTCCGGACTCACTTACCATAATCTTGAGGGTTTCGATGATACTTTGAAGACCGATAGCCTTGCCCACAGCCTGAGTAGCGCCGGGCTCAAAGGCAATGTGGACAACGTGGATGTGGAAGTGATAATATGTCGGCTGGTAGTGAACGTATAACTTGATCTGATCTCTCTCGACTTCGGGGTACTTCTGAGTCGTAGCATCCAACACCTTCTCCGTGATCGTCTCCAACCATGGAATGTGACTCCTCTTGAGATCTCTCAGAGACCAAATGTCTCTCCTCTCCACCAAGCACAGAAGATGCATTGCCTCAATTGCTGTCCGATCCCAGTTCAAATCCGGCATCAACAAGAATCCCTCTTCATTGATTGTTTCGCCTAACAGTGTGCGGTACAACACATCCTCCACTTCTTTCTTCCCCTCGATAATGTTGTACACCCAGTTCAACGAGCCCCCTTCTCTCTTGCCTTTCATGTATGGCCTCACAGCATCCCTGTAGATTTCTGGGGTCTCATTGACATACCGGGCTTTTTGAACACTGTATTTGGCGATGTGGGCCGAGGTGCATGGCCAAATCAAATTGACTTTTAGATCGGCATGGAAACCTGGGGTCTCCGGAACATCAACGTTGGCAGAAACCGGAGAGGACAGGGCGTGGTACCAGTGATAGATGTCGTTATGTTGGATATTGGACAATCTCGTCAATGACACTGGAAGATGACCCAGGAATTCCGATGATACGGGAAATGGTGCTCGCTCAAGTTGAAGAAGGCCCTGCTTTCCGTCGATAGAACCCAGAAGGGAGATTCGACGGCCAGCTTGGTCTGTAATCATTCAGTCAGCATGTTTTCATTAGACATGTAAGCTGTGGGAAAATGCAAACCTTGATCCAACACCCGCTCTAACCTAAAGCGTGGGATCAGAGCCTCAACTTCAGATATCATCTTTGACAATCCCTATTATGATGGCAAATAGAAATATGGTCACATTCCACACGCATATGCGAACTCTCAGAACCCCACCTTACTCAACCCTAATATCACACACTATTATTATAACCCTCATTTATGTGTCCCACACGACGCCACATTGTACGCCACATTTCTTGTTGCATGAGTAATTACACTATCAATGAATGCCACGAACAACATCTCTATCTTTCCAAGCTATGCAATGATAAAATAGCAGTTTTGGGAGTACCCTTTAACCTTGCGGCAGCCACAGATTGAAAACAAAGCAGTGAGATAGAGTATCCTAAATAATTGATCATAGATGCTTCAACAATTGCCTAATTAGGAAATACTACTTCCGCTATGTCTTATACAACTGCATCACTGTCAAAGATTTCACAAACCTGATGTGTTCACACATGGCTAGATTTCGAATATTATCAGGAGCCATCTATCAACCAAACTGTTCTTTTGACCGTTGAACTTATTTGAACCCACATGATTATCAAGTGGCGATGATACACATTGATTGGATGATGTTTTGAAGTCGACGATACAATTTTTGGGCCTGTCACATATGAACTGGGTCCCAGTATATAACGACAGAATTATAATCATTCTTTACTTCTCTACGGGACCCTTCTGGTGTTTTCTGATAGCCCATGTATTGATTGGATATTAACGAGGTGGAAAGATATTCCTTCCTCATGATGAGAATCAATAGTACGAAGGCCGACAATCTAGGGCCTGGAAGGGGAGAGTGGAGAGAATAAATACATATTCACGTTTCCATTTTCCTGTCTGCTTCTCCTTCTCCTTCTTTTCTTTTTTTTTGATTAAGCATTTTTATTTGTGAACTAAGAACCGAAAACACCAACAACGACAATGCCTATTTCCATGACCGCCATCAACCTGCAGTTAACCATCATAGTTACTGGGATTATTCTCAAAAAATAGATACCTAGGACAGCCATTAGGATCATGGTGAACGAACGATTCAGAGGTTTGCACCAAGTGGAGTTCGACCTTTCGCCATTTGTCATCAAGAGCCTGTTGGAGTTTGATGCTGTGGCCTAAGAATGGTCAGAGCATGGACCTTCGACTTCCCTTTTAATGACAACATACGAAGGGTTTGACATGACTTGCAGTATCCTGTACTACCTCATTCTCGTGATCTTGAAGGTGGCATTTGTGTTGATGTTTGAATGCTTCGTGTGGTCAAGATATGTGAGACATATGATCAAGATCAGTCAGCCTGAAAGTCATCCAGTGACTGGCCTAGTATCTAGCCCATTAACATAAATTAGTGCCTTGGTATCAAGTAGATATGCTCTTAGCACTTGTGTCACTCGTGTTCGCACTACATTGTTGATGTTTTCTTCTGCAACGACCACGAAGAACGAGCATTGAAGTAAGTTAAGGCGTCCTTCGACATTGTTATGATGATTTTTATGGCCACGGAAACTGACTGTCCAGTTTTTAGTTTTCCGTCAGCATTGGCTGTGCTTCGAGGCTGAATAAGCTTAGAGTTTAACAAGTTTACTAGACGTTGGATGTAAATCTCATCTTGGTTGTGTTGATGACACTGATGTGCTAACTTGGAGATTTTCAACAGATCTGCCACTGTCGGCAACCCGAATTTCGATGGTAACGAGATAGCCGAAATCTTTTGACTTGTCAATGATTTGTTGTTCCTCTTTGTGCGCGTTCATGTGTATATGTGTGTGTGTTTGTGTGTGTATGTGCGTAGGCATGAACGCATATCAACTTACATCACCTAAAACATGTCAAGGCCATAGTAGATGTAGATGAACCATCCAGACCTACCACGGCCAATTCAATCTGATAGGCTTTCCGAAAAGACCTACGAGATTATATCGGGCAAGTTGATATGGGTATTTCAATAAGGTCGCAGCTAACAACATCAAGTTTGAGAGTGTTTTAAGAGTGTGTCTAATGTATCATAGAAAGCCTTGCGACCATCTTGGAGACGATATGCAATGCAAAAATTCTGCGAGAGTATATTTGAAGATTTACAGATTGTCTATGGAACTATTTATGGTAGTTCAAAAGTTGGCAGGATTGCGTAATTCGTCCACAAAAGCAGAATCCTGTCGGAATCTGGTGATTGAAGTAAAGAAGGGGCTCAACAGCACCAACAACCTGACCATACTAAAGACGTTGCCATGCCAGGCTCCGGTAACACCTGGCTATAATCTGTTAGTTCAGCTGCACGAGACCACCTATCGAGTATGACAGATTCTGTTTAACGCACCTCTGAAACAAGACCTGGAGGCGCTGCTACAGATTTTCGAAATCTTGTTGGGGAAGATATCTGAGCTCGCCGATAAATCTGGGCAAGAGAGTGACATCACCTGGGTACAGTATATATTGGACATGTTCGTAAATACCACTAGATATGAAGAGGTGAAGGTTATGGAAGGTCTTGTGATGGGGCTTGTGAACGCTACTAAGAAAATTCGTAATAGCTGGAAACTGCTCACGCCTCGTCAACTCAGAAACCGAAAACGGCGTCGCAATGTGATCCACGAGAGCCACTGTCATTTCGACCGATTTCAGCTCTTGTTTGGTCTTCCGTAAAGGAAGAATAATATATTTCAAACTTTGAGCTTCTAGGCGCCTTTCTTCGTAAGGCTTCATGAGTAAACTTACAAGCTCTCGTGTAGGTTGAAGGTAGTCAAGAGCTCAGAGTATATAGGTAAACCCCTGGGTGAATGATAGCATCAAATCCAATAACATCTTTATGACTTCTTTGTTGTTTGAAAATGAAATATTCAGGATGAGAATTGCTGGAATCTATCCGAGAACCACATCTGTATCATAAGATTGGAGATCATGACTTTAACCACCGAATCAAGAGCATCCAGCACTAATGATACAACAGGAAAATAGACTAGTCTTCAAAGGTTGATGTAAGAGTTGTCATCTAAGCAACACACGCCGTTCTTCGGGGTTCTTCATAATATTGTGGAGGGACGTTGATTATATACCTGTGAGGTTCGTGATGGGTATGCGGAAAGATACGGAAACTTTGGGGTCGATGAAGAGATGGAGCAATGGAGATGAAAATGGTCTGTCAAACTAGAGATGTTTGCGAGAGCTAGTTCCTTATATGTAGCAGTAGTGGTAGTGGAAAGTTGGTGTCAAGATTTCCCATCCGAAAAAAAGTTCCAATGCAGATTCCTAGAAGAATATAGCCGTGACTTTAGAACTTGGCTTGGTACTTTAGTAGCCGATCCGATCAACAGATAGGACGAAAAGTACGAATATTCTAATAATCAGAAAGCACACAAAGTTCACATGATAGCCTGTAATCCAGAGACATGACAATCTAACGTGTAAACCAATCACATTGCATCATGGTCACTGGCAAGGAAGCCTCATATCGCTCCCTCAACCAAGGACTAACTGATCAAGCCGATCCCGATCCATGTCAAGATCTTTTACGAAACAATTAACCACTTCTTTTTTCTTCTTTCAATCTTCCAAATCCTCATCCCGCAATGTTTCAAAAACAAACGTAAATAGTTCCCCCCTCTTATCACATACACGTATTCTTGTCTTACCAGCTACCTCAAGTAAATCCTTGACAAATTCCTTCCGCGGGGCTCCAAAGGAAAGGTTCTTGAGATCGGTTGACACTGAATGCGGATGCGCCGACGACGGATTTTAGTTGACAGGTACCAATACTTCGAAGACTTATAGATTGCCAGTTGTTTGGTGTGGGGTTGTCGGTGTCCTACCGATGGTCCAATGACTCAGGTGAAGAGGAACTATTTATGTTGACGTATTAAGCTGGCTACCGCCTTGTTTAGGAAGATGAAGAGAAAGACATTGTATAGGATCATTATCATCAAGACTGCCGATTATCTCCCATCTCCAATTCCAAGAGGGTTGATTTCAATTCTGTGAAAGTGTCTATCCATATTATCATATCGTTCGATAATAACACTATCCGTCTGGCAGTCTCTATCCTGCATTATAAACATCACGACCCTAGAGTTACCCAATTAATCCATAAGCGGGAGGAAGCAACACGGCCATTCCGCATTACACCTAGCGTCAGATCCAGCTTCCCCAAGTCGCAAATTCAAATAACAAGTGACCTTAGCAAACCTGTCTATCCGCAAAATGTCCGGCAATATAGCATTTAGTCAAATATCAATTGATCCAAGTCCTAACCAACGGTGGCTAAGAAAACAAAGTACAGGGATATGCGGAAATGTTAGAAACAGCTCGTCCATCACACAAGAATCAGTCAAATTGGGTTACTTCTGTAATGTCTCGTCCCACCCTTCTACCACTGAGGAGAAAGACTAAATATAGAGTGTTGACACAAGCTTGATGATGTGGGATCGATACAAAGTAGAGTTATCAGACAAGGCAGCCAATAGGTTTTAATCACATGTCTTAAGGGTTCACATGATACAGCAAAAAAAAAGAATACTGATACTCAATGTATTTTTCAACTCGACAAAACAGCTACACTACGAAGCCTAGTGTAGATGATCCCCTGGCATTCTGCAGGACAATATATAATATGGTCAACAGATCGGAATAGTGATAGTAAAGCAATGATAAACACCCGGTACGCATATACAAATGAAACAAGAAAAAAATAGACAAGCCCGTAAAAAACTAAGTACATCTGATAAAAGCGGAAGAGAAAAAGCGAAACCCGTAATGCAAATGATCCGACACATGTGTAGCTAGCTGCAAAAAGAGAAACAAGAAAAACAACCATCAAGACAAGAAGAGAAAGGAGAAAGAAAACCAAAGGATTTGAGGGTCCATCTTCTGGACAGAACGAAATGATATGATGGCGGCTGTATATAGCAAAAAGATAAGAAAATTATAGATGCAGCATATACGCAAAATCAAGGTACCAGATTTGGTAGAGAAACGAAAGAAATATAACAATGTCGTCAAGTCGTAGCGATCTTTTCCATAGGGCCACAATGTCGCCGATATGCACCGTGGACAGTCAAGAAACATGGCAAAATATAGCAAGAACAAAGCAACAAGACCAGCTAGCCGATCCACGACTATGAGTCCGCCTGCAGAATGCCAACGTTGCGACCATATGATGATATCGGCGGGCCGCCAGCACGAAGGGACTGTAATGATGCTTGGTGCGCCAGGGCTGGCTTCGATGGGGTGAATTCTCGACGCATAAGAGTCGGTCTGTGAGTACGGACCTTGTTGACTTCGCCGGTATCGCGGGCCAGCTCCGGCTCCTCGGCCATGATACGCTCGAACTCCTTGCTAGCAAGTTCACGGGCTTCAACCATGCGCTTAGAAATGTTGTGGATCTCTTCGCTGCAGTCACCATCACGAAGGAACTGGTGGGCACCGCGCTCACTCTGACTTTGTACGAACTCGAGGGCTTTATCCAGACGGTCGTAAGCATCGGTCTGTCTGGAAAACCCCATATCGTAGTTACGGGCACCACCCATAACATTAATATTTCTTGCAGCATTGAGACCCGGGCTGCGGGGGGCCATACTCCGGTTGAAATTCATATTGGGGTTGTAACGAAGCGAATGTGTGGGTATGCGAGCAGCGATAGAGTTGGCACCAGGTACTAATAATGAAGTATCGTTGCCGGAAGCACTCTCGTCTTGTGACTCCATTTCAGCAACACGCTTGATGTGGGCGACCTTAGCGGTCATCTTGGCCTTGCGGATAAGGTTCCTTGATGCAGAGACAAATTTGACCAACTCTTCAAAGAAGGTCTGAACGAAACTATCATAGTAAACCTTGATCATGCGGCTAGACCGGTACTTCTTGGTCTGGGGCTTGCCCTCCTCTTCTACTGAGGCAACAGAAGCGCTGCGTTCCTTAGCGCGGACCTGGGCACGAGCACGAGCATGAGCAACCTGGATGGCACGAGTGGATGCTCTGGCGATGGCTTCAGAAGTAAGGGCATGTGGTCTAGGGCGGAGGAGTTCATCTTCTTCATCTTCTTCGGGTTTTCTTTCGGCATCTTCGTCGGCAGGGCGGAGAGATTCGGTGGAGCCCTTGTGCTTAAGGACTTTCTTCTCCTTCTCAACAGGACCGTCGGGGGCATCTTCACCGTTCTCAGCACATTGAGCAAGTTCAATTTGGCGCTTGTCGATCTCTTCAATGAGGGTGTCGAGTTTTGAGGTCCACTCGGGGACGTTATTGATGATGTTCTTGAGGGCGTCCATGGTAGGTAGTGAGTGGAATGAGTCTACGAAAACGTAGCCCGTAGGAGTGGGGGAAGGTCGGTTTGAGTGAAAGGGTTGTTGATGTGCGACTATAATATTCAAGTATCTAGCCTCGATGTATGTGTCGATTGATTCGAATAAAGTGGGTGAAGAGGGGTTTTAAGGTATTAACAGAAGGTATTGATCAATTGATGAACAATGATGTTCTGTCTCTCCGATGTTTTTTTGCTGATATCAAATTCAATCCTCAAGATTGTCTATATCGTTCGATTGGAAAGCCTCAATCAGAATGAAAACAAAAACAAAAATGAATAGAAAGAGAACAGAAAAAAAGTCGAAAACTGGACAAGTCGAGTTCAAGTATAGTCTGCCGAGAAATAAGAGGGTGCAAAAAAAAAGGCTTGGGCGAGCTTCCTAAGTTCTCAAAGCTTTCAGCAGATGTTAAGAAAGAAGAAAAGGAAAGAAAAAAAGCACAAGCAGGCCTGGTCGCTAGTTATTGTAAAGCTGCGTTCAGAGGGCATCGACCAGTAAAAAAACAATTGAAGAAAAAGCAACAGGGCGCTGACTGCAAGTGACGAGGAGAGGTTAATTTCTGAAATATTTTTTGGTCTGCACTGCAACCGAAAAATAAAATAGAATTTATTAAAAGTGACGGGCCAGGGCAGGTCGGTTTTTGATTGGCTGTGACATGTATGAATGAACACTAATTGCAAGACTTCGATTAAATTAACAATTATCGATTTAAATTTATAAATGGCATTGATTTTATTGTTCTATTCTTCCTTGTCCTAGAGACCCATATATAATACGATTAAGCAAAGAGACGAAGGGAAATATCGAGACCTTTGACATCAAGAATCACTATATGGCATTCAAGCGGATTTATTGACTGGTGCAGTCATCTGTAAGTGAGAGTCTCTATTCCATACAGTTATTGAAGATAGTTGTGAGAGTTCTACAGATCTCCTCTCGAGGTCAAGACACTGCAATCACAACATGTAATGATTGATATATTTAAATAATATGAACTCCTATCACACGCATAGGCAATGCAATAAATTGCGGAAACATGTGTGTCCAGTATCTGTCTGTTAGCTTGACTGCACACAATGTGAACAAACGTATATAGGCTTTGCTTCCGAAGTATCACAACCGTATCGGCATCAGTGTTGAGTAATTGCAGCCGTGGTCATTTGTGAAAATTTGCATCCACGACTAATAACAGCGACGAAACCGACAGCGTTGTAACGTCATGCCACCCTCAGAGTCCAACATTGGAATCAAGAGTACGATACCAATAATTTCTCTTTCTACGGACGTAATGAGTGCACAGTCGGGCCCAGACAGTCGACCAAAACTGACATTCACTCACGCAAACCGTCAATTCAATCAGATATCACCAAACGTTAATCTTAGAGTCGCCGTTCCGTTAATAACAGCAAATATCTCGGGATATCTGAATAATTTCAGAAACAGTAGACAGGTACCATTTAGTGTGCGGGTAGTCCAACCTGATAGCCAGCCCAAGCCTAGCTTGTCTCCTCTTTCTTTCACTCATCCACCTATCCCCCTCCCCTCGTTTCCTGTTTTCGTCTAGCTTCCGCTCAATTGTGGAGTCGTCTTCCCCAGTTTTGAATATAAAAAATAAAATGTAAAAAATAAAAATCCAACCAACGATGGTCATTTTGCGCTTTTGGCAAGCGAAGCGAACAGACCAGTTGAGGATCGTGATCCTCTCTGTCCATCAGAAAGCAGCGCATGGTTTTTTCAGTGTTTCCTCTCAGTTCGTTTATTTACATATATAGTGATATAGAAGATCTCTCCGCAACATTCAGAAGTGTCAGAGTGAGCTTGCTCAAGTTCTCTGAAGTGGAGAACACTATTTATTTCCAAATTATCACCGTACCGGAACAAGAAAACCTGGACACCATGGCTATATACTAGCGGACCGGACACCACAACGAGGGGATGACTAAAGACAAGAAAAACAATCCGCACTTGTTCCTTGGTAATGTCGTTCAAAACCATGGGGAAGGACATGGGTTCCCTCAGCGGGTGAGGGCCGCCTGGACACGCTTCCTGTAGGCTCCAAGCATCGTCAGTCTGTGCTCAATTGTTCTTGAACATACAGATCATTGATTATTTTCGTTTTGCAGGCTTTACTGTTATGGAGACAGCAGAGGATATTGATTTTTAAGTTGCTGAGTTGTTGGCCTTAGTAAGGTAAAAGTTATCTTACATAAATACGTTGAGAAGACACTAAAAATTTCGGATGCTATCGGAACCCCCTGGAGGATACAAGCTAGGAAAAATTAGCATCCTAACCAATACTTTGACGAGCAGCCGATGGATTCAAACAAGAAGGGAGCGAAAATCCAATGACGCACTTTGTCTAAATCAAACAAAACTCCCCATCACAAAATTCTCTCTAGATTTTTAAAGATCTAGCAGCGGGCTCACAAAAAATGAATAAAAAAATAAATTCGGCTAGCGCCACAGTGTCCATTGTCTTGGTTTCCACACTAGGCGTTGTCTGCAGAACAACAAGTACTCCTACAGTGCTTATAAATCTACGCACTCAGTAAGCCGCTAGATCCACAGTTGCACCAGCTCTATCAATCCCTGCCCTCATACCTTCCTTCTACTAAATAACATTCTGCATTTTGCTGTTTCTTCCGTCTAACTAAATATTTTAGCAAGGTCAACAAAATGTCAAATGCACATTTTGTGACTGCTGTTCGAATACAGTATTGGATTAATATTGTGTTTATTTAGCGTGAGGGTTCATCCACTGGAAGAGCGATTTGACTTGGCTTTTGGAGGGAGTCCTTTTCTTGTGACCTCTTGTATATACAAAGACAAAAAAATTTTAGTGGTCCAGTTGAAAAGGTCAAGCGGCCTAGGCTACTTCGCTTCTGCAGAAGCATGTACATGCAGATGTATGAAAATCCTTTTTGTTGAAGCGGCCAGACGAGGAGAGGGGGGATTGATGGGCGTGAGGCCGAAAGAGCATATATGAGTTGTGGAGATAAGATTGTTGTATGTATTTGATATCTATATATATTTTAGTGCTAATGAAGGAGATGCATAGAATTAGAGGTGATGCGAGAAGGCGAATGCACAAAAACGAAAGAATTAAGACAGAAAGGAAGACTTTATTCACGTAGAGACTGAAGAGGTTCACGGAGAGGCCTCTTGACAATGGTTGATGTGAGTTTTCTTATCTTGTTTGTTCAGAGTTCAAGTGGAGGTCGGTTCGGTGTTCAAGACACGGTCTCCGTATTGACTGTATAGCTGCTGCTAGGCCACAATAAGACGACCGTCCGAACTACAAGAGGATAAATGTCTCACGATTCCTAGAAGGGAGACAATATATAGACTTGGACATTACGGCTGCTGAGTGCTGAATAAGAAATTATATTATATATCTGCATGCGTGTGTCCAGCAAACGAGATCTTGCAGACTACAGTCGGACTCACTATGCTCGCAGGCTATGTCATGGTCAAGCCTCATGAATTCTATGGCTCAAAGCTCAAAACTCCGAGGCTCTGTATATCTATATTCCGGCAGCCACATCTGCAGGAAATAAAAGCGGAATAGCGTTCTCGGACGGCTATAGTGGGGGCACATATCAATGGGCTTCTTCATCATATATGTAGGTGTGTAAGATATAGGTTGGATCGTGACATACAGGACAACACACGAGCAAAAACCCCCCATCTCCAACGGAAGAATTTCCTATAAAGGAAAAAAAAGAAACATAGAATCTTCATTTGTCTATGCTTAGCTTTACAGTCTGTTATGCTCTCTGCTGGGCATATATAGTTGACCGTACTTTACTCTGCTATATCAGCCAAGCTGTTAAGATTGTCATCTAACTATAATTGTTTTTGATTCCTTCCTAGCCGTCCCCGCACGCACGAGTGGGTCCATGATTATGATGGTGATAAAAAAAATAGTATAGAGTCAATTATATGTATAGCGGTGGATTGATAGATCAAGGAGCAATACTGGTAGCCCTCGGTCAAACACCCTGAGAGAAGAATCATACTGCGAGAAATTTCACTAACTCATTTACTGATTCGATATCTTATTTATATGAATAGTCGAGATTTCAAAATGAACAGTCTACCTGCAATGCAATCTTTGCGGTAGATTTTGCTTTGGTTTACGTGCAGATGGCTATCTTATCTACATTGATTGACTGTCAAGCCTGGGCGTTGCATTTGTCAAACGCAGCTAAGATATCTTGTCTAAAATCTCAGAATTTCATCTTAAGTTTTGACGGTTGTGTATATCTAAACAGTTACATGTATACAGAAGAGAAAAAAAAATTGGCATGCAAGCAAATGCACAAAAAAATCATCATTACATCTGCCGGCATGGATCGTGGGGAAGGGGGGAGAGGGAAGGGGTATGTGTGTGTGTGGCTGCATTTGCTTTGATCGGATCGTTCCAAATATCCGTTTAGCGCATTCAGATTTTTCTATGTAAATATGAGGTTTGCGGGCGCAAGTATGGTCAATGTCGATCGCTTTAGAAAAAGTGCTGATTGAAATATATAATACAGAACCTGGGCTAAGCTGGGTTGGGGAGCACGATGGAGATCAGGCTTGAAGCTTGGCAAAGTACGGAGTTTGCTTGACGCCGAGTTCTTACTTGCTGTAAGGCTTGGCGCAAGCAACGTGATAGCTATAGAATAACTTTTGCCTTGCTTTTTTGATGATGAGGGGAAGTTCAAGATGCAACAAGAATTCATGGATAGTTAAGGAGGATTGTCTCAATGGTGAGTAGTTAAGCTTCTCTTGGCTTTTTCTTTTTCGGTACATCTTACTTTGTTGCCGATACTACAGCGACTTTTTTTGTTAACTTCAACACACATACACTCACCCACATAGTTGCTGAGCCACACCCATGCACTGCAACTTCAACGACCAGCACACAGATATTTCAATTACCGTTGCCAGCTGTTGAACGGACGGATATCCCATTCTCCAAAAATCGGTAACTAAGTTTGCAGAATGCCAACCACAAAGCACAGGACATAGCTATTCCCTACAGTTGTCTGTTCGTCAATCTAGACCAGTAGATATGTAGAAAGCTCCTGCCATGAACCTCGGCAGTTGACAATACTTACATACAACGACTGAGGTATATATGGGAAGTGTATTTTTTACATGCATCGGCTTTGGATCGCATTTGTATTCACACTCACGCACTCTCAATGGCAGTCTCGTCATCAATAATGGGCTCAAGTATATTTCATGGTTAGTCTGAGGATAACAAATATTACATATCAATTGCCACCCAAAAGATGCCTCCCTAAGTTATCCTAGTTATCCATAATGGATTCATGTGGATTGACTACAACTCCTGCAACAACAGCTGACCAGGCCTATCACTTAAAACTAGACCTATCGTTTGGATAAATTCTGTTATGGGCCTTGTTAAGTTGTGTTAGGGGATTTATAGAGTTCTTAGGAGTTTATAGATATGATAAGTCAGTCTCTATTGCTTCTCTGTCTTTACCAAGTCAGTTACATAACAGCAGGTTAATTATTATATAGAACAACCATAACAACAGTAGGGTTAGGTGTACAATTGATCAACATAGGGTTATTGCTGCTCTTGGCATTAAAATACAATCCCTGGCAACTTTGTCGAAAAGTCCACGTTCTTGATGGAAAGTTACGGGCCTTGAGGGTCCCCCCTCCCCTAGTCCTCACCTGAATCTATATATCGCTTCCCGCCTCAAACACGAAGAAATAGAATCATCTTGCTACCTATCCATAGCAGTCAAGGTCCCTAACCAGTGCATCACCCATCTCAATAATCACTCGAGTCGAGGCCGCCCAGAAGTCTTCTTCCAGATATCTATCCCCTAATATTCTCTCCTTCCCTTACTTGAAACCCCAACCCTAAACACATGGATCCTTCCTGGGGGATCTACGATCCACTCTTAAGATGGATACTATAAAATTCAATGCAAACTAAAATCGAGAATCTAAACAAGATGTTCAAACAAGATGTGGCTTGTTTGTACAAAAACAACTATGGGCAAACGAAAACGCTATCATTTCTTTTTTTCTTCTCTTCTTTCTCTCTTGCGCTGTGCGAGAACAGGTCAGGACAGGGATAGTGGCGGAAGAGGATGCGGACAGGGTTTCCTAGTCAGGTGCGGAAGGACATGGATAAGGGTTGGTAGGAGAAATAATGGATGGGCGGAAAAAGGGTATCTATGCTTGGCAGGGGAATTACTAGGTGCACGGTAAAACGATGGGTACTTGTAAAAACCAACAAAATGAGCCCTGGTCTCAGTTACAGCGCACTGGTAATTTTGGAGCTATAGTGCACTACTCTTTTATAAATTTGGGATATGCCCTGTAATACCCTGTAGACATAGGGTTGAAACTCTATATATTGTAAAATTCAAACAGACTGAGATATCAATATGTTAATAAATATTTTATAGAAATATATAAAGTATGTTTAATATTATCAATAAAATACTCTTGATAGAAAAAAGATCTACAAAAAAAAACCAATACAGAATTTACCAAGGAGTCCAAACATAGCTACTATTTTGCAAAATCTGGTTTTGGTTGGATTTATAGAAACTGTTGGAATTGTGAGTTTTAAACATATCTATTTTTTTTTTTTCAGATGATGCATATAACTTGAGATCTAGAGCAATTCAAGAATACTTATTGAGTATCATGAGTGTAGGTATTCATCATTTTGTAGGTCTCTACTGACATGGGCTCATTTTTTGTGATTTTTATAAGTACCTTTCATTCTGCTGTATACCTAGTAATTCCCCTTGGCAGTGTAGCATAGCATACCAAGAAAACAAAACAGGCGATGGCTAAATAGTTACAAATTAGGTATAAATATAGTGAAGATGCTGGGAGATGTGAGGATAAATACCATGTGTGTATGAGAGAGTATGGGTGAGACGAATATATTGGGGGTTTTGGTGACATATATTGGGGCAAGAAGGGGTGATAGGAATAAAAGATCAGCAGATTGGCAAGTTGATTTTTTTTTCTGTGGATGAGCAAGTGTCCGGAATCTGATCCGACAAGTGCCGACTCGTAACCTTTTTTTCTTTTTTTTTTCTTTTTTTTCTGGTTTGTTTAGGATAACATTTATCGTCTCCCCTTCCCATTTCCTCTTCCTCTCCTCCACGGCATTAACGGGACGGCCACGGTAATCCCTTTAACCCCCGGGCCGCACCTTAGTTATTGGAAAACCGTGGTACGCCTTGCGAGATATTGAATCTAAAAGTACTTTGAATCATATTCTAAACTTTTGAAAAAAGGCGTTTAGTAACGTCTCAAAGAAGAGAGAGAAATCTTCAACTGGATGAGGAACATCGATATGACTTGAATTGCTTTTTGGGCTTATGGTTAGGTTGATACAGGATTTTACGGATTGATTGACTGGACGTGCAAGTCATGTGCCATTTCTGTTTCCTGTTTTCGCCAGGACAGAAAAAAAAGAATGATTGTGCATGGACAAAACTACAAAACTGAAGCACTGAAACCCGGCATTTGTCAGGGCCCCATGTTTTTTTTTCTATCTTTATCTTGTGGCAAGTTTTTTATGAGGAAATGTGAAGAATTTGAATTTGTTGAATGGATGGATGTTTAGTAAAATTTAGAGTATGGATGGGAATGAGGTGGAGGAAAGAAAAAAGGCTGGTTTGTATAAAAAAGGTTGAAGGGATCGTTGACAGTGGGGATGGGTTGTCAGAATGGGGAGGTTCCCGGAGATGAGGGGTGGCCTAGGGAGTGTATACTGGCATTGGTGAATATATGGGTTAACTTTCAGTATCTCTAGGTTATTTTGATGAGATCAGATGGATAGATAGAATCAAAAATTGAAGAGAATAGACTATTATCAACATAATCTGAGTGAGCGAGTGTTGTGAACTGTAGACGGAAAAACGTCACAATGATGAACAGGCTATGATGTCACATATTGCTAAGTATTAAATTTATTTTCCGCATGTTTGAAAACAACAGAACTTTTTGGACGGCTTGGCTTTTCTTGATAAATGTTTAGTGATCTGAAAACCGTCAGAGAAGGGCTGTTTTTAAGCAGGGCAGCGGAATGCAGCTACAGGAATATCTGAAATGGAGGTCATCCGTCGCATATTTATCAACGTAACGATATCCGATCCAGTCATTCATTTTCCTGCCCAGAAGGAAGTTCGCCACCATTTCTTGCTTTCCATTGGTGGTTAGTTTCTGGACCATTTATTTGTTCCATAACACGGAGACCAATGTTTGAATTGTCTAAATGTGTATATCTATATATGTTCAGTAGGCCAAATATGTGCTGCTGCTAAGTTAATGTTTCCTTTTTGAGTATTCTTTTTGATGAATCGCCTTTTGCTTTGCTGCTTTGGGCTAGTACTGATAGTCAATCTTTTCTTCTTTTATATAGATACAAGGTAATCAAAACAAAGCCTCACATCCATCTCTGCCTAGCATTTTGGCAATGGGTGACCATGTTCTAAGTGGTTGACAGGCGGAAGGGGGATTGTTGGCAGTAAGTATAGTGCCTGGTGAGGGCAATGAAGTTGGTTATTTCTATTATTCAAAGGCTTGACATATGAGTGAGGGAGCAAGTCAATATGTAGGTTTATGAATGTGTAGAAAACAACTGTTGTTGTGAGATGGAAATTTGAGATTGGTGGATAAGTGAATATTGATTTGCCGCCGAACCTTTTCCGGACCCCACTAAAATCAACTTTCTCTTTCTCCATCATCATAATGTCACTCTCCACCAACAAGCCCCACAAAAAAACAGATCGCCGAACACTCGAGATAAAACCCCGATGGAGAAAACAAACAGCCCGTCCCATCCCAAAGTCATCCCATCACTACTTCTTAGTCATCCATCCCACCTTTTTGTCAGAAAATCCGCCTTACATTTTCTGATACTGTTGGTCGCTTTTTATTACCCATATATTCAATATGTAAATTCTCCGCATGGCGTAGTATGGCACCGCGCCGTTGTTCCTTTTCCTTTCCTGTCTCCTCAACCCCACGGTCGACCATCTGTCTGAGCCGCACAGCGCTTTGTCTTTTGTTATGTATGTAGATAGACACTTCATCTAACTGTCTTTTTTGTATACATATTCCTCCAAATGAGCAACCCAAGATGCCAACCAAAAACAGAAGAACGAAGCACTAGACACATGGGGCCGTGCTGGACTGCTCCATGTGAAGAACAAAGGAAAAAGATCAACAAGAAACAATGAAATGCTATTGCTGTTTAGCGATGATTGAATGATGATGGCCATGGGTAGGCTCCCACTCCCACCCACGGACGAAGGTGAGGGGAGAGAATGTGACAAGATTTTGGCCTTTGGTTAGGATTTCTGAAGGACGAATTTGACAGAACGGGGGGGCATGGGAAAGATGCCGAGGTATATTTTTAAATTAGGAAATATAACCCTAAAACAGGGTCTACAGAATACATGATATTGAGAGGAGGGGATTGCAAAGATGGATGTGCATATGATGTTGTTGTCAGAGTATCATCAAAGCAAAAAGCTCGTACGACCATCTCTCATACGTCTGTATACGGTACTGCTTATTCGGATATCTCACGCTGTCATCCCATTTTGCGTTTATTCTTGATTTTCCACATCAAAGTCTTCCCCCCGGACCCCCACACGCCCAATTAAGCACAGGAGATCAAACGTCATCATTACAGCTTTTGGCATTTCCCCACCAAAAGATCACCTCCGCTTTTGTAGGCTTTTCCCTTTTCAAATGAAACTAATTGTAAGCAAGTTTTGGCACATTATATTATCATGGCAGATTATAAAGGTTAAAGGTTAGGGGTAGTCTTGATACTGATTGACATAGAGGTGATATCATAAAAGGTTCGGCAGATGAGAGTTTGTCAGGTGGAGGTCGGGCGGAAGACGGGCGGGAAACGTTGGCGTTGACACTGGCTAAGACTGTTGGAAACTGGGAAGATGACGGGCAGGTTGAGCCGCATTACGGGCATGGTGACTTGGGGGGAAGGGCCCGCGGAGATTTAATCAACCCATTTTTCCGTTGCACGAACCACTACCGTAAGACAGGACAAGCGTTCAGTGTGTATTTATATACCGTAAGCTATCTTTTAGATGTATATTGCCTCTATTTGGCTCGTGACACTTGATCCCTTGTGGCGTTGTTTATGGTCGTGATACGGCTGACTCGGATTATATTTTGAGTATTACCCAAATGGGAAATTCTCAAGATATGTACATAAAGCACTGGTGATGGTTATGCCTGTCGTCTCGTCATCACATGTGCATTTTATGAAGGGGAGGTGTTCAGCAGTTGCATTCCGGCGCCGCCCCGCCACATCAGGCAAGAAAAAAAAATACCACAATCTTGCAGATGCGGTAGCATCCCATATGTATATTTTTCGCCACATTTTCTATTGAGATGACCTCTCCCTCTTTTTGAACATTCTAGATCGTGAGGGTCATTTGATAGTAGTATTGTTATCCACTCGTTTGTTAATGGGATCAACTAGTTGGGGGTTCCCTCGTGACCACGTATCAAGGTTAAGATCACGATGTCACACCACCTGTCTTTCCATCAAAGACTGGATAATAACAAAAATATATGCGTGAAATGTTAATATATATAAAATAAAAGCGTGTATATGCTGGATGGGATAAATACTTGTAGGTGTCACTCGGTCCACTCGGCTGCCAAGTGAGTTTGCCGAGACTCATGGTATCAAGGGGATGGCAGACGGTTGTAACCGCTCATAAAACGGACTAATGAAAAAATAATGATCTTTCGTACGTATGCTGAATAGGAACGAGTTACTCATCTCTTTGAGTAGGTTGATAAATGTGGTGAAAAGATAAAGATTGTGTTTGGTAGGGTTGGACGTTGAGACAGAGGTGTTAACAATTGTGTTGTACGAGATATTGATTTTTTAGTGTCTAAATTTACGTCTTGTTCCGTTCATACCGACACTATCTTAATCAGAGACATTCTACAGCTATCTTGGATACACATTTTTTTAGTATACACATACTGAATATCCACCACGCTGATCCAGCATACCGCAATCGTCCATTTTCATCCATAGCCACCCGCCGATCTCAGTTAGAAGCCAGCCCGAGACGTTTCGTCTGTCAAGTAATTTCAAACTTGAGCTTTGTCCCCCCTCCCTCTTTGAAAGGTCATCCAAATGTTTTGGACATCTGATTGCTTGAGAGACGGAAGCTTAGGAGAAAAATCGCTACAAGAAAAAAAAGATAAAAATCAAAATCAAAATATGCATTCCCTAGACACGGATTCGTGCCTGATTTGGAAATTCGCTAAGCCTGCTTCTTCTTCATGATCGATCTATCTATCTGTAACCTAATCACACAGGGTTGACGGCGAGAATATATTATATCGTCAGTACGTATGCTTATAGGTGACGCTAACTATTGATCGTTTGTTGCAGCCATAGCCATCACCATGGTTGTATTTTATACACATGTGTCCTGTATTCTGTGCTCTACTGCATTGTCAAAGCCCTGTGGTAAAAAATAGACAAACAAGTAAGCAAGCAAGCAAACGTTACCTCATTCTGCACGTGAACACCATTATAACAGCTCTGACCTCTGCCACACACATACTCCATACCAATTCCGTTCATTCCTTTATCTTGTCTACTTTTCTTCTATCAAAATTTACCCAATCCAGCATCTCTTGTTGTTTGAGCTAACAGCATCTAGCTATTTCCGCTCATACACACTGCCTGAAATCCTAGTCCGTTCATCCGCAAATGATGATTGAATCAGCGAGATGTGGATCATCTATCCTATCTTGGCATCAAGGGTTTCTTGTCATCGTGACTAAAGACATATTTACATATCCGCCATGTCCTGAGGGTGAAGAAACGAAGAGACGCACTCGCATGGCGGATTGAGCTTCTGGAGTGGAGTGGAGATTGGCAAGATAGAGTTCAGCAGGAAGTAAATATATGTAGCCATGATGACGGACACTTCGGAGTTCGAAGATTAAGGACTGCCAAACATGTGGAGATTACGGAGACGTAAGAGAGAACTTGTATGGGATGTCATTTGAATTTCTTTAATGTGTACATACATACAAGTTCGGAGATCATATCACATACATGTCGATAGTTACGTCCGTAAAAATAAAGACCGTCATTTCCTAGTTGAGGAGTTGTCTTTGTTCTCCATCGCGAGATCCAGGGATGCCAAAAACGCTGTTGAAATGCTTACGGTCGCATGAAAACAATGGTCGTAGATTTCTATTTCATTTACATACATACATTGCAAAACCAGGGCTATTATGTGCATCGCCACTTCTGCTCATTTTGTATATATCCATCTTCTATTCAGCCACATGCAAAATGCATAGATTTATATGTATCTATATAATAATCTCCAATATGCAGACAGGGTCAAAGAAACCAAAAAAAAAAACACCCGACTATTGGTGGGCTGACAGGACGCCAGCCTCTCCCCCCCACAGCACCCCAGCCTACGTCGTCGGTGACGATGCTGTCGAATCTTTTCATCAAATGAAATAATTCATCACTGAAGAACACTGGGTTGCAGATGGCAAATGATGATACTTGCGGGACTTTGTAGTGGTCGTTCTATCGAGCTAGCCATGGTTAGCCTCGACGCACGGAGGACCCCCTTGGGGATCTAAATGGATTTAAGAGGGGTGGCGTATCGTGTTGTTTTTTTCTTTGTTGTGATGATAATGAGGGTTTTTTTTAGGCGATCTTTGACAATATCACTTGATAAGAGATGTATTTAGATGTTTTCGAGCATGAAGTATCTGCCAAGGAACCAAGAACAGAAGCGACTGTCCCACAGTGTGTTTAACCTTTGCCCCATCTTTCGCCCTTCGCCCTTCGCCCTTCGGCCCTATTATCCCCTCTTTCATCCCCTCCCCATACATAATGATCCCAATACCACCCTCACGGCCTACCGGTCGGTAGATATATTGTAGTCCGTACACAATACAAGCCTTGATGAACCGCTACTTTGATGTTCCCACTGCACTTATTTCTTGACTGCTGTGCCGTGTCATATCACCTTGCTACTTGACACTAAAAGATATACGCTAAAAGTGCACGTATAAATCGAGAGTGTATATATACTCTAGACATATGCAGATGAAGTTGTGACAAGCAATTACATTTGTATATGCATGTGTAAGACACGCCATGATTGTCTTTGCTTCTTCGCTCCCGGCAGCCAGCGGCAATGAATCTTGGCCATTATGTCCAACGCATAAGCACATTACTTCATGAATTCTGTACACATGCAGGTCAACCAACATCAAAACACAACCCCCACACCCCACAAGCTGGCCGCTCCACATGTCTCAATATCGTCACTTTTAGCTTGGTTTGAGCTATCTAGTTGTTTCTCCTGGCTTGACTGTCTTAGTCTTAGTCAGAGCCAACTTCCCTCCAAAACAAAGCAAACATACATGTACACGGACACACAGACACCACGAAAAATAAAAATAAAAATAAAAAGTACTCAGTGATAGAGTCTCATGCCGTCACATCCTTTGTGGAGGCTTTACCACCGCAAAGACCACCATGCCATGTGGGGGTTCGTGCCCTACCTGACAAGGCCATCGGGAGATCGGAGCCCGTATTAAAGTGGGGATGGGGAACGGATGTCGGCTTTAAGCCAATTGTCAGAATATTTACATATTTACATGGAAACTGCAAAACTTTGAGCAAAGGCGGAGAAATGGGTATGTCGTAATTCAAGACATGTTGGCAGATGTGAAATGCATTTTCTAACATTGGAGAACTTGTCCTATATACAGGTGTAGTTAGATTAAAAGCCTTTTTATCCATATAGTTTGCTTTTCCCGGTTCTTTTCAATTTCATCGGCATCGCGGTTAAAATATACAAGTTCTCATTTTCATCATGACAAGCACAAGCAAAGTGAGGCCGGGAAGAATCCATAAAACCAAATATATATGTATATGTGACTTGTAATGTTTACTCATCAAGCCGTTCATCGATATAAAAGAAAGAGTACCTATTACATTGATAGATGAAAGAACGGTATCATGATCGAGACAACCAAAAATAAAATTTTTCTGCATCTCTCCTATCGCAATCTATCAGGACGTTACCATCAGAGATGTTTCTATGCAATATATGCTTGCCGTAAACAAGGTCGCGATGATCCTTGATGCGTTATGTCAATGATGAACTAACGGTCGTCGCTTGATCTCTTTATCCTATTGCTTACAGTCTGATGGGATCAAGCGTATGAATCTTATGAATTTAAGTTGAAGTCATAGTCTCGGTATCTGCACCACCTAAGGTTATGTTTGAATTCATTCTGGGGAGTCATTGATGACGCCGGTAAAGTCATTCAGAACAGTGGCTGTGTTATTGACCCTGGAAACTCTCCGAAGAAAATCTAAATACGGCCTCAAGATTGATATGCATCCTTTCTAACTATTCTTAAATCAGGTCATGGCGTCCTATATATGTGTGTGAGCCAAGTTCTTCATATCTTTTCCGCCATTTGGTGTGTTAACAAAGATTACCCTGAAGACTCTAAATCACATAATATTTGAAAAAGTCAGGTCGTATAAGAGTTATAAGCTGCTGTTGCACTTGCCAGCAATACGAGGGGCCTTAAGATGTAGTGGTAACGTGTGTCACTTGTAATGACAAGATCCTCAGTTCGATTCTGAATGAGGACATTCTTGTGGTCTCGTTTTCGTCCACTTTTCTTATCTCTCGAATAGGCAGACAGATATGACATGAGTCGAGTTCGCCCGTTTTCACAAATCGTGATTCATTTCTTTTTCAATTTGGGTTCTTTCTTATTCTTTCTCTCTTTTTTTTTCTTCCTTGTTCATGTTATCACGATCAATCACATTAACGAGGCCAATTTCGGCCCTGTTCACACTTGCTAATTCTAGGCATTGCCTAAACAGCCATCCATCATACCTGATATAGTATCACTTTTCTCTATGGAGGAGAGGAGTACCAGAGTAAATATATATACATAGATACTTAGATATCTCGGTATCTGGGGTGCATTGATATCGGTTGTACGGAGTTGATGAGTATATAGATTCTATTGACTTCATGAATGAAAGGGCTTGTTTCTGTTTCTCGTAGATATAACAGCGTTGATATCCAACAACCTTTTCTTCACAGCCACCACCTTTATCAACCCAAGCACATATAGAGCCTAGATATTTATATTTATATACTATTACCACTTGTCTAAACCACCTTCCAGAACAACTCTATCTCCGTCTTCCCACATGGTTAGGTGCCTTCCTATTTAATTTTCATAGACATACATATATGTGGTAGGCAGGTTCAACTAATTAGCTAGCCAATAACATACGGGGATGTTAAAATGTTACCGTTGGAGAGGGCTTCAGGGGTGGATATCTGGATGGTGGCGTCGAAGAATATTTAGTTACATGAACGGAAGAGTCCTTTTGTTGTGACGTTGGGAAGAAGAGGTGTTTCGAGTATGTATGTATGTATATATGTGTGTGTATATATGGAAGATTGGAAGATTCCAAAGGTTCGTACGCTGGCTAATAACGATTTTTGACCTTTGTTGGTTTCATCATCTTGGACTTATTTTTTTCTTCTTTCTTTGCCTTTCGGTTCATGGCCAATTATAAATCATCGAGCTGACATGAACATGATTATGTAACCGAGTGCAACAAGAATTTCGAATTTCCGTCATAGGGATCCACCACCCATGTGAACAGCGGCATATCTCGGCTCATCTATTCCGGTCATTTGGCCGGAGACCCCTGTAATTTCATTATGTCCCTATCATAATCAGGATATCCCTTGTCCTGCTGTCTGAGTTGAACTTTTATAGTGCATAAATACAGCATAGCCTATCATGAGGTCCAACTTCTAATATCTATAGTGTACAATTGGGCTTTTTATGTATATATAGCCAGATCGTTGACATTTGACATACTTGATGTTAAATCTTTGCGTAACAGACATCATATATGTAACCCACTTCTTACCCTCATCTCTATACTCCGTTTTAATATATATATATTTATGCCAAACACTCGCTCTTGAACCAATCAGAGAATCGCCAACTTCATCCACCCCGATGCTGTCAGTTGCTCCTGTGCGTTCAACTTATCAAAGTGTGTGACAACTGCGCATGTCGGCCCTGTTCTGATTTTATCACCCCAGCCACCAACAACAATGGTGCATCTAGTGGCCGATTGAATTACAAGAAATATATGTATGGTATGTATTTATGAATGTACACAGGAACATTACTTGGGGGTGACATAATGACCAGGTGGCTGTTGGCGATGGAAGCATTGATGTGATTCGTGTGCATATATACTCAATAATTATCTGAATGACCGGTAGACTTTAATATGAGAGTTAGCGACCAGCAAGCTTGTCAAGCCCATGCCCAAAACAGTAAGTCCAACTCTCTCTTTGCATCCCACAATGCCCTCTGACGCCATCATTTGAGATGTCTTCTCGATTCATATGCACCTATATTTCTATGTTTGTACTTGGGTAATATCTTGCTAGGAGATACGGCAACATTGGCTCATCACAACCTCGCGACGGAATCAACAAATATGGAATTTTATCGCTGTAAGACTGACTGACTGTAACATTTCCCCACTATGACTTGCGTATGTGGCTGTCGATGATTGGACAGTGTCCGTAGGATTCCAAGAAAAAAAGGCCTTCTAGATGGAGACAATTGAGGTTGGGGTGGTGAGGATGAAGAGGACCGATGAGGGAGGGAATCTGGAAGGATGGTTAGAATATGATTACTAAGCGGAGATTGAGATATTGGAGGATAGTATATAGTCTAGGTAGAATCGGGCAGCGGGCCGGGATGTGGGGTTGGATGGGTCGTGGTACAAGATGGGTGCACAAACAATGGTTTCACCAACGATAGCAGATATACAATCAACAAACGACCTCGATTTGATAACTATCACTAACAAGAAAATTTATCATACTTATGATAGACACGGCAGGTGTCTGACCTCATTAGGTATTTGTCCTGCCTTGCTGACATCACTCATTCTGTGTAATGATGTGTTACCCGTCTCCACGCAAAACGTAACCCACCTATTCACAATTTCGAGATTCCCCCCTCCTCCAACGGCCTCGCTATTCAGCCATGACAGATGGGGTATAGCAAGTGCAACTGTAACTCATTATACCATTTATTTTTGCTAATTATATACCTGCCAGTTTTCTGCTTCGCTGTTAGAATGTTCGACTGTGATTTTTTTTTTACTTCTTTCTTTCTGCTTGTCGAGGTGAATGGAGGGGAACTGGTCAATGCGGATGAAGAGTGGGTGGGTGATGTTACCTGTCCAGACGGGCTGAGTGATGGTGATTGTGGTTTTGTCAATCAAGAATGGACGGGGGGCGGAGTTTGGCAGTTTGTGTCTTGAGAGACAGAGTATGTAGATTGATGATATCATGGAATATTGTCGTATTTTGATAATCATGTGAATAAGCAAACATTGAATCCAGCGTAACATATCTCCACGTTGCCATCCTTCTCCAATAAAACCTAGATAACCCACTCCCTTCATATAGCATTGTCGTGTATCGATTAATCTTCGCCTGTCAGTCCTTTGCCAGTCCATCCATCATATACCACAGAATCTTCACCAGCCTCTCTTCATTTACATTTGATGTCTCTTTGAAGTAAATAAGTGACTCTATCTTCCATGACTTATCTGACAAAGGACACAAAGCTGCATCTAAGACCAAATCTAAGACACAAGGAAAGTCCTTTCCCGAAGGACGATCACTCAATCTAGGGCAGCTGGACAACGATCTGGCGTGCAAGAGGGACATAGGGATAGGGGATGATGAGACGCCAGATTATGTCAAGATTATATGAGCCTGAATATCTGATTGGCGAATGGCCCGATGGCGAGATCATTGATATGTGAAATAGAGGTACAAAATTATGTACGTAGGCTAGAGCTCGCTTGTCGCTGTAGCGGTGGATCATGATATCTTCTATTGGTGGTCATGCAGCTTTCGCCATAGAGATTAACGCGACCAATATCACCAAGCAGCCCGAAATACGCAAATGCTTACCGCAACCTCAAGGCCTCTTTCCCTCTACCTTCCCCTCGACCACTCTAATTCCAAACGTACACACCTTTTCCTACTCTGCTCTGGGTCGCCTGGCTCTTTGTGCCCCATAAACACATATTCATTCTCTCTCATACATAGCAACACACAATTGTGCGCCATGCCCGGTACTCGCATTCAATTCCTACTCTCTTTCTTTCTCTACGGCCGTAAGTTGTCGTGAATAGCAGAGAATGTTTTCCTGATTGGGTAACATCACAAGCCGCCGGGCGCTTGTCGGACGACATCGACAAGGGGTTGTGAGTGGGTCGGTCGGGTTATTTTCTTTCTTTTTTTTCTTTTCCTTGTTTGGTCTTGTTAGAAGGACAAAAAAGCAAGGGAAGATTTTGATTTTGTTCGTAAATTGGCTGGGCAAGTCGGCGACCTGGAGGGTGAGGGGGAAAGGGGAGGGTAAGGTTTGGGTGATTACATGATTATTTATTGTGGTCGCGTTGCATTGCGGTGTAGTGTAGGTTTTAAAAAGGCAATAGTCTGTTTTATAGAGGCTTTTGTTCTCTATACATACAATTAAATTTACCTTGATATAGTCTTAATCGACAAGTATGAAAGCAGCCTAGGAAATTACACTCAGCTCACTTTGACTTCCTAATAGGGTTGCAAGGATTGCTGAGTTAAAGATATTAAAATATTGCTCCCATACTTTTTCCCAGGAGCTTTATGTTGATTTCTGTGTGTTGGTGATAGTCGATTGACTCAGTCACTTAAACATCTGCTTCAGTAATATAGACAAATAAAATTCCTCCTTTTAGTAGACTTGTCACATCGAGACCACTAATATCAAAGTACTCTGCATCCGTCACTTTCATTGAAGAGAAGATCCTCTCAGGTCGTCGATGTAACGCTGCACTAGACTTCGGCTGAGTTCTTGGCCAGCCTTGATGAAAGACAAAAAAAAGATGTTTCAGAAATCGTTGTTATAGACAAGACAGAGTCTTCTAGTGTCGTTCAGTGGATGGGCCCCTGTTTGATGCTTTTATGATATGCTTCTAGACGCTTTTGTGTGCATACGTTGCAGCGTATAGCTCCGTTTTCTCCGGAATGATTTTTTCTAGATTTGCCAGCCCTCAGCCATCAGTTGCGGGCATGTCCGCCTAAACCATGTAAAATCAGTCATTTATCTGATAACCTCCTATATCGAGACCTGAATGAAGCGGGCGGGTAGGCACATGCTGACTGTGTGTGTCTATACGCTCTTCCATTTATATGCAGACTTGTGTCAATATAACCGAGGCTCATTTAGTGAGCTCGTTAGATATATCAAGAATATATAAATATATAAATATCCTACTAGCCATTATGTAACAGCTCTATCGTCGTACAAAAAAAACAACTCATTCCCCCACTGTCCTAGGATCAGCCCGTCCCATCGTCGGCAAAACATCATCTCGAAGTCTGGTCCCTGCCTTTGCGTAGTGATAGTTCGCGATGGATTTTGTTTAAGTTCCTTTTAATGTACAACTTGTTCAACCTGTATGTTTTTCTAGTGCCTTTTTTTTCTGTCTCTACCTGGATAATAAAAAGCGATTCTAGAAGTTGGGATTTCACGTGATGTCACTACTTTGTGTCTTAGGGAACTACACAGAAACCGGAAACTAGGGCTATCGAATATCATGGGCTCGGACGACAACTAGGCTTCGAGAAGCACTAGACGGACATTTAGTTGACGTAGGCGTTTCGAGTTGAGGTGTCGCGGTAGGTGGAGTAAAGCGTGGGGTGAGGTGAGGCTTTTTTGAGGCTTGTTTGCGTTCGTTGAGTCGGTGAAATTCAAGGTTTTTCGTAATGAGGTAGACATATGTTTAGGTAAGCAATTTATCGGTGTTAACAATAGCTTTATGTATAAGAAACGCCGAAGAATCAAAGATTTGGGAGGTCATGGGGCCTCTCTTCACAAGCATCAATCGTCGCATCAAGGGCCTTCCGGGCTTATCTATGCGAGTACATACAATATCAACCCACTAAATATATACTTCAAAGACTACCCACCTATTATCCTGATTCTAAACCATCGACCCATTACCTCCATCACCTCCGTCTCGGTCCCAAAACCACATATATTCATTCTTTTGTCTGTCATCTGCCATATATGCCACTATCAAGTCACCAAACCGGCAAGGCTGTGTGCTGCAAGTCCAAAATACTGGGAAGGGGGGGAGGGGAGGAGTAGAGGGAAGGGGGACTGTGTTGGGGTTGGTGTGAGAGAAGTAGGGCGGAATGTTGTGTTAAGGGTATAATAAACCCTATGGTATTTCAGGGAAAGCTATTTACCGATTAAACCATGAAGTTTCAGTGACTGACTTAAAGAAGAAGGCTTACATCGGGGATAGCTCAGTATACTGAATGGAATTCACAAGTACTATGAAGATGTAATAAACGAGATAAGCTTTAAGCGACTATCAGCTGGTGATACCATGTGTAGTCTACTGTCACACCAAAACCTCTATATGACTTGATATGCTTTGTGCCTACTATACTGACTGTATTTTTTGGTCATTTGTGCTAATATCTGGCAATCCACATATCTAACTTAGACTTGTATCATGTCTGTAAATTTCCCACTATTCTTCATCACCAGACTATTAGTCAGTCGCCTGGGGATGAAGCTCACTAAATGACCAGAACTTAACCAGTGACTCAACTATCGACTTAACACATATCTGCCTCCCATAAATCGTATGAAATAGCTATGGTATATTATCCTATAGCACCGGGCCAGACTCTAATGTTCTTTAGTTACACAGATAGTAAATTGATATGGTGTCACAAGAACTGTAGGATACCCGGAGGACTGCCGAGATTCAGGTTCACGACGTTGATGGCGTAACAGACAAGGAATATACAGCGAATTGTGTCTTATAAAGCTTGAGAATGCATAAGTAAACTATGTGATAATTCTGTATTGATTGTATTCGAAGAAATAAACAAGAGAATGGGGAGTTCCAGAATGAAGGGAACCTCTCTGATCTGCACTTCATAGTCATGAAGTCCATCCCACGAGTAACCACCATAGTCAAGTCTCCCAACCAATTTTTAAACATAACAACCCATTTCATTTCCCCCAAATACCACCTCCACCTCACGGCCAAACCTCCTCCTCCCTCCACTCCCCCTCCTCCCTCCTCCACACCTTCCTCTCTGGCTCCCCTTGCTTCCCTAAATCTACAAAATCCACCTCATCCACCACCAACCCCACTACTCTAAAGTTTATCCTCGCAACCTCATCCTCCAAGTCCTCCACACTCTGCCCTAACCCCTCGCCTGCCTTCGGCTTCTCACTCTGCGGGCGCCCTGGCGGAGGGTTCCGGAAAGTCCCCCGCATTGAGGGCGACAGGCTACCGAAAATCGCTGTGACTTCGCGAGCAAGTGACCATAAGGGATCCAATTCGTCAACCGGCGCATAATCATCTCTCTTGCGTAACTCCTTAGTCAATGTCTCTCTCACCCTACGATCCCCTTCGTCATCACCATCTGCATTTCTCCCAACAAGGTACCCCCTCCCCCTTACCCTCCACTGCACCATCTCCTCTGGAACCCAAACAACCCCCTCAAAGGGCCCGCCGAGGCCAGAGGTACCGCCCAGTTGTCCAGCCTTGTCCATGCGGGCATCAGTGGTGATGATGAGGATGTCGGAGGTGTAGAGGGGGGGGTTGAGCGGGGCGGGGTTGCAGGAGTTGTCAGGAAGGTGGGCGAGGAAGCCGCGGAAAACGACGGTGCGGGCGCGGGGGAGGGGTGGGGGGTTGGAGAAGGAGGTGGAGAATGGGGAGAGGTTGGAGATTGTGGAGAGAGTGAGGAGAGGGGGGGATAGGGTGGAGAGGTGGGTGGCAAGGAGGGAACGCCACGGGGCGGGGGCCATGATGGTGATGAGTGTAGGTGATTGATGTTTATTCGACGTTTTGATAGAGAGATATGCTGTTTGGATAGAAATAAAGCACATAAATCAGTGAATATCAACAAATATTTGATGTCTTGATTTGTTGTGATGGTCTTGATCAGTTCTGGCCACTATATACAATCATCCCGTTTCCATATCTGATTTATGGATTTCTGACACAGCCCTAACCATTACCACAACCCTATAATCATATAACCCTAATTCATATCATTCACATTCTTGCAAGATTACAGTCTTTCATGACAATGACCATGACAATAACCATAACAATGACGTCCCAGTTATCCGGAACTTTTAAGGAACATTGCATAGCTCCCCCTTCCTCTTCCTGGACCAACTCTATCTGACAATGTGCCGTTCTGTTGTCGGACACCACTTTTCTTGCTGTGCTGCAGGTATGTTCGGGATTTGTGGGCTGGGGTGGAACAAGGAACGCAAGTGAGGAAATTTGATGATAGTAGTGAGAGCTGATGTGGTTGATGTGTGATTGAGAAGATGAGATGAATGAGGTTTCAAGGTTGTGATGGTAAGATGGGATTGTTGGTATATATACATACGTAGGATTACGATGGTAGGTTTCGGGTGTATCCCGAAGTATCGCGATGTTTAAAAAGCTTACCTTGATATCCGGCATCTTGGAATTCAGCCTCAAATCTTGACTTTACGAGTACCGAGTGGCCAAAGGAAGCCAAAAGCCACCACTAAACCTAAATCAATAGATACCATGCTTAACACCTTCCATCGCATCGCATCATATCGCAAATACTAACGTCAAAGTCAATGCCACTAATCAACATGAAACAAGGCTCCCCTTCCACCAAATGATTACCAATTGCATTCACCAATACAGTCAACAGTCCAGGAAATAACAACAGTCTCGGCCCTCTCCTCTCTTCTTACTCCATAAGGTGGAATGAAGGGCACGGGAAGAAAAAGGGTGTGATGGAACCAAGAACCAAGAACCAAGAACCCTTTAGCTATGTTGTGGTGTGTGTGTGTGTGGGCCTCACATGCCCACGGTCCACGGTCCATGAGTTACGGCGAAAACCCGCAATGTCGGGACTTGTGAGTAAGTCGATGGGCGCTACGATGGGTTTTATTTATTTATTTATTTATTTTATTATATTTGTATTTTATTTTAGGAATTCTGAATATGATAGGCGATGAGAGGCAGGCATGGTGCGTGTTGTCAGACGTTTTGGTCTGGGGGCTTCATGAGGTCCAGGCGGTGGTTTTTTTTCTTTCTTTTTATGTATTTATTTTTGGCAAGAAATGATCACAAATTGTCTGGTAGATGTTATCGTGAGGTATACATAAAGACACATAGACAGCATCATAAAGAGTGACGATATCTCGCTATACTCACACAATATATTGGGCTTGTTCATGTCTCAACGTCAACTCCTAAATTCTCAAATTCCCAAACAGGACACATAACTTGTCATGTCATGTTGCAACGCACGATTTGGCTGCAAGTGTTGTGGAGCATCTCGACAGAGCCGCAATCGATGAGCAAGCGGGACGCTAATTTATGTATGTGTAATGTGTATATCATATAATGATATGATGATGATTCATGCCAAAGATGGGATGGTCGTTGGTTGGTTGGTTTTGATTTAATAAGCTATCAATATGATTATTGATTTTTCCCTCCCCTTCCTTTTTGAAACACCGTTGGTTCTCCGGGATTACTCCCGATTACGGGAGGATCAAGATACGATGGTGGAGGATTCATGGTGAATAAATTAGCTAGCCAATACCACATGGTGGTGTGATGTAATAAAGGTAAATATACATCAATTAACACCTTTTTGTAGACTTCCAAGTATAGTATTGCTCGCAAGTAGATGAAACTAGAGTTAAAGCAAACAACACTTATTCGAGATGTAACAACGGTTCACTTTTCATGATAATCAATATTTCATTGCAGATTACATAATCATAATTATCGGAAATTCCCTGGCAAAACAAAAAAGCGAATAGCCGATTTGGCGCGATTAGGAGCGCTGTTAGTGGCTGGTTGGCCCGGGAAAACAAGGGGGGTCTTTGATTTCGGCTATTTCCAATTGTTGATCGACCTGTCTTCTTTTTCTCACTCTCTAACGATATTCCGCACATTTACGATGGTGAGTTAAATATAAAAGTGCAAAGGCGGAATGGGGATGGTCTAGGTCCTTGGTGGGTTGGAGGGGACAATGAGTGGAGGGATGATTTGTCAGACTGATGATGATAATAATGACGATATGAAGATGTGAGAATATGGTTATGAGGTCTTCCGGACTCGGAGGTATCGGCTGTTGTGTCACATGTAGACATACACAATGTCTCTAGTATATATATTTTTTCTTCTGTTTTACTGTTTGCCTAAATACGATCAGCATAATACAACCCGGCGTTCCCACTATGCTATCAGCCCTCAACGTAACGGTAGGAAGCAACCACCAGTGCTACCTTTAACTGACTAAATACAGCCAATTATAAACATGTTTTCTCCATGTTCCATATTCGCTTCTGTTTTTCTCTTACATAACAGCTTCGGCTCGGCCAACAACAACTTTCGGATCGGCCCAAGAAAAGAGCCCCTAAAGTCCGTTGCTGTTTTACCAGAAGTAAATAAATTTAATCCAATGTGCCGGTAGGAAGAGGAATCAGGTAGGGTGGCAGCTAAAGATTATGACATGGTATTCAGCGGTAAATAAAAGAGTTAAGTTGTCAAGTACAATATCGGACTAAGAAAATTATTCGGTGAGGACTCGGTTCTGCGCCGGGTATGGAATGTTAAGGGGACGGGGGAGGACCCTATTGGAGAAGATGATCAGGGATGGGGAGGGGGGTTTGTCACACACAGTAGCCTACATCACACATGTATGGCGGGTGGTGATGCTGATGATGAAGATTATGAGTGAGTGAATAGAGAAATAATAAAAAATCTGAAAGATAACATACAAGCTATGATTGTTATGACTATTTAGAGCTGTACAGTTTGTAGTATTTTCGTCTTATTCAGATTAACACAAAGATGTCCATCACACCCATAATATGCCCATATCCAGAAACGGAATCTCGGCATCTCAACCTCAATCATCGAACCACAACCCACGCAGCTAACTCCACTAACAACCACACACACCCGGCAAACCCAGCTCACCTTCAACCCCGTTGTGAACTATGCATTAACCAAAAATGCATACATGCAGCTAAACAAGCCAATAAACCAATAGTCGTTAATAGCGCGGGTACCGGACGATGGAACAATGCAAGATTCCGGTACTTTCTGTGGTGATTTGCCGGGAGTACTTTGTACGAGTCATGTTGCTGGTGGTGCACATGTAAAGATGTCATATTTGACGGACATATGTATATAGCCGCTTGAAGCGCACTTCTGAGTAAACATCGGTCAACAGACGGCCGGCAGACAATATCAATTTACAGACTCGGGTAGAAATACTAAATTCAATAAGTTATATTTTTATGTTTCTCGATGCACGACATGCTGTCAAATAAAGCCAAGAAAAAAAACAATTAAAAAAAACACAAACATTATGTTCAGATTATTCTGGATAATCTACATTGCGTTCCTGCCAAGCAACCTGTTCCTCAAGTCATCCATTGATGCAAACATTTTTTTTGTCTACAAAAAAAAAGTGCAGAGAAAAGGAAAAACTCCGGTGATTTTCTGTATCAATCTCGGTATTTGAACGGAAAGAGGGGCGTGGGTGTAGAGGTGCACAAGGGAATTGAACTGACAGGATAAAAAGGCCTGTGAGAAGCTGTGGCTGCGTGGGGATGTGGATGAGGGAATCAAAAGGAAGATACAGGCACGCACGCCATGGGGTTCAAGGAGGATGGGAGTCTGTGCGGTGTCATGATGGTGATATTGATGAATGGTATTTAGATGATGATGATGAGATGAGAGTCATAGATTGATGGACCGATGCGAATGAAGTATGGTAAAGGGCAGAAATCCCTAGCTTGAATTAATCTAGAATATAGTCTTATATCTTGGCTCTTTAGCCCCTCCCTCATCCTTCCAGTCGCCGGTCCCGAACCACACCGAACTGCCCACGGAGTCCCTAAAGGCCATATTAGGAAATCAAAAGGATATTAAAATAGCTTATCCAATCAGTGTGCGACCATTGAATCGTCAAGTATGTTTCTCCCTGAGTGAATGAGACGAACAGTCTAGACTTGGTAAAAGAGAGTGTATATGCTCTTGGAGTGCCACTGCTATAGACAGCGTGTAACATAAATGATGGACAGAGGATCAGGGGCCTGTGGCAAGAAAGAAAGAAATATGCACATGGATGGTTTTTTAATGTCGATTCTTTTCATGATATTTTTGGGATTTTGGGGAGGAACATCATGATGAAGCTTCAAAAAATGGCGATGTTGGATGTTGTTAGTATTGGCGGAGTTGTTAGCGGGAGGAAGAGGAAGAAAAGGAAGAGGAAGGCGGGGAACGGGATTACCAAGGTTAGCCTGGGAAGGTATGACAAATTAAGGGTCCAGGGAATATTTTTGGCTTATTGAGTAATCAAGGTTTTTTGGGTGAAAGTGAGAATCTATAAGAACCCCGCTCTTCTTTTCAAGCACTAGTGAGACTTTGATGTGTCTGAGCTTTTTTTTTTTTATTGAGTATCGAGATGCAGACCACATTTTCTCAAACATTCAACACAATACAAGTACAAAGCTCTGCAAAACCCTGTCGTGTCCTGTCTTGATATCTTGTTTGGTAGCGCATAATCCACACAACTCCCAAAAGAAATCCAAATCCCATCGCAATCCTATAGTTAATCTTTATACACCCCCTCCATTGTGGGATACTCATGAATCAACAAATGATGAGCCTGGGGATGAAAAGATTCCGTGGGATTCCCGTTAGTGATGGCGGCATGCCGAGGTGAGCTTAACTCCTTTGACAAGTGGAGGGAGAGGGAGAGGTCCAAGATGCTAATATAGTTAGATCTATTGATGACTGAGATTCTCATGAAAAGACTCTTGGCATCCTCAAGTATTTCTTTAATTCCTACCCAACATCTCATCTTCCACCCGCACTAAATTCCAGAACCCTTCTCTGGCCCTTTTCCTCCCTCCATCCCCTGTTCTCTCCTCCGGCGCACACCCTCTTCCTTCATCCACGCCACGCCCCATTTACGTCGTACTTAAAAAAGACTAAAAAAGTAAAATAAATGTTTAAGTAAGTGGGATAAATGTCCACCCCCGGGATGCCTGTTGCCCACACCCTGGAAAGGCTTGATAACTCCCCAGAGGAAATCCAGACAAGCTCCGGATGACGAAAGTTCGCCGGTAGCCATGTTGATGTGACGAGTGTCTTTTTAATTGATTTCTTTTTTCTTTTGTTTGTTGTTGAGTAAGGGTATCGTGACTCGGTGTATTATTGAGTGAATAAAAAAAGTAGCTCAGCGTATCGTGTGACAAGTGCAGTGTCTGTAGATATCAGCCTGAGAAGTCCCAACATGTAGACTCGACATAGAATATACTCGGATCATCTAGAAGCAGGTAGAATAAAGAGGACTGACGATGTCTCCTAGTTTATTAGTATTATTATTATTTTTTGGTGTTTGATAGCCACTAGTTGGATAGAGAAATCCTAGCTCCATTCGAGATGGTTTTTCATCAACCCTAGTAAAAGAAAAAATACATATAAATATATATTTATGTATACATCTGTGTAGATATGAACAATCATAGCCGCGTGTGACCAAAAACACCCAGTTAGTCACTCAGACAGTCAGTGGCACTACATATAAACCCCAATTTCTTACCCTTCTCAGCATTCCGTTCTTTCCCCGGCCCAGAATTTCCTCTTACTCTCATCTTTTTTATTTTCCCATTTTATTTGTTTCTCTTAAAAAGACTCTTATTTTCTCCTTCTGCTCCGAAAGAGGGAACAACTTAAAGAACGACAAGGACTATTTCAGACTCTGGTTAGCCTTTTCTTGTCTTTTTTTTCTTTGGAAGTTTCTTGGCAAGAATTGTCTGTTCGGCGGTTGATGTCGTTGGAGATTCGATTCGATTTTGACTTCTCAAGGAAGAGCTGCACATAATCTATTTAACCTGACAGGAGTTTATCTACATAACATCTCTATATATACATAAATAAAAGGAGAACCTGTTTATTTTTCCCGTTACAAATATATGAATTCTCTCTTTTGTTATCGTCCCTACAGAACTATTTCCCATTTTCCGCTTCTTCCCTCCCTACATTTTTGTATTGTATCAACCCATCGACACCTGATGTCGTTGATCCGTTCCTTTGCCGACACGCCGGCTATGAGCTGATCTGAGCCGCCGCTAATTACTACCTTGACTACCTCCACCTATTCCGCACCTCCCTCACTACACCTTTATCGTCGGTCCTATACACACTAAGTAAAAAAAAAGTTGCACACAATTCTTGCAGCATCTTTTTTTTTTCTCTTTTTTCTACTAGTCATTGGAACAACTCCATTGCTTTTTGCCACGGAATCTTCGGTGGGGTCACGTTGATATCCGGAAGTTCTCCTTTGTGTTCTTGTCCTTTGTTGTTGGAGAAGAGTGTCATTTTCTCTTTCTTTTTTATTATTGTTGTCTCTTTGTTTACTTGATTTGTGATTATGTGTTGAGTTTGTCGGCAATTGAGCTTAATCAACCCACACGACTCACTAGACTGATTGTGTCATCATCTTTATACTAGACACTCATCGGCAACAGACTTGGTTACTGACATTGACGCCGCACTCAAAAACCGCAAGCAAATAAACGCCCAGACCCGCCGCGATCTGTCTCTGTGCTCAGTCTGTGTGTGGATATTTACCTATTTACTTACATCCATACATACGAACCCCCCACTTCCGAGATATCACCACTGTCTCTAAAAAAAAAAAATAACTACAAGAAAAAAATCACCAATTTTATCTACGTACCACACACGGTACAAACACCCATCCCCGTCATGCTGTGATCCATCACCTACTTATCTACCGCTTTCCAAACATACATCCAGCCGATCTTGTCGCCCTGCCTTGTCTCTTGTCATGAACTCTTGATTGCAATCTAAGGTCCTTCTTCATTGGAACCATTCCTTTGGCAGACAAGAGCAAGAGCAAAGACGGCATAATTAATGGCCATTATATAATTTGTTCCTAGAGAACCTTGGGTTAAGCATACATACATACACACACACTCATATATATATATACACATTACTGGACCTTGGTGTTTCGCCTTGGGTTAGTCTGCCTTTATTTTTTTTCTTTTTCCCTCTTTACGGTGCGGATTTGCGGTTCCGGTCCCACAGGACATTTGCTTGACACGCTACGGGAGTTCGTTTTTGCTGCCTTTTTTTCCTTTTATTTTTTTAAGGTTACTTTGCAGAAACAGACAGCATACGCCTACACCCATTAGGATACAAAAAAGAAGTGTAACAACCGGAAATACCTTGATCTTTTGTCACCTATCCCGGTGAAGATATCTTGTCTATCGTCACCCTTCCACTCCCCCATACTCCTCAGTGACACTCATCTATCTTCACTCGACATACGCCTCCCTCCTTGCTGTTTCTTTTCTTTCTTTGGCCGAGCCTTTTCTTTTTTTATATTTATATATATAAGCTCCTTGCTTTGCTCGACAAACTCACCCATCACAACCAACGTACAGCAGAGCTTCACAATATATTTATTAACTCAAGGGACCCCGTGGTGACATCCAGAAAGACACAGAGAGAAGGCCCTACCCCCTCCTCTATTCGTTCACCCCTTCTGAACGCCAGACCATCGGATTGTCCTGTATGGTCTTAGGAAAGAGAGAGCAGACAGCCAGCAAGCCCTTGACAAATCAATCCAAGCATCATCAAAACAAAAGCAAAAGGCAAATGCTGCAGTTACCAACAAGCAATTCAAGCGAGAGATAAGCAAGCGAGTGAGCATCATCTCGTGTTCACTTTTGAAAGGTTCTAGAATTCCATATTCCACATCTTCACATCCGGCAACTGCCAAACTACATCCCATCCCACCTCATCCTCGTCATCATCCCGCCTGCCCCCCTCATTTTCACAGTTTCCGTTGCAGCTGCTGTGATCCTGGCGACTTTTTTTCTTTTATATTGCTATCTTGTGAACATCAATCAACTACTTGAGATAGTATATACATACTGTTTCGCGTCTCTTTACTGTGTGGTCGAGATAGACAAACATCCTTCAAGGCTGAATCAGCATCTCGGGTTTGTTTATTAACTCGGCATATAACCCCCCCCCCCTTCTGCTTTTATCTTGCTCTATACTTATTCAGCAATAACATCTTCCCTCACCAACCCCTCGTTTCCTCTTGCACACGGCTGCTGCTTGTTTGTCTGTCTATCTGGCCCAGAGTTACATCACAGAATCTTCCATCTACACACTCTCGCCTACCTTCATCCTCCCCTCACATACTCTGCATCAACGACACAGTACAAAACAAGGAATAAAAAAGCACAAAAACAAAAAAAGACATACGATTTGCTGAATTTGGTATCTTCCTTCTCATATCGCTGATAACGACGCACTGACTCCGTTGCCGTCGATTTTGCTGCCGAGTGTCACTGGCAGATTTACGTATATAAGTTCTACGGACAGACACTTGTTGGGTGCTGACTAGTCTCTTGATACTGAGAAACATTGTCCTTTGGTGTTGACTTGTTATCTTTATTGATTCTTTTTTACTATTTTTATTTTGTTTTGTTTGTTAGCGTGAAAAACAAACACAGCCATCTTAACCTGATCACCCCTTCTGGTGATTGTGGAGCTTCACAAGAGCAACTCGGAGTGATTTCTTGATTTCGAAGATACGGCCAGATCTTCCCGGCAGTACTAGTGGGCTTCTCCGAGTACATTGTCTCTTATTGGCCCAATTGTGTTTATTTTTGCCAGCTCCTTATAGTGTCTAAAGTGTGACAACAAAGACAACGATAACGACAACGACAACGACGAGCCACAGTGTTCCCGCCACTGTCACAGAGACGGAAGACCACCTACTACTCCCTAAAAACTTAAAATCTCCAGTAAAACTTGCCCTGCAGAGTTGACCCTGTCTCCCCTTCGTGTGTCTTCTCATAGATTGAAGCCCTTCCCAGGAGTCAACTGCATATATAAAGACCACATCATAACTTCCTCCCCCCTTCCCCTCGCATTTGACAAGACAGACCATTCATTACCCCGAGAGCAATCTCTTTATTTCTTGAAAAAGTCAATCACACATCATCATTGTCATCATCATCAACAAAAACAACAACAATGAACCGCCAGTTCGCCCAGATCCCAGGCCTCCTCCCGGAGTCAATGCTCACCTCCACCAACATAACCCCCGAAACCTCCCCCGTGACTGACCGACCGCCTCTCTCCTACATGCAGTTCTCCCAGTTCGCCCCCACCGCCTACTCCACTACAACCCCCTACCAACCAACCCCCATCCTCTCCACCGCTCCCACCACCTCCACCCAACAGTCCCTCTATCCCGCCTCTTCCATCATCCCCTCGCAAAACATGTATCCCTCCATGCCTCCATCGACCGCCTCGAGCACCAACGGCTCCGTCACCGGCCACAATGGTAGCGGGAACATGGGCATGGGCGCACTCCGCATGGATATGACGCCTAATAGCTCGGCCACGAGGCTGGACTTGGCACATGGGGGGGGCCATGATACGGGGGATCCGTCGAGTAGTGCAAGTAGTCCGTATGGCGGCAACGGGAACGGGAACGCGAGTGGTGATGGTGGAGGGGCTACAGCAGCGTCGCCGGGGGGCAAGGAGGAGCGGAAGCGGTATCACAAGCAGAAGCGGAATAAACCGACGTTGTCGTGTGCTGAGTGTGTGGAGAGAAAGACAAAGGTGAGTGAGTGTCTTTGTTTGATGTGTCCGGTATAGTTCAAAGTGGGGAATCGTGTCACTGACTGATGTTTGCCTTGATAGTGTGATCGGGGAAGACCTACTTGTTTTGCCTGTAAGTTGCTACTCAGCAGCAGCAGCCTTGTTTTCCTTCTAATATCCCCACTAGGCGTAAAACGAGAATCAGTATGTGTCTACGATCGTGTAGCACAATTATTAGAGTACGTCAATACCCCCCACTTCACCCTTCCAAAAGCTCTGTCTCCGCCCGACGGTAACTCGACTAACTTAACCCTCCTCCCCCTTCCTCCCCCCCACCACAGAGAATCCCACCGCACCTCATGCAACGGTCCTCGCATGGTCCGTCCCCAGCTGAAACGCCGCGGCACTACCAAATCCTCCATAATCCCTAATATCGCCGACCGCGGCGTCCTCAACTCCATGGCCTCCCAGGGCGCCGTCGCCCTCTCCACCGGCCTCATGTCTAGCAACTCGCTCTCTTCCTCCTCTGGCAGCAACGTCTTTGGCGTCGGCGCCCGCCACCCCTTTGCCAACTACTGGACATGCGAGGGGGGGCTGCCCGAGGTCATCTCAGTGTTGCCAGCTAAGAGCCAGACAGACTCCCTCATGGCCCGTTATTTCGAGTGTGTCGATCCCGTGTATCCCATGATCCATCGACAAACCTTTTACGCCGACTACGAGGCTTTTTGGAGCATGACGGACCGCAGTAATGTCGATGCCTCGTTTGTCGCCCTCATGTTCGTCATGATTGCCCTCGGTGCCCAGTTCGTCGACGACTATCCGAATCCTGAGCGGAGAAATATGGCAGAGTTTTATGCATCGGCTAGTAACCAGGCACTCCGTGTTTTCTCCTACCTCAGTACCGCGAGCATCACATCCATCCAAGCTATGGTCCTCATCACCTACTTCCTCATCAACGACAACCACGTGTCCGACGGCTGGTCCTTTGCCGGCATTCTCACACGCCAGGCGTATGCCATGGGCTTGCACCGAGACCCCAATATTGTGACGCCGGGCGCCACCTTGCTCGAGAAACAGCAGCGCCGCAAGCTGTGGCAGGCCGTCATCCTGCAAGATACCTTCCTGACTATCCTACTATCACTGCCGCCGTCAGCTACGCACACTGACGTCTCGGTCGATTCCCTCGCCGACGACGACTCTTCTATTGCCAACAGCAGCCCCGTCGACATCTGGTATATCAAGTGTTCCTGGAACCTCGCCAACCTTGTGCAAGAGTCTATCTGCTCGCCACGCGCTCTCGACCTTCCCATCTGTACGACGCAGCGGCACAAGACAAAGCTCATCAACGAGTTTAAGAGCGTGTATCGGAGCTTCCCTGATATCTTCCGGTGCTGGGACAAGGCATCGTTGACGGCCCGGGCGCCAACCGAGGGCCGTGCTGTCCGGCAGACGCTGTGGCTGACGTCCAACTTTTTCCACAATATGATGTTGGTGAATGCCTCGATTAGCGAGGAGGTTTCGCTGAATATGCGGGGGACACTGGAGGCGGCTCATGACGCGCTGGCGGCCTTCTTTTTACTCTATGAACTGTTTGAGAGCGAGGCGAGGCAGTGGTGGGCTTTCAATCACCGGGCATTTTTGGAGGCTGTGTGCATTGGGGCCACGCTTAAGTATGTTGTAGAGGAAGACATGATGATTGACGATACGTTGTATGCGAGAGCTAGAGAGGATTTAAGTAAGTTATTTGTTTATAGCCCTCCTCCCCTCCCAAAAAAAAGTCCGGAGGCAGATGCGGAATCGGGATTAACGGAGTCCGGCAGCGCGGATGCACCGGGACAGGGGACAAATAAAGTTGTGTATTTAGAAATTGGATGCTAACCTGTTTCTTTCTTGCAATTAGAAAACATCATGAAAATTCTCAGAGCTATGGCGGCTAGAGGCTCAGAGTTGGCCAGGACAAGAGTCAACATCTTGCAAGAGTATCTGCAGGGCCTGGAGTGAAGGAGGGTTCGATTTGATACATAGGTTCCGTGGGTTATGGTTTACGATTTGGGGGGCAAAATTTAGGGTTTTAGTTTTTTTTCAGTGATTGCACAATGGTTGGTTATATTTGGCTTTTTTGTTCTGTCTTTTTTAATAGACAAATAAATTATCATCATCAGTTTGTGTAATCTTATTACTACTGTGACGTCATGGATTATGTCTAGTGAGTATCAATAGACCTTAGCCGCCAAGCCACCGTACAAACCGGGCGCCACCAAAACCTCCGAGTCTGCAGCCGGCCAATTAAGTAATCCCCCAAATGCAACCTCACTAACTCTCTTGCAGATTTCGTGATGGCTACGTGATGGTTAGGCACCCGGATAAAGTTAGGGGTTTTAAATATAGGGTTGTCTCATATTCATCGTCGTTTGCTTTAGATCTCGGAGGCCGCCTGTTGGGTTTGGGTATTGAAGACAGACATGAGCAGTTACTCAGTTACTTTGTGTGAAGATTTTGGGGAAAGTGGGTGCATATATGGTGGGTGCGCGGGGAAATTGGCGACAGGGGTGAGATTGATTTGGGAGCAAGAAGTTGAAGATGGAGATACCTTTTCTGTTAGCCTTTGTCGAATTGTGGAAATTAAAATCTTGTTAAAGCTAGACATTAAATCAGAGAAGTTGGTAAACTTTATAAAATAAAGTGATTGGTTTAAGGCTACATAATGTACATAGACATCTTCTCAAAATTCACATTCTTGCCTTCATCAAACGTCGCACGACCTTGGACAAGGGAGGTATGAAAGAAGGAAGAAAGAAATCTGCAATTGTTGACGTCTGAGCCTTCTTGGGTTGATTGATTGAGTCTGCGGCAGGGGAGAAGGAAAATGAAAGGATAGATGGATCAGGGGACCTTTTTTTCTCTGATGGAAAGATTTAATCATTTAAAACTTGATTCTTTTCAGCATAATCCAAGCGACAGCTTGACGCTGTCATAAATAAACACATTCTTATCATTTCGTTCACATCCAATTTCTGTTCAATTCAAGACTATCAATAATCGTCGGATTGTAATCTGGGGGCGCATCGCATAGAGATACGCCTAGAGTCGAGTGTATTTGTCAGTCGACAAATCAATCGATTAATCGATTGCGCGCTATGCGCTTCCCAATTAATGCTGCCGTGGCGGCCTTCCTCATCACCCTTCTCAATTCCACTGCAGCCTCGCCGACCCCTGAGATACCTTCATCGGCTCTTCTTAATGTCCGCCTTAGCCACAATGCCGACAGCAACCTCGTACGACTCCCGATCTAATTCCATCTCCAACAACTCAAGTTAACTTCCATCTAGGCTCTTAAAGTCGACATCGCGCCCTCCACACACCCGTGTGGCCATTCCGATGTCTCGCTGAATAATGTCCTTCTTTCCAGGGGCGACGATACTTCTGGGGCGGGCAATATCCCGGCGGATAGCTCGCTTGCTACACGCGAGGAACGCAAGGGCTCGGCGGTGTTAAAGTCGGTCACTGCAGAATGGGACTTCCAATGCAACTTCAACAATAACACCGCTGAACCCGAATCGGAAATTCTGACTGTTACAATCAAGAATGCCCTGTATGAACGTATCTCGACCTCAAAGACGGCTCTTCACAACGTGACTGCGCACCCTACGACGCAGAATGCAGTGTTCAAACTGCTTATTGACCCCACGAGACACAATAAGGTGTTGCAGGTTATGGGGTCGGATTTTTTGGTAGAGGTTCCGGTGGTGAATACGTCGGCGGGGCAGAATGCTATGGAGAGATTTGCGACGCCGCATGATCCAGTTTTGCAACAAGCAATGGTGGAGCTAGAAATTGTCCGCAGACAGAGGGCTGAATTGGACCGTATTGTTAAGCAATACGAGGCGTATATTGGCGCGCTGACGCCGGATGTTATGTGCAGCGCTAAACCCAGCAACGCTACCGAAGTCGAAGACAATGTCTTGACTGAGGAGATAAGCGAATGTGATGATGTTCATTGTGTTATGAAAGTTTTAGTCAATCAGATCTCGGGTACGGCTAAAAAGATCTTTGACCGGTTTAAGCCGGATGCTGAGACGGAGCAAGAGCGTCGGAGTGATAGATGCCATTTCCCTTTTTCGGGTAAAGGTGAAAAGGTTTCTGCCCCGGCTGTTCCGGCTTGGCCTCCGGCTTTCTGCGGATCCTTGTCTTCGGGCTCTTCTTATTATCACGGAAGTTCGCCCACTCAGGCTCCCGGGTCTCTGACTGGATCTGACGGTCATAGTGTGGCGCCTATTTCTGCGCCTCCGTTGCCGGCGGTCCCTTCTCCTATTGTTACTCAGCCTAAAGATTCTAGCTCTGACCAGACCCCCGTGGTTGCCAGAGTCTGGAATGTAATTATGAACAATGGATTCAGTATCGTATTAGTTTCAGTCATCATCGGTGCGTTTTTTTATCTTCTCAAGGGCTGCTTCCGTGGCTGCTGCAGTCGGCGCGAAGATGATGACGATGAAGAAAAGCAGATGGGTACAAGTGAGGAGTCTGTTATGGAGATCTCCTACCACCAAGACTACTCAAGCCGCCCCCCATCCTACCGCACCACCGCTTCTAGCGTCATTGACTCTTCTGACAGTGACTCTGAGGCTCCCAGCTACTCTTCACGGACCCGTTCTCGCGCTGCCTCTCACAGCAGTGTTACATCGCGGTCTTCGAAAACCTCGCGGACATCTTTGTCTTCTCATGTTTCTCGTGGTAGCATTGCCTCTGTGTCTACAGCGTCTACAACAATGGAACAGAGTTTGGCTCAGTTCCGGGCCGTCGCTTCTTCGATTGGGGATATGATTTCAGCGGATGAAGGTGTTTTTCAGAGAGTTCTTGGTCCCAGGACGCTTCGGGTGAGAACAGGGTGGGGTGTTGATTCTGAGCAGGTTCTGAGAGCTGGGAGCCCTGAAGGGGATCAGTCGATTATATCAGTGCCGCCGCAGTATGAAGTGATTGATGGGGATCTGCCGGTCTATGAAGAGGCACAGGAAACCAAGGAGGAGGAGAGCGAGGAGGAGCCACTCGTTCAGGAGAATGAGAAGGTTGCGGTAGAAGTTTAAATACCGGTGATTTCTTTTGTATATAAGGTCAAATCTATCTGGGGGCGTACGGAGGTAAGATTGGAGTTGAGGTTTATTTTTGTTATTCTTGTATATCAGGCTTAGGCTGCATTTAATATAGGGTTCGCCCTCAATATTTGTCAAACACTACTTTTGTCTTGCTGCCAGTGAGATTTACATATGTTTCAAAGTTTCGGTTGATTTTGCGAACGCTGTCCTCTACATCTCTCCCTTTTACAGTGCATATCTCGGCATATATCCCCCGCAAGGCCCCAGCCATATCCTCACCCACCTCGTCCATATCCGTCTCTGCCAGTATTCGGTCATCGGGTATCACCTTGAGCACCTCTGAAAATTTCCGCCGAGCAGTCTCCTCAGAGGCCCGGGAGGGTCCCCCATGCAGATTCACGGCGAGACTAAATGAGAAGTAAACGGGCATTGCAAAGTTTGCGGTGATGTATTGCTTTGCGACGTCAGGAGGTCCCGAGAAGGAATGGAGGCAGATTGCCGGGGGGTATCCCAGGGAACCGTCGTTGTCGTTGTCGTCGTCGGACCCGAAGTCTGCGGGATAGGCTTTGGATTTCAAGATGCGGGATTGTTCTTTGCGTTGGCGTTTGGTCAACTTGGGGCATATGGAGGATATCACGTCGAATAAAACTCCGTGCGCCGCCACGCTGTGTAAACTAACGGGGCGATTGTGTACGACGGCGAGCCGGAGCATAGAGAGGAGGATGGCTTTTTGGTGGGAGAGGGAAACACGGTAGGGGGAGAGCTGGCGGCCAGAGCGGGTCCAGGTGGTGGCGGCGGTGGCGGTGGGGTCAGGGTAGGGGAGGCGGAAAGATTTGTCGAGACCGCATTCGCCGATATGTGCGGTGGGGTGGAGGGAGAGGTAGGTGGAAAGTTGCGACTCGATGGTGGAGAGGGGGATTGGCGTGGGGAGGAGGGAGAGGAAGGGGTCGTTGTCGGTGGGAGACGGCAGCGGCGGAGGAGGGATGAGGACTTGGCGGTAGTGGGTGGAGGGGTCAGGAGGAGGAGAGGAGAGGCAGATTAGGTGGGTGAACCAGGGGTGGATGGCGAAGGAGGGGGTTATGGAGGGGGTAGTGGTGGCGAGGGTGGAGAGGAGAGGGAGGTCGGAGGGGCGGGTGGACATGGAGAGGTGGTGGGTGGGGTGGGGAGGAGGATTTTTTGGGAAAGGGTGGTCGGTGGGGTGGTTGTGAGCGTCGTAGAGGGGGAGGTGGGAGGGGATTGGAGGGGCGGAGGGGTCCGGGGAGGGTGGGGTGCCGCACATTTTGGGGGTGTTGATGGTAGGAGAGAGAGAGATGATGGAACTATGGGTGTGATGTCACGATTTATGGTGTTCTGTAATATTTAGAAAGGTTAGAGTTTTGTTGTGGACTTTGTTGGTTGATTAGCTCTGACCAATTAATAGTTGATGCACTGAGATGAACATTAGGAAGCATACTAAATGATCCAACTATACTACATAAGTGCCTTTAGCCGTATTGTTAACAAAAAGTCAATAGGCACTATGGCCGAGTGGTTAAGGCGCGCCCCTGCTAAGGGCGTCCGTTCGCGGGCGCGTGTTCGAATCACGTTGGTGTCGGCATTCTTTTTTGCACCTTTTTTTTTTCTTATCTTTTCATCCTCAAATATGCCTTGATTTCCTTCCTCTTGACAACACCTTTTTCTGCACTCCCTTTCATATAATCTTGCTCCCCGATCTTGAATCTTGAACATCTGCCGTGGGTGTGGCTGGATTGTTTTGAAACATCTTGGGAGCTTTGACCAGAGGTTGTCTCAGGATGGGATCCTTGATAACATTAGAGGGCAGGGATTAAGAAACGGAAAAAATTAAGGGTTTAGAGTTGGATGGTTTGGTCGGGCTTTTTGCGACGGGCGGATTGAAGTTGCGACGCCCATAATTGGTGATGTGGTATTTTTAGATTATGTGGAGTTTACCTGTACTTTTAGACTTTGGAATATCTTGAGGTTTGTTGATTGTTATATTTTTTGTACTTTATTGTATGTCATATTGTTGTATTTCTATTTTATCTTTATCAGCTAGTCTGCACTATCACCTCATACAATCCATCGAAAATTGCGCAACTAAATCTATGACATTGATCGTGAATATAACCACGCTACACCTGTACATAATATAACTCACAAAATCGCACTTCCAAAATGATGCGCTCTCTTGTCTCTATCGCCACTCTGACTGCCACAGCCTTCGCCCACGGCTCCCACGATAACATTCCCCAAAAGCCCACTGTCCCCGCCGACACCGACTGGATGACCAAGCACATGGCCGGTAAGTCTCCCTTCCCTTTGTCTCTCTCACACGCCCAACCATCTAACCACTCTCGTCCTCATACAGAAGAACATCACATGACATCCTGGGACACCGAATCTTTCTTCACCCTCCATGACTTTAACGGCGACAACCATTGGCAAATCGACGAGTTACTGCGCCTCTATGGCCTCATGGACGAATCCAACAACGACATCCCCGACCGGCGCCGCGAGGAGATCTCCTTCCACGTTCTCGAAATGCTCGATGCCAACCACGACGGCACCGTTTCCAAAGAAGAGTTTATCGCCTTTATTGCCAAGGGGGCCCGGCTGCCGGATATGGGGACAGGCCCGGGACACCATGGGGATGATGAGTATGAGTATGAGATTCACCACTGGGAAAAGTACCATAATGATGATACCAAATTGGAGGATCTGACGCATCCGGAGGATATTGAGCATTTTAAGAAGCATGAGATGATGGAAGCAGAGGAGGAGAGGTTGGAGAAGTTGAAAGCGCAGGCGATTGTGGTGGAGAATATCCCGGGCTTGTTTTTAAGGAAGCAGGCGTAATTGAGAAGGGCATGATTATGGTGATGATGATGGTGGTGGTGGTGATGAACGGCGTTTTTGGAGTTAGGGGTTGCATTTTAGGGGATATATAAGGGCTTGCTGAAGCATCTATTGCATATATATGTACAATCTGGATCATTAGTTTTATTTACACATCATTGCTTACAAGTACAATGTCATACACAATATGCCACACTCCTGGAGCAAATGTTTTGACTTTCATTGCAAACTCCCCCTTCGCTCTCCGCCCGGAAGGCCCCGCCATCTCGTTTATCCTCTTCTCGATTTCCTTTCCTCGTTTTTCAATATCATCCACACTCACATTCTCGTGAAGATGTAACCACGCCCTCTGATTGCCCTCGGTCACCTTCACTGACCCCTCCCACGACCCCTCACAATGCGGTAGCAATCCCCCGTTGACATGGACAACCGGTATCTCCCTCCCGGAGTCCTTCAACTCCTGGATTCTCCGCTCAGCGTGACAGTTATCCTCCACAAAGACGGTAATATGATCGTCACCGACAATCTCCGTGGTTGCTTTCTTTAGCTCATCCCCCTTCACAACCCTGACACTCCACCCATTCCGCTCGGCTCCCCGCCGTAACCCTTCCACACTCCACTCATTCAACTCCCACCCTAGCACCCGAAACCCACTCTCCGCATACGAGAACACAAAGTATCCAATCCCCGCATACATATCCACCGCAAATATCTCCTCCCTTTCCTTCCTCCCCATTTCCCTCCCAGTAATCCTCGCCTCCAACACCTCTCTAGGCAACTCACCCGCCCCCACTACTTTTTTCCCCAACCCCTCGTGAAAGGCTAACAGCCTTGCCTTCTCCACTACATTCCCTCGGCTAAACATTGTACATCTTGGCGCCCAGGTCTGCCACAGGCCATTTTGCCGCGTCCACACCCACAACGTATCGTCAAAGGATCCATCCACCTTGCCAAAGTCGCCGTGGACCTCCCGGAGGCCCGTGGGCGCCCGGATGACATTTTCCCCCTCGAGACCAACGGCATCGCGGGCCCCGGCAGAGTCGAAAAGGGGGATCCCGGCGTTGACGGCAACATGGGTTAGCGTCATGCCGCTTTTTTGCGATAGTCCTTGGAGAGCAAGAGTCCAGAGGATGTCTTGTTCTTTCGGTGTTAAGAGAGATAGGAGGGTCCCGGGGCCCGAGGGGAGACTACCCGAGGGGAAAAGAACGAGGGGCTCGTAGATGAGGTAGCGTTTTGGTAATAAGAGGTCTAGCGGGACGCCATCTGGGAGGTTGAGGGTGGTCCGCCATGTGGAGAGGGTAGAGGGTGGGATTATGGAGAGGAAGTGGGTGGTCGTTTGGATGCGCCAGTTGCGGAGGCCACGGCGGGGTTTTCTGGGGCGTGCTTCAAGCATTATTAGAGGCTGTGGATGAAATTGTAATGAGTGACAGATGGTGGGAGGTTGGTGAAAGTTAGGGTTGGCGAAATTTTAGGTAGGACAAGGCCAGTTTATTAGTGGGGCTGCTGTTTGTGGACAAACAAAGATTGAACTAGATGCAACTACGTCATGAGGATAAGGACGCAAACTAGAAATCATAGAGCCATATTCTTTGATAACTTAGGAAATTTGCTAAGCACACAATAAGTTACACAATACAGACTTCAAATACAAGTCACAATCACACATATTAAGTAAAGATTACTCTGCCAACGACAAGCGTTACGCCAACAGACAATAAAAAAATACCCAGAAACAAATACTCCAGCACTTGGAGCGGGCAACTCAATTAGATGAATGACTAACAAGAAACTGACAAACCATGTGCATCTTTTTGCAATGACAAGGGGTGGTGGTACAAGTCTGAAGGACAACAGACCATGAGACGGTAGAAGTAGAGGCAAAGAGGGAGAAGAAACGGAAAGATATCTCGGGATGTAGATATCTTAAGTGGATCTTCCAGCGGTAGACGGATGCTGTTGCTTCAGCTTGGCTTCGAACTTTTCAAATTCTTGAATGGCGATGGCCTCTTCAGGATCAAGGACCTGCTCGACACCCCGGACTTCCTCAATCTGTGACAAGAGTTAACATATACTGCCTTAATTCACCAAGTCCCAAAATAAGGCAAACTTACGTAGTGCATCAGCATGCTCTCAATCCCACTCTTCAACGTCGCCGTACTCGAATCACACGTCCGGCACGCCCCCTTCAACATCAACTTGACAATCCCCGTCTCCTCATCGTACCCCCTAAAATCAATATCACCCCCATCTTCCTGAATCGCCGGTCGTATCCGCGTCTCTAGCAATTCTTTAATCATCCCTACCACCTCTGTATCATTCTCATCATACGCCAACGAATCGACTTCTTCTTTAGGCACCTCCTCCCCTTCCTTCCTCTCCACTGCATGCACAATCGTATTCTCATTTGTCACCGCCTCCGTGATCAGCGCAAAGATCTCCGGTTTGATAAATGCCCAATTAGCCTCAGGCGCTTTGGTCACTGTGATGAAATCCGCCCCGTAAAACACAGACTCGACACCGTCAATATTCATTAACTGTGCAGCCAGCGGCGACGGGTATGGAGGGGAAATTGTCGCGCGCGGGTTCAGATACTCAATGTAGGAGCGGTTGAGGGATTCAGGGATGACGGCGGCGTTGGGGAGGAATTTGACGGCGTCGACGTTGGGGGTGCTTTCGGTTTGGATGAAGATGGTGCGGCGGGAAAGGAGGAGAGGGGCGGCACGGAGGATGGGACGGCGGTGAGAGCTGATTGTTATGGGACGGCAGGGTGTGAGGGGTAGGGAGCGGTGGGGTACGGTGTACCGGAGGGGGAGGCGGGGGGCCCGGAGGAGAGAGCGGGCGATGTGGGTGGCTCGTGGATTCATGGTAATTGTTGAGTTTGGTCAAAAGGTTGTATGCGGTATATTGAGTAACGTGGTTAGGCATCAGATGAAATCAACAATCAAAAAAGGAGAATTAGGTATCGCAATGTTGTATGTGACGCAATATGTGGGTCTGAAATATAAATCTCCAAATCCGACTCAAAAACTTTATTTATTATAAAGCAGCATTCGCAGTGCCAGTCATTTAGTACCCCGGCCCATCATTACTAACCTGATTTCCCAGCTTCTGATTGGGTAATTGATAGTCTATTTTGCAACTGGTAGCTGACTAATATGACGCAGACAATGCTTAGGATTTGTGAGCTCTCATGTCATTTTTATGTTCGGAGGTTGATCTTTTTAGTGGGCCGCCCGCGCCCGTGGAAGTGACGTTCCCATTTGATAATCTAGTCTAGGCTGGAAGATTATGAGGCACAGATAACAAGCTAGTGGAGCCATGGGAGAGCCAAACGAGCAAATGCAACTAAGGGTGTCAGGTTAAAGGTGAGCATTCTCAAGCAGCCAACCAGAGAACTTTTTCATAAACACAGTCAAGTTACATAGAGCTGTAGCATACATGTACATATATGTAGACATCGGTGGTTGGGCTGAAGAAGGGCTGAGGCTGAACGCTTGGATGGTTACAATCGCGACAAACCCAGCACCCACGCTCGGAGCACCCCATTTTAACGAAACCCCGTCCGTGCCTTCATTACCATCCAGACTCTTTTGCTCCTCTGCGCGAACCGAGGAACGGTAGGCGGCGAGTTTGTCTGTAGTTCTGCGAAGTCAGTAATGCTGAGAATTCGTGGGTAGGAAGCTTGAGGAACTTCTGTTTTAAGCGTTTTTGGGGAATTGATTTATGGGCAGTGATGGCTAGGGTTTAGGGTCTGTGTCACGAGCCAAGACGGATTTGGGTTTCCATTTTGGGCAGCCATGGGGTGGGATTTTTTTTTTAATCTGGCGATCAGATTAAACTCAAAGAGAAAAAAAAATTACTTCACATGGCAATTTTTTTTTTGCGACGAGGGACAACAACCTCCTGAAGCTTTTATTTACATTTTGCCAGCGTCGCATTTCAATTGGAGTCTTTTCGTATCTTGGCTGTTCTTGTTTAATCTGTATTTTACTTCTTTTTTAAACAGTCTCTCAAATTCTCGGATTTCACTGCCCAGAAACTGTTGTAGTTGACGGCGGCGCATCTTGAGCGTCGTAGGGATTTTTGCACTTTTGATTGTGATTGTGCCGATTTTATGATTATTACTTGCATTCTTTTCTTTTCAATTTTCAATTGCTGCTTGGCTTTGTCATTTCGGAGTTTTCCTGCAAACTCAGCAGACTTGCTTCTATACCCAAACATCCATTTCGTCACAATCGCTTGGGCTATTCATCCAATATCAGCGCCAGTCTGTTTGCGCAAACTGCGACATCACGATCCCATACATCTGTCTACAGGTATTCTGATATTTTACGTCTTCGTTCATTACATTCACTTTCTGAACTACATCTCGGTCTTCAATTGACGACTTGACAACTTGACAAATCTGTCCATCATGCTCGCCCCCATCTACGATTCCAACTCAGGCCCTGAAGCCAGCCCCTCTTCCTCCCCCACACCCGCACCTGCTGCCACCGACTCTCCAACACCCACATCCAAATCCTCTAACCCTGAAGCTCACCCACCCAAAGCCCCCGATAATAACAACGACAACGACTCGGCCCCCGAAGAAGCCCCCTCCACTCAGCCCGTCCACGCCCTCAAGCGCAAGCAACGTCGCACAAAGGCCAAGAATGCCCAGCGTAAAGAGAGACAACGGCAACAAGCGCAGATGGGAAAGAAGGCCGAGGATGATGGTGAGGGGCCAGAGGAGGCTTTGTCGCGTGGTGAGGGATTGGCGAAGAGGTTGACGGTACCGGAGGGGGTGTGTGTGGTTTGTACAGTGGAGAAGGGGAAGTATAAGTGTCCCCGATGCCGACTTATGACGTACGTATATTACTGCTTTTCTGTTTTCGCTTCTTGCTCTCGACACTCTCTACCCGACGTCATAACCAATTATCTCTATTCATAACATCAACGTGAACCACTTACTCTACATCAACCGGGCCTCATAATTCGTCGCCGTACACTTTCATCTAGTGGTCCCGTTATGTTGCGTTGAAAGGAGCTGAGACGATTAAGCGTTCGTGCTCGGCATTTGTCGTTTCAAACAGCTGGATGCGAGTCCTGTGCTTTATCCAAACGCACTCGCCTGTCTGACCGTCGCCGCATACTCAATCCGGCAGGGCACGCCCGCAGGATCAGGATTTGCAGGCCGGCCCTACCGTTGTCAGAAGAGGATCCGGCTTGCTTGAGCAAATAATCAATCAAAAAAGAAAATGAAACAGCCTTATTTTATTCTGGATAGTACCTTATGCTAACCATTTCTCTCGGTTACAGATGCTCGTTGGCGTGTAGTAAGAATCACAAGGAAAATCACCCAGCGGAAGCCCCGGCAAAGCCCAAGCTGGCGCCCAAAGTAGTGTATAACCCGGCCGCCGCCAAGACACCCACTGACCCCTCACACCCCTTTTCTTTCCTCGACAACTCTGAACTACTAGCCGCCCTCTTCAGACAGTACCCGTGTCTCCCCGATGTCCTCATGCGAATTTCCGACGCCACGCAGCCGCCGTCATCATTGTCATCGTCATTGTCATCGTCAAACCCACTGGCAGCCTATGGCCTTTCAGATGCAAAGAAGATTGAGAATAAACTTTGGGATAAAAGTGTCGGGGAGAAGCATGGGAAGGAGGCGTTGCGGAGGGCGAGGGAGCGGTCGGATGAGGAGGGGGAGGCAGTAAGGGCGTATTCGGAGTTGATTTTGCATTTGATGGAGAGGAGGGGGGAGGATGGGAGGGAAGTGAGAAAAAGGAAGATGAAGGAGGAGGGAGAACTGTTTGAGAAGTTGGTGAAGAAGTCCAAGGCGTAAGGATGGGGGTTATTATGGGTTTTATGGTGAATAGATACAAAGGGGTAAGAATAGGCTTGAGATGGACAGAAGGGTTTTTGGCGTTTGGAGTTGACGGTTTGATACTGGGTATTTGGGATAGTTAACTGTGTCGCGATCTTGACACTACCTACTTTGGACATATGAATACCATATCGTTATTTTTTTTGTTGATCTATATACCTGCACGTGGTTTATGTATATTGACATCGATCTCCTAGTAAATGGTAAAATCTTGAAAGCTATCCAAACAATAAACAACAACGATAGTCATAATTACATTAAATCTCCAGCTCATAGGCCACCACCTCTCATTTCTTATGCCTCCAAAACCCCAACCCTCTCCCCCCCTCCTCACTACTCCTCAAACTCAACTTCCTCCGTAACCCCATAATCGAACTCCGCGCCCTCAGTCCATACTTCCTCTCCTCATCCCCTTGACTCCAATCCTGCCTCCCCCCGCCCAAACTGCCCAGGCTATCCCGTTCCTCGCTTTCCTGTCCCATGTTATATACCATCTCGCCATGGTCATTATCGTGTTCATGGGCATGCCCATGTTGGTGATGTTGCCGGGAGTTTGAAGAAAGCCCATAGTCCCCCTCAGTACTCCCCGAGCCGAAACTCACCCGGCCCTCCCGGTCACGAGCCCCCATAATCCCCGGATGCGCCGTTGCTGTCCTCTGAAAATGCACCGCCGCATTCCTCGGCACATACGGCCCCATCATCTTCCTCCTCGAGTCAAATCCCCCTTCCCTTTCTTCCCTCTTCACCGCCGCCTCCGCAGTCGCAGTCGCAGCTGCAGCAGCCTCCTGTCTCTGACTCGCCGTTGCGAAGAACCGCCGTGGTAAGGGGTCACGGGCATTTTGGTGATTTTGCTGGCTTTGTTGGTTTTGCTGGGCGGCGATGGGGCGGAGGCGGCGGGTGAGATCTTCGGGGTCGAAGGGGAGATTTTTGTTTTTGCGGGGGGCACGGCGGGTGGGGAGGGGGGGGAATGGAGGGATATCGTGGGAGAAGGAGGGGCGGAATAGGGGATCGGGGACGGCGGTAGTGGTGGTTGTGGTGTATGGGGCGCGCATTGTGGAGACTTTGTATATGGATTTGGGATTTGGGATTTAGGGTGTGGATTTGGATAAGTAGATAATGACGTCAAAGGATGATGAATGGATACAGAACAAAGAAGATATTGAGTAGGAGAAAGGAAACAAGGTAGAAAATTATTGCTTTTTGTGCGGCTTGGTCATGGTCAGATTGTGCTGTTTATATTTTATCGATTCAGGCTAATCAAGGTCGTTTTTTTCTCGTATTGGGGTTTTTGTGCCGCGTGGCAAAGAGCGTGACGGTTGGTGGTTTGTTTAGTTTCGAAATTGTGACTTTGAGGTAAACAGAAGATGATTACTAACACGTCTTGGTTGAATATACAAGAAGAGATTTTTGTTTGATTAATAAGAGATTATGTCGTCAAAAAGTAATTACGAATGTATTTCCAGGTATTGTGAAACAATCAGAATGCAAGAAGAAAAAAAAAGGTCAAATTCATTTCTCCATTTATAATTTACAAAACGGCGGTATGACATCTTTTATATGCCGCTGCCGCTAATCTTTTCCTCTAAATTAAATAAATCTCACCACTACATTCTAAATCAAATTACCTCCGGAATCTCGTCTCTGTCTCTGTCTTGTTACTCCACTTTATTTCACACTTTGACTCCACTCCACTCCTCCGCCGCCTCCTCCTCCGCCGCCTCCTCGTCCTGCTGCTCCATGCTCCACCCCCCCCCCCTTGTTCTTGCCAATTCACACCCCGGGCCACTTAAACATGCACGTAATCGCTTTGCTTTTCTCCTGATTTTTTGGTGATTTTCATTTAGATTATTTTGTATATATGTGAATATTGAGGCTTACCGTCTTTATACAGACGGCAGAGGAAATTAGCATCTGTAGATGTCGTTGTTTGGTCGTACGGTGAGGGCATGACGAGTAGAATGTGTTTTGTCGATCACAGAGAGCAAGGTTTAATTTGTTTGTTTACTTAGTGATGGCGTGAGTTTTAATGTCCAGAGTTGGATCATTTGTGGAGATTGGAATTTTGTTGGTTCTCAGCGGAAAAGACTTGCTCATTCAAGCCACTCACAAGTTAGTTCAAGTTTGCCTTGATAATTTTCAATTTCAGTTATATGCTCATATATACGACAACCAAGATCTAACAGACTGCAAACAATTACTGCCAACCGTTGCCTTCCATTCCATTCCAAATTTAAAAAGACATCCCACTTCACTCACATCTTCGTCCTCCACCCCACAACACCAACCACATGCCTCTACCCCGGCAATCTGCATCCAGTGGCTTGCCCCTCAAACCGCCAGGTGCCGAAACAAACCATCCACTCTCAGATCCTATATTCATACACTGCATTTCACGTTTCAAAACATGCTTGTTTAGTTTGCAAAATCGTAAATGGAATCTGTATATTATCTGCTGTGTGAGAGAGAATGTATCATCTCATTAGCATAAAGACTAGTACAGAGAGAAGAGCTCCGGCATGTATGTCTCCGGAATTCAAGTGGCAATTGGCTGGGATCAGCCAGCAAGTGCTGAAACGGGTCATAATGTTAAGGATCTCTGGGATGCCGAGATATTATCGCGATCTCTCAAATTCAAATTCGAGAACTCTTACAAAGATCCAACTCTTTACTAAACCTCACCTCCTCAGCAGCGCTACCCTGCCTTTAGTCCTGTCCTATTTCCATAATCTTTTCATCATTGGCGACATGCTATGACGACACCATGCAGACAAAGCCTTTTTGTTTTTTTTTTTTCCCTTATTCTCTCTCTTAAAAATCTATAATACACCATGTGATATAGTCATTGTGTACAGTCATTCACCCCATCTTCGCCTGTTATCAATCTGCCCATCCATGCATTTTCCTAAATGACATCCTTCGTGATCCCCGCCTTCCCTTTTTTTAGAGAGAACAAGAAAAAAAATTAAGTATTCACGTGCAAAAGTCCTCATATATACGCCGCAAATGATTAATACTCCCTAACAAAGTTCGATACTAGTCTTTTTACAAAGGAACAGGAAATTGTTGGTCTATACGTCCCATTCTCCGGATTCAGAGATTCAAACATTTTGAGTAAAAATCTCTTTCTATTTCCTCTAAAACGATGGTGGATTTTTCGTTGGAGAATATGGCAGGATAGTAGATGTGAGGTTGTAGTGCAGATGGTTTATTTAATTTGGTGGTGTGAGGAATGCATATGTGCGGGAATATGGGGATTATGTGAGTTTTTGCCTGCGGTAATGGCGTGTGCATATATAGTTGGAGTCTGTACGAGATCGTGAAATCAAGAAAAAACTGCCGATGAGTGGCGCTACTTTATATGTAAAATATTTTCATGGCGAGAAGCCACATAAAATGTTGATAAGGAGACAATGAGAAATGAGAACACATTGTGTTAGTGATTTTGCGTTGTCTTATGAAAGTTAATGTAACATCCGGCCACCTGAACGTCTCATTCCGGAATTATCTCCTGCCCAAACAATAAAGCTGCCAACAATAACTTGGCAACTCTTTCATCTCAACTATATGTCCAACTATATGCACCACCTCTACCTCATCAAATCCGCAAACCTTAAGCTTCTTTCAGCTTCTCCTATCGAAAAATCAGACCTAAAGCAAGACCCATCAGGGTACGAATAACGTCATGCATAGTTACTTTTGCCTATATTTTTTTTATTCGCATGACATTGTTGCGCTTCCATTTTGTCTCAGTAGACAAAAATGCAAAATATCACCAGTCTATGCTAGATCCTCCGTTGGCTCTTTGGTCGCCGGTCAATCATGGGAAGGTAATGATTACTTAGAGATCTTAAGTTGGTTCATACTGGGTTGTAAACCTGTATCAAGTCATGCCAAGATATAGATGATCTTATTGATTATAACACTTCCTATTTATCTCATAGTCATCACGAAATAGGTAGTCATGCCACCCTTTTCCAAGAAACTCAGTCATGTGGAAGAGATACATAGACGTCATGATGAACATATTTATCTCCCATATACATTTACATTCAAGACCACCGATGTACGTTATCTCCTTGTGTGAGAACAGACAAGGGTGGTCTAATGAGTATGGAGAACCCATGTCTGAGTTTGAGGCCTGCAGCATCACGAGACCCGTGGGGCCGAGGAAAGGGAAGAAGGAAACAATGGCTATGACAATGACCACAGAAATACTGTCAAACAAGTTTTGTTCTACTTTTGTCACTCTGATTGTTAGTTCCTAAGCAACATTACCACATGTAGATACAGACTTTAGTCCAACTCAGTCTCAGTTCCAATGACATCCTACAGCCCACCCATCAAAACCAGACAAATAACCCTTTCATCTCTATTCCTATAATAAATCATTCTTATAGAACTACAACACCACCGCCAATCTTTTCTCAAATCTTCTCCACCCCTTCATGCACTCCAACATCTTCTCTGCCTCTTTCTAACTTGTCATGTCCGTACCGTCAGGAAATGCAGAGAACCCACACGTGAATCCCGCAAAAGCGCATACTATCGCCGTAACACAGATGGGAGGATCACCGCATGCATACATACACACGAAGTTACTTTCCATTTTCCAATTGTCTTCACAATGAAATAATTAAAGTTGGACATTGATATGTGCTACATTATTTGTGTAGTGTCTCATCTGTCCCGACTCCACCATCCAATGACGAGATTCTGCTAAAAGGAATTCAAAATGCATCTGTGAATGAAAAAAAGTGACCGTTCATTGAAGTACCCAAAATACAATATACGCCCATCACTCGCTTGCTATTGTCACTACACAAGTACTTATTGTGCAGATGATAGTCTTTTTCGCGGTCCCGTGAGTGGGGTATGTGATATAGAAGTGGATTCCTCTGCGGCACAGGCAATTCGGGATTATATATCCTAACTGTGAACAATTTGTATATGACCGCCTGTAGTTTGTCGGATCAGCATCGTAGCGACAGAAACATAAAGTTTCAACTCGGCTTGTCGCATCATCAGCAACATGATTGGACAGATTAATACATATAGATTACAATAATTAGGTCCATTTGAGTCCTTAGGCGGCTAGCCTGCGTGGTTAAAGGGTGTAATTCGAATGGTTTGCCACATCAATCACCTTATGACTTCGGTCGTGAAGGTTCGAATCTTGCGGTTGTCGTGTTTTTTTTTGTTTTTACTTAGTTTCCTGGATGGCTAAGATCCATAACCCTGTTTCTTTGATCTTCGACATATTCTGGATCCAGCCAATACCCTTCTTTTTATTGGATCGGGGGCCATTTACAATGGCAGTTCTTTGTTGTGATTGTTCCTAAACTCACATTTTGAATAGGGACGCCATTTTCCAGGTATCCAAAGCTCTGTAGGGATTACTTACTGTAGAAGGTTGCCGTTTCTAAAAAAAAATATTGTATAAATAGGGAGATCTCGTTGCTGGATGTGACTTGGGAACTTGTCTTTCTTGTCATCACATAGCAAAAAGCATTCGGATGCGTGGGATGTAGCCATAGTGCGTTCCTTTCTATTTTAAATAGAATGGAATACACTATTGATTTATCTTGTCTATCTACATGCTACTTTTATGGTTTGTTATTTTGTTATTTTTTTTCTTCTCTAAGCCGTCAACGTGTTTAGCCGATGGGTTACCATTATCACGTGCTTGCTCTTGATATCGGACATAATAAGGCCTTCTTTGAGTGTAAAGTATCTCTTAAAGTACTTATGAAATAGTTTATTATCTAGAAATATATGTTTATTTCATGTGTCGGGTCCGTTGGCTGATAGTGGTAGAGTCGAGTATACCAAACGCCGTTAATATATACCATAGAAATAACTTTGCTTTCCCTCTGACTCAAGTTAGTGTATGATAACTCTGTTGGATGAAAACAACTTCAAAAAGCAATTTAGTGTTCATTCCATATTTTCATCGTTCTCGTGAAGCTCCATACGCCTTTTGGTGTTCTAACCCATAACACCATTTGTGCCATTGGTAAAGTCCAACCCAAGCAGTACTTGTAAATCAAACTCTAGCCAAAAAGTCTCTATTAGTAGTCCAATAAGATACCTGTCTATTGTGAATTGCCTTTAGCAAATTTCACTTTGTATGATGTTGTTCCTTGTGTTACCTCCTGCTCCGTTTATTATAACACCATCATTGCCTATACTTAACCGCAACCCTATAATTTAATAATATCATAACCCCCAAACCTCCGCATGCAAACTTCCATGTCGCAGTTAGTTTAGTCACCTTATTCTCATGGACTTGCCACATCTAGTCAATAGACAGCCGATTGCGACTAATTGGGAAAATTACTGACGGCACTGATCTTTAGATGATGTATCGGATCATCGGTTACGGGAGGGATTATCGTGCAATAGGGTGAAGCAATGAGAACGTTGATCGAACACAAGAATGGCAGGAGAAGTAATATGGGATGTGGGGTAGGATAGTGGCAACATTTCCAGGACTGTAGTAAAGGTTGGCAGTGATTCGGTGATTTGGTGACAATGTTACGAAAGTGACAGCGGCCAATATTTCTCTTGCTAGTGGATGAGAGAAGAGAAGAGTGAGGATAGAGGTCAAAGCGTTGTCGCTTAGTGATACATACGCACGTGCTTGACGTTAACTGACTGTTAATTTAACGTTTGCGAAAAGCTTGACGGCTGTCATACTCCGAGCGGTAAAGTGGCGACCGGGACAGGGGATTCCGGGGATGTACACAAAAAGGCATAAGATTATATGGTTCTAATCAGGAATGTTCAATAAGTGTCAGTCGGGCAACTGTAATGGTAATTATATGACTCTATCGATATCATGGTACCTTGAATGTTTCTGATTACTTTTGAACAATTGATACTGTCTCCAATTTAATATCCACGTTCACATAGATACATGGAGAAGGGACAGACACATAGATCCCATCACATGCAATAACGTGACCGTGCCCTGACTAAACAACATTCCCAACATTCCGCTGAACCTAATTGCAAACCTCACCAATAACTTCATCACTTCTCAATAAACACTGGCACTGTTCAACCCCCATACCACTATATGTAAGGCCTTGGAGGCCCGCCTCAATCCGAAAGGCTCATTGCACATCTCTCTTCTTCGTTGCCTAAGGACCGATTCAAGATCCACCAGGCCTGAGAGAGAAGGGAACAAGAGATTAGTGGAGGTGAGACTGACAGGTGAAGATAAAGAGGCCAGTTGGGGTTGAGGTTTGAGCAGGTAGTGGGATGTAGATCAGCCCGCAAGTTTAAGTTGGGAATAGAGTTTTGGGCAAGTGGATAGTATTGCGAGGAATGATTTCTGCATTGATGATTGCTGGGTATCGTGAGAAGCTAATTTTTATAAACGAGACCGGCATCGGGACTCTTGGTTTAGCTATAGGGAATTGGATATTGAACGTTGCTTTTTGCAGGTGATAAGTCACATGATGGTTCGCAAGCAATTGTCCGGAGATTTTTTTTTTAGGTTATGACCCTTGTATAGTTTTGGGCAATACATTAACCCTAAGTTGTCAATTTAACACAGGCGTGCTCTCACATCACAAAAATTTCCAGCTGTGTTAAAAAAAATGCAGCATACTTAAGAATTTCCAGTTTTAGTTAAACTATATATTTACGAATTCTGCAACTGAGTTGATTATTCAGTTGTTTCCCAATCACCTATTGCAGAGCTATTTTGTCGAACCTTGGACGAGGAATGACATGATGGCAAGTTGTTCGGACTAATTGAGTGGAATATATGCTTGCAGGCGGCAGATGATGTTTATTTAGGAGGTGACAAGGCTTGGTATTGCGGTTGGTGCTGATTTTTCTAAGGGTGAAAGTACACTTGATTGTTGGGGGGCATGCAAGTAGGAAAGTGTTAGCGTGGTATTGAAAAAGGTTGGAATCTGACATCAAGATTTGGCCGGGATGCCAGTAGTTGAAAAGAGACGGTCTTTGACGAAGTTGACAACGTGTATATGTGATGGAGGAGATAGAGGAGAGGCTGATACTACATACAAAGCAAACACCAAACACTAAATCATGATCTGGATCTGGGTTGCGTCTGGTCAATGGTACCGCTTATTTCAGCCAGAGTCAATGTCCACATTCCTTTTATTATCCAAGCGACTTGTAGCCAAAGTCTGTAGGCTTATTTGTAATGTGTTCTATATACTGATGATGAAGCAAGCAACACACAGACACCATCATCCAGCCACAACGACGCTATTATCCAGCCCAAACCCATCCTCCAATCCCACTATCGCCAACCGCAAAGACAGTAACACTCCACCACTTCACCAGTCATAGCTTTTGTTTTCCTTTTTTGTCCCATCATGTTTTTCCTTTCCAGACAAACTCCGGATAAGTTTATTGGCAAACAACACACGGACTAGTTATAGTTCATAGATAGATAGCACACGGTCTATTTTCAATGGCACATCCAGCTGTGCGGCTATGGATGAATGTCACTGTAAAATTTGACACCGGACGAAAGATGGAAGAAAAGGAACCAAACAACACCTCACACACAAACTATCTCGCGGCTTGTCAACGGATTCAACGGATGGGAGATAACGGACCGGTGTCTAGTGGGCACTTGGCCACTGTATAGGTAGATTAGTCAGCCCCATATTCTGTGCTTGACAACAATCGCAACACTCTGCACTAGAAATAATGACTATAAAGGTACTGCAATTTCCATAGTTAGATGATGGTCTACTTGATTAGTGGTAGCTGGTGCGCTTAGGCTGTTGGTTTATTGTGGTTCGTTCAAGGGGGATATCTGCAGGTTAAAGTGGTGGATTTCTTGGGTGGGCATGTCATTTGGGGAGACCCTTGTTCGGAGAAGGAGGGAGAGGAAGTAGATGGTGGATATACAGAGAGAAAAAGCTTAATAAATTATCACTTTTTTTCCTCGAGAGTTGTTGTTTAGCTACCCTAGTCACTGGATATTGTTGATTTGCGTGTATACAGGAGAGAGAAATAGAGAAAAGGAAGAAGTGATGTGCAATTTGGCAGCAGGGAAGCAAATATTACAGTGGTGGTGTTGAAAAAGACAGGAGTTGAAGAGTCACAGAATCATATTTGGGAATGAATATGAGCATGTGACAAAAAATGGCGGTTGACTAGTTATTGTGGGAAACCAAGTGGGGACCGAAGTATCAATCTTTAGCTAGAATCGATGCGATCAATCAATAGTTGAAAGTTGATTGGTTACAAAATATCTAAATATATAGCCAGATTAGACATAATACAGAGAGCGGTTGTCGTTGGATGAATGGGTAGTGATTTCCAGGAGGAGGGAGAATCCCCTTCCCCTTCAAAAAAAAGAGGAACCCGAACGTGGGTCATGATTCTAGGCCAACCCATCGGAAAGAGAAAAATATACCAAGACGGTGGAAGTTTTCTCGGTTCATCTGACTCTTGCTCATTGCCGTTCCATTGATGGAGCCCTTATATACGATAGTGACCAGAGTCCTTGGCCGTAGTTTCTTGGTTCTCTTTGGCTGGCAAATGGTTAGTTTGTTATTGAGACTTCTTCTTTCTTTCTTTATTTTCTTTCCCTTTGTATATTTTCTTTTTCTTAATATTGTTTATCATTTCAAGACGGAAAGGGTCTTTTTAGTGTGCGACTTTGATATACCGTTCCTTCGTCTTACTCAAGGCTCACGCTCAAACTATTGAAGCAGTCGCATCTGACATGCCATAAAAAGACTGTCAAACCTGTCGATATTTTGTTTCTGTCTTTATAATCAATTCCTGAATTGACAGGAAAAATATAGTTCCACCACGGCCTGCGCAGAATTGCTATCACGTTGACGTTACGTACATAAACCGGAACCAACATCAACCAGTCTTTATAGTTGTCTGACATTGTTTTTGGGAACCCATCTGCGCCGCATTTTGTATTACACAAGAAGTACAAAAGACAAATTGATACCTCAGTTCCACAGCATCAACGATACTTTCAACCCATATACTTAGACTTCGGACATCGCCGTCATATATACGGAGCTTCCCTTTTATCTTGCCAGTCCTTTCAATAATCAATTAAGCAAGAACTCCCCTCTTCCTCTTCTGCGCGTCCCTTCCCAAACCAAAAATTGTGGCATAACACGCCCAGCAAATCGCCAACCTCGCCACGTTCCATCCCCAGATCAGCCCAAGCCCTCTGCCTTCAGGCTCTAACGCATTGCATAACATCCATTAACAAGGACCACCTGCACAAACCCGCACACAACTGGCATTTACATAAGCGCAGAGACTACATCGTATTTTTCCGGGATCCGTCCATCGCATCCTGATTGACCAACGGCTCCGCATATACGGGCTCCGCTGTAGTTGTCTCTCTTGAAACATAGGCCTGTCTATTTGTCTTTTTTTATTTTTTATTTTTCCTGCAGCTCTATTATAGCAAGATCAGTGGGTACGCCTGCTATAAACAGCATAGCACAGCACAAGCGCCCACCGTGCAAGGAAATTTGTCCAAACATAAAAGACGATTGTACCCTTGACTGCTCACGGCAGTTGTCTGTCTTTTGCGTAATGGATGGCCAACAGTATTTAGGACATCCGGGTGCTGGAAATAATTACTATAACAATATCATCAACAGACGTTCGGATTTATCTCAGCAATCTTCAGTAGCCAGCTCTGGAGACGATACAAACCGATCAAACCGGAGATCCAACATCTTCGACCACGAATCCTCCCTGTTTATATCACCAGCGCTTTCCGCCCTTTCGTCATCCGACTCCCGACCACCCTCAGTGCTATTCCTCGATCTCGACGACCCAACCTCGCCAGACACCCAAGTCACAGAATTCAGTCCAACACAACTAAACTATCCCGGCCCACCGCACCCGCCTCTCGGCTGCATCCAGCCGCCGTCATCCAATCGCCGAGCCTCACAGAACGCCCCCAAGTCCCACAGTCACCGCGAATCCTACTACTACCATCGCCGTAGTCTCTCAGAAATCCAACGTAACCGCTTCTCTGGCTACTCCGCCAACCGCGACTCGTGCATCTCCATTATCAACGATCCTTTTTTTCAGAGCTTGCAACTCGGCTCTGTCCCCGCGCACCCTTACCGGCCGCCGTCGCCGACAACTGCCCCGCTTTCGCCGGCTGAGGTTCGCGAGCAGAAACTTGACGAGGCGTACAAGACTTCATTTATCGATACAGATCCTGATCCGGAAGACGAGGAAGAAGAAGAAGAAGAAGAAGCATATCAACAAGAGAAAAGAGACGTGAGTGAAGGCGACGGGCATGACGAAGAAAGAGACGTTGTGGAGGGATTCGACGGGTACTTTGACGATTTGCTTTTGCAGCCGGCAGTGCAACCGACATTGTGTCAAACGGATTTGTACGAGGAACCGTATCTAGAGGAAGAGTCAGCTCTTGCGTTGGGTGACTTAGGTGCAAAGGCATACCGGGATCAGGAGAGATTCGGACGACGAGAGTCTCTTGTTATTGGCAAAGTGAGAAGTGGAGTTAACCCATATATTGATGCACGAATTGAGGTAAGCTTTTTTTCTTTACCCCCCCCCCTTTTTTTTTTCTCTGGCACTTGATGACCCGATTCCCGAGTAATGATGAAAATATCAGACACAAAACATGTATTAGCTTCCAAGTCCGAATGCGAGTTAAGCATCTCGTATTGCAATGGACATGTTGGCCCACATCGCACAACGTTCTGCAAATGTTAAACGCAACTGTTTGACTTCTGCAACGGCAACTCATGACAAGCCATTATCTCCCCCGACCCTCCCTATCCCGCGCTCATCATGGTCACAGTTGCGCTTCACCTCGCCCAATCGCACTCGGCGTGGGGGAGCATTTGTTGTCTCATTCTATTCCGAGCCAATGGAACCACTCAACACTCCACCTTCTTCATTTGGATGAACCCATCTATCACCCTTATCTGAATCCACTGCGATTGTCTATTCCGACCACATGCCAGCCCGACCCCGGTTATATTTATCATACACGTGAGCAAACTTAGTGTATATGTACATCCACTTATTGCAAAGATGGTTGGCAATAAAGTCATGGCTGTGGTGCAAAATGTTGCTGTTATGACCTGCAGAATAGGCCAGGAGGAACATGGTTACATTTGCATGTGCGTTGCGTAATGCATATTATATGTTGCAGCTTGCAGCTTGAAGGTTGTAACATGAGCTTCCTTTACATGCACGATGGGGTTGAGGATTCCTTTGGCATGAGGCAATGGCTGGCAATGAACGGAGAGAACAATCAAAATAAGAAAAAAAATAAGAGGAATAAAGACAACTCAAGATGGAGAGTCGAAGAATTTTTGGCAGCCGGGGGACACAGGAACACATATACAGTCCATACAATCTTCTAGTCAGTGACTAGGAAGGAGGACGCGAGGGAACGCAAGAGAAAGCGGAAAGCAGAAAGATGCAATGTGTTAGCAATTACATGCGGTTTCAAAGAATTGCTAATTTTCATCTTCTTTTCCTTATTTTCTCCTTATCTTGGTATCTCGAAATTCCTGCTTGTGATATTTTTACACGCTGATTTTCATCATTTTTTATTATTCAGTCCCGATCGATCGATTTCTTATCTTTCACACTTCTTCACACTTCACATTCCATTAGTCCCATCACTTCTTAGTCACAGCCTCGGGGAATCATTGGCCACCGTACAACATTGAAGCAACTTACCTTTACTCACTACTCATTTCTACTCTTCATCACACAACACTCGTATCCCTGTCCCCGTCCCCGTCCCCGTCCCCGTCCCCGTCCCCATCCCCGTTCTTGTTCCCGTCCCGTCCCGTTGCTGTCGTGTTTTCTCAGTCCTTGCATAATCCATCTTAGGATCTAGAATATTCCCCCCCGGTCGCATGGATGGGCCGGCCGGCTGGACCGCAGTACGAAGCACGCACATCGCAAGCATAAACCGGAACATGATGTTTTAGACCCCCTGCGGTGCCACATCAAAATTCGGTACACCATCACACCCGTCATCTGCATACTGTTATTTGGACTTCACCACACAGAGTTTGTTTGGAGGTTCCCTTTTGCCTGTTGGTGATTGACGGGCGATTCTGCCATCGTGATTCAATCTTAGCGGAGCAGACAAAGACGGCAGCTAAAGACTAACACACATATTTGCCAAATAATAGCGTCGACTAAACACTACTATGGAATCTTTAAACATTGCTGTCATCGGAGCCGTTGGTTCCGGAAAATCCACTTTTATTCAGCGTGTTCTCGGTCTTTCGAGGCCGCCCTTGTCGGAGGCCACTTCATTGTCGTTTCCCGTTGACGGCACCACGTATTCGGTTATCTTGGTGGAGTTGGACCTCGAGTACTTTGATTTTGGTGTTGGTCAGATGATCCAATGGCCGAAGCAAATCAATGGGCACATTACGCCGCAGGTGGATGGTGCCTTGATGCTGTATGACGTGACAAACCGGGAGACTGTCAAGGATTTGCACAAGACACTGGGTAAGTCGAGAGACACATGCATCGGGTCAAGAGATTGGCTGCGTTTTATTGCATTATGGCGTCTGTCTACATGATTATTGACTTGGCACACTTAGATGCGCTTACCAACTCTGGTCTTCCGGCTGTCCTGGTCGCCTGCAAATGCGACCGGCCACAAATGGCGCGCGAAGTTAATGCCGAAGGCATGGCCAAACATGAGCACTTTAAGGCTTGCGTTGATAACTTTATACTGTCGTCAGCAAAGCCCGAGCATGCTCGTATTTGCTTAACAACAATCTTGAGAAGTGCCATCAAGATTCGCAGAGGTATGTCACCACCATCGCGTTATGTGATTTCTTTGTTTGTTTGTGAAACCATGCTCCCCATTATTTGATCCACTTTTTTATTTTCTCTGCCACTTCATGATTGTCCCGGCGTTTGTTCTGTTGTCATAACATACCGAACGGCAAATATTCGTCGCCATGACCTGGGAATCAAGAGTGGTGTTTTGTCCAAGCCCATCTGTTTTATCGTTTCGCCCCGTTTACCGCGACCCCACTCCCCCCCCACTCCCCCCCACTCCCCCCCCTCCTGTCTGCTTTTCTATCACGAAAGTCTTTTCCATCGGATAGCAGCCACGGACCCCTTGATCTCTGGTCTTGCACTTTTTTTTTGGCTACTTTTCCGTGAATATGGAACGAACCGACCAAGATGTGTGTGGATGGAGCAGTTGTTCTTGTATACTTCTTTTTTTCTTGTTTTGTCATGACTGCGGCCTTTCTTTTTTTTCTCTCAAATCACATTTTAGTGGGGGTTTCAGTATTCAAGCATATGGATGCAGTTTCATGCCATATAGACATGAGATAAAAAGATAAAAACTGGACTATGACAGCTTCCTCAAATCCCAGTAGGATTTGAAATTTTTAAAGCTAAGGCCGGGGAGCAGTGACATCTGGTTAATGTGCGGTCCGATTGCACCCTGTAATCCTTCTCCACATGAGTACAAACTTGGCATGAGTTTATATTCATAGCTTCAAGCGGGTACATGTTAACTACACCTCAAGACAGAAAGAAAATGTCTGGGCCTGCCATAGTCAACATGACCAGTTTTTGACAGTCTATTTCTTGTCGATCTTGTCTCCCTTTTAGTACTTTGTTTCACCTCCCCTTATCCCTGGCGGATATCGCCTCGTCTCAGTCCCCGGTCGCAACTACTCTTGGTCGAATTGCAGCGAATTGCAGGCAAGAGAAGGGCCAAAGGCCTGAGTATGCACAATAGACCGTGCTTTCCAACTAGATCTCTATCTCAGACTTGCTGATCTATCTGGAGCTGTTGGTCGCGTTCTCGATTTTTCTGTTTTCTTTTGACTTTGCCAGCCTAATCGCAGTGTTGCATTTTTCTTTCCATTTTTCTTTTTGATTTGATACAGTTATCAATTGTGTTGCTTTTGCAACATTACGAAACGAAACAAGGTCCCACCAAGTGTTCTCTTTTTTTGCGTACTCCCTACCACCCAACCCGGCATGATGTTGTTCTCGGAACCACACTCCCAGAGCTAAATATACATCCTATATACACAGAGCACAATAACTATAGCACCAACCATAACGCAAGCCCTAATTGGTCCATCACAACTAACTATAACCCCCCCTGCGTTTTCCTTGCTACAGAGGCACATGAACCATCATCTCGCCGACGAGCTGCATCCATCACCGCAAACCTCGACGCCCCCTTTGATTCCAATCGTTCGGCACGTCCCCTGAGCCAACACAGCAAGCACGGCCGTGCAAGCTCAGACATGTCTGCTATCCGTGGATTTGTCTCCAATCCACTCAACCCCGACCAGTATTCGCACACCCGCGCTCGTAGCCCGCGCTCCGTATTCGCCTCCGAAATATTTGGCGCCGCCGACAACATACAGGAAGAACCTGCAGATCATTTGTTGAATCACAACCTCTACCACCACGCCCCCGCTTCGACTGCGACCATCTCAACCCAGACTACGCATCCAATTTCACTCGAAATCGCCCCGTGGCTATTGTATACCCCGACGTCTTCCGCTACTACTCCGACGACCATCTCAACCACATTTTCCAATAATTTCTCTTCATTCCCCGGAAACAGCAAGCGCGCACCCAATATCCGCCTTAACAGCGTCACCTCGAGCGATTCATTTCTCGATATGGATGAGTCCGACGGCGAGGGCAACCACCACGCCCGCCACAGCAGCCTTGCGGCCGGCCTTGGCCTTGGTCTCAGTCCTAGTGCTGCCAATCTGCACGGCTCAGTATCAGCCTCAGCGTCATCACGGAGACCGTCGGATGACGTTCCGATCTTGCAGCAGGATGGCGATGCCATCTACGATACAGATTTTGACAAATCTTCAAGGCGCAGTGGAAGTTCAGGCGGTCGCATGATGGCTAATGGTGTGACTTTTGATGCGCTTGTTGATAGGCTGTTGACATTGCGAATGACGAAGACGGAACACAATTTTGCTGAGGTTTTCTTATGCTTGTATCGCAAGTTTGCGGCGCCAGGCCAATTATTCCAGGCGATCTTGGTGCGGTTGGATCGGGTGCGTGATGACAAGAGCCAACACTATCTGACCAAAACTGCGACACAATTACGATACATTGATGTTGTTGTTCGTTGGGTTTCATTATATCCTGGTGATTTTGCCCGGCCATCAACACGGAAACAATTACGGGAGTTTGTCAGACACCTTTCCACAGAGCCAATCTTTGCAGTTGCGGCTCAACAGATTCAAACCTGCCTGGCGTCAAACGTGGTGGACGATGATGACACCGGATGGGAGAAGTCGGATGACGCGACAGAGACCGAGGAAGACAGATTGGTGAACACTAGTGCGCAAAGTCACGGTTCAGACATGTTCAGTGGAATCAGTACGCTGAGGTTAGAGGATGATGACCGCATTCCTTCACATGGCCTGGATCTCGAGATTCATGACCCTTCATCATTAAGTGCGGGATCAGGCATACAATGTCATTACAACTCATTTGAGGAGTACGAGCGGGCCGCTGCTAAGCTTGTACCTTCGGCGACGTTACCAATGAACAAGAGTCGCTACCACCAGTTCATGGATATTCCCAATGAGGATATCGTCGATGAGTTAACTCGCATGGATTGGGTCATGTTCTGTTCCATTCGTATCCGTGACTTTGTCCGCCATGTCTCTTTGTCAAAGGAAGCCAAGGCGAAGGCCAAGAGTCTCAAGAATGTCCAGCGCATGATCTCACACTTCAACCATGCAGCCATCTGGGTCTCCAACATGATTTTACTGCGCGACAAGCCCAAGCATCGTGCGCAAATCTTTGACAAGTTCATTGATATTGCGCACAAATTGCGCGCTAAGAATAATTACAATGGTCTTGCTGCAGTTTTGGCCGGCCTCAACTCGACTTCTATTCATAGATTGGCACAGACTAAGGCCCTTTTGACACAAGAGGCCCTGAAACAGTTGGCCATGCTCACCCTACTCATGGCTACTCAAAAGTCACACTTTGCCTACAGATTGGCATGGGAGAATTCGTCAATTCCCCGCATCCCCTTTATCCCGCTTCATCTTCGTGATCTTGTGTCTGCTGAAGAAGGAAACCCTACCATAGTTCCCGGGCCGAACGGCGAAATGGGAGATCCGGAGTACATTAACTGGGGCAAGTTTGAGATTCTCGGGGAAGTCCTCCTGCCCATCATGCGGAGTCAGGGTAACGAATACCGGGACCTCCACGTCAACACGGCGGCGCGGGAGCTGATTTTGGAATGTAACATGCCAACGGATGAGGATGAGATTTATGCTAGAAGTACAGCAGTGGAAAGCACTGCGTCGATTAACCAGGTGGCCAGTGGTGACGGGAAAAAGAAGTTCCCGTGGTTTGTTAAATAGAAGAGTAAGAGTGGAGGGGGGGGGACTAGACAAACAAGTAGGCAAACAAACAAACGTAAAGTAATATCCGCCTTGGTCGGATATATTCATGATGATTTCGTATATAGACGGTGAGTTTGGTGTGTTTACTTGTAGGTATTTACATGTATATAGCGGCAATTATAGAGAACCTTGTCAACATGATGAAACCAAACTTTCGCTTATCCCTTATGATTGATTGATGATATCATATCTTGTCTTTTTTTCCCCTCCCAATGTCGCACAAGATCCCACAATTATGATCCAACGGTTCGGCTCCAGCTTACATAAGCCATTATCCCTGTAAAAAGCCCCACCAATTCCATGTCGCAAATCGAACAAGCACCCTTTGCGCCCAACGCGCAAGCGAACTGTGTCATCATGCATTTGTCCACTATTGTTCGTTTCTTGACAATCTAATCCATTAACTAAGTACGACCGGAGGGATTGCTTTTTGGAACTGTTGAATAACACGACTCATTCCATCGCTACGAACCGATACGGCACGACAACGTTTTGTCGAAGACATACATACACGCAGCACGGCATTAGTAACGTTATAGGCCGAGATAACGAACTTTGAACGATTCTGCATTGCGAAAGGAAAGAAAAGAATCAAAAGAAAAGAATCAAAAGATATGGACCATCAGGCGTCGCTGGGGCAGGGCAAGATGGGACCGGGGAATAATGGCCCTGTGCTGGGGCACGAGGGGGTCCCACAGTTGCCACCGCAGATGTTCACGACAGCGGCGCAGCTGTTGGATTTAACGGATAGTACGGGCGCACTGTGATGATGATGAATTATTCGATTGCTGACGGGGTTTGCATACAGAAAAGCTTGTTGTTGTCTTGAGAGATGGGCGGAAGCTCTTTGGCATGTTGAGATCTTGGGACCAGTTTGGTAAGTGCAGACGATAACCCGCTCCCCCAAAGTACAATACAAAGAAGCACAAAAAAAATAAAGACTCTTTTGTACGAAAAAAAACCTAAAAAGGACCATCCACCTGACAAGAACACCTCTATCCTTAAAACAGCCAACCTTGTCCTCCAATCGACAACCGAACGCCTATTCCTCCCCCCCGCCACTCCTGGCCACCTTGGCCTCTTTGCCGACATCCCCCGTGGCACCTTCCTCGTCCGCGGCGAGAACGTCCTCCTGCTTGGCGAACTGGACATTGACGCTCTCGAGGAAGGGCCCGACGGCGTCAGCTTGGAGGCGGCACCGAGGGGGTATGAGAGGGCGGCGTATGAGGTGGTGGCGGAGGGATATAAAAAGGTGAAGGAGGCAGAGAAGAAGAGGGAAGGGAGGAAAAATGGGTTGTTGGCGGAGTTGGGGTTTGAGGGGGAGATGGGAGCGGAGGGGATGTAAGAGGGGCGGAGGGAAGAAGTAGAGTGGGATGTGTATGAGTTTGTTGGGTGTATGAGTTAATTGGTGAAAGAGGGATATAGGAGATTTTGGGTTTTGCTTTTGTACATGGTGATCGGTCGGTTTGCAGAATATTGTGAAATGCATCCGTCACCGGGGTGTCGAAACCAAGCAGTGGATGTATCTTGAGGCCCGTCATATACATTATCGTTACCGACGGACCTTGACTATATCTATTACCCCGCAGCTTGGCACAGATGTATCCTTGTATTTATTCTTTTGTCATGAACAAAAGAAGCACAAGAGTCAGATGCTGCTGCTGCTGCTACACCTTCGGGATCAAGGACACATTTTGCTTCTATCATTCCAATATACCAAGTGTCCAACAACAAGAACGTATCAACGGCCACTCCCGCCGCTTTCCCACGTGATAAGATCACGTCATACTTAACAAATTAACTATACCCATGAAAACCTATGACTTGAAAAATGGAGGATAATGAGGGATAAAAAAAGTATAAATTCGATATCATGATTGCCATTCTATATTTTCTATAATTTTGATTTAAAAAGCTTCCATCCCATTGTTCCAAAGATAATAATACATGAGATCCAGTCATAACAACAGTAAACCAAGATTAGACGCTAGATACTACAACTGGATCCAGAAATGAAAGAACAAAGAGAAAGGAAAAGACGAAAGAAAATAAACAATAATATACAAGAAAATAAACCCAGCCCCACTTACATCCACTTACATCCAAATTGAAAAATGGCATACACCATACGCCACACGACGTCAAGGCACTCAAGAAGCAAGGCAAGGCAAAACAATGGCTTGTCTTTGTCTTTTGTGTATCTGATGATCCTCCGTCCCGACCTTTGAAGACGTATGTAATATGTAATTCAGAGAAATAGCAGGGGGAAATGAAGAAAGGGGAAGAGAAAGAAAAGGAAAGAAATAGATATGGAAAACAAAACATGCTAAAAACAAAGTTCCCACAATGTCATTAGGGAAATCTTGAGTCCCGATAACGCCAATAGGCCTCCCCAAAACAACAATTACAATGCAAAATGAAAACTAGGCAATGAAGGAGACGCAGAGGAAAGATTCAGACAAGATTCGGCTGTAAATATGAAGTTGGATCACAGGAGAGGCCAAATCCTTGGGTTAGGACCAACAGACTCAATGACATCTCCCAAAGTTCCAAGCGGTGGATTTAAGCCAACATTCTCGCCAATTCCATCATTCATCAACCTCCTCCAGGCCGCGGACCTTCCGCCCAAACAAAGCTAAACCCCTGCTGTATAGAGATTTCCTAAGCCCCTAAGGCAACTCCAGTCATGCCCAAGAATTGAAACGCCCAATAACCAGTACAAAAACAAGGAAAAAAGAAACCAGAGAACAAAGTGGGGGAGAGGTCAGGATAAAGCACATCACCCAGTATGAGATTGCAGGTGGTCCACCTACTGGACTTTTTTGTGTGCTTTTGTCGGTAATAAGACACGGGATGCCCGACAACAGCAACGATAAAGCAACTTAAAGACATAGGCTAGTAGAATACTAGTCTGTAGGTCTTACAAAACTGAAAGCAAAGGCTTCTTTTTGACAAATAGGACGGGGGGTAGTGTAGGGCTAAATGGCTTAAGGCCCAGTGAGGATGCCGGCCATGGCTACCGGGTAATGGTAGACTTCATAAGAGCCTCTTGTAACTCAGGTCTCCCATCAAGCGCCGTAAAAGCATCGGCAAATGTCATCCATCTTCTTTCGCGCTTGTCAGACTCGGGCCAGACAGCCTCTTCCCTCAATACAGTGGCCTGGTAAAACCGGTACATAGACTTTTGCTTAGTCTTTGAAGACTCCTTCGGGATGCGAGTGTCAGCAATGTCACCGAGATCATAGTCAATCCGGACAACAATACCAGCCTCCTCCCAGGCCTCACGCTCAGCAGCAGCAGAGCACTCTTCATCAGATTCCCATCCACCCTTGGGCAAAACCCAGGTTTTTCTGCGGGTGGACCGGATGAGTAGAACATAGTTTCCATCAGCGGAAAGTGGAACAACACCAGAAACTAGACGCTCACCCTTGGCGTTGTATCCTGATCAGTGGTAACATGTTAGCATTGTCTGATATTCATCGAGCGGGGTTTAGCGGAGACCGGCGCAGGATGTAGTCAAGGGTTAAATGTGTTGGTGGTTAAAGTCGCATCACCCCAGCGAGCCGACTGGGATTCCATCCTTTCCCCCTCCAAAGACTCCCCAAAGACTAGGAGGAACGAGTTAAAAAAAATGAAATGGAGGGGCAGTTGTGGAAATGCGCCAGCGCCAATGAGATGATATGTAATGATGGGATTTTTCTTCATTGGCAGATGATACAACTAGAAAAACCAACAGATGATAATGCGAGAAATAGGTGACAGACAACAAATAAATTACCATAGTCACCTTTCAAATCGGTAGATCCGAATGACGAAACCACTCAGGCTGTCGGACTTGCCATTGAGCCAATGGCTGGTTGGGGGGTTACAACACCTGTCGCAAACGCTCAAACATGCATGGCAATTTCCAGCGACGGTAGTAGAAAATCTGGAACCAACCAAGTAACCAACCAACCTTCACGCCCCAAAGACAAGAAAGCCATTGCGTGGAATGTAGCGGCTGACAGAGTGGGCAGGGCATAGAAGCATATGATCGACCGGGTCTGGGCAAAGAGGGGCTTGGCGAGACACGAGGTTCGAAGGGGGCGTATTCTGGGGTATTCTAGAGGCAGATGGATGGATTTGATGGTGGGATGGGTGGTGACGGATGGGAACAGGAGATCGGGGAAACGGTCAAGCAGATATGCGTAGCGAATGCAAAGATTACTTACGTTGGTTGGTGCGGCCAACTCGTGATTCCATGGAGCGGCCAGCGGGTACCGACACAGCAGCATCAGCAGAACTCATGGAGAAAAAAAAAAAAGATGTAGCCGGAGCGGATAGGTGTATATGTGATTGGAGGAGAAAGAGCACAGGTGTTAATGTACCCTATAGTGATCGGTGGTCAACTGAGCGACACGGAAAATCGGACTCTTGAAAGATCCGGTGAGTACCGGAAGATGCGGCGAGTCACTTTGCTCGACAAAACAGTCAAGGAAACCGACAGTTGGTTGTTGGAAGGAGGATAGAGTCTAGACACTGGGCGACGGCCAAGAAAATGGCAGTCACAGTGACAGGTGTCTATAGATAGACAGAAGCAGGAGGCTTCGCGGCGACGAAGCGGCGGGCGGAGTCGAAACGGTGCGAACACAGTGAATAGTAATATCGGGTGGGGATTGTCGACGCCGCTGGTTGATGTAATTGATGTATGCGAGCGAGGGTGAGTGGGTGTGGTGCGTGCGTTGAGCGGGTCGACTAGTGAGTGTGTAGTGGGTGACTCTGGGCCGCTGAAGGGGGGCAGTTCAGAGGCGTAGTATAGTGGGATTTGAGGGGAGGGGCCTGATGGCTAGCAATAGGACGAGGTGAGTGAAGATGAGTGATGGAGACAAGGCGACAGGTGGTTGCGTCTCGATTTAAAGTTGACGTAGTGAGGAAGCGTGTGAGGAAGAGTATGAGGAAGAGTGTTGCCGGCAACAAGGACAGAGAAAGAAGAGAGCAAAAGAAGAGGATGGTTCTGGCGCTATTAAGGTTGGTGAGGGTTGACGTTGATGGGAGCTGTAACAGCTGTGGCGGTAAATTCTGGAGAATAAACCAGTAACCGACGGCGAAGACAGAAACGGTATAATATCTGGAAATGACCGAATCTCCGACGCAACAAAAAAAAGGGACCAAATGGTGATTATCTAATCAACTTTATTTGTTCTCTGAAGACAGACAAAACGACAAAAGAGTCGAGCAGTAATTCCAAAACAACATATTTAGGGGGAAAAAGCGAAATGAACAGCAACACCAGAAGAGAAAACGAAGGGGAGGGGGTTATGTTCAGAGCAAGAGAGTTCATTTTGCTGTCGTGTGCGCAGGCGGATCGAGGCTAGACTAACAGGCAGGATAAACTCTTAGCAGCAGTTGCTGAAATTCCCTTTGATGGAGGAATCCAATACTTGCCTCTTTCCTTGTTTCTGCCCATCGCACCCCACCGATTACGCCTAGTAAAAAAAAATTAATACTTTTTTCCTTACTAGAGATCCGCCCCTCTACAAAGAACTATCTGTCAGCGTCTGGCTAGGGCTGGGTGGCAGCTGCAGGGCGGAGAAGTTGAAGGGGGGCAAGAGGGGGGACGTTTAGGTCGTTTAGGTGGACAGCAGGGGTCATAATGGCTGACAAACTGGAGTTTGGAGGTGCGAAATTGATTTGCTTCAGGCGATTGACGAAGGTGCGTTTCAGTGGGTTTCAGTGGATGAGGGAGTGATGATGGCCTAGAAGGAGGGAATGTATCTGATGTTTGGCATATCGATGTGATTGACGATTCCGTCTGTCAATGGAATGATGAGAATTTTTCTGGATTTGTGACAAGTCAAGTGTGCCAGTCATCAGAGTTTAGTAAGGTTAGCTGATGACAAACATGAGTCTGAATATGATCAGATTTAGTCATGACATATTTAAGAGGCTCTGCTGTAGCCATGACTGTACATTTCTAACAATATATATTGAATAACAAAGCAAATAATGGACGGATATCTGTGCGCTTAGGGTCTTGAGGCGTCCTCGTTGCTTCTCCGAGTTGACCATTTGGACAAGCCGAGTTATGTGGGCCTTGATTATAGCATGTCTCCCGGGACTAAGATGTCTTGTATGGAAGAGGCGTACTGGCCACTTGTACAGTCTCAACTGACTGGTTACATGATATATGAAGACCGTCTTTGAACCCAGTATTTCCAAGTCGGTAGATTTGGACACATCAAGTATAAATGGATCTCAAAGAATGTGCACCAAGAGTGCTCACGTGGACTGCTCAACCATCTCCATTCCTGTCAGTGGCAAGCCGGCCGGCTGGTTTAGGATCCACTCCCATGGCAAGATATAACCTATACAAAACAACCATCCCCCTTTCTCAAATCATAAACCCATAGGAGACGGCACATAGACACAAAAAGGCAATAATAGGAGACCTACCATGACCCAGGCCAACTAGTCTGCTTCAGATATTGCTACAACAAGATAACTTCAAATTCCAATTTAACATAACCATAAATGACCTGTTCAACCCGTAAATCTCAATATTAAAGCTCGCCACCACCTTCACGCGACCCCCCACATCACTAAATTCTTCACCCTTCCAGCCATCTGTACACCATCACTATGCAGGTCACAGACAACCCATGCACCCGCATCACTAAATATCACCCTCCTAAGTCCTTCTTGTCCCACAATATGTCTGTCAACTAGAGCTGCAGTCCACACCACGTTTTATATATCTTGTCAGCAAGATACACGGGATGAACACAAGTAGGTCTCCCGATTCCCTGCGTAAGGGACTGAATTGTTAGCATGTTAGGGTTAATTGACCACTGACGATGTTAGTCAAACGTCATGAGAAAACTTGCTCTTTCCAATACAATGAAAACATTATAAAAAACTTGTAATCCTTCCAAATATGAACTTGCCGCGATTTTTCACCCTTTGTGTTTTTGTTCTTTGCTCATGTGAGCCTGCACAATTATGAATTCGGAGGCTTCAACGGCAGCAACTTAAAATCCCGTCTCCCGAAATTCCGTGCGTGTGCAATTGCCAAACTAGGAATGTCACCGTAAAAAGATAAAGAGCTTAGCCTTGCACAAAGCCTTGCCCAACATTTGGATATTCGAACTGCTAAAGGACAAAATTGATGAGTATATGCATTAGTGTTGACATTATTTCTTCTTTGTTTGTTATATTGTTCTTTTTTTGTTCAAGTATTCTGGAATTTTAGGGGGTAACCGTTTGCTTTTTGGTTAACGGTGACCCCGCTATTGTTCATCTTTTACATATAATACGTTAGGGCTGTCGGGGCCCCGCACCGGAGCGGGGTTTGTTTACCACGGATCACCACCTACACAAAATACAAACATATCTACAGCCTTACATCCCACAGTCTAGACTTTATCTGGGCCAACATGTCCAAGTCAACATTTGGTAACGCCCAAGTCAACGACTCGGGTCAAAACCGTGATGTGTATGACTTTAGTGGTTCAGACACTGAACAGGACTCTTTTGAGGTGGAGATACGCAAAGCTGTATTGGAGAAAACCTACAATCTCTTAAGTGTTAATGGTAAGCTTCAGTCATTTTTAACCCTCCATGGTTCAGCCCCGTTGTTCTCGGGCTCCCAAGTGAATCTTTCCCTCTGTATTCAGCATTTCGTAGCTAGATGTGATATTCGATAATGAAAAGACTAGACAGACCAACAAGAATAAGTATATGGTACATTAGATGAAATGGTGTAAGGAACGAGTAAATTGGTTGTTCGAGTGGCACCAACGGGGTGCTCAGCGGCTGAATTCTGCGGGATATCGGTGGCACGGACTGCGAGGGCAATGTGTAAATGTATTTTATGAGATGCTAATTGATAGTATAGGGTACTCTTGTTCACTTAAGTGTGGATATTGTCTTGGTAGCAATAGCAGTAAGCCCAAGAAATTGTTTGTCAGAATCATTCATATACTCATCGTTACGCAGGTTTCAACTTCTATCTATCAACAACGTCTATAAGTCCAGCATTCTACCAATTTCTAGCTGACAAATCATGGCGTCGGTCTGGCAGTCTGCTATATCGTCCAAACCCGCGGGCATCATGCTGCCCTCACTACACAATCCGGCTTGACGCTCATGCTTATAAGCCGACTCGGAAACAGAGACAAGCAGTAAACGCCCTCAACAAATACATCATTGGCGATGAGTATAAGAAGGATGCTGCCAGACTATACCCGTTGACCCGGGCTCAGGCTAAGTACCGAGATAATCATTTCGACTTTCCAGAGCGACTCCATGAAACGGAGTTCTGCAACCTCAAGAAAGATCTCAAGCCGGCACACAAGTTTGAAGTGACATTAGAGCCGGACTCATACACAACCGAGAAATTCCGCCTCTATCGCGAGTACCAACAACGGGTTCACGCCAGCGAAGATGACAACATCACTGCAAACGGGTTCAAGAGGTTCTTGTGTGACTCTCCCATACGGCGAGACAAATTTGAAGGGCTAGACGGGTCTGAACGGGACATTGGCTCATTCCATCAATGCTACAGAATCGACGGCAAGCTGGTGGCGGTGGGTGTCCTTGACTTGATGCCGCACTGCATCAGTTCAGTCTACTTTTTCTATGCGGATGAAATGGCTCAGTTCTCCCCTGGCAAAATATCGGCCATGTACGAGATTTCAATGGCCAGGCGGCTGGGTTATGATTGGTGGTACTCGGGCTTCTATATCAGGACATGCCCGAAGATGCAATACAAGATAGACTTCCAGCCGCAGTATGTCCTCGACATTACCAGGGATGAATACATCAGAATGGACGATACTGTCATGAAAATCATGCTGGCCCCTTGGCGTCCCATGATTGAGACTCACAAAGAAATCGTCGCCGGTAATGAGTCGGTACTTAAGCTACGACCCGACGATGAGAATATCGCCAAACACACCGAGAAGATCTGGCCAGGATGGCCGGCGGGAAGTTCCAAGCCTATGGAGTCGGTGTTCCGGGCAGATATGCCGGGGGTCTTGACAGCGGAAGAGGTTGACAAGATGAAGAATTTGGGCAAGATTCCGGTGCTGTTCCATAAATCGGGGCATCTGGTGAAAGTGGAGGAGTTGTCTGAATTTGAGACGGGGTCTGTTACGGGCGATGGGGCCAAGGGGATGGTGGCTCAGTTGGTGGCAGGACTGGGCGGTATGGAGGGGGTCCTCAAGCACAAAGTATGGATATATCAACATTGAGATTTTGTATTACGAGATAGATAACTATATATCTAGGTACATGGGTATATGTCACATTACGTCGGGCATACATCAATACAGGCAACATTATGCTATCAACGCCTTGCTCTTACAAGCATTCCGCGTCTTCCTGACCATAACCAACTTTGTGCCGTATTCCAAGTACCGATCCTCCGCTACATGCTGCAGTTCCTCAGGTGACAGCCACTTCTTACCTTCCGCAAACTTCTTCCAGGCCTCGTACAACTTTCCCACTGTAAACATCCCGGACCCGCCACACACCTGGCTACTCTGGGTCCCGTCGAAGCCGATGACATACTTGATTTCGTAGTATGGCCCACCAATGGGCACTGCGTTCATGGCGAACAGGAAGGACCGGACAAACATGATGACGAGCGGCCAGGTCCAGGGCTTAGGGGTGACTGAAAGTGCCAATGACATGTCAAGACCCGGAGGCATGTTACCTCAAGGTATCCGCGGCGACTGCAGATCCACACAAGAACACCAGCAAGTCCACAACCAGTGTCTCCTGTAGCACCTGGTCCTCCAGCACACACCCATACTTCCTGTCAATCAAGTCAAACAAATAGGGTTCCGAGTCATACATGTCCAAGTCAATCAGTCAACCAGTTAGTCCCGCAACATATACACAAGATAGTCAACCAAGGTCACGTGCAACATCATCCGGTACTTACCACATTCACACACCCTAAACATCGTCTTTGGCAATTCTGAATCCACGCTACCCCCAAGGCCCCCCTCCAGCACATCGATCGCTCCCACTTTGAACACCGGTTTCACCTGTGCTTCTCTAGCTAATTCGCAGCTATGTAGCGAAGGAGCGAGTAGGCTGAGGGTAGCGAGAGCCCGTGGATCATGCGGGAGTGGATGAATTATGGAAGGGCGGTGAGCAGGGAGAGGATGGGGTTTCGAGGAGGTGCGGGGTGAAGTGGGGGGCAGCTTTACGTGTTTAGGAGCGCATGGAGTGGAGTGGGAGATGGGGGTGGCAAGAGCACTAGTGGTTAAAATGTCCAAATAATGATAACCGTTGGCAAAAGCTTCTCGCTATTTGGAATATTTTTATCTACAATCATATAACGAGAGAAGTAGTGCTAGAAAAATAAAATAAGGATGAATGCCATGACAATAAAAGTATTCCCGAGAAAGAAAAGAAATGTTGATCTGAGGCGGACTTGAACCGCCGACCTTTTGTGTCCAAGCAACCTTAGTTGCTGTTAGACAAACGTGATAACCAACTACACCATCAGACCGTCGCCAAAACCGGTCTCCCACAACCAACTATATTCCTCCTCCTCTTCTTCGCATTCACCAACTTCTAATTCTTCCATTGCCTGTTGTACAACTGACTGATTGACTGAACTGACTTAGCCAAAATAAAATACGGTCAGATACAGTGAGACAGCAAAAATGGACAGCTCTAGATTTCCCGTCGGTATATAATTGGTAACAGCTAGCGCATGAATCACGGTGCAGCGTTGGATGCTGGGTCGGGTGGTTACGGTCACGAGTTGATTAGAAGTGGATGGAACCAAATGATTCAGTTCATCCAATCGCCAACTTAGTCCAACGTCAAATCCAAATTGGCAACTACCACCCCTTACAATTGATCGTCATCTTGTTCATCTAACAAAGCACATCACGTCACTGACCACGCAAGAAAATAGATGAGTCAAAATATCAATAACATTTATATAGCCCGCTAAAGAATGAATGCCATACCCCATCATTATTACTACTATTCTCATCGTCCAAAGACGAACTATAGAAAGAAAAGAAAGTTAAACGCTTCGCAAGCTCGCTATGAAAATGCAAATATGCAAATATGCAAACAGCCCAGGCCAAAATTTCCCCCACAACTGCCAATCAACTATCCATTAGCAGTCCGTGGAAGTATTTAGAAACAAAATAGCAATGGCCCCATTACGGTGTGATCGTATAAATACAAACGTGAATTAAAGGCTCCGCGGCCGATAAAAAAAAGTAAAAAATGGAGGAAATTTCAACATAAAACTCATAAACAAAAAATGCTAACACATAAAAAACAATCAGAGCGGTCGCTACCGAACAAGGACAACCTCATTGATCTCGCCCTCTGTTGTGTGTGTGTGTGAGTGATAGTTGGACCCCTCCCACGGCGTACCGCTCGCCGTCAACTCCAGCGAAAAGGTATTCCGTCTCGGTGTGTCGTCCGTCACGGGGCTCATGGAACCGCTCACGCTGCCCGAGCTGGACGTGATGCCCGAGCTGCTACCGACAGTCCACTCATCGCTATCTGTCTGCAGACGGTGGCCAAGGACACCCATGGAGTAGGCTGCGAACTCCTCATCAAAGACACTGCGTTGCTCGCCGTACTCGACATATTCGTAGTCCCAGCGCCAGGCCTTGTCGGCCTGGCGGCGCGGGAGAAGACGGGTACGGGCAACGTAGAAGAAGGAAATGGCAATGAGAGCGCCGCCGACAAGGTCAATAGCATAGTGGTGGCTGAGGTACATGGTAGCCCACCAGATCCAAGCGACGTAGCCAATGAAGAGCGGGCGCAGGTTGGGGAAGCAGTAGCTCATGAACAGAGCCTCGAGGACGGCGTTACCAGAGTGCATCGAGGGGAAGGCGCCGAACGGAAGCGGGGCGGTTGTGAAGCTGGTGGTGTACATGTCGACGCCAAGGATCTTATCAACACGGGCAAGGCCAGCGGGAGAGCCGGGCATGCCGTAGGCAGCAGGCACAAGACCACGCTCATTCTCATACCACGGGGGAGTGCAAGGGAAGATGATCTGGATGGTGACACCCAGGACATTCATCCAACCCAGAGTCTTGGCAAAAACGGGCGCAGTACCGGGAGCGCTGAAGGCGAACATGATAAGAGCGCAGACAAGCGGCGCACCAAAGTGGCAGAGGCCATAAGGGACCCAGGCAAGAAGATCAAGGATCGGGTGGGTGTGGGCAGAGAGGATGTTGGACAGGTTGGCGCCGTAGAGGACGTTCTCGAGAGCTGGGAGGACGCGAACCCAGATGTGAGGTCTGTAGTCAGCGGGAATAAAGCTGGGGAAAAGAGGCACTAAGTGTTAATTTCCGGAACCCACGGGATATCGGTTATCTTGGACCAGGAGGATTGAGGGGTTTGTAGACTTACCGACTGCAGAAAAAGTATAGCAGGTACGCCCACAGCGGGAGTGCTGGCCAGAAGAACTGTCTAGTAGTAGGCATCATGAAGATAACAGCTGCACCACACAGGCACGCAAGCTTCAGCAGAGGGGCTGAAGGAGAAATGGCCAGGCAGAACATTGTCAGCAGGCCGAGGAAGACATATTGGAGATCCAGGACAGTCCAGCGGTGACGCTGGATGGCTCGTACAGAGTCGAGGACGTTGAAGGAGGTCTGGAGGTGGGTGATGTCATTGGGATTCGGCAGAGCAACATTGCTCTTCTGCCGGGAACGGCCCCGGATGTGGCGGTATTTCTGAGGAAATGGGTTGAGGGCAGCCAGGTTGAGCTGCTTTGGCTTGGTGGCCTGTATCAATCCAGAGAGAAAGTCGGCCATTTTAAGGGTGTATGTTGTTTTTTTGTTTTGACTTTTGGAGGTGGTCAATTGGATTGTTTATTGTAGTGATTTTTCTTTTTTCTTTTATTTTCCCAATCTGACGTTTGCTTTTTTTATTATTATTCGTCAAAATAGTAGGCGGTGTGGTTGTATGCTGTAACGGTTTGGTCGAATGTCGAGTGTATCGTGTGAATTGGTGTATCAATTTGTTAGTGTATGGTGTGTGTGTGTATATGCGTATCAAAAGGAAGGATAAGTCTTTATTCTTTTGTGATTATATATATATATATATAGGACGAGAGACAACGACTGTAACGGCCCGGAAGAAAAAACCTGCGGAAGGAGAAGATGATTGTCGAGAACTCAAGACCGAATAAATGACGCTGCTTTCAAGAAAGAAAGAAAGCGAAGACGGAGAAGTTGGACTGAGTTGACGCTTTGGTTGGAAAGACCTTTTGGAGAGGGATCGATCAATCACGGGCATAAGAGACGCAACTTTTTGGGTCAGCCAACGGCGGGGGGGATCAGCCTTCTTAAAAAAGGAAATCGGACATAAACGAGGGGTTTGCCTGGCTGACTTGAACTTTGACTGCTTGCAAAGCAGAGCAGAGCAACAACCCACAACGGAGAAGGACGCTCTCGCTTGGCTTTGGCTTTGGCTTTCTAGCTTTGGCCGTGCTTTTTTTTTTGGGTCGAGGTGGGTTTTGTGTTGTTTGTGCGTGGTGCGCTGGTCAAACTTTTTTGGGGGTGGCCAGCTTGGCTTTTGGGGGGTGTGATCTTGTCTGCCTCTGCCGGATTTGTAGCGGTGCGGAAGAATTAAAATTATTGAAGGGATTTGCTAGGGCACTTGAAGCAAGCGAGGATAAAAAAGAAAGCAAGGTGGGAGAATAAAAAAATAAAAAATAAAAGAAAAAGAAGCGAAAAGGGGAAAAAGAAGGGAAAAAATCAAAAGAAAAACAAAAGATGGGTGGACAAGGGCTAGAGGTGACTGTCTGACATGGGGGTCTAGAGCTCGGGATGCTCGGAGACAGAAGCGTTTTGTGTGTGTGACAGCAGTTTGGAAAGCTCTGCTTCAGAGGCTTGACGCCAGTAAGCAAGTCAGCAAGAGTTCAGTTGGTCATCAATTGCAAAGAAGTGCATCACCAAAATAATCAAGATAATCCGTAATGACATCAATTTACCAGCTAACTTCAAGATATGACACCACAAGTCCTTGTTACTCGGAAGCGTTGCCGCTTCTAGAATAGTGCTATCCAAAAGGACTAACGATCAGAAATTTACAGCGGCCAACTACAGAAGCCCAACGAACTCGCCTACCCCCTGGTAACCTCTCGGCACTACCTAGACTACGGGCCCGCCAACCCACTCGGCACCCGCTTATACTCCGCTGAGCGACGGTAGAGATGCTTTCTAGAAAATTGCAGATGCACCGCCGATGGTGCACGCGGGATATCTGTACAAGTTATGCCGAATCCGATTGTTGTGTCTGCCACCAACTGACTCAATGTGGTGTCTCGGGTCCAGACGGCTTCAGGCGTCGGAAGGGGGCACACGACAGTACAGTCGGCGTTCATGAGTGGTTTTGTATATATTTATTACTGCTGTGACTATGCACTTCGCTTACTCCCAAAGAACCTGCAATATACAATATCTTGTCAGCAAGCGTAGAGGCATCAATGCATTTGCCCACTTCGGCCATGATTTACAACCAGCGCCAGACTTCCTACTCTCCACTCGGAGCATTTATTCACTTGATGAACACCTGTTAATGAGTGAGAATCGTGGGATTACGGTGCTAGGCCTGATTGAACTGCTGTGACACACAAGGTTCGTTGGCAATGGGTCAATGGGTCAATGGACCCCCATACCCCCAGGGCGCCAAACTTGCAGCAGGCTGCTGTATTTTCACAGGTTAGGTTTGCAGCCTGGCTTCAACAAATTTCTAGGGTATCAAAGATCTGGGACGGTTGTGTCTGTCCTGTATGGCCTTCGTCTTTGGTAAGAAGTGTACAAAGGAGAAAAGAGAACATTGATAACAGCCAATAACATCAGATGCCCCCCCTTCATGGGAAACGGCGGGCCTATGAGCTTGTCATGTCTGAAGTATCTGCCGGTTACACATCGTGATCTCGGTTTTGATAAAAATGGCCTAGCGGCGAATCGCGACAGGACGGACACCCTGAGACAAGACAAAATAGACCGTTTGGCAATTCTTGAGACAAAGATCCAACTGACTAGGCTGGATTCTCAAGACAGCTACAAACAGAAAGATGTAATGTGCATAAGATCCATGGGGCCTGTCATGATCGCCCAACCCTGGAAAGCCAATTGTAAAAGCGTCAACTAAAGTTCTGTGAATCCCGCTGTAACTTTAGATAAGTCTTTGTTTGAACAACAGTCTGATCGTTGCACCATGAGACGACAGGCTCATCAATCATGATGTTCATAATATTGATCCGAGGGGGAACCCATTGATCTCGATGCTCTGAGTAAGATGAATGCCAAACTATAGAAAATCATGCTTACTTCATACAAAGCTCTCGCAGGCCAGCCGTCTCTGTCAAGACATGAAAAGTCCTGACAGTTACCAAAAATAATCCAGATCTCTCTATCAAATACCTCATCCACAACAATGCGATACAAATAATAAAAACGTCCACAAAGAAGCCGCAATGCTGATGGATGTAAGAAGCGGGCGCGTACTATCATGGTACATTTGAGACGACCTCACCTTAACCAGTCAGTCCCAAGAAACCCCTCTAGCAAACACCTGCAAACGGGCCAAGCAGATTCAGGCAACGCAATAACTTACATGAATGCGCAGGAATTACTCTGCGTCTTTCAATGTCGTTGGACACGAAGATTGGGTCAGGGAAATAACGAATGGGCTGGGTAGGGTAAAGCGTGGCGAGCAAAGCACGAACAAAACACAGCTTCCTTCAGCGCAGGGGGAAATATTGATGATGATTGTGACAATTGTTGTGTATATTTTTGGGTATCGTATAAGATGGGTGGAATGGAACAGCCTTTTGTCGGATGTAGGGCTAATTTATGTGAAGGTGGATGTGTTGATTCGACTGCGGCAATATTGGCATATATCAAAGATCAAGCTATGAATGACAGTGTCATGGCTTGAACAAATAGTACAAGATGCAATAGTAAAAAGACAGAAGAAACTTATACTCTTATGAGAGTGACCTTTACTACCATTACCCCACATTGACTTCTTCCGGGCCTTCCTAATCGAGATATATTCATGTTCTCACCGGAAGAGCAATCATGAGATCAGACTCACGTGGAGTTTCCTTTGTCTTGGCTATTCCCGCTTGCCGTCCGTCAGCTTTGTCTCATCATTAATATATAATACATACGATAATCCTATCGATTTGTCATATGTAGAAGGTTATCTTGTATATATACTACCCAATTATTTACATATGGAGTCTATTAATCGCAATAGTCATAGTCTGTTGTTGTAATCCCAACTTATACTTGTACTACTGCTCCCAAACATGCATCGCATTCTTCAGCTCAAATCCAGATTTCAGCGTTTGTTTTTTTCACATGTGCAAACCGACATGACGATGGTCAGAAAAACAGGACTTCCATATCCGGTATAAAAGTCTAACCCTATACACATCCGAACATCCTACGCCAATCATTCACTATAACCTTAACCACAAACTGCGAACATGCGACACCATGCTTTGAAGATTTGATTTTAATCACATTTGGCCTGGCTCATGCCAACACTAATCAACCTAACACCTGCCAATGTCACCTCGTACATACATAGCAACGGGGAGGATAGGAGAAAGTTGAACCACGGATGTTAATTTTTGCATGCTAGAAATTTGAGAATTTATACGACAATAACTTGATAAAAAACAAAAATATATTTCTAAAAGACGCCTCCTAAAGTGCAAGGCAAAGAACTGCCTTGTTCAGTACAGCTCTGTTAGGTGTCAGTATTACCGTTTTACCGGCGTTCGATGTAATTGCGAGAATAGTTGACGGCCGGAGACAGGGAGGTCATGCCAGAGATCATCGGGGGCTTTTTTGTCTTTGCTTGTCCTTCGCCTGAAGTGATTGTATATGGATAGATAATACATAAAATTAGTGCCTAGAGTAATGATATATTTGCGACATCTCATTCATTCGGATATGCTTAGGGGATGATTTTAGCTTAGTGCGAGATGTACGAGTTTAGTCTAGGCACATAAATGGCGAGTTGTAGCCCAGTGGTGAAGTCATCGGCTGTGATTGGCATGTACCATGATTGCAGCCCGATTTGGTCTTCTCCCTGGTTGTCTGAAGCTAGAAGAAAACTAGGGAACGCATTATGAGCGTTATGGCTTGTCTTGCTAGGACCACGCAAGCGCTGACCAGCCAGGCTGTTTCAGATAGTGACGGCCAGGCCAGTAGATGGCGCCAGAAACAATATATAGTATCGCAATGCGTATATATATTTATCTTATCTGGGATACTTTGTTCAAAACCGAATGCGAGTGATCAGTTGAAAATGATGCCATATTAAACTCATATGTTTACTTGCAGCCATTTCTTGTCTATATGGTAACCATCTCCCTACTCTTCAAGCACTTTGTACCTCACTTTGTACCTTGCTTCGTGCCTGTTGTCAAATATGCTAAAGCTGCACTATAACTCAACACAGCTAGCCTTCTCGCTCTTATTTAGATTTTCTTCCCAACAAAAAGAAAAAAAATGACATTGAATTTCCCCTTGTCCTGACCAACAGCTCACTATAATCACCATGCAACCAAACTGGATACCGCTGAAAATCCGCTTGCCAAGTCAATTCTAGCACCGGCCAGACCAGGAAAATTTAGTTATATGGCAACCACCAGGTCTAAACCCAAACAAGTAATAATATTTTAATCTTTGCCGGTTGTGTGTGAGGTTGGGATGGGTGAATTGACAAGAAAGCGGACTCTTGGGACTTACCGGGATTCCGCCATAGCAAATAAACTGGTAAGCTGTGTTGTCAATAAGCCGGGGGCTTCATAGCGTCCCATCATTACATTTTGTCGAGGCGATGATGATTTGAATCTTCTTCCCATTCCGGATGACGATTTGAGAAGATCACAGGAATAGAAGGGCATTCAATACACCACATGGGCCCGGTAGCTCCCGTGCGCCTTATGAGAAAAAAAAGGCAAAGCTAGAGATACTGCCCTTCTCTCTGCTAATCATTCCAACTGCAGCAAGCAAATTTGGCTATTTACATATTTACCAACTTAACTTTTTTTTAACCTAATCAAATTAACGAAGTACCCATCCAATTATACAGCCTTCCCCACTTTCTTGCGGGCGTTTGAGGCATTGGCTTGGTCCCGCTGACACAATAGAAAAAGCTGCGCTATCCTTTCCCCACATTCTCTTGTCTTTGTACTTCCCTGGTCGATTATGGATTGTTGATTGTTAATCTGATCTTGCAGCAAGTTGGTGCTTGATATTTCTTATAGTATTAGTCGTTGATAATTGCGGACGAACGAACTTATGGCGACGATGGATCAGCTGTGTAAGTTAATCGAGAAGCTGCGGTTGCAAGTACGATGCTAAAGTCCTGGTAGGCAGTTCATTCAGTTGTGCAAGAGATATCGTGGCTGGCTCCGCATGTCAAGTGAAATGTCTCTTCACCCCGCATTCTGCACCAGGCGCCTGCCATCTATGCAAGATAGTAATCTTAATATGGAGGCCCGGGAGCTCCGCTTCTCATGTATCACCAATCTGCATTCTGGAAACATCGCCATGTACCAGCCAATTATCGAACTGGTACAAAATTCTTTCATCCAATATGACAAAAAGAACAAGTATTATCACTATTAAGCTCTAGCTGTCATACACCACATCATCATGATTGGGACTCAGCCAATATAAGGGTTGTTGGACCCTACTATGGCATAGTGGTAATACAAAGAAGCCGCCGGAGTTATTTAACAATAGTACAAGTTGTAAACCTCGATATGCTGACCTTGGGTATTTTGTCATGTTTCATAGAGCTCTGTGACATGAACATGGCTACATGAACAATCGACTTGTATGTGACTAGAAGATTCTTCCATGTGTCACGATATACCTGCATGTTCATTTCAAGCAACCCACCCTTACCTCCCTTGCGAGTATCACTCCACTCAAGTGTTTCATGTGTTCCATGTGAGTTGAGTCCTTATCGGGATATATTGAATTGTGAGAAATTCTTCTCACGTGGGATATTTCACTGATAGCAAACATGATGTCAGAAAGAGGCGACGTCTTGTGATTATTTCCTGATGAGTGCATTGCATTGGCCCAACCCGGAGAATCCTAGTCTAAACAGGATTGAGAGGGTATTCTCAACCCGACCGAATAAATTCATGACATTGTCGCAGTAGGAGCTCTTTTAGCTCTAGTCAGTATGTAAATAAATAGTGTATTTTATGGGTTGACGGATCTGCACGATGGCAGCAGCTTAGTGGTATTATTCATGATAACGATGATAAGCAACAATGTGAGCAATGACGGCTACCCGTTATCTGATTTGATGCCGCAAAGGTCAGCATGGCACTTCTCTTACAGGCGTTTTCTCGTCTAGTTGGACGATAGTGAGCCGTCGAATAGAGGCATATAGTTTACCATGAGGAATCGGGGCCGGATAAACTACAAAGGTGACTGATTCTCGTGAGAGACTTGCACATATTAGATCTGTCTGGGGCTAGTCCGTAGCTTGTTGAGCGCCAATGCTGACAAAGTAAGCCAACAAATTCTGTAACCCGACGAGAAAATATTTATATAGAACCTCATTGTATATATTGATATTGGATCCTGTCGCCTCCCAGGTTATCCGAGCCAAGAATGAACGACCAAAATCTATTTAAATAAACGAGGTGTAACATTGATAATCAACAGCGTTCCGACCCGACCGACTACAAGCGGCAATTTTGAAAAATTCATCCGGGTAAGGCAAGGCAAGGAAGTGGGAGAAAAAAAAGATCTCCCCCACTCCTTTTGCAATGTGGGAGCCATCAATTTGTTACATTATGAACAAACGAATAATTGCCGGATGAAATTCTGGTCCAAGCTCCATAGTGTTGTAGCATTGCAGGTTGATTTTTTTTGAGAAGGTAAAAAGCGGAGTTTGCAGAAAATCCGCTTGGTGGTGAATTGGCCAACAATTATCTAATCTTGCCGTTGTCTTACAGATATCTTGTGGTATATATTGAATAATTTCATCATATATCTAGGAAAATCCGGTATGATTAGCTGATTAGGTTTAGTAGCTCTATACACAGACAACACAACAATGGTTGGCTCAACCAAATATTGGCTGGCGACGGCGTTTTGCTTCACATGTAAAGATTTTAAAATAGTGTCTATTGCTCGCTGATCCTGCTGCAACTTTGAATCCCCCGCTTCGCCCAACTGTAACATCACCAGCAAAATTACACTCTGGTGATCGACAACTAGTCAAGTTCAAAATTCACACCAAAATACATAAAAAAAAACCAACAAGCCTTTTTACAGCCGGAGGAACCCCCATGTTGGCGATGTCGTGTGTGCTTTCTGCTGAATACAGGTAAATATTGTCGGTGTTTTGAAAGGAAGTCAGGTGATGGGGATTTAACCTGACCCGGAGGGTTTGTTCCTTTTAAGGGATAGTTGGGGGTAAACCGTAAGATGGGCCACGATACTCGCGTGTGGACTTTCTGGACGGGGTCTGGGAAAGAGAGGGAGTTATCAATGATCCATGGACAGCGGTTAAAACGAACACTCGTTGTGATTATCGTCGTGGGATCGTGAAATCCAAGTGCGGGGTTTGCCAGTCCAAGTTGAATTCAACTTAAACTCATGGTCACTGACGCAGGAAGCCATTCGTCGTTGGGAGATCCAATGATATTTTATTACAATGAATGGCAACTCATGTTTTGGAGTTTCTTTGACGATTGCGACCTCGCATATATCTCATCCGCTCTTTGTCTACTGAAAGCCACCATCTTGCTAATCCCACCAACGTAACCCTTCCCTCCTCTCTTTCCAAATCTCACGATTCCTCACCACCACCTCCTCCTCCTGACGTCAACCTTCCAATCTTTACTTTTCATCACATGCAAAAATGTAGTCACGCCTTTTTTTCTCTGCTCTTCATCCTTCCTTTCTTCCCCACAACTCTCCGTTTCACTTTCCGCCTTCGGCTACGCAGTCTCCCTCACTCACAATCCCACACTACGCCACTGAGTTCTCGGCCTTGTATTTAGATAATTGTCATTTATGTGCCGTTATTCATCGGGCGATAATTCTATTCTTGTTCTGGACCCCTGACAAGATTTTTTTTTTTCATTTTTTTTCTAGTCAGCGCTAAAGAAGGACCAATCACGAAAGCACTGGCCTTGTCTCTGGTGACGTTTATCCGTGAACGCAAGTACATTGACAAAGCCGCCGAAAGACAAGATTGAAAAAAACCAGATGGTTGGGGCTCTTGTCAAGTTCCGAGCTTCAAACGCTCAAACCCAAACTAAATTTTATATTGAAACTTGGTGTAATTTAGTGGACTGATACTCATAGACCGGTTTACTGTGATAGACAGCTATATTATACAACGTAGAATCCTGTCATTATCTGGACATGACGATCATATGGGGGCTAGATGAGCCTAATTGCAACGTCATGGCATATAGTGAGGAGCCACTAGTCGTTTTGTTGGTGATAAAGAAATTGCGTTGTAGAGATTTGAGATTGGCGTGTCACAATGGCCGTAACTTGTGGTGGCGGATACCAAAGCATTGATAAATTACTGTAGACAGACAAATTGGATATCTGCATATGAGACGGACGTAACCGGAAGTATACTCAATTTCCCATTTGCCGTTGTTTCTGAATTCCTACTGTCTCGATGAAATGTGACTCACAGTTAGCCTAGGACAAGAAGGTTACTGTGTTGTAGTGCTTCAGACCTGCTGTCCCCATCTATGCACAGCATATCTTGAAAAGTGCTCCTGGAAGCTGACTAACAAATTGAATCAAGTACTTAACTCAGAAATTATCCGAGAATCCCTAGTAATTGATTTCCGTATTTACACAAGGGCGAAACAACAGCATCCCGTGCTCAGTGGGCCATGATTTTGTCGTTCACGATCTAAATAGTGTCTCCAATAATCAATATCCACCAAAGATACCCATCATCCGAACTCCTCTTTCAAGCTAATTACACAACGCTACAACCTCTACACGACAGAGTAAAAGAACAAATAATAGACATACAACGTCTTGTCCCTCTCCATGAATCATCTGTACAGCCGTTCACCGCAGCAAGGTGTTTGTATGTCGTGTGATCTACCGGTGAGCCAGTTGGTCTAGCTGATTGTCTGGTTGGTTGGCCGTTGGCTTGCTTGCTCCTGGCTGGAACAGTGAGAAACATGGGTTGGAGTGAGCTAGGTTGGCTTTGAGTGGTGGTGATGAGACATGCGGCGGAAGTTGATTTGTGGAACGGGGGGAGATGGTGAATAGGTGGTTTCAACAGACTGCTATAACCGTAGTGGTGATTATGTGATTGTGTATTTACGTATATATTTGTAGATATTTTGTCGTATAATAGGCGAGGGGAAACGTGCGTTTACCTATATGCAAGGCGCAGGGTCCGGAGGGATAGTTTTATGCGGAGGCTGAGTTGTATTTTGTCAACTGGGGATGCGGAGGAGAAAAGAGACTGCAAAACAATGTTTGCTTTGGCCTGTTTCCTTCTTTCTATACGGCATGATCATCGTATAACATAGGCCCCGGATCCGGTCAAAGTAACGGCTGACTACAAGGCTGACGACTTGATTCAATCTGCCACCGTCTCCTATTGTTGCCCTCTCCGTAAGCCACAAACATATCTCATGTCATGACATGTCAGAAACAGACTCACTCTGAAACAATTAGTCAATACACATTCAATCTCCACCACATTCCCCATCTGCCATCACAGATTTTCAGGCCGCTTTCCGCATATTTAATGTTCTCCTGAACATATGCATCATGCCTTCCCCACCATCCAGTGCGCCCGAGCTCGCCCACATGAACCGTGGCTTTCCTATTTATATACACATATATGTATGTATGCATCTGTTGGGCCGCCAGGATAACTGGATATTTACATGGCCAGGATGGAAAGACTCCTAAAATATTAGTTACTTAGTTGGGTACTTGAGGATTGTGTATACCTACATATATGTAATGGATAAGGTGGAATATTATCTTTTGTCAAATGTCTGGGCACTGTATGTCTCTTGCAGAGACCATGACTTCGTTGCAGATGAGATGGTATTCCACCATGGTACCTTCACGTCCGTCCAAACTGCACCAATGGCAAGGCAGCCAGTCAGTTACTGGTGGTTGGTAGTACATAGTCGATACAATGTGTCATTCGCTGTTTTTACCATTGATCATGGCCGATTATCACTTGATACTTGGAAAGGAATATTTCCAATATCTTGTTTAGGAAATGTTGGAAGATATGAGAAAGAAAGAAATTGGCACCTGCTTCTCCGATCAGATGACCGCTGAATCCCGCTTCTTGGCAGTAGTAGAGCCAGCACGTACCAGTTGCAGGGGGATCCGAGGGCATATGCTGGACCCGAGGCCGGAACCCGAGAGTTCGGAAGGTACATATGTTGGGATGATCTGTATCAACGGAAAGGGTACTGTATAATATGCAGGTAAAGTTTAATGGAGATATATTGGTCTATCTCCGCTATGATTGGATAGGGAAAGCCTAAACTGAAGAGACTTTGGGGGCATGATGAACATGCAAAATTCGGACGGAATCTAAGGTATATGTTAGTATAGTTGGAGAATTTTAGTGTCTGAGATTCGTTTAAGCTCGTAATCCCTTATGCCGCGCATCGTCCGATGTTAGTTCGGGATGCAATCCAAAGCTTAGAATTAAGTGTTTATTCCGGGACATAAATTGCTGTTAGTAGCATAGCCACTGTAAATCATCAAGGAGGAGGTGTAGAGTCTGGATGCGTTTTCATGACAGATGGAGGTTCGACCTTTAGTCTGATCCTTTGTTGGCTTGGGTTGGCATGTGGAGGAACTGTCACGTACCACAAGCACAAGTGTCAGTTAAAGATTGGGATATAAAATTGGGAAGCACAGAAATATTCTTTGACGGTTGAGATGAATAGCCAGGAACTATGTTAGAAGCTGCTTTGTATAAAGTCTATAACCATTGATAATTGACTTCTCTTTTGTATTATTCAACCAGACATTCACAATCAGACCTGGGATCAAAAGCATTCGCTATTAATAAGGTAGATACTACAGTAAAAGGTAGCTAATACGCTAAGTTTCATTCCATGATGTAAACGGTATATTCTAGTTTTCTAGAAAATTTTCGTCATAGTTCCATACTGTGGTTGTGCCATCGGTTCCATCCCGCTTTCCACTGGCTATCTTCTGGAGTCTGGTATAAGTCATTAGTCGCAGGACATTTCTTTTAATTGTCACTGCAACATTAAGAGATTACACTCCACATGCGATCTTATTTTAGCCATGTTCTAGGTTTCGTGATAATAATTTCACTGATGACATGAGGGATGTCAGATATAGTTACACAAAGTCTGGAAGATCTCTGTGTGAGTTGGAACTGTTTTGTTCAAGGGTCAAAGCAGTAAAGCAGTTGTTAATAACCAGCCTTTAGATGTTCAAAATTATTCTCTATTACTATGAATAACTCTTGGATTGACAACTGGTCTACTAGCCCTAAATGACTTGTATTCTAGTCCAAAGTGTCTAGAGTGGTAGCGCCTAGTCATTGAGTTTAGCTTCCAGATAAGATAAATCATCATAATATATAACCTCTATAACTCATGATTTATTGGCATTGCCACTTTAATTTGTGGCCGTGTGACTTTTTGTCATCTACAATAATACATTTCATATCGCTCTCGTCGTTGCAAACCAACTTTAATATGAACAGTTAGGGTTGATATTCTAAACCCTAATAGTTCACCACATGTCATCCATCACAGATAAGGGATAACACTCCAACACTAAAACTACGGCAGTTGGTAGCGGCGATCTCTTGCCTCATTGTTAAGCGGAAAGACAGTCTAAAGATAGTCTATATATAACATGGCGAGTCATGTAATTTAAGAATTAACTCATGTGACTGTTACATTTCCGTTTCAGTAGCCAAACTTCTATATTTACATGGCAAAATCATCAAAAACCACAAAGTTCTGCGTTTTACCTGAATTGAAAGTCCCTAGGCTTTTGAATTATTTTGATATAAAGGTACTTTATTAGCCCACGTAATTAACACTACAACAGATGTACTCTTTTAACAACTTTTGAGTGGGGCACTGCTTCTAACACTGAATAGGCAATGGAGCTACCATAGAAGCTTTGACACCTGAAGAAGAAGCTAAGATGAATGTAATGTAGAATTGAACTGAATACGTGTGTTCTGCCAGAGGTGCCAAAGTACAGCTTCAATACGGCTTCAAAGCAGCCACTTGCGCTGAGCTCCTCGCAACTGTAGAACCACGCGACCAGGACGAAGATCACGATTTTTTGGACACAACCTGCTCCCGACGCCACAATCAATTACACATAACCATTACAATTGGTGGCATATCAGAATAATTCCGCCTGCCTGAATTTTATCCTACACCAGCCGCTAGCTTCTTTTCTCAGAATCGGACACGACGGCCTTTCGTGCCCAGCTTCGAAAGCGGCCCCCATTCAGCACTTCATCTAGCTTTGTCGCAACCAATTTGCCAAACCCTAACCAAACTGGGCTCCGCCACCAGCCTAGCCAAGTGACCAGCTCTCAATTAAAGCGCCATTGACGAACGAACCTTCATTATCAATATCACAACCTCGTCGTCCACAGAAAAAAAAGCGAAATACAAAAAAGGGGAACCTGCCTCTATCATCGTAATCGTAACCCCTCGCAAATCCGCACCAAATTACCAAGCGAACAGACCAAGTCTGCCCACTTGCAAGCTTCTCGGCACACGTGCCATCCGAACAATCATCGCCACTCAACAAATCCGTGGACGCGGCTCTTTCACGATACACCTATCAGTCCTCAACCTCCATTACCTTCTCCCCCCCCTCCACCCCCTCCCCCGCCACCTCCGCCACCTCCGCCACCCCTCCGCAACCCCACCACCGTTCTATTTCTGCGTCTCCGGCCCTTGACACCCCACTCACGTGCCAATTCGCCTCGACTCTCTCCGTCCCTCTTCCGTCCTCCCCCTAACCGGCCGGCCAACCTGCATCGAATCACACCAGCCTTTTTTCCCCCTCCGTGTTACTTAATTTCTTTCACAACCAAACATCATGTCCTCCGGTTTGACAAGACGGCGCGGCGCCGGCGCGGCTGCTTCTGCCGACACTGGGTCACCCGTTCCTAGCAATCGGGACACTGGCGCTGTCAGTGTTGAGACTGTCTACGATAAATCCGAGTCCGGCCACAAGATTGCTTACGACCCCCGCGACATGAACGAAACCGCTGAGCGCAGCAAGCAACCTCCATTGACGATTATGGAGGAGGTGCTGCTGCTGGGATTGAAGGATAAGGATGGACACTTGTCATTTTGGAATGATACGATTTCATATGCGCTGCGTGGATGCATTGTTATGGAGTTGGCATTCCGTGGGCGTGTCAGTATAGTCAAAGAGAGATCAACCAATCTGCCGCTGCCGGATCGGATCATTGAGGTGGTGGATGATACTCCTACGGGCGAGGTGCTTTTGGATGAGGCGCTCAAGATGATGAAGACGAGCGAGAAGCTCAGCATTGCTTCATGGATCGACCTCATGAGTGGTATGTCAGCTCCCGAGAGATCAAGATCTGATTACGTCAAATTTCAATTGCTAACTTTTGCATTTCCTCTACAGGTGAAACTTGGAACGTCATGAAGATTGGCTACCAACTCAAACAAGTCCGCGAACGTCTCGCCAAGGGCCTCGTTGACAAGGGAATCCTCCGCACCGAGAAGCGCAACTACCTCCTCTTCGACATGGCCACGCACCCGGTAGCCGACAGCAAAGCAAAGGACGAGATCCGCTCGCGCGTGCGCACAATTCTCACGCAACGGACAGTAATGTTGGAGAAGTCGGAGTTTCTGCCAGAGAAGCTGCCGTTGCGGTACTTGCGGTCGGTGGCGATGGTGTGCGCGGCACACTCAGCTAATGTGCTAGAGAATGCGTTGGCAGTTGGCTTCCAGACAAGGGAGCGGGCGTTTGAGCAGGTTGAGCGGATGTTGGGAGACTATGCGCAGTGGCCGTTTGGGAAGAAGGCTGTCAACTTGGGCATTGCGGAAAATTTGCCGAAGCTTATTGCTGATGTGAGTATTTGAAGTAAGTGAGACGACAAGATTAGGGCTAACGATATATCACTTTTGTCTCACTTTTAGGAAATCAACCAAGAAGAAAACAAGAACAGAGAGCAGCAGCTCATGATTGTTGCTGCCTGTATACAGGTGTTCTGCCGCGCTGAGGACATTCTATAGATTATGTATAGGTGTTGTTAGGGTCTGATGCCTTTTTTTTTAGCAGCTTGGGTTACGGCGTAATGTCTAAAGTGGCTGATGGTGACAACGATGTTGTAGTATAGGGCAATTTTTTTTTCGTTTCATTCTTGTCTTTTATTGCTCTATTTTACAGCTTAAGTAGTATGTTAGAATTTTGATTCGTTTAATGCGATGGTACTTGTGCATTTTTGGGTAGATAGTGAAGTGCATTTGTTGGTGCCCAATTGAGTGACCTGATGGTTTGAGGTTAGGGCCTGCTAGCTTGTCGGATGATGTTAGTCCAAGCCTTGGTGATGTATTTGTTTATGTAAATGCATCTGCGATGTCATAATCATCACCAAAACTAGCTTAAGCTTTAACTCATATCTTTTCGTCACCTGAGATATCCCATTTTACTCTCATATTGTATCTATGCAAGATTTTATGAGTCAGCAATAGAATATCCAAATGCGTCAGAGGGCTTCTTGCACCTGGTAAACGGAAGTCACTTACATAATCCTTTGATGATGACGTAGACACATCAAATGAGAGAACATTGAATACTTTATTCCCTGATGGTGCCTTCAGTATAAATGACGATACGAGAGGGTCGTATGTCTCATCTAACAACTCTATCTCGAGCAATCATACTCAGCGAGAATCATATCCTCCGTCCTGCACCGGTACCCGTGCCGGAAGCCTATATCATGCTCCGTCCTCTGCTGCCTCTTTAGATATACAATCATACACCCCATTTCTCCCTGGTCCTCCCAGTGAACCAGACTCAACCATTCCACCTACCAAAAGCTTCATAAGCACCCGTGACATCGCCCTTCGCTTCCAACATGACCCAGTCCACCCAGAGACATCCTGGCCATCACCGCCTGCCACCTCATGGAGGTCCCTCCGTACATCGCCGTGTCACATGTCTAGGTGGAGAACCACTTTCTTTCGGCTAGTGGGTTGCCAAAGGAGGTTCCGTAGAGGGATATGTCCAGTATGGTGATATTGCAGAGGGCAATGGGGCACCAGGGTGTTCGCCTTGCGTGGGTGGATTCGTTATTTATTAATAAGCATGACCCGGAGTATGTTGCTAGTCAGATACCGTTGATAGAGTATATCTACAGTCGAGATTGAGCAACGGTGGTATTGATAACGTATCCTCTGGAGGCATTTACTGTTGAGGGTTTCAATTTATTAGTTACGAAGAAGTGGGCATTTCATGCTTTGGCAGGCTCGGGCGTCCTGGATGACCTGCGGCGGATCCTCACCAACTTCCTCAAGTGGATAGCACAGTCTACATGGCACACGCACGTCTGGACACTGTAGGAGCTAGAGCTATGCAATAATCTGATGTCCGTGGCAAGGTCAGGAGAGGTTTTGTACATGTGCAGAGACGACTTTAAGGGGTTTGGTTGAGTGTTTAAGTCGAAGTGGGATATGGTTGATTGGAATTGGGAATCGTGGGAGGCTAAGCTGCCGGATTATCGGTTGCTGGATTTCTTGAATGTGTGGGTGTCGAATAAAAGATCGGCGATACAATCTATATTATCTATTACTTGGAGGGCAACGAGGGAGCCTGATAAGATTTGGGGTGCCATGGTTCTGACGGGGGTAATTATAGACTGGAATTTTCATGACTTGGTTGAAGTGGTGTGGAGTCGATGATGTCGGGCGGCAATTCAGGAAGGGTATACATCTTAGTTGCTATATATACCAACTTTCCGGAATTTTGCATCTCATGATGGACAGTCCAGCCAGTGCTTGATACCATCTTGGCATGACTTAACTTTAGCAAGTCCACTGGACCCTACAGATGCTTCGCACAAGCAGAACTTCTGCAAGAAAAAGTGGTAGGATGACGGAAGTCTTGAGATGAGGGGTGCTTTTTACCCCATCCAAGAATAAATCTGAGAGTCGAGAACGGGGTTGTTGGAAGACTTTGGACACTTAGACTACCTCGATGAGTCGGTCTTTTGGTTTCACGACTTGGTTTAGAGAAGAAAGGGGAACATGAATCAATACAGGGGAATTCATAACGATATGCTGCTGTCTTCCTCTCCGCTGAGCAGCAGAGACGAGTGACTGCACTTCATCATGGCCTGTCACCAGAAGCTTCAAGGCCAAGTAACCGCCGGCTAGAAGCTCGATCTCTCTCCAGAGTTAGAAGCTGAAAGCAACCGCTTCACAAAGTACACGCTGGCCCAACCAAACCTCATGAAGCGGATCCACCAGGAAGACTATTCAAACTAGAAATGGCTCTACATCAAAATAACTGCATCCCGCGATGAGTTCCGCGGCCGGGAAATCATGGTCACGTGTGCCCCCGACATCTCTGACATTGACCTTTTTGACCTGGCCTTCTTGGGCACCTATGGCACGGCGCTAAGGTCAAGCTTTGCAGGGAACTGCCTAGCGGTGGCGAGGAGGCTCCGGTTTGTGGATGGGACTCGGTAGACGCAGGTGCACAGGTGGGGTTGATAAGGGATGTGTATGTAAGGGAGATGGGGGCATGTTTTGTGGGGGCGGAGGAGACGTTTGTTGTGGGAGGTGGGGGGGGGGGGGACGAATTGTGAGTGCCCTAGTTTGGTAATGAGTCTGGTATAGTACATTAGTGTCTAAGCAAAGTATAAAATGCAGCTAATATGCCGTAGATTGAGGCATATTAAACAGATGAATGACTTTGATAGCCGGTGGTCGGGAGTTAACATGACTTCAGTCAGATTTAACAGTACTAAATCTCTATGGCACATGTGTTGGTGCCTTCCGTGGACTCTACGTAACACAAAGGATGGACTTTTACCTCAATACAATACTTTGTGCGGCATGTTTTGTATGTGACATTTATTCTTCACCATATTTTCTACGGCCTCGAAGGTGGTCCTTGCAATTGGCAACCAACCTATAAAATTTATAAAAAAAAAAGCTCACAAAAAACTCAGAGAAAGCCCCACGTCGCACAAGAATTCTTCTTCCTCCCCTCCTCCCCAAACCAATTACAACCACCCACTACTACAATGACCAATTTCCTCCGCCCTTACTCCACCTTCACCTCCTCCAGCACCCGCCCCATCACCCGCACCACCTACCACAGCCTCACCACCCATGAAATCACCCTCCGCGTCCGCACCGACCCCGTCCCACCTACCGCCCCGCAAATCCGCTTCATCAACCTTGTCGAGTTGACCATTTCGTCATTCCCGCTGGCGGAGGCCCCACCGTACATTGCCGCATCGCATGTATGGGCCGAGAGGCGTTTTGTGGGACATGACGACGGTAAAAAAGAAAATGTGGCGATGGAGCCGATGGGGGATATGCCCGGGGTCATCGGACTGCGGGAGGCCGCGGCGAGGTTAAGCGTTGAGTGGGCATGGGTGGACAATTTCTGCATCGACCAGGCGAGCAACGTGGACAAGGCGCGGCAAATTTCCATGATGGGGAACATTTACAGTCGGGCGGTGGCCACGGTGGTGTTGATCCCGGGTGAGTTTTCCTTTTCGTCTGAGCGCTTCGCGGCGATGCAGGCGGATATCCCCGAGGTCAAGACATATCAGACGGGGTCCGCATATGCGCAGATTATCGGGCGGGATCCGCAGCGGTACATATCGGCTATTTACGGAATACTGGAGTTTCTCGAGGGGCTGCTGGCGTCGAGGTGGCATACGCGGGTGTGGACATTGCAGGAGCTTGTGTTGGCGCAACGATTGCTGGTCGTCTCGCACTCGGGGGAAACGGCCGAGATTAGGAAGGGGGCCTGTGACGTGACGTATAATTGTTTGATTCGGTATCACGTCGCGTACATTGTCAATCCGGGCCACCAGTACTTCCGGGGCATGGAGTGGCTGCAGTGTCTGCAGCTGTGGGCGGTGGCAAGGAAAAACCCGTGCACGTACTCACTGCACCAAAGTGCAGTGCGGGACTCGACGAACGAGGTGGATAAGATTTACGGGGTGATGGTGTTAACGGGGGTGGTGATTCCGTATGTGGCCGGGGAGGACTTGCGGGGGGCTTGGCGGCGGTGGTTTGCGAGGGCGATTGATGAGGGGCATATGATGTGGTTGTTGTATGTACCGTCGTTTGTGAATAGGGGTGTTAAGGACAGGAACTCGTGTTTGGTGCCACCGTTGAGGGATTTGGCGTTGGCGAGGCCGATTCCGACTTCGGCGCTGGGGCAGACGCTAAAGGCTAATCGGTATCCGGTGTGGAACGAAGATCACAGTCTGCAGGTGAATGCCCGGTTGATTGGGATACAGGGGGACTATGAAAGGGTCACGGGTCTATTTGAAGATTATCCGGATATCACTAGGGACGAGAAAGACGGGCGCAAGTTGTGGTTTGAGGATATGGTCTGGCGAGGTCGCGGGGACCCAGGGATCTGTAGGAGGCTAGTCATGACGGCGGTAGCCCGGCCGCTCTCTCGGACAAACTGTACAGACCTTGCCAACATACTAACAAGCTGCTATCCGGAGTTGAAACAACGGGTATCTTCCGGCGCCCGAAGACAACAAGACATTATGCTCGACCGGGGCACATGGAACCCGTATATACAGGAGATTGACGAGCGTGTCATCCGCTTCGGCCTGGACTACTACATGCACTGGAAATGGCTGCTAGTCGACGTTTCCGACGGGCCCTTTGCCGGCTATGAGTTTCTGATTACGTGTACTGACTACGACATGGAGAAGATTGGGCAGTTAACGTTGGTGGATTTGTACGGAAGGTCCCCGGGAGCCAGCGGGCTGTTGGCGAACTGCCTGGTGGTGCAGAGGATGATGGATAGGGAGGAGAGGCCGTTGCACAAGTTTGGGTTGGCGAGGCATTTGCCGAGGAAGATAGTTGAGAGGGTTTTTGGGGATGTGCAGGGGAAGACTTGTGTGATTGGGGGGGGACGATGTCATTGTCAGAGGTGAAGAAGGTGAAGACTTATTTTTTTTCAGTAATCTCTTTAGAATTTATGGATAATCTGCAAAAAGCCTTTATCATTCAACTTAATTTATCATTTAGTTTTACATAGTTTTGCTCATGCCTCCATGTATTGTCTTGCTGTGTTGCAGTCCTTCCGCAATCACATTCGGAGCATTGTCAGAGGAGAGACGCATAACATCAAAGAATATATAGTGCTTACATATCTGATGCAACAGTAAATAATTACAGTGGTTTCAAAGAAGCAGAAAAAAGAGTCCGAGAGCTAGGTCCCCGCGATCAACAGTTGAGTTTCTTAGAGTTTTGATAATGTCGTGCCATTGCTAATATTGCTTTGCTTCTTCATGTCCCTACAAAAAAAGTGTTCTTTCTTTTATGAACCTGCAATCCTCCCACCACCAAGTGCCTGACCCACCCCCGAATTCCATCCAAAGTTGCAATTACCTCCCTCACTTTCTCACCTCCCAACTGCAATACCGAAGAAACGGTATTCGCCGTGCGTCCAGCGTTACACGCCGAAGAATCGAGGATCCTTTGAGTATCCGGGTTGGTAAACGAGGGGTGATCCTACCCAGATCCATTGTCTTTTGTTTTTTTTTTTTTGAAAGGTTCTGGAGAAAATGATTTGACCGGAGACAAATAGGATTGTGATCTTTCTTCAAAGGGTCGTGCGTAGAAAGATAAATGGGGCCTACAGTGAACATGATGATTCCAATATTACACAACAATGCATGCCTTCTTCGATCTAATAGGTCCTTGTATTTAATCGATACAGATACACTTGCATAAACCACAACTACAAAGCAAAAATATATCTAGAAACATTCATGTTTTCTTTAGCCAAGACAACCTTGACCTTGACTTTGATACCTTTGGTCCCCTAGCCACATGGGTAATCCCCAAATCATCAAATACAAAAGCTCGTGGCGATGACATGACCTTGGTTGAGACTCCGGCCGTCTGGCGATATCAAAACGCAAGGCGGGCGAATGCGACGTTTGATGGGAGTGGTCAAAGAGGAGGGGGAGGGAGGGCAAGTTTTGCTATTGAGCTATGTAAATTAATGGGTCGGGGTGGGGTATACGGCCGGGAGGCGGGGGCTCGTGAGGAGTAGATAGGAGAAGAATGCGGATATATCTCCCTAGTTATAGAGAACAAGACAGTAACTTGGTTTTTTGGGCATATCTGAATGGAACACTTTCATTGCAAAAATAATCAAACCATTGGCGACATAGACTGGATATTGGAGATGAACCGATACTACTCGTTTACAACACCTAAGCCCACAATATCCTATGACCCCCCCCCCCCCCCCCCCCCCCCACTCATATCTTATTGATTCATCACGCTCCGTCACTCACAGCATTTAAACCAATCACTACCATAAAACCATCCAGCTACCACAACCAACTTCCCTATAGTAAGTACCTGCATGCTCGCCTTGCTGTACAACATAATCAATAACCATCTGCATAGTCGTTGTACAAAATTTCCGCATACGGACCGGGGCGTCCCGAGATAAGGTGACAATGTGATAAAGTGGAGAGTTTTATTTGTAACTGTGGGATTCCAAAGGCTTAATATGTGATGGTATAGCCAGTCAGTTGAATCTTAATGGTGATTGTGTGATATAATGCTTCTTGTTGAGTTATTTTTTTTTGTAGCGTTGGTTTGTTAGTGTTAATGTCTATTGTTCCTGCTCTCTAAATTGACAAATCGAGAGAGAAAAAAAAATTATCTCGGGCTTATGTATTCCCGAGCCGTGGCATTGTGTGTCTCTTGTGGCAATCATCGTTATCATGTTAATCAATGACCATGACTTCTGCGTGTCCTCGAAGCGCCAGGCTTTGGCCCCATCCCCTAGTCAGCTATTGTGATTTGGGTCCGGGTCGTGTTCCATTTCGCCTGTTTTTCCTAAAAAGGACCCGTTGAGATATTTTGTTATTTTTTTGTTGATGCTATTCATTATCTTGGAGGGTAATAGAAGGGTTAAGATTCATTTGATTCTGCGCGTGATGTTAAGCACTGGAATGATGCCTTGGAGCAGGCCATGACGAATTGGGAATTATCTTGAGATTGATTATCAGTGATCAACACGGCAGCAGCAGAAGAAGAAATAAAAATGTAACCTCTCGCTACCCAAGGATATTCACCAACGGTCGACCTCCGCATCATGTGTGGCTCGTCGTGATCTCAACCAGCACAGGAACACTGGTTGAACTATAGTTTACTTGCGATACCCGCACCGCTAAATGCCCTCGCTCCCCCCGCTAAGATGGCTGCGCTTGCAACGCTTGTGGATGCAGCGTCCACCGCTTTCTCTTTTGCTCTTGCTTGGTCAAGATGGCCTGTCTGTATGTACATCTATCGATCTTAAATTGAGGGCTAACGTGTCTAATAGGAGACGAACAATAACTTGCGCCAGGGCCAAGTGAACGATGGCCGGGATGTCATGCAGTGATCAATCTCAACTACCATTTGCTTGTTCCAGTCAAAGGGCATAGCAGAAAAAAAAAACATCAATATTGACCATCATGATCAACGATCAGTACCATCCATAATTTATTATCAATTTCACAATAAAATACACACAATCGCTGGTGCGCCTCGTGGCAATCTTTATATTGATAAACCTTAGAAGACTGACTCCTTTCCCGCATCCGGCATTTCCCTCTTCCTGTTTCTCATCTAGCGTGTTTTCCATCCGTTATCATTCTAAGTGTCGGAGTTTTGACATTTTGTCAATTTTAAGGACAACAAAAAGACCCTTTTTAACAAGACCAATCTAGGACCAGCCTCTTGTTGGACAATGAAGAGAGACAGCTGACAGGACAGGCCGCAGGAGGACCAGAGACATGCATGTTTGTGATGTTGATTGTCATTTTAAGAAGGATTCCCGACGAATAGCGGAGGATCATGTCATCGTTTCCCTATGATAGAGTCCGCGGAGTCTATACACGTATTTATATAAACTTGGAGTTTGCACCACAACAAAATAGATTGACTTTGAGAAAAAAAAAGAAAAAAAAAAGTAAATAAACAGCAAGCACACTGACACCAAGGAAACCGTGGCCCTGGGTATCACAGTCCGCTTATTGTCCTTTCCTCTTTGGGATGCTTAACCCTGGGAGAAAGAGCCGCCACAGGTTGATGAGTGACAATGGTGGTGATGGTGATGGTGATATGAGGAAGCCAGCCATAGCCATGTTCATATCATTTCGATGGATGGACGACTTGCTGTTCAGCTTTTAGCGATGTGCTATGCATGAATTTTTATGCCACTTATTTATTTTCTAGATATGTCTGTATGTACACTTTACAGTTGGTTTATCAAGTTCAGGTGTTCTTTCTTTTACTCGTTAAAGTTGTCTCCCCCCCCCCCATGAAGAACCTAATTAACGAGCGGCAAACTGACAATTCCAGAGAGTCTAAGTTCTCTCTTTCTTCTGACATTCCTCCGCGTTGACTCCGGTATATTCTTTTTTAATTTTTCTTTTTATGACAATTTAATTCTTGGCTTTTCCCCCCATCATCGTGTGTTCTTTATTTCTGGCGCTTGAATGGCCCCCCCGTCAATCTTGAAATCTGTCGGTTTTTCATTTGATTCAAAGATTAGCCGATCCCCTCGTACTTTCTTCTTTCTGGTCTTTCCTTTTTGCTCCTCTTTCCTGACCTGAGATATCAACTTGTTTCTAAAATATTTCTAACGACACCTTACGCCGAGTACACCAGACAGAACTGGTAGATATAAGGGTTCCTATACAGTTTTTGCATCTATAAGTTGCTTTTCTTATTATCTCTTGGAACACGTGCCAATTGTTCAAGTTCGTTGCTTTTTTTTGTTACTTGTCTGGTTCATCGTGATCCGGATCACTTCCGCGGTTCTTGACAAAGACTCCCTGAATCTGTCATTCTTGACGGTACCTGACGATCACTTTCCACGCTTTATCTTTGTGTCCCTGTCTCGACGGATATTGGCGATACCTCAGAGAACCATAATCCGCTACTTTACATTTCAACCTTGGACATTTGCCATCTTGCCGAGACGATTCGTCTCCCTTCATCAGAATAACCTACTACCTTTGTACTACTAGGTCTATCCTTCTACCGCATCTACGATATTTTTTTTTCTTTCCTTCCTTTACATCTAATCTCTAATCCAAACAACAATGGCGCAATCAAGTCCTACCGACCAAACCCCCCCCACTCCCATATCTATCACCATCTGCGGCGACGGCGGCTGCGGTAAATCTAGCATAACCCTCCGCCTCGTTCGCTCCCAATGGACCTCTGAATACGACCCCACCATCGAAGACTCCTACACCATCACCCGCCAAATCGACGGCCACACCTACCATCTCGGCCTCACCGACACTGCCGGCCAAGAAGAATACCGCGGCATGTGGGCCTCGAGCAACCTCGGCGCCGATGCCTTCCTCATGGTCTACGACATAACCTCGCGCAATTCGCTCCACGCCCTGCAGTACTTCAACGATATGATTGACATTGAGGCCGAGACGCGCATTGACAACGCCGAGCGGGCGCGCACGGCGGGCTTGGTGCCCACGCAGGATTTCTCCGTCTTTGGGTCGACAGGGGTCAAGACGGTGGCGCCGGTAAAGATTGTCGCTGGGAACAAATGCGACTTGGCTGAGAGCCGGCAGGTATCGGCGGCGCAGGGGCTCGATTGGGCGCGGCAGCGAGGGTGCGGGTTCATGGAGACGAGTGCGCGGCTGGAGGTGAATATCGAGGAGACTTTTGCACTGATTATCCGGAGGGTGATGGAGGCGCGGAGGGAGACAAGCGGGGATGACCAGTATCCGCATGTGCCGGGGGCGAATCCGAAGGACTCGGGATTGTTGCCGGGGGACCATGATGAGAAGCGGAGGCCTGGGGTGCGGGGGCCGATTATTGGGAGTGATAAGGTTGGCAGAGGACAAGGAGGGTTCTGGCGCCGGTTGCGTTGCTGGTAGAGCCTGTGATATGTTGGTGGGCTGAGTGGAGAATATCTATTATCTTCACTATGTGTCGTCTTGCAACTTTGTGTTTTGTCATTCATTCGGCCTTTCTTTTTCTTTGTTTCTTTTATTTTTTGTCTTGGGATACCTTTATTTGCGTTGGGTTTTGGGGGTTTCAAAAATTGAGCGCGATAACGTTCTCCGTGTTTTTTTTGTCTTTTTCTTTTGTTGGTATTTCCTTTGTTTGGCATATTTATACCGGTGGGTCCTGTGCCGTAAAGCAGGTCTTTATACAGAGCTTTCCTCCGGGGCTTTTACTACCAGAAACCCGACGTATCTCCATTCTTTTTGCTTCTATTGTCTAGTATCTAGGTTGGGTTATCAGGTGTTCGGGCTGGGACGGGTGATGATAGACGGTCCACGTAAAATCACATGTTCACACAATCAACAACCTTTGGAACTCATTGCGTCTTTCTTCATGTATATAGCCGTGATAACTCGTGTCTATATGTCAAACGACAGAATGATTCCTTCATTTCGAGACCGCCTTGTACTCGGCATGCCATTCCTTCCAAAGTTTGTAGTCAGAATACTGCGCCTTGCACTTCTTGCCCTGATATCTCTTAACTTCCAACTCAACTTTTTCCCAATCCTCCAACTTGCCCCTCCACCCAGCTTTTCTCATCAAATGTATTAATGTTTCTTCCTTGGTCCAATTCTGCTCTGGGATGACATCTGGTAGATACGTCCCCGACTGTTCCTTCCCCCGCCACTCAAACTCAATCTGGATCCCATGCTTGCCAATCTTCCAGTCATATTTATCCCGACAATCCTCAAAATCCGTCAATATCGTCACCGCCACCTCCAACTTTGGCAACGCCTCTTTATCAATCGGGTCAAACCGCCGGTCATGCAACGCTGCTGTAATCGCATAGTCCGCTAGCCCCTTCTCCACATCTAGCGGATGGAATGTCCCGATGCAGCCGCGGAGCACCGGCTCGTCGGATGGGTCCATATACTCATTCCAAGTGACGAAGAGGGGCACTTTGGTGGGGGAGGAAAGAGGAGGGGTAGGTGGGCCGACGGGGGCGGAGGGGGTGGCGGCGGTGAAGAGGGGCCAGAGGGCAAGGATTTGCGTGAGTGGGGTTTCGGGGTGTCCGGTTAGGGCGGAGTCGAGGGCTTCGAAGCAGGCGATGCAATGGGCAATGGAGACGGTGGACATTGTACTGCGTAGTGTTGGTGGTTCAGGTGTAAGTTACGAGTGGGGTTCAAGAGGATCACTTGAAAAATCAAAGTGGGGATTTGAGGAATGACAAAGTGTATAAATCGTTGGTAAGCATCAAGGTAAAAAGAGTTGTGATGAAAGTAACGATTTATCAATGACAGAAGATGGTGGGGAATTGGGGACTGAAACGGTCGGGTGATAACGACATCTGACAGAGAACTCCTCAATAGACATTCATGTGTGACGTCGTTGGAGCGGTTTATAATCGGAAGGAAGACGGGACGGTGCATGGTACCCCACTTGTCAAAGAACTGCCATTGGGCTAGCATTTGAGCTGCATATGGTCACGTGACTTTAATGTGGGTTATGGGATCATATAAACCCTAATTATCGTCATAAAGACAATTCATTTTCTGACCAATAGACAAAATGAATATTCTTGCCTAATTTCTTTTCTTTTGTAACATTTCAACAAAATAACCTCCATGCTAATAGTTTAAACACAGCTTCGTCAAAGAAGATCCTTAGTCACTCTCTGCAACTGGAGCACCCTTCGAAGATGATCCCTTCCACTTCACCTGTATGATCACCATGGCCAAGAATTTTCTCGCCTTCCCCCCCTACAGTCTTCTGGAACCCCAATAATCACTAACTCTGATAACCTGTCAGTCTAGAGATCACGATGCCCTCATGAAACGGGACGCCAGAAGCTTCAAGGCTCGGGAGTCTCCACAGCCGGAGGGCAGTGGTTGATTGTGGTTATGCTTAATGGGCGAATGTATAATATTTAGAGTTGGTTGTGGGAGTTAAGTTTGTTTCATCTGTGTCTTGGTGGGCGGAGAGTGAAAGAGACAAAGAAAAGTGGCTGATGGCTGTGAGTTGGTTATTGAGGGACGTGAAACGGGCTGGGGGGTAGAGTTACGGGATTTTGGGATGATGAAAATGAGACGGTCGGTTGGGATGGGGAAATATGAGAAGGCATAAAAGAGAACAGTGAAAGTTGTATAAATATAGGAATATAGAATGAACCATGGAAAGATGATTTCCACGAGTTCCTGATTTTCAATGGCAAGATGGATGGATTAATGGGGGGGGAGTTTTGGAAATTTTACCACCAACACCGAATTCTGAATTCAGCCATCAAAATCCACCTCTTCTAGAGAGTTCTCTTCAAACTCTTCCCATCCAACCTTTGTCAATGAATACATCTCATTCTCATCTCAACTCCTGCTATGACCTAACCATCCTCCTCGTCTTCAAATGTTTGACCTTGCTGATAGTCCAGTTTAGAAGCTACTGCTACTCTGTGCGTCGACCTGGAATGTAACTGTTTTCCCTTAATCAAATTTTCTTGGTTCCTCACCTTACTGTGACGCTGAGGCATTGTGTCTTGTCCAGAGATTGAATGAGGCTAAGCTTGGGCCAGGTCAAAGACCGAAGGACCCTGGCGAAGGAAAAAGAAGGTTGTTTATTAGTGTGTTTGGCGAGACGGGGTCGGATGCAGGTGTTCCGGGGGACGGTTCGGAGGAATGTTTGCTTGGCCATGTCAGAAGAACTTAAATCATCTTCAAAAGATGCAAAATTGACTATCTAGACTGGAGGGGAGAGTGACATTAATTAATGATTGTGAATTAGTGATAAGAGATGTATATACAGAGTCATTGATAGACTCAACAGCATTGTACTCGATGGACATCCGCAGCTTAGACACTGTAGAAGCATTTAGAAATGGCCTTTGTAACCGTCTATTCACATCCCGGCAACCAACATTGCCTCCCACGAGCCCGAGATACCTCAGACACGAGATCGCCCCAAGCTCAGACTCACTATCTCGTCCCCGAGACAAGACGAAACAACCCCCCATCAGTAACTTTTACCCTGCCTATACACATACAACCTCCAGATTCTCAAAGATACTTAAAGTCTCATCTTATCCTCACATCATTTTCACCATGACATCTTTTCTCTTCACGCTTCTCTTCTAGCTCAATCTTTTTTTTCTTCTTCCATCATAACTTTATTTCTACCTTCGCTTCTTGTCGCCGGACGACTTTGTTTTTAAAAAGAAAAACTCCGCTCTTTTATTGTCGGCAATTACCAAACACCTTCGCTTCTTACCGTATTAGCTCCAACTATCTACCCACCGCCAACATGAAGTTCTCTGTTGTTCTTGCCGCGTTTATCGCTGCTGCCACCGCTATTCCCGTCTCCGTCATCTACGACGACGAAGTTGGTAAGTTTAACCTTAACCCCCCCCCCTCCCCCCCACACATACACACACTCTCTCAAGACATAACCCTAGACATTAGAAACTAACCCATGTTTCACAATAGACCTAGTCCGTCGTCAGGATGATGCCCCGGCTCCCGAGCCTAGCCCAGATGACATTGTCAGTGGTCCTGACGCTTCCACTCCTACCATGACTGATGCCAACGGCAATATTGTTGCTTTCAACACGGCTAATGTCTTCGTGAACTCTACCGGGGACAATTAAGCTGTTGTATAATTGAATACATAAGATAGGAGAGGGGGAGGCCTTTGGCATCACAGCACAAAGGGGGGATTTATATAGAACGTTTGTTGTTTACATTTAATAAAAGAGTAGCCTGTTGGCGTTTGCGATGGAATAATAGAATTGGAGGTTCATAAAATCAATTTGATATGTGGGTGTCATGTGAAAGTTGCTGGATTTTGAAATGACATGGTTGTTTGGCATGGGAAACTTTTCCAAGTTGTCTCGGAGACTTTCCAGCCCCTGACAGAAAAGCTTAAAACTATGCCACTTTGGAAAACAGTTTCCATCTTACCGGAGACTTAGCTGAATCTTGGGAGGCCAATATTTCAATCAGTTGTATATACCACGATTTATTTAATGAGATGGGAATGTGCACGTTGATAAGAAATTATTACATCTTGAAAACAAATTATCGCTACAATAGTGCAGACTGGACCTAAAAAAATGCATGATTAAGCTGTATTTTGCCTTTTCAATCTCTCAAAATAGAGCAGAAATCATCCTTAGCTCCGGTGTGTAAGCGGCGGCTATTTCAATGTCACCCATCCTGAAGGTGATTTGGATGTAGAGACTCATAGGAACTGCAATATATAATTACTAGTGATAATTTGATCCAGGCGCCGGGCGTATTGTGCAGAGCAGGAACCAGAGTGACTGGTCAAGTGTTAAGGTTAATTGATTTTGTGTCTGAATTATCAAGTTTTGGTGCTGACGAATTGCAAAATACTGATTGTGGAATTGGAGTACATATATTGGTTCCTGTCCAGTATCTCACATAGCAATTAATTGATCAAGAGCTAATAGAATACGTTAGGGATGAGATCCACTATATGTATGCCTTACTTTCCAAGTAAAACACAGCCGATGAGCCTTTTCGTTAGTTGGGTTGTCAATATGACAAGGTTGAATCATGGTGGCCTACTATATGAAGAGCTTATTGGAAATTATTACACAAAGATGTTGTGCCTGTAATCCAGCACGTGATGCTATTTTTGTGGCGGCCTGGTGACAGAACCACCTTCTCCATGTTACTGGTTTGGGGACAGGCTATGCTGCGATGACAGATATAAACTTAGTTAATAGAAGTAAGAGCGAAATTATCATATGTACTAGTCTATATTTCAACGAGGAAATGCCGTCTTCTTTAGATTCCAAGTCAACTTCCATCTTTAACATGTTGTGCCACCAATTGTCGCAAAGGTTGCAAAGGCATCATATACATTGGTGTAAACACCATTTGCCGCGAGCACTCAATCACAGCCGTCTGACTAAGAATGTGCCGCTGTACAAAGACATATTGAAGAATCCCAACTGCGTACTTTCGCCCGACTGCGATGACTGTATTCCAAGAAGAAAAGCAGCACTGATCCTACTACGAAATTCAGACACATTAAAAATTAAGTTGGTTCATGGCGAGATCAAGGAAGCGGTGTCTAGGCCCGTTGATCAATGCAGGTTAGGAGGTTGATACACGCGTTCAGTGGGCTTGGTGTGTGGCTCAAGTTCTGTAATCTCACAACAAGGGTTTTTGTATGGATTTATAAGAGATTTTCTAGCGTGTAACCATAAATCGAACCAAAATTGAACATGTGATGACGTGGTTGTAACCTGAGCCAGTGAATATTCATATTTATTTAATTCTATACAATGTCATATGAGATACGGCAATTCTATGGCAAAACAAAGTGCAATATCAGATGATGGCGGTGGTGGGTCCTAATGCCCAATCTTGGAAACTTGTTAGTGACGACGCCCAATTTGGCTCCGGCACATCTTGGCTTAAGCGCCCACAAATTATCATCTTTAAATGGTTGCCAGCGCAGATGATCTCCATAAATGCCACCAGGGACCAATCTTGGCGTCGAACGGCCCATGACGTCTGCTAGTATATATTTATATGGGTTATAAGCATAACACTTTCAAAGCTCACGTAATCCTCTTTTCGTATACTGAGTCTATTAGCTGTACGGACGAACTTGTTGTACAATGATCGGCAGTTCATTTCATAGCCGCTAAACTCTCCACCCTAGTCCCGCCGTGCACAGCCGGGCGTCCGTCCTCCATACTTCCCATTATCCTTCAGCACTTCTACAGCCTAACGCCAACAGGGCAACCCCACTGAAACCTCATCATATATATATATATATATATATATATATTTATTTATTCTCGTTAGTTGTATATTGTATTACAGCCTCCTAACTGCAGGATTCGATGTGCAGTGCAAAGTATGTGTGTAGTTATATATATATATATATATTGTACTTTGACTATATGACGGAATATTGTCGAGAGTGCTTGGGATGGATGCACAAGTGGGCGGAGGGGGTTGATGCATGTCAGATGTGCGTGGTTTTTATGAGGTGGTGGGGATGAGGGGAGGGGAAGACAATTTGGGCGGGCTCAGCTGGATTGACTGACTGGTGGTCAGGTGGCTTTGGTGCCTTATATAAACGGAGGATCCGGATCGGATGGACTTGCAGGTTATCGAGAAGTTTGGCTTTTTTTTTCTTTTTTTTTCTTTTTTTTTTCAATTTTGAAGCAGGTTTTGACAGTTGACTGGCTGACAAGATAACTTCAGTTATCCGTTTCCTTTTGCTTTATTGTTTTGCTGGAGAATAGATTGAGTGATCGTCGATATTGTTTTGTGTTCCCGTCGGTTGATCTCCCGGCACATCACTTAGCTTGTTGCAACATCACCTGCTATATACGACTGCTATATATGTACGATACAACCTTGAGTCCTCCTTCATACAGTCAAACCGTCACAATGGGTCATCATCGTGCTCAAGCCCAATTCGAACGGGCCAAATGGCGACCAACTGTTCTGTATGCCATCTGGATCTTCCAGATTCTCATCATGATCATTCTTGCCGGTCTCTTCGGCCACCGATTGAGTGACACGCTCAAGTGGGATGATCCGGATGTTTACATTGTGTATGTGTATCATGTCACATGACTGCAAGCTTCATCTATTAACGACCATTCCAACAGTTGGGAGGCTATAAATATTGCATTGCCTGGGATCGGATTTATCTTGACAGCGTATGAAATTTACCGTTACTTCCGCCAAACATTGACGCCATGGACCATGCTGTTTACCAATATCATCAAGTGGACTTGTGCCACTGGTGCCTTGGTGTTGGATATCTATGTTTACAGCGTTAAGCATCCCGGCTACTACTACGCTGTATCTGGTCTCATCCTCGACTCTCTTTTCATGTATGTTTACATATACTTACCCTTCGCTTTGAATTTTACACTGACATGATACCAGTGTATACACTCTGGTCCCCGCTATCTATTCTATCCGCACTTACAAGCGGTCTTCAAACTTCGACGAGTACCGCATGTCCGGCAACACCAAGCCTTTCGGCTTTGCCAAACAGCCTACGGATCTTGAATCTCAATACCGTAGTTCTGATAGTTTTGTCGAACATCCCCAACCCCAACCTGACCCCGGCCACCGCAGAAACGTCTCCTCAGTCATTTCCCTCTCGACTCGCCGCTCCAGTGCTGCCTCCTCTGTGCGCTCGGTGTCCGCCGCCACGACCACTATCGCAGACTCTGACGTCTCAAGACTATCCAGCACCGAGACTCCGGAATCTGCCGCAACATCGATTTCTAATGGTGTCGTTGGTCACAAGCCGGTGTCTCCGCCGATTCCAATTCAGCCCTACAGGCACGAACGTGACACGCAGTTCGAGGAATACATGGCGCAAAGATCATCTCAAATTCTGCAACAACAACTACAACAACAAACACCTGTCAAGTCTCCTCGCCGCTCTCTTACTAACATGACTCCAATTTCGCCGATGGCGGTCGAGGATAAAGTCCTCCGGTCACCCACCGCATCGCCACCAGGTCGCATTATCGTCCCTTCCGTTGTCATATCTCCGGCTAGTTCTTCCGGTATTCGTAGAGTGAGTGCCGGTTTGGATGTTGTTATAGAGGAAGTTGAGTTGAACAAGACGGAGGAAGAGGAAGAGGAAAGGGCTGAGAAGAAAGGGTTATTGACTGGAAAGGCAGAGTCGGAAATTCAGGTTGCGAAGACGAGGAAACAGCCGATAGAGAATGTTGAGTTGCTAAGAGAGGTTGATCTGAACACTGAGGATATCGCGACGTCGAAGAAAAGGAGTTGGGGTGGTGTTGTCGTATAAAGACGGTTGATATGAGGGGGTGAGGGTCGTGGCTTGCTATTGTCCAGGTTTGCACAGTACTGGATTGTTTGGTCGTAACTCTTGTTGGAGTGGTTTGGCATTTTTGTCTTTTATTTTCATATTTGCATAATATTATGTCACTGTCGTGACAGATAGGGCATCACATGTATTTACTTTAGGTTATCATGTTCGAGACATCACGTAACATTTAGTCTTTTCATCTTTCACCATCATTACGTCTCTGTTTCATGACTTATGTTAGGGTTGATTTTTGGTTTATGAATTCTTGCTGTGGTAACGGAAGGTACCTACTGCAGGTGAGCCACACTTAACGTTACCTTTACATGAAAATTAGTCACAGAGTGAATACTGGGGTACTCATCGAATTGACTGTTTCTGGCGTAGCTACTGTGGCTACGGCCCTATCCAAGTGCCAAAAAGGCGCCACCAGTTACTGAAAAGGGTAATCAACTCCACTAACTATAAAAATTTGTGAGTCGGATTGTTTGCTGGATCCACACACAATATTGTATAGGAAATTTCTATAAATTTTATCACCTCTCGCCTGTGTTTTGATTTTCAATCTTCTTCTCACCACGCCACTGGCAAAGGAATCGTAAGTCCCCTACATGTACAACTTTACTCAGAAGACGATACCTGCGTTCCAAAAAGATGTCTAAAAAGAAGGCCCACCAGAACTTTGGGTTCGACAACCTGACCTGTCCGCGATTCTCTAAAATGTATGCGTTGATCCAGGACCCCTTCCAAAGATGTTAGTGAATAGTCTTGATTTAACACCTATTCTTTTGCAATACTGCGCGGGCGGCCACAGAACTTCGTGACTGGTGGTCTAAGATGACCTCCATAGTATGTTGCGAAGAAATTGGAGCTAACATAAAAGTTTGCTGTAACTAGGAGAACTCTTGGTAAGATCTCGGATACCTTTACGGTAAAAATATACTATGCGGAGGATCTTTGAGGTATTGGAATCTTTGATTGAATTTTTCAAGGCGTTCTCGACCTGAGAAACATCTCCCGAGTAGTATTCAGGAGATCTCTCGGACACGGGGGAACTAGTGGTGGTGTTGACTGTAAGTTCCATGCATTTCACTTTATTTCTGTTTAGGGAACTGCGACTAATGTTTAATTTGTGTGGATAGGCCGTAATACAGGCGCCGGTGTAGTTTTACTAGACGCAGTGACACCACTATTCATGCTGTGTTCTTAGAGAAGCAGACGCTGAGCGACCTGAACCCGCGAGATCAATTAGCTTCTGTCGCGTACTTGATTCTATTTACTACGGAGACAACATCGTCTCCAAGTATATGCAGGACAAGCTCCGTGGTGCTTCTAGAGAGCCTTGGAGGTACTCCTGGAATCCGTGGGATGCCAGCACCGAAATAGAGTTCTCAAATCTGCCCGATCGCATCTTGTATTCCTGCGAGAATAGTGAAATAATCTTAGAGAGCTCATACATAGAGTCTACGGTAGATTGGGGTGATGTCCCTATCCTAAGATGATTTCCGGACAGATATAAGTTTTCTAGAATGTTAGCATAATGTATAATTTTCATGACCAACGTATACTGCTTTTCATAGCCTAGTTTCGAGGCGGATTCGGCCCATCCGTTCCTTACAGTCGACCCCGATTCTCCAGACTAGTTCGGGCTCTCCCTAAACTTCTGCTACCGCTCAAGCTTCTATCCAAGCATGTCTACGGAGAGTGTGGTGACCAAGATTCTCATTGAATTTCTTGGTTATTTACCCTGCGGGTAGGATGGAGGCCCCAGAAAGTTCAGTCGCGTTGCAGAGAAGACCTGTGAACGCATTCTTGCTTCTGCAGGAAACATTTCCGAGGATGAGCTGTCTGGAGTGCAGGCGGTAGTTTCAGGGAGTTGGCAGATGAGAACCCACAATATTGACCCAGGAGGACTGAATTTGGACTGGATGGGCGTCGACTTCGGATTGGAATTCCCGGGAATCCACAACCTGATGCCAAGTCAATCATTGACCATTGCTATTGGCAACAATATAGCGATTCTAAATGCCTAGACTCTGCTAGAAATCGACAATGAGATGTTGACGACTCTGTTGGAACAGGCGCCGTCCATATCAAATCAAGACCTGTATTTTCCTCCTGAGCCACAGCTTGCTGACTCGGTTATCCCTCGCTGTATAGATAACCAAGTAGCCGATTCTGGCATTCCACTGCCCACTTCGATGGAGGAGAGCTTGGCCGAGCTGTAGGGAGAGGACAACTTGTTTTGTGACAATTTGTTGGATGGTGAATTTGATCTTATGTTGCAAATAATGGACTAGTGGCTTGCTTCGCATTGGGGGTACTGTTTAGCAAACATCGGGACATCGGCTGCTTCGGAAAGTTGAGCATAGAACTTTTGCGTTTGGATTGGAACTTCATCCTGTGAAGTTGATTGTATGACTTAGAGGAACATTACAAAGATAGAAGAACATATCGCCTTTTTGTTTTAGCATTAACTGCTGTTTTGTGACCTGACTATGTGGTGATAGACAGCCAACCATGCCTAACCTTCGACTACTGCAACGGACTTTGAAGTGGGAAAAGTTCACCCAATGCTTTAGCCATTTTTGGGACAATCGATATTGCCCAACGCTTGAGCGGGACCTGGTAATTGAGTATCACGGTAATGAAATTATTGCGAATCCCAACCTGTAGAATTAAAAGGCTCATATGATGGCGTGGGGGGGGGGGGGGGGGGGGCGACACTGCGGTCGATCGACCAGGCCTGCATCCTGTTGGCGAGACGCGGATACGTAGAGTGTATCAAAGATATTGCTAAGAACACTGATGGTAAGCCTCGAGCTATCAACGTCTCGCTGACTGTAAGTACTCACCCTATTTGCTGGTCACTTTTAATCCACACTCATTAACGGTAATTAGGCCTGGCCATCCACCCGCATAACCCTCTACTACACCCTTACGTAATGCCACTTCCATCTCCTTCTGTCAGCCCCCGATATTGAAAAGTCGTGACATCCATCTTCCTTGTGTAATCACTCCTGGAAACCCTACATATCCTGGGGCACACGTCGGATCACACGGCAATGGTGCGGCATCTTTACTACAAGACAATGGAATCGACGTTGAGGTTTATGCCGAAGAAGACAGTGTCATTTACGGGGGGAGTTTGGCAGTGTTGAAGGAGTATATTGAGGGGAATATCTTGCCCAAGGAGGATGGACGGCTCAAGGTGAGTGACAGGCATGAATGGTGACGGCAATAAGTGGACTTACCGATCGGGCGTGTTGCAGAACTCTTGTTGGGAACACTCTTCTTTCCGGGTGCCGGCTGACCTTGGAGACTCTGGTTTCTACGTGCTGAAGTATTCGTTTCAGTATAATATTGGGACTAAACTCGATGGGGACATGATGTTGGATGTTATTCATCAAGTGATTGCCAAGGAGTTGGGTTATATTTTGACAAGGTCGAGTCTGGAGACGGGTCGGTGGGAGTTTATAAGGATTACGAAATTTCCTAGTGCGCAGGAAACAGAGAAGGGGAAAGATAAGAAGAAAAAGAAGAAGGAGTAGGTACCCGGGGTAGGGAGACAAGAGAGTCAAGTGTTGGTAAAAGGCTGGGCGTATGCGCATGAATGCGCAGTGGTGCTATTAGCCACATTCGGACAGCCTGCAGAGACTACTGATCAATCATTTGGCGGAGCTGCACGAGACTGACCGTTTTGTGTATAATGTGAATATAAAAGCATACGAACCTTAATACAATGATAAACTCTGCATTTCGTCTTTGCTACAACATAAGAAAACAATATTCACAGAATAAAGATTACAAGATTTCAATGTGAAGATGTTGTCACGTTACAAAAATAAAAATCCCGAGCCCGGGAACTCTGTGGTGATCTGGTCATCACGGATGACAATGACCTCTAGTACATACATAAATCGAGTGCTGACTCCAGTCAGTCAGAGTATCTGTTGCACGTTTGGTAACTGAAGCTAAGTATGCGGAGGATGCCATAAGCAGTTGACGGGGCATCAAATTATCTTTATGCCGGTGGCTATCACGGTGCATGAGGGGGAGCGGGTTAAATCTGAGTATCCTGGGTCTGATGTGGTGGATGAGGGGTCGGGACATGAGAAGCCCTTAATGCTATGTAGCTATATTAGAAAATGTGCAAAACCAACCGAAATAGTCGATATTTATATTCTTATCCTGTAACATGGCATGTTGATTGTGAAGCGGATATTTCCAATTCCGAAGCTCTTGTACTGTGCAGCTGCATTGTTGACACACCTCTGCCCAACTAAAACGCACACCAGAGGTCTGTCATAAGGAATGTTTGGGCTCAATATACCGCTGTATACTTGTTAAAAGGGCTGCGTATGCATGAGGCCGACCATTCTTTGGATCATCATTTGGGCCCAATTTCAATATAAAAATGCCTGTTTCCTGCCCCAATTCCTCTATTGTAAATTCTATTCAACACAGAAAAAGCCAAGGCCAACAATGATCACACAGCATGACAGAAAAGTTGCCGAGTATGTATATGGCCCTCTCTTCGTCTTTGTGTTGACATACTAATTTACGTCCCACGTTACACAGAGTCCGCGCCCAGGAACTCTGGGGCGGCTGCATCGTCACAGAGGAAAGTGAACCTTGGAGCATGCGCTCGCTTAAACAGGACTTGACAGTCTGTGTGGCTCGTGATGCCGTAGCGCCTCTGAGCCAAGACATGGAAATCCTCCTGGACAAGGCACTGACTCTGATTAGAAGATGCATGGCGTATACACAGATGAACAAGACAACGAAGAAGATTAGGAAATATCTCAAAGGCCGAGGCTGGACCAACGGCAAAATAATGTTCAAGGTGAGGTTTTCTGCAGATCTGCAGATATGAGCAAGTAGTCGAGTTTTGTAGTCTGACGTGCTTTTGCTTTACTGTCTAGGTCGTCTTGGAAGAAGTGAACTCCGAAGTCCTCCCTGACTGGACGCTGTTCATCCCCCTCCCGGTGAAATCCCTCCGAGACACCCCGCGCATCCCGGGCTGGTTCGTCTTCAACGTTGGCCGTGCCTTTGGCTACCATGGCATCAATGACACCAACATCATCTACCCTCTGGGCGATCTGACTGAGCGGAAAACTGTCTCAGCGGTTTGGGATTCCGCCGGGTTTTGGAATATCTTTAGGCCGTCGGTGTCTTATCTGTACAATGCGTTAATTGTCGATGGGTCACCTCCGCCGAGGTTGCAGAGATTGATTGTGAGTTTTCCGTTGCTGGAGGATGAGAAGCTGGTGGTGCGGCAGCCGATTTTGGATGTAGAGGTTTGTCGGAAGTGTGGCGTTGTGGCGCGCTGGGGGCGCACGCGGGAGGAGACGAAGAGGATCGACGGAGACTATGAGGCGATGATGTGGACAGAGGTAAGGTTGGCTTCGAAAAGTGTTAAGCATTTGTGACCATATGTGACGGGAGACTAACAGCCGTGAACTTGTAGCCAATGAGTAAGCATTTGGCGGGGTATTTCATGTTCCATTCGCAGGCTTGGATGTCGCTGGTGACGACGGTGTTCCATGGGTCGTGCGGGTGTCTTCAGGATACCGAGGGTGGTGTGCTTGTGGATGGCGAGTGTATCTGCTCGGTGGGCAGGGAGGGCAGCGATGAGTATATGCAGTAGATTCGCCTCGCGGAAGACTCCCTACACAATGACAGCGCTGTGGAACTGTCTTTGTCTCCGCCTGCGACTATTACGGATCTCAAGCATGAGGCTAGAATGTCAATCGCAGCTACAGAATATGACATGATGGTTTAGGAGGCTAAGGTCTATAATATGGTAATGTTGCATCTATGCATAATGTTTGGCTTCACATCGTGGGTCATTGTCATCTGGTTGGCATGGGTGTTTTACCAAGTCAGGCGCAAGATTGACTTTGTGGGACTGTGTCGATGGCATGCATTATTAATATGAAACACGATAGTTTGCAGTCGAATTGATGACGTTATTAATGGCAGCCTTCGCATCAATGCATTGTGTAACCGTGATCCTCGCTTTTAGAGAGAAACCAACAAAAGATAATGGTAAGACTAGTTTGTGATGTGTCACAAGCTGCATGTTGACTGAGCAGAGTGTTGCCCAAAGATGCCCGTAAGAGGCTGACCACAGAGATTGCAAAGCCACATTACTGTCTCCTTAAGGCCTGATGTTTGTGTCTTGCAATCTACAAGCAGCAGCCACTGACTTGTTGACATTCTATCAAAAAAAAAATAAAAGAAGAAAAGTAAATAAAATTCCTTACTACAGACATAACTACTACCACCATGATAACTAACCTCTCTATCCTCAGCAACTCCTTTGAGTGGACCCAAACGCCCCTCTCCTAATGGTCCTGCCCAGTCCCCAGGGTCCTCGCAGAGGACGAAGATGCCCTTTATATGTCGCTGAAGACGTGCTAGTTTTATGTCGCAGTATTGAGAGAGTTGTCGGTGACGAGGGTGATTTCGGGACACATTAAAAGATCGGTGGTGGTGGAGGATGTCGATCCGCCTCGTTGTGAATTTTCTTTTCTCTTTCCTTTCTTTCTCCACGTGCAACACATATCCGCTGCCCGAGACTAACAATAAACACTCTTCCCCTAGCCCTTCGCCCCTGAATGGTCCAGCTGGCTCGAGCCAAAAGGAACCCTCTATATCTGCATAACCCTCCACCTGGAACTCCCCTATATCGAGGGCTCTCCGCACTGAATCCCCACCGTAATCGCGCGCATACCTTTGGCTTTGAGAGTCTTACCAATAGCAGTACTATGATTCCCGTGTCGTGGCCACTGCCGTGCGGCACGTGGACTGGCAGGTAGCAGTTGTGGAAGGCGATTCCGTCGTATTTGGTGTATTCATTTCTGGAGGGCGGGTTGCTGTAGAGGAAGGGACAGGAAAAGAAAGAGGCTGTTGTTTACGTGGGGGTGATGGTTCCGACAGGGGATTTGTATGGGGCGCAGGTGGCGGGGCTGAGGTCTTTGGAGGTGACGTAGTGTCCGATGTGTGGGGTTAAGGTGGTGGTCCACGGGGATTATAGGGGCATGCATGGGTGTCTAGAGTCGCGCAAGCACCATGCAATGAAAAAGGTAAGACTACATGGCTATTTACTTTGCGGAATCGGTGAATGATATTGACATGCATCTCTTTCTTTTCCCATCAGGGGCTCTTCCTCACTGCCGCTAAGACCACCGAGTACGTTGATGGCGCTGTTCCTAACGAGGTTGCGTCTGCTGGTTAGGGTTGGGCTGATAGCGGGAGTCTCGGTGGGGAATGTGTTTGTGGCAGACTATTTGGAGAGAAGACATTGTCAGTTGTCAAGTTGATGAATCTGAAATTTTACCTGTTGAGGGCGAGTTTGGCGTGGTATCTAGGGTTTGTTTGGGGTTTCGTGGGTGCTTGGATTGATAAGGTTGCTGTGAATGATACAGATTATATTATGTAATCATTGCTTGGATCCAATAACCACACTTGGTCTCAATATATATAGCTAACGCTAGTAAGAAAGTATTGGTTATTAACATAAAAGGTTGTAAAAGAGAAAAGAAAACAGGTAACCAATCTTATATAGACAAAATTACATTACATAACCCAGTAACCCCGCTAACTCATAGTCACCCGGCTCCCCTTACATCATGTCATGACTCGCTTGGTGGTACGGCGCCCGCAACGGCATATCGGAAACACTCTTGGTCAAACTCCGCTCACTGATATTCGTCATGGCATAAATCTCAATCTCCCCTTTGGCCGTCCTTGTCTTACTTGACAGCGTCGTCGAGAAGCTGCCGCGCCGACTAGACTTGCTGCTGAGGTTGACAGCGTCGGACTTGGAGATGGAGATGTGCGTCTGGACGCCAATGGCATTTTTGTTGTTGCTGTTGTTATTGTTGGGGTTGGTGCCGTGGCCGTTGGTGCCGGTACCGGAGTGGTAGTTGCGCGAGGACATGGCTTCGCGGAGGAGCACGCGCATGATGGGAATCGAGGCGGCCATGATTGTGACAGAGGCTTCAACAACACCCCACGTAATTAGGGCGGAGCCCTCGTCTGTGCCATTGTTAGTTTGGTGGGAGAGGGGCATTGGCGGTGGAACTACGTACAGGTAAAATCATCCTCGGCTTGGAGATGCAGGAAAAAGGCCTTGACAAATGCACAGGCTCCGGCACTTTTTGGCCCACCAAATGTTAGCAACACATATACACTCTGTATTAAACATGTGGGCGAGGACACTTACAAAATGCCCATGCTCATGGCTAGCGCAATGCCAATCTTCTTGCGCAAATCCATCTGTAGCCCCAACAGAATCTTCCACGGCAAAAGTGCCAGTGCAATATCACAAATCCCCAACCACACCGTCGCCACAATGCCCAACTTCACATTCACTTGCGGATCCCAGCATGTCCCCTCGGCCAGCGGATCCCACGACTTGCTCACTGGCCGGCATTGTACCCAGAAGAATAGGCAGGCCAAGAAAGACAGCAGGTTGATGGTGGCGATGATGAACCAGATGAGCCTTTGCATCCAGGGTTCGGCGATGCGGTGCAGCGTGAGGGCGAAGGAGGTTTTCGACCAGCTTTGCGAGGTGATGTAGAAGGTGGCACCTAGTTGGCTGAAGAGGGCGACTTTGCTGACATTAGCGAGGTCGATGGCGAATTCGTGGCGGCCGAAGCCGTTGTGGATGGAGACACTCGCCATGACGGCAGTCAGGAACAGGGTGAGCTGCCGGTCTCACTGTCAGTATTGGTATGTTACACTGTAGAATATATGTATATACAATGTGCACATGGCAGGAAAAACTTACCCCGGCGCCCAACAGGGCCCAGTCGTCCCAGTAAAGCCCCCGGTGCATCAGCCATTTACAGTAGATGCGGAGCCCGAGAAAGACCCAGGCAACGGCCGTCAGTACCCATACGGTGACTTCGAGGGCGGGCCCGCGGTTGTCGTGGTAGCCTGGGAGTGTGGAAGGGTCAGTGACATTGGCGGTGGCAAGGTCGTTGATGGCGCGGAGAGTGAGGGCGGCGCTGAGGGTGTCGAGGTAGGCGTTGGTGGTGGATATGAGAGTCATTTTAGAGTAATGAACTAGGAATGTGGGTAGGTCATGGGATGGGGTTTTGGTGGGAGTGTAAGGTATAGGTAGTACAGAGGCAAAAATATCAAGAAGAAGAAACAAGATAAGTCATAAAGGAATTAGTAACTAAGGAGTGACAATAACAAGATTTAAAGACAACAAAAAAGTGTGATAACCGTATATATAAAATTGATATTTCCCAGTATCTCAACCATCAACAACACCTTCAAAAAATACAAGACAAGAAAATAAAGACGGAAACAACCCTCATCTTTAGAAACAGCACCGACTGCCCATTTTGTTCTTTGAACCCACAGACTCTAGGATACTTACACATGTATTTACCCCTCAGGAATTGATTCTCTATCCTAGATGGGCTTTTAACACTTTTTAAGGGATTGTGTTATATCTACTAGTCTTTTCCCTTTTCTTCTCTACAGGTGGACATGTTTGTTTAGTATTATTCAAGATGGTTTGCTACGGTAATGCATTGAGGGATCCGGAGTGCATGGCGTATTGTCTGTGTCTCAACTTCAAAAGTGTCCGAGGCTGTGGACACAGACAGGTACAGTACATACGTGATGAGATGGAATGTGTGGGGGTGCTTCTGGGTTGAATGGACCTGGTGAGTAAATATGGGTGTGAGGCAATCTATCTGCTGTACCAAGACAATTGATTTGTAGATACATCTAGTCACTAAAGATGCCGATGGTGATAAAGACCAAAACGATCAAATATGTGATTATATTATATATTCACTTTCTCTATAGACGTTTGCAGTGGGGTCTGAGCATGTTGGTGATTCGGGCCAAGAAACCAACCACAACAATGTGAATTCCCCACAGGGCGTTTGCAAAATTGCGATTGCTAACGGACTGGGGAAAGGGATTTATTCACGTATTTATTTTGGGGCTCTTATATAGAGTACTATAACTGACTTGTGGTCAAGTTCCGAGATCACAGCTATACATGAAGTATAAATACAAACACCAAACACTGCTAATTAGACAACCTTGGTCTCATACTAGGCCAAATATCAAACCCTAAACATGTCTGCAATCAACGTTTACACATTTTTATTTCTTGGTAGCCATTCTTGTTACATCTTTGTCCTTAGGAATCCCCCAAGCCCCATGCCATGTTCAATGCACCTTCGGAATATTACCGAGGTCAAAGCTACACAGATTATATCTCAGACCCTCTCCATGTTTGATGCAATATATGTAGCCTTTGACTTTGAAATCTTGGTAGGAAGGAATATTGATTGCTGGCAAAGGGAAATCACCAGGTTTCTGTCATGGAGCATTGATGACAATACAAATGAACCAAAAAAATTATTGTTGAGATACAGTGGAAGACATGTGGTTTGTAGTTTGGTGTGCGGAGTATTTCCTAGAGACCAGTTCACAGCACTTTTTTTTTTCCTTCTTGATTGATCATACAAAAATAATATGGCAACAGTCAGCCTATCAAACCCAGAATCATGGAAACAATCCAGGATCAGATCCTCAGGAACCCTAAACTCCAATCGGTAATATTTCTTTTTCAGAATTGAACATCACAATTGGCTGGCTATCAAAGGTTCTATACCTGTATATTTTTACCGTACACCTGAAGATAACAGAGCTTTATCTAAACATGGGATTGCAAAGGCTGCCAGTTAGCGTGAAGTTTATTATCTCTAAGACCGGAATGGAGCGAGACTATCATGCCAGGCTTGGGGCATTGGCATCACGGTCAAACAACTAGTACCGGCACACATACGGTGTAGACAATATTAGCGTTACAAGTCTTTTGATCTGGGTCGCTTTGGGATTTCTGGGTTTATGGTTTGATAGGCCTCGGCCACTGTTGCTATCTACAATATGTATACATATGTTCCAGGAATCTGTCCAAGTGCAAGTTGTCCTGCCATAGTCTCCCACAGCTCTCATGGCCAAGCGCGCGGAACCCGTTCGCGCCCAAAAAAATCCGGGCAAAATGCCACCATTCTCGAGGCACATGGCATATATCTACATACATACATTTAACAGCATAGACTCCTTGACAGACACGCACAGAAAACAATAAACAGTGCTCTGTCTAGATGTAAGGCTTCAAAGTACAGGAGTGCAGAATGGTCAGTGTCAGTCATCATGATGGCATAAAGGCAGGCTGAAAACAGTGCATCTCAACATCCTTTTTGAATGCTAGCGTGGATGTGGCAAGCCATGGTCAGGAGTGTTACCATCGGGGCCAGGCCGATATATCAAGGGGTTTAACTATTGGTCATGACATTCTGGCGAGGGATACATTTAGCCTGTCGATTTTGGCAATGCTCTATTTCTACTGTTGGAACCAAAGGAAAACAGAGGTTTGAAAAAATTCAAGAACAGGAGACTTGGGCTAACTCTGGATCTCCCTCTAGCTTTTTCACTCTGGACTTCGCCTGATTGGCTTCATAGCATCCGTCGGATCTTTGCTTTGAAGGCTGAAGTTGCAACGCAAGCTAGCGGAGAGCTAAGCTCTTGTGTGATCAAACTAGATACTTTCATAAGGGTGTTCCAAGCTAATAAATGCATACCTTGCAAATTCTTCAAGCCCAGATCCGCTAGCTAGTCTGTAGGGCGTTGGTGTCGGTATTCAGTAGTCTGACGATTGACTGATCAACCAACAGTCTAACAACTATTATACACATCTTACAAAGACTTAATTTGCCATCTGCAGCATCAATCTGCAATATTGGATATGCTGTCGTCGAGTTCCAACTTCTACATCTGCCGCTCTGGGGCGCCCGTAACATACCCTTTACCCATTTGGGTCGTCGAAATAACCCTCAGTAGCCTGTAGCACAGACAACACGCTAAACAAGGGGTGATATCGTAGGAGTTGATTTCCGCATCTCACCAATCCTTGGGATCCTCTTTCCCCCCCCCACGCCATCTCGAAATTAGCCCAGGCATCATTATATCGCCGATAAACTACTTTTCTAATAACTCATCTTTATTTTTTAAGAAGTCATGCATATATACGTTTTGTTTACCCATTAATCAAATCCGCCATCCTCCCCTGGTATATATTAACTGCATCCTACAGATCCATCTATCATTGCCCACGCGCTCCCCTGTGCACGCCCCCCTCAGTTCCCCATAGTAGACAGGGATTCCGGGAAACGGCGCCTATCAAGCACCGATCACCGGGTTCAGGTCCCGCGTTTAGCTCTCCGACAGTAAATTCAAAACTCATGGGTTTCCCAATCGGGGAGAGTCCTTAAGATTCAAATGGGATTGTTACAGAGTTGCAGAAGTTGGGTCTGTGTCGCGGGTAGGGATGGATTAAGCACCTTATTATTGACTGGGCATATTAACGACTAGGGTTTGTCTGGTGTGTAAAATCCTAAGGAATGTTGGAATATGGAACATGCTTTTGTCTAAAGATACGGTAGATTCATCCGAGATTTTAGTCGCGGAGAGATTCCGTCGTTGTGATCAATGAAAAGTTGGGATCTGGAAAAAAAATGACAAGTCTAACGCAGGTCCGGACCAAATTTCTGACCTGCATTCAAATCAAAAATGACAAGATGAAAGGCACGATCCAGACATCTGCCGTCACCCAGAAAACATCAAATTTGGGTATCCGGCCCGGCTTTTAGAATCCCGACATCTGTCGAATGACATCCGTTATCATATGTTATGCCAAGGTGTCTCCTGACTAAAGATTCACCATGGTTTCAGAGGGATTTGGAAGGAGGGCTATTACTTTGCCAAGGGTCGGTATTGAAGCTAGAGAGTAGGAGGCATCGCGGGTATCAGGGGTTTGCGCCGATTTAGTATTCTATCGGAGTTCACAATATGACTCCGACGTGACCATGATATATGCTATTACAAACGATCCTTCTGTCAACGGCTGTAATAATCAGGTGTAGACCTTTGTTTTAAGGATGACAACTAGCGTAACATCACGAATACCCACACGGGGCTCTATGACGTCTTCTGCGCTTGCGTATGCTGAGATTAAAGAAAACGCGATCCACCAAGGAGCCCTTTGATAAGTATAGGCTAGCTAACAGTCGGTGAATTGCCTGTTCATATTCCTCGGGAACTTTCCGGTTGAGCTTACAATGAATGACAATCTAATCTGAGCACCGAGAAAGGATGGTCACCACGTAGTGCATCTCCCAATCTGTAATATTCATCTAGAGGTAACAAACTCCAGAGGATGCTCTGAGCCAAGCCTTCATCATCCATCCAATCTACTGGCTGCATGCATACAAACACACGCAATATTATGAGATGCTTAAACGACATGATCTCAAATCCGGGCAAAGACGCAAATACTTGCAGATTGAAGACCGCATACTAATATTATATGCATGCAGATATGACCCATCTCGCTAAGTTGCGGTTGGATCTCAGATGGGTTATTGAGCAGTTATTAATGGACAAACGAATGTCGTCCAGTACATTCCCAGACGAACGAACAGAGGTGGCTAGATTTTACCCACTTGTATGGTACCGGTGGGTAAATTGGAGTAAACTGTACTAATAAATTGGGCAGTCTGATACTGCTGGTTATTCAGGCCAAAAGTTCAAATTAAAAGATAAAAAACTGACATATAAAATTTAAGAAAAATTTTTGAATAAATTTCTCAGCTGATGAAAAACCAAGGTAAGAAAAAAAAACATACGACACAAGGTATTCCCACGCGATCACCCACCATAGTACTAATCCAGCGCTCTGTAGCTTAACTATGGAGGAGCAGACGGGGCTCCGTATTTTCCACAGGCTATGGTCGTATATGCAAGGCAAGTCTACTTTCCTGACTTATATATCTCATCCACATTTATACTTGGTCAGTATGTGGTTTAATACAATACCAGGTAGTAATTCGTAGATTATTTTGGTTATGGTTACAGAACAAGTTTGTTTATGTAGTGTTACACCAACTATCCAATGTCTCGATGTCTCGGTTCATCTAAAGAAAAAACTTCTATTTTAAAATATCATAAAATAAATTATTTAGTTGTAGCGAAGACTAAATTTTGCGGACCTCTAATCAAGCTCAATTATCCAACTAGTAGTTATATTGATAAGCTATGACTGTTCATTGTTTTGCTTTTCTTGTTTTCACCACTACTGCCGACATATGGTCAATTCAAGCCTGGAATTTATACACCATCTGTCCATTATGCTTCTCAATCTAATTCTGTTTCGAAAAAAAACCTAAACAGAAGCTTAGTGAGGCCACTGACTTCATGGTGCGACACAGCAAGATTCCTAGAAGACTAGATGCTGTCATGGACATACAGTATAACCTCGGAGTCACCATCCATAGTACAGATCAGCAGACAGTCCAGGTTTCGTATGGATGGTTGGGAAAAGATAAATCTACTGTTACCGACATAGGGAACTCCTGAACCACTCATCATAGTAATTATTAACACTGCTTTAGGACAAAGTATCATTTACCAATATATATCTGCACAATGAAGCCCCAGGTCCACTCAAGACGACAATATACTGAATATCATTTACCATCCAAATGGATATGCCCGTAGATGCCGAAACTCAGTGGCTGATGGTTGTATATTACCTGGCAAAGGTGCTGGAAAGGAAACTGGGCTGGAATTATATCAGTGCAACTCGCCTAGTCGGTCAACAGGGATTTGGTGGCACAATGTACCCGAGAGAATACACTAAGCCGATTTAAATGTCGAAGATAAGGTTATCTGAAAGTGTCGTTACACTACTTTCTAGATCTAGTACCCCTGTGAAAATTATCCATACAAACACAAGTTCTGAATCCATAGATGTCCCAAGGAGAGTTTCCTGTTGGTTGATGGCATGTTTCCTTTTCAAAAGATGCCAACTTCGGACAGAAACAGGAACAACTAGATGATCAAGGAGTTGGTAATATATCAGATTAATGTGCTGATGATGACATTCTACTTTGTTATAACTTTGGTGTGATATTGATTTATCCTATTTGAGCCCTTGTGTACACCAGGGTCAGACTAATGAGACTTGGAAATCTTTATTATTGTGAATGATAGAATTCTTGACTCCTATCTTACTTCAAGAAGCGCAGTGTGAGTGGTTACTTTTTGTTCTTAGAACTACAACTACAACTTACAGACAGACACCATTGGGACTATAGATGGAAAAGGAAGTCTTAGCTATATAACACTCTCGAGTTGCAGCTTTGAGACCAGAATTTCACATGTCCCAAAAACTGTGTCAATACAGTGATTTAGGCAACAATTTTATTTCTGACCAAGGAAAGTATTCTAGAGGCACTTACCATTCGTGATCTAACTGACTTGGATACAGGATTTATGAATACTCAAAGTTTAACACTAGATCAAGTGGCTGAACAGTGCCAGAAAATACCGACAATCTTCAATATCAATGATAACATACTTGCACATCACGTGAAGCGCCATGTGTATGGCAGCCACTAGTAGGATGTATGCAACTTGAAACCCATTTTTCTATAAGTACCATGAGAGTTTATAGACATCACATATTCTGACAAGCACAGGGATCTTATATTGCTTAATGCAGCCGACAAATTTACACATATCCGTAGACCCTTCTAGATAGTCGTTTGCTGATATCGCTTCGTCTGGGTTCCAGAAACGGTATTTGCCAAGATTCATTAAAATTCCAGACTAGAACTTTTCTAGATGTAGTCCTTGAATATGTTGTCGGATATAAACAGCAGCAGCAAGTAACAAAATTTGGTATTTACGGACGTTTCCTCTTTGAATATGTGTAATATTTGAAGATCCGATAGCTGTTGATGTCAACTTGTCCCGGCCGTGTTTAGGGTATAGTTCTCATTTAGATATCAATATGTACGTTAAATTGGATTATATGACTCTGAATTTGATTCCTGAGATGTAGCGCTAGGTGTAGTAACTTGAGTGTGTGTCTTGAGCACTTCTTTAATGCTAGGAATGATGTTAATATAGACCTTCTGGGTGTTCAGCCTTTACTCTGGTTGAACATGATACTGATAAGTCACAACAAATACCATAGTATCTGCATATATCTCCTGATACCCACTGTGATCGAGATCCTCATATCGATTATTTACCAAAGATACAGTTGCTCTGACGCTATACACGTGAAACATATCACATAGAGCAGCATAGTCCTTGATAAGATATTCTCTCTATACAAAATTGAAATTGAACTTGAATCTTCTCTTTTGAGAAACTAACAACTGAGTGAGATAGGAAAAAACGATGCTGTTGTTCTTGACTACCTAATATGACCTAGTCACCTCTAAAAAATACATAACAATGAACTATTCAGCAACTTCTGTTTCGGGAACACACTTGCAGAAGTTAGTCAAGGTCAAGTAAGTCCCCAGCAGTTTCAACAACACAAGGCAACGATGGCTATAGTGTAAACATACACATAATCTGACGTGACAACCGGACTTATCATGCACCGATTGGTACCTATTTTTTTTTTAACAATATTCTACCTATTCCATCGATTATCATGCAGACCTATGATTCTACTAGAAGCTACGAGTTGACTGGCGGGATTCCGTCCCCGTCAAGCTCAACTGAAGGCTTCATTCTGTACGTTACCTCTGCCAGAATCTAGAGGTGACTTTTCCCGGCCTAACAACAGATGTCTAGATCGACCGACGACATATAGTATATCCGACAACAGTGGACTGCTTTCTGATCCCAGCCCCGAATGTGGTTTCTCCCGCACCAACTGCTGGGTAGCCGGGCTGGAGATTTCCCCGGTCGCTACTCGCTGCAGTGGAGACCCATCATTGAAGGGCTCTCCAACTGCTAATTGACCACTCTTTCCAAACGCATGGAAGCGTTCCTAGAAGTCATTGGGAACCTTCGTGGCAGCACGTGTCATCAATGCGACAATCAAGTTCACGCCAAGTACTTTCTTCCCCGTATCTAGTTAGCTTTCTTAAAGAACCCATTGATAAAGATTCAAGTATATACCATGCAGAAATGATTTGTAACGTAGTAATGACTATTGTGTTGACTGATCTCTAAATCATTTCTACAGGAGACAGCGAGATTTACATGTGCGACGATGGATTCGGAATGGAGTACTTTTTTTTATTACGACGAAGTCATGCAGGGCTTTCTCATATCTGAAAATTTGCGAATCAAATTGATTAACGGTTAGAAGCGTCAAACCCGACCCATCATATCGATTCCTCACACCGTATCCAAGGTCTCCACGATTGATAATATCACGATTGCTAAGACCTCAAACCCTACACCCCTATAGAGTACTACCGCTGTCGACAATATCTCGCATTCACCATCACTTGTAGAAACTGTGGATAACATAGAACATGCACGAGATACCATGATCCTCCCCGAAAGCCCAATGAACAAGCGAACGGTCCTGTCTACAGAGCTCCAGGAGAGCTCCGGTGACCAGACAGTAAAAAAGCGTAGGAGGACTCGTTTAAACCCTGATGAGCCATTCACGCTCTTGACTAAACCTCCATATACATTGCGGGTGGCATTTATTACAGTAGATCAGGCTGACGTATATGGATTCCACTGTCTCCCCTTAGAGACCTTGAAGGACTACTTGATGAAATATTCAATGTCGATCACAGATTCCGCACAAAATGTGAGCAATTTCTTTTGATCGAAACTAACCTGTGATGTTTAATTAACACTTGGAAGAAGCTATCACTCAAGGACAAGCGGAAAGTTTAGCCGGCCCCTCTCACAGGAGAACATTATCTTCAGTACTCTTTCCATTATATTCAGAAACAGGATGATAAGACTAATTTTATGTCTAGCAAGCTTCATTTAGTAATTTTGAAGGAAACCTTTGGTGCTGTCATTGAGAAGTGTCTCGCGTACTCGCTGGTGGCTGAAAAGAATGGTGTCGTTGAATACCAGCAAGAAATCTGGTGAAGGTACATATGATATGATTTATTGATACATAAAACTAGTCGATCCCTTTCCGGATGGCTGCAATTCGGGAGCCCATTGCTTTTTGAGTAGTCTGGGAGCCATACATGTCGTGGCAATGAGGTAAACCAGGCCAGACATGGATTTCCACTTCTACTCCTGCGGCACTCAAGTTCTTAGCATATTCTAAACTTTCTTCTAAAAATAGATCCAAAGATCCAATATCAATATAAACAGGCGGCAGGTTTGAAAAGTCAGTTGCCCGAGCTGGTACAATCCAAGGGGACATTTTGACATCTGAACGACCTGCATCCTTTCCCAGTACTGATGTCCATCCCATCTCGTTTTCTTTTGTAGTCCATACTAAGAATTGGGTTCGTGCATGAGAATCTCCCAGAATTGTCCGGTCATACAGCATTGGCTCTGTAAGGATTTGTTTGATGGGTCGGATTTTGAAGTTGATGTCACGTAAGCGTTGACAAAGGCCTGCTGCTAGACCGCCACCGCTTGAGTCACCCATTACCGTTATTTTGAATAGATCGATTTTGAGTTCTATGCAATGGTTGACCAGGTACTCGAAGGCAGCGAACGCATCGTTGGCGCCATGTGGAAATGGATGCTCTGGGGCTTTACGGTAGTTGATGGCAAAGAAAGGGATCCCTAACGCCCTGGCATACCTTGCCATGTAAGGCTTGTAGAACGAAGCATCTCCAAAGATGTGGCCACCAGGGTGGAAGAATAGGATTGCGGGAGTTGGCTTAGTTGAACGCAAGACGTTTATGGGCGCCACGCGCCAGAGGTCTAGTGGGACGGAGTCATGGCTCATTACGGTGAAGAGTTTGTAGTCTATGGCGGTATAGTTGGGATCTTCATAAGTTTGGCACCATCTTTGTTGAACTAGGTTGGTGCGTTCGCGGGCTTCGAGGACGGTGGTGGGGAGAACACGGTTTTTGATAAGGTGGCCGAAGGTTTTGCCGTACTCGGCTTCAAACTGGAGGCCAGGCATTGTGAAGTAAAGATGCAGGGTTAGGTAATAAGTATCAATTCGGTGGTATATGTCTATTCATACATCTGAGTACAGGATTAGATTGATAAGCACTTAGACAACTTAGACAAATAGGGAAATTTTGGTGGCGTTCCGACTGCCGCATCTCGTGCTGGCTTTGTCAACTTAACCCTAGTTCACACATATTAACCAGTGGGCTAACATGTCTCACCGCTTTCCATTGTTTAGCAGAAAACGTTATAGCGCATTGAATCCCTGCTCATGGTCTCCACCTTCGAAAAATTTCAAGAATGCACGATAAGATAAGAAGAACGGTCGTAGTTGCTAGCGAAGAAAAAAAAATAATCCCAAGGCCGGGAACTAGAAAAGTTGCAGGCGAGACATTGAAATAGGCGGGAGCATATTCAGCCAGTTACTATCCGAAAACAAGTCTACATAGTGATCACATTGGTTCCAATTACATATGAATATTCTCTTTTGTTGCTAAGACCTTTTATTGACGGCCTATTTGCATTTGCATTGATTTCTTAATCTATTGATTGTTGCGATACCCGCACACAGCCTAGTTGCTCTCAGACTCTATTTGTCTATGTATCTTTGTTCTTCATTTTGTTTTATTGTTTTATTTCCTATAACACATTCTCATCATGCCAGAATCCCTCGAGGTTTGTCTCTCCTTTCGATTCGGTTGATGGGATGCTGTTGCACCAGTCGGCGGTCTAATGGCCCTGATGGCCATCTTCAATCTTTAAGCCTATGTGCTAACCAGGCCTTTGGGCTTTGCAGGACCGCATCCGCGACCACGCTGCGGCCTTTAACGGTCTTCTGAGCTTAATCCCTTCCAAGCTATACTACGGCACCAATGCGACAAACGTACGTCAATCTACACCCCCGCGCTGACCCTCCCTCCCCGGTTCATGACATCAACATAGTATCTTCCAATTCACCTTGCTCACACCTATCGCTTTCTTTAGGATGAACCCATTGATGGTCCTGCGAATATGAAAAAGAAGAAGTCCAAGGCCGAGAAGAAGGCTGCTAAAAAGGCCAGACTCAACCCTGACAGCGAAGCCAACTGGAGCGCCGCTGAGGTCATGGAAGAGACGGGTCGCAAAAAGCGCAAACTTCAGGAACTCGATGATGTTGCCAATAGCGAGGAAGATGACGATGGGGATTACGAGAATGTCGAGGGCATCGAGCCCGAAAAGCCCCGTGAGGGCTTGAAGCCCGTCAAGGCTAAGAAGCCCAAGACCGATACTGATAACCAGAAGGAGGCGTCAGAAGAGAAGATTGAGAACGTGTCAATTGATTCCACCAAGGAGGTCAAACGTCTAGAGAAGCTCGAAGCTAGGAATGGAAAACTTGAGGTCAAGAAGCAGCAAAAGGTTCTTGCTCAATCCGACAGCATCCTCACCACCCCCGCGAAAGCTGATGCTAAGAAGACCGCCACTCCTAAGTCCGAAAGGAAGCCCAAGACCCCTAAACAGACCCAAGATGCTGAGCCTGCCGGCACCATATCTGAGGACGCTACTCCCGCTAAAACTAAAGCGCCAACAGAGACGCCCACTGAGAACAATGTGGAGGCCTCAAATAACTTTTTGCCATCTTCCAAAACTACCAACAAATCCAAGATTAAGGTTCCTGTCGACACCGAGGCCTTCCGCAAACGCTTTGCTGAGAAAATGGCGGAACTCAAGGCTGCGCGATTCAAGTCCGACAACCTAGATTCCGGCAAGCCCGTTCGTACGAGACAAGAGTTGATTGAGGCGCGTAGACAAAAAGCCATTCAGCGCAAAGAGCACAAGAAGGAAGCTCGTCAGGCTGCCAAGAGAGAAGAGGAACTTAAGCGTGAGAAGGCCTTGGCCTCGAATTCTCCTTCTGTTATGAGTCCGAAATTGGATCTGGACGACGTCGTCGGTAATGCTGCTGCGAATGCCAACTTCTCTTTCGGTCGTGTTGCATTTGGAGATGGTACTCAGCTTTCTCATGATCTTTCTTATGCCTTGAATCGTGACCACAAGAAGGGACCCTCTGATCCGAAGACCGCGTTGTTGAAGGTACAAAATTCCAAGAAGAGACTGGCAGTCATGACCCCGGAGAAGAGAGCGCAAATTGAGGAACAGGAGGCGTGGTTGACGGCGAGACGGAGAGCCGAGGGTGAGAAAATCCGCGACAACGAGAGTGCGCTGAAGAAAGCAGTTAAACGAAAAGAGCGAGTAAAATCCAAGAGTGCTACGGAATGGGTAAAGAGACTTGACGGTGTGGCGATGGCAAAGGCGGCTAAGCAACAGAAGAGAGAGGATAATTTGCAGAAGAGAAAAGACAGCAAGTTGGAGCGGAAGCTGGAGAGGGCGGCGGGTAAGAAGCGGAAGAGTGGTTCGTCGGGAGGCAAGAAGAAGGCGAGACCAGGGTTTGAAGGGAATGTGTTTGGCAAGAAGAAATGAGAGATTATTATATCGGGGTGAAGGGGAGATTGATGGGTGGGAAATTTCACGGTGAGCATCAAAATATATCATTTTTGTTTTCTGTTCATTATCTCGGTTCTGGTTCTACGGGCTATCTGTGATCTTTGAATCGGCGCATAGTTGGATTATTTAGATTCATTTGGGTACTGGTTATGGGCGTCTATACCTGGAATAGTTTTATCTTTACATTCACCAAATGATTGATTTTCTTTGTTTCAACTTGATGATGTATATTTAAATCATGAGATCGGTCCCCATGTAGTCGTTAGGGTTGTGACATGGTTTCCAATTCGTGCAAACTTTTACTCGGCCTTATACATGCAGTGCAACCCTCGGCTCCTAAATCGGAAACCTATTTAGTTGCTTGTGAAGATTTGTCAACCGCAAAAATACTTGTATATATGACAAATAGATCTTGAACATAACCTTAAGAAACTCAATGTAGTTAAAATACTCGAAATTGATACATCTAATGATTATCAGACAGGCCTTGATAACCCTAGAACCGGCAATCTATCAGATACTCACAAACGGCCGAGGTTGTGTGATTGTCATTTTCCCCACGAATGACGTCAAAATTCTTTGTATGTTCACAATCATTATTTTCTAGAATGTCTCACAAACGCCCAAACCAACAACCTCAGCCTCTTGTTCTCTGTCTATTCCATGGGACTACAAAACTCAGATGATAAGGGTTAGGAGGGTTGATCTATAGCGACGGCGGGCGACGGACTGATGAATGATAAATGATGGCTGAGGCAAGCTGCTATTATGAGGAGTACTGCGAATTTAGAGTCATGGTAACAGGATATATATAAATAAAATCAAAGTATTTGGCAAATTCTTGAAAAATATGACTAGTTTGTTTTTGGAAAATTTTCCAGTTGCAACTTGTTTTCACAGACGGAAATCAATTAAATTTCAAACATATATTCGGTATGAAATCCTCTGATCGCTCATTATGAAATTGTTATTACATGCTCTTGTTACATGTTGTATGCAACATATAACTAAAACATAGCTGCCCATCGTGCCCTATTCTACGCTCCGCCATTCCTCAAGATCCACGCCATTTTTGCCCGTGTTGATTTTAGGAGTCCGCCACTAATGGGTATACGCTAACAAAAAAATACATCACCTAACCACTCTAGGGTTATATTACAGAAACTGTTGCTGTTTAATAACTTTTATATTCTTTGAGTTAGTCTTGAGTATTTGAATTTCATTGTGAAATTATTAGCTGTTAAAATGAAGACTTATTTGCCGGATATATTGAACCCGACCACTCCCGAGGCCCTTGACCGGGCTGTCGAGACTAGAGATGTGAGTGCTTTTGTGGTTAACTTGTATAAGCCAACATACTAACATACATCGCCACATAGCTACTTGACGCTGTCAAGGATCTCATCATCCCGTTCATTGCTGTTGCTGATGAGGCAGCTGTTGATCGTGCCACGGGGGCTATTCCAGAGGGAAAGCCTAATTCTCTTGTCAGCTTGCTGAAGCCGGAGGAACTTGCGCAAAAGATTCCCCAGAGTCTACCAGAGGAAGGTGAGGGTAAAGAAGGAGTGGTCGGGCTAGTTAGAGATGTGTTGAAGTACAGTGTCAACACCTGGGACCAAGGTTTCTTGGACAAGCTGTATGCCAGCAACAATGCTGTAGGTTCACCATGTCGTCACTGATGATGTTATTGATGCTAATATTCGTTTAGGTCGGTGTTATTGCTGATCTTGTCCTCTCCGTTCTCAACACCAATGTAAGTCCGTCACTGTCCTCATAGAGACTTTAACCTGTCTCACTAACAAAATATAGCTTCACGTCTACCAAGTCTCCCCTGCCCTTACCGTTTTGGAAAAGAAAACTGCCGCCGCTCTCGCCCGCTTGGTGGGCTTCCCCAACCCCCGTGCCGGCGGCATCACTTGCCAAGGCGGCTCCTCTTCTAACCTGACGTCTCTAGTCATCGCTCGCAGTACTCTCTTCCCTGAAGTTAAGGCTCTCGGAAACACTACGCACAACTTTGTCGTCTTTACTTCTGCCCACGGCCACTATTCGGTTGCTAAGGCTGCTCTCACTTGCGGCATCGGGTCTCAGAATGTCTGGGATGTCCCCGTGGACGAGGAGGGCCGGATGAAACCCGGAGAGCTTCGGCGGTTGATTGAGAAGGCCAAGAATGAGGGTTACACTCCCTTTTATATCAATTCGACTGCCGGAACCACAGTCATGGGCTCCTATGATTCATTCAACGACATTGCCGACATTGCCGAGGAGTTTGGCCTCTGGCTGCACATCGATGGCTCCTGGGGCGGCTCCGTCATTTTCTCCGCTACCCACCGGCACAAAATGCTCGGTGCCCACCGCGCCAATTCACTCACCGTCAACCCCCATAAGATGCTCGGTGTTCCCGTGACCTGCAGTTTCCTCCTGACCCCAGATCTCGCCGTCTTCCACCGTGCCAACACTTTGCCAGCTGGATACCTGTTCCACGGTGTGGCGTCGGAGGCAGATGCGGAGCTGGCAGAGGTCTGGGATCTTGCGGATTTGACGTTGCAATGTGGTCGGAGGGGCGATGCCTTCAAGTTAGCATTGGCATGGGTTTACTACGGCTCCAAGGGCTTCGAGACAAAGGTGGACTATGCGTTCGAGCGGGCGAAGCAGCTAGCAGAGATTATTGATGAGCATCCTGATTTCAAGTTGGTGAGTACTAAGCTGCCGCCATGTCTGCAGGTTTGCTTTTACTATGCTCCAGGTGGCGAATTGGCAGAGGCGGAAGAGAACACCAGACGGACGAGGGAGATGACGGTCAAACTAATCCGGAGAGGCTACATGATCGATTATGCACCAGGACCGACGGGTAGCTTCTTTAGAGTGGTTGTTAACGTACAGACTCTGACGAGTACAGTCAAGGGCTTGGTGAAGGGTTTAGAGGCCGTTGGCCAGGAGGTCACTCAGGGTTAACTAGAGTTGCATGCAGAGTGAAATGTCTGAGAGTTTTATTTCTGATAATTGAAAATGTTATGATTTTGAAATTTTCGAATAACAAATATGGTATATAAGATGTAAAATTGAACATTCAGGCCCTGCATCTATTTAAGCCACTATGACTTCATTTGGTGGGCTTTGAGTTGCTGACACAGATTATGGAACCAGAATCTGTCACCTGAAGCAGAACCTGCAGAAGGTCATCGCCATCTTAGTCACTTGCGTCATCACATCGGTTTGGGAATCGGGAGAAGTTCAACGGACCTTCCGTCCTGGACCCAGAGTGACTAAGTGGATCGATTGTTTTACGTTCACCGATCCCGGCAGTCGCAAAATTCGACTTCCTTTTGCTAGAAAAAGAAAAAATTCCGATAATTATCCTGAGGTGGTACGGAAATTGATCAGTCGCCAATTTTTGTCGATACCGGCGGCAAATTCGCAGACTTTATTCTACATTATTTGCAAATATCTCAAGGAACTATCCTTAAGAGTTTCATTTTTTCACACATCTTTACTCCCCGGGACAACCACCACCGCCACATTCTCTGCCACAATGGATTTCCGTACCAAATCGTACGCCACTCTCGGCGACTGGGCCTACGACCTCCTTGCCGCCCACCTCCCCTACTCTCTCCCACTCCTCCGCCGCTTCCACTGGGCCCAAATGAACCCCACCGCTCATCACCCCACTTTTTTCATCCTCTCCGCCCCCACACACCTCCACAGCAACCCCGATGCTTTCCTGCACACCGAAGCGCCCTTCGCCGCCGCCCTCATCGTCTACCACGCCACGCGGGAAACTCAACTGTGGACCTATTCAACCGCGGAGGATGCCGCTGCGCAAGCGTCGCCGCAGTTTGAGCACTTGACTGAGGCAAGTGAGGGGGGGTTCAGACGCACGAAGGAGGCGGAGAAGGCCGTGGCTGAGGTTTTTGAGGAGTTGAGGACGTTGACAGTAGGGTTTCCGCAGGAAGTGACGGAGACGTCTTGGGAGGGGAATGCCTTTTTGGCGGGAAGTGTACACGAGGTGGTTAGGGAGGTGTTAGAGAAGACGGGAGTGGTGGAGGTGGAGCCGCGGGCGTCGGGCAAGTATGAAAAGTGGCTGTTTCAGAGACATTACGTGCCCGAGCTAGAGGGGCTGCCGGAAGGACTAGTTTGGGCAGAGGGGACGTTGAGGGATTGCGAGGTGGTTGTTTCCAGGACGGATATCCCGAGACAAGTGTGGGTATGATACTTATTACGTACAGTGGACTCGGGACTAACGTGGTTCTAGGGAAACGTTGGTGGAGTGGCCGAATGTCTTTGTTAAGACGACAGATGGTACTCCAATAGCTTGGGCATTCCTGGGTTTTGATGGCTCTTTGAGCAGTTTACATTGTGAGGTATGATGCCGCCGCAGTCACCGCTGTGATCCCCAGCTAACCAGTTACTACAGCCTGCATATCGTAGCAAAGGTATCGGCCGTCAACTTGCTGCAAAACTCTTACAGGACAAGATACCATTCTTCGGTAGTGATGGCTGGGCATCGGCAGACGTGTCTCCTGATAATTCCGCGAGTCGGGCCGTATGTAAAGCCGTCAGTGGTAATCCTGCTTGGGTGACATCCTGGTGAGTCTGCCTGGAAGTGCTAGTCGTGACTGCTAGCTAACATGTTGCAGGTTATTGATACGGGTATAAGTGTGATGGCCATAAGAAATAGTATTTTGAGGCTACATGGTTAGACAAGTCGTTATCCATTGTAGATAATTCCGGTAAGTGTTTTACAGTCTGGACAATGGCAATTGTAGGTCTAATTTGTTTGCTTAGCTACAGTAAACCCTAATTAAATATAATTTCTCGCAGTAACCCTGGCATTCATATCATCAACGCCACATTTTCCGCCACAAATCCAAGTCAGTTTATGAAGCGCATATGAGAGATAGCATCCGTTTGTAGAAATGGAAAGTTCAACTATCAACCATTGAATATTGGTCGAAAGAACCTTAAGGCCCACTGTTGCACCTGCTCCTGTTTTCTCGGTCATTGCCATTCAAAAATTGAGCGACTCGAGACATGGAGGGTGGCTCAGCCCTAAAGATCTGGGTACTTTAATTCAATAACTGCCCAAATAGGAAATGCTGATACAACTGCTTGAACCACTAGAGTCTACATGTGCCAGCACATCCAACATACAGGAAAGGTGATATTTGAAATGCACAGACAATGATTGTTGAATCTTATATTGAAAGGGTTATCATGATATCTTTCTCTAACGGCATATATTCACGTTTAGGTAGTTGCCCAGATGGCCATGTCACATATCCTGACAATAACGTAGCCCTATTTTGTGATGGCAGAAAGTTTGTTGCTCTTTCCCTCCCTCGCGATATTTTGATGCCATGTAATATGTGATCTGATTCGCTGCATCAGTGAAGGCGGAGTGTCATTCTTTCCTAGTATTGGCGGTGTTGGTTACGCATGACCCACAGTTTAGGACTTCGGTAAGTTTAAGTGAGTATAATGTCAATTCCACATTCTCATCGATCTTTTCTAACTTTCTTCTCTTTTTTTCGATCAAGCATCTTTATTATTGCGCATTCATTAAACAGCGTTCTATTATCAACGACTATCAATTATGAGTAACGCAACCCTCTCCGCAGTCTGCTTTTTGGCAGCTATGACAGCGGTAGGTCTCATCCTCCACGAGACCTGTACATATGTGGCCGGTCAGAAGTCCCATGCTCGGAACCTTATCATTGAAGGCGGATTGGAACTTGGCGTATCGTTCTAGGAATAGTCGCGCCATAGCCTCCCCTCAGTTCCTGTCTTGGCGGGATCCGGCGGCTTCGATCGGTTGCCCGTAGTGTTGGTATGTCTTGGCATTGTTATTTCTAAGATAGCAACTTCCTAGATGATCGACCATGTCATATGGGAAAAATTACTCAGATGACGTGTGTGCAAGGTGAATGAACCCTCGAGTCGTCGAATAACGGCGGGTTCTAACATCAACAAGCCGTTCAGTATTGAATAGATATACTCCGAAATTGCGCCCTCTTCTTTTAGTTTTATTGAGCGTGTTGTTTAAGTTACGGCAAACACGTCTCGAAGTAAGTTAATACATTCTCTGCGGACGACAGTGACGTTTTATGGTGATGTATTGACTGACGCAGTCTAGCTACTTCGTCAGAATCTGAAAGACCTCAGCACCCAACAAGCCAGAAAACTGGCAAATCTATTGCTTCCCATACATAAATCTTACCTTTTGTCATAAATATTTGTGATTCTGGAGTGCTAATCTGATATTTACACCAGTTTTGTTACTCGCCGATGACAAAATCGATTGCAACGAATAAACTGCGAACTTTTGACTTATCGATAACTTGTATGAATGTATGTGTGAATGTGAAGGTGAAAGGGGGTGTGGGCGTCAACTTACAACACCAAGAATACACTAGGGCTATGGCAGGTTTAGATGGAACTGTGAGCATAGTCGGTGACCGTAGACACAACTGAATTCTTTTTCAACCATCCAGGCCTACCACAGCTGATAAAACCTTCTAACTCTTTCGGTGTCTATTTCGGTCTACGATGGAATTAAGTGGGATACATATTCCGCTCTAAGAGAAAGTCCGACACGCTATCTTCTTATATTAAGTTGAATTTGAACTATTTACCCTAAGACATAATTAAAAATGAGTAACACTACTGTGATTTGACATGTTGATTTTGGTTTCATGAAAATGTGGGAGTTCAGTCAGGGTTGACGTGAACTTTCCAAGAATGGGCCTTATACTTTCCTTATTCGGCCAATATGCTAGACCTAATTGCAGATACTAATAATGCAATCGACCCGTAGAGCTTGGAGTTTTCTATTATCAAAAAATCTTCACAGTATATGGAAGTGAAAGAGCCCCAGGTACATTTTTCCAAGAATACTATTGATATCGATGATAGATTAGTTTCAGGTGTTAATGCTTAGTCTTTAGGACCACGATAAGATAGACGAGCCATTATTGGCATCAGGGATCAAACCCCCCCYCCCCCCCCTCCCCCCCCCACGGTATTATCGGATGACGACTCGCTATTTATCACTGCCGCAGACGTTCAATTGAATTTGGAAACAGACAACGCCGAGGTTAGTGCATGTCCTGGGGGACCTAGAAGCCATAGTCGTGATGTTCTAACATTTACCGTCACACTTACAGGACGAGTTTGCTTTATTGAATCATTCTGATGCGCCACAGTCGATAGATAATCCGAAAACATCTACAAGCTCCAGTCGCATTCCATGGCACGCAATCTTGCTCACCTTACCATCACGTCTGAAGAAACTCGCAGACGACATCCAGATACAAGAGGTTCCTGAAGCAGCCATTCCATCTGCGGGAAATGACCATCCAGCTTTCGCTGCCATTATGTCGTATCTTCAGGGTATCTTTTTCGTGCTGAGCAGATACCTAGGCAATGACATATACCAGAGTCACTAGGATTTCGGGAAAAAGCAAAATCTGGTTATCAGAAAGCAATTTTTGAGTGATGTCAAAAAGGTTACCTACAATGTTGGTAGGCTTTTGAATATGTCATCACGTTCGTGTGACTCACCAACAACGCCCGGAACAAACATTATCGATCAGATACACATCATCGTAAACAATGTGTCTCAAATCTTGTCCTGACCTGTGGAATAAGACCAAGCTCTGGGGCCGCTATTGCAGGTTCTAAACATTTTGTTAAACCATGTGAAAGATTTGGCTCAAGACAAGCCTCAAGTGCAGAAGAAAGTCAATTGGTTGGGTGGCCAGGTCAAACACTTGACGGAGACCTTTAGACAGAAAGACATGGAACCTACGGTGGATGTTGCGAATAATATCGTTGAAATTATCAAAGCTCTTCGTCAGAAATGGACCCCGCCTACGCCTCAACAAACGAAAAGAAGTAATCGACATCACAGCTTTAGACAGACGCACAATCATGTATATTACGACTATTGGACCATGCCCCCGCAACAACAATAGTTCATAGTTTCAATGGAAGTTCGAACATATCAATACATACGGTAACTATCGTAATCAGGTATCTTATGCAGCTCTCATGCAGCCCCACTCATAACGAGGCCTTCCCGGCAGTCTCAAACGCCACATTCCAGCCAAGCACCACAAAGCAGCACTGACGTAAAGCGGCACATTCGTAAACCTAGTATACGTCGAAATCAACGAAACCGCCAAACTGTCGACTCTAAGCAACGTGGCCGTCACGCCCGTCCCCGTGCCTCTCGAGGGCCCCGGAAAGGATTCGGGTCTATAGCCAAACATGACGGCATATTCAAAGTTTCCTAATACGGCCGTCACATACTAGAAGCTAATATCGGTAGCCTGGGTCGCCACTGATGTATAGGCAAACAGTAAAATGCCGGTTAGGACGGCAGATGTGGCCATCATCCAGCGGCGGCTGAAGCGGGATTTGACGGCCCAGCTGGCGGCGAGGGGGCTAGGGATTCTGACAGCGCTGATAATGCAGTAGACTTTGTAGGTATAGTTGAAGGAGTCATCAGTGATGTAAGATTTTTTGGTGTTGAGGTAGGAGGTGATGAAGGCAAAGTAGAGGGGGTAAGGGATGCCGATGGTGAGCTAGATGAGGAAGATGAAAGTGGTAAGGAGGGCAGAGATTGTAGATGGAAAAGTGTTAAGAGCTGTGGGGTCAGTAGTGATGGAAGAGGGGAAAGAGGAGTACTCGGCGTCAATGACCCAGAACATGTCGATGGTTAGTGGTTCTGGTTTGTCGTTGTATCGGGAAATGTAATTGATGGCTTCGATAGTTTCCTCGTCATGCCCTTAGGAAATTAGGAATCGGGGATTGTCGTGATCAAGGATTGAATATCTCTCCTAAGTCATTTGACAGATTGGACCCCGCCAATGAGTACATAATGCTAAGGATAAGATTCTACTCAACCATTTGTTTCTAACAGCCATCACAGAACAACACCAACATTGCAGAAATGTATTGGCCTGTCTTTATGATGTACCTGCGGCAACTCTTCTTTCATCACCAACATCTTCTTTCTTCGCCGATGATATCAAGAAGGTTAATAGCTTCTTGGAACTCGATATTTCTCTTGTTAGTCCCATTGTTCATTGCGTATTTGCGCGCAAGCCAGATGTTGATATCTGGGAAAGCGTCTATGAAGTTGTCACGACGGTTACCCAAGTCTCTGCCTTCCCATCTCGACCAAGGACAACAGTTTCAGGAACTGCTAGTCGGCGCAGGCCTGTTATCTCACAGACAGCCAAAAACAACAGCTCCCGACAGTGGGAGATATTCGCCAATGCCGATACAATTTGGTACGACCTCGACCTTTGCCTGATATTCTTCTAGTTTGTGAAGGATGATGTCGTCCACAGAATTTGGAGTGTACTTTCTTCCAAGGAACTCCATTACTATGGAACCTGGGCAGAGTGGCCTGGTAACAATCCATCGGAAGCCAATGTTCTCGTGTAGTTAAATTTTATGATTGGTCAGATTACTGAAGCCGCCTCAAGCCGCAGGATATGGTGTCACGCGAAAGTATGACAGTAGATCAACAAGGGAACTGGGCGGTGGCCTTTTCAATCAATAAAAAGTTGACGCCGTCATTGTTGATGCTTCCTTGGACAGACTTGGTGATTAGAATTGGAATCAGGCGCTAGTCCCTGTTAAGTTAAAAAGTAATTTGTCCAAGACTTCACTTATAGACACATGGCTCCAACTGCCCCGGTATGCCCTTGAAATATTCGCTGCCTAGCCACGTCATTTCGTTCTTGGGCTTAACATTTGTGGGAATGGGCTGCAGCTCTGGTCCTTTGATCGTGGTGGTATGTTAGGGGCGAATGTTGTTAACGTGAATTCAAATGGCTATAAACTCACTTCCATATTATTTGGACTTTTAACCATGGACCCAGTATTTCTTGGGTTCGACACTAGCGTTGACTGTGATTATAGCGTGAAAGGCCGGCCTGTCCATTCATTCAAAACCAGTATAAATGGAACGCGACGCCGAATATTCCTGGACAACGTCATTATCCGGACAGACAAATTATCTAGTAAGGGGACAACCTGCTTGCAAGCATATTATGAAGGCGAGAACAATACAATGGCCGTTAAAGACTATTAACCCATTCCCGAGTGCAACGAGATTGAGATTCTGATGGTTGCTCCAGCTAGCGGAGTTGTAGACATGCCTCGGTTTCTTGGAGGTGGAATAATCTCGTCCAACAGGGAAGATGATATCTTTTCCAACATCCATCATGATATTGATTTTACTACTAGGAAGCTTCGGTCATTTAAACATAAGTCCCACCGCGTGGAAATCTCGACTTCTGTATCCACTTCACAAACAGGTAGTCACAGTTCCCGCAAGCTGGAAACTATTACAGAAAATTCTACGGATTATGAGGATTCCTCCGCAAAATAAAATCGAGTTTAATTTCCCGCTCTCCAGAGCTGAGTCCATCAATGACTAATCATGGGCGATATTGGACACCCTGTTGATCGAGAACAGTATTTGCCGGTGTTACTTAAAGCTCTAGTATGTCAATTCTCGTTGGTTGTTATACCATGATGCCGATATCCTGCATCATGACATCTGTCAGCAACGTTCTTGTGAAAAAAGATCATAGTAATCCTTGTCGACTCGGGTTATTAATCAATCTTGATCACGCAATTTCCCGCCATTGACAAGATTTTTCTGGTATTCCTGCGCGAACAGTGACTTTATTCATGTCTATAAACTTCCTCGAGAACATCAGCCCAACGCGTCAACATGATTACATGAACGATCTTGAATCCTTTTCTGGATCCTATTCTAGATGTGTGTGGACTTTGAAAATAAAGAGAGTCCAGCCATCCGTAACCTTTCGTCTTTCCAATGTAATAGAGACATCTCTTACATCTCTATAGGCGGTGCACGACTTCAACTCATTGGTAGGCGCTCGACATTGCAAGGGACCATGCAAACCTGCTTTGCTTAACAATACTAACCACTTATGGAATTCATTCTAGAGCTTCGTGATCTATTCTTCCCGTTTGGGCTACCGCCTGATACGTCTGACAGTCGGGTTTACTTATGGTTGCAATGTGTTTTGCAAAAGCACAAAAATATATTGGTAAGACAAGAAGTAGAATAAAGTAAGCCACCAGATAGGTCAGCCAGCTGAGAGCTGAGATCTTAGTGCAGCAGACAGACTAAAATGCAGACGGAAAGAAGGGTGGCCGAGCAGACAAGCAGGAGGTCTAACGGGAGGTCTAGAGTGGGTAGGATGACAACAAGGGGACGGGAACATAAACCAACTGTATAACTATGCTGCATGATGAGGAAGCAAAGGAAGTTCTATGTGCCATGAAATAACAAAATCGGATAGCACTCTCAGCATACAGAATAATTGCAGTTCAATATCATTACATTACTTCTGGCAGTAAAGTCTGTAGCCTCTTTGTCCTGGCTTTAAACATTGTTTCAGTATCTGTGGCCGAGGCTGTAACTCACAATATTCTATTAAACTTTGATGTGACGCTGGTTTCTCTGCAACTCATTGCTTGTATTGTTGCTTGAATAAATAGTAGATAAGGTAGGGTTGGGGGTTGGGGGTTGGGGGTTGGCTTGCACTATCGCCACATGCAACAGCTTAAAGTTGATAAGATTGTACAGAGATGTGAGGAAAATATATATGCGTTGCGGTATATACGACGAATGGGGATCAATGTAGGACATTGCATAAGCATGACTGTGTGTCTGTAGTGGACAATACTGCTACATATATACGTGTACGGAATTGAGTTTTGCTAAATAAATGATATTGGCATAGTGTTCAAATAAGGCAACCGATTTGTGGATGCCGTTAGCAATATGAATGATAGTATATACGATATCACCGTATACACCACACGGGCATGATGATGATTATAAATCTGGCCTCGTGTCGTGACGTAGTTGGGATGGGTGGGGGAACACCAACACGGTATAATTGGCAATGAGGCGGTGGTTGGCTCTAGGATTATGAGATGAGAAGGTAAGAGACGTATAAGCGGATTGACAAGATAGCCGTACAAGAAGAATAATGCTATAACAAAGAGATCTCAGGCTAGTCTGATAAGAACTGTATCTGGATCCAAGTTATGCTCAAGATTAATAACCATCAACGCTGCCGTTTGTCCCTATACTATCAAAATACAAAACACCAGACCAGTCATCAGCAACACTATTTGTTATCGTTTCCTCATTTTTTCATGCAGGCTATATGAACTATCGCACTATACCTACGTTTTCTACTTTTCTGTTTTTTCTATTTTCTTCTTTTTTCTTTCTTGCTGTCACCATCACTACTGCGTATCCATCTATTCAGCTGATGGTTACACAGACGCCACGGCGTCTTTGCTAGTGGTATAGGATTTGTGCCATGAGAAAAGGCGTGTTTCTATTTTTATACATTTTTTCTTTTTTGTTCTTTTGGTTTTTTTCTCTCTCTATTACTTTGGAAAATGAGGGAAATTGGATTGCCGATGTAGGTTGTCATTGTATCAGGTTGGCGGGAAGTCCAGCAGAGACTAAAGGAAGGATATCTTGGAATCAGGACGGAGATGGCTTGTGTACATAAAGGACTTGGTGCTCTTTTGTGTGAACAAGAAAAAGAAGAAAAAAGCCGAAATGGATGTTGCCTGCATATCTGTGATAAATCGATGAGATTTCTCTGCATCATCTCATTATCATGCATATCCATCTCTTTTGCTTCCTCTTCTCCTCTACATGCTCAACGCAGCGGAACCATTATTATGCTCCTTCTTGTTCGCGCCATAGTTCACCCCCCCCCCTTCGGCTCTCGACATTATCCTTTTATTTTGCATAATAATTACGGTCTATTACATACACACCGCCTTCCGGAACCGCCACCCATTCCATTTCGGGATGACGCATATAACAATGGCTAGATATCGTGCTTGGAACATATCTCCAGCATATATATATATGCTGTCGGCGCGCTTGTGTCCATTTATAACGCGGCTCCACATCGAGACGATATTAGTGTCTTAGGTAGGAACTTTGTTAGTTCAGGTTCAAGTTCAGATAAAGTCCAGGTCATACATATCCTCCATCCATAAATAGCCACAAGGACCGGCCAACCATCGTTGTATATTCACAAGATTACTTTTTATCCTTCTTCTTAACATGCCTATATTAACCCCTCCCTCTATCCACCATTTCTTTATCACCACCACCACCACCACCCGCACCTATCATATCGCAAGACTTGACTTCTTAATCAAATGGTCCCCGTCAGAACAGAGAGAAGAGGTGTAGGGGCTTGAATCACTACAGACATTAAAGTCATATGAAAGAAATTTACGAGTATCGCGTTTGCATTCTTGGGCGAGAAGCAGACAGTGGAGGAATAACACTTTATCTAAAGACGGGGTTCAGTGCGTTGGTTTATTTCGAGTGTTTCCAGAGATTCAGCTAGAGAGAGGTCAGTCTTTTTTTCGTTTCGTTCTTGTTTCTTTTTTCTTTTGTTTTCTCTTCTTTTTTTCTTTGTTCTTGGTTGTTGTCATTTCTTTGCTCTGATGTTAAGACATCACCTGCTGTCCATCCAGTATTGATTTCTAATCTTCAACCTTTTTTGTCCACCTAGCACAACCATACTTGCATCATCATCACCATCTCTTCACTCAAAGCACAAACATTGTCACCTCCAACACCAACCCGTCGACTCCATTGTTGGCCCCTCCAACCACAATGTGCACCTCCCAACATACCTACGGTTCCCTTGGCACTCCCGCCAACCCTACAACCTGCATCTCCGACCGCCGTGCCCACTTCCCCCAAAAGACTGCCGGCACCATCGATCTTTCCGCCGTCTGCAATGCCCTGAATAGAACCGGAGGAATCACGTTAGATGACTTTTACTGTTGTGATTCGGTTCTCTATAGTGTATTGGAGACTTCTGCCGGGAAAGATCGTAAGTTTTTTGTATATTTTTAGATGAGAAAAGGGATGCAAAGTACTTCCAAACTAACAATGACATTCTTAGCAAATACCGAGTGGATCATAGCTTCATGCCAAAGGTACGTTGGGTCACAAATATGCCGTGCAATGAAACAACGAATAGACATTAACAATAACATAAGTTTGGGATTCACCAACATTGTCAACCCAAGGCCGCCTGAACCCGGAACTACCTGTCTGACCAACACGCTGTATGCGCCAGATGAAACACCATGCACAGTATCCTCCTTGGAAGCTCTTAGAAGTTCCAGAACAATCTCATCAGCAGCTTCTTCTTCTTCTTCATCAACAACTTCGGCAGCTTCAGGTATGTTTGTGGCAGATGTCAAGCCGGCAGACGTGGCATCTATCGGAAATTCAACAGCTCCGAAGACGACCACTTCACAAGTCAACGTCCTCGATATCCCCAGATTATCAACGTCCACATCCTCTCCTCCTTCGAATACCCCCCTCGTCCTATCTTCTTCATCCTCTTTATCATCATCACCTCCATCTCCCGCCCAGATTTCTTCTTCTTCTTCTTCTGCCATCTCCACTCTCTCCTCTCTCCCCGCCTCCAACAAATCCTCCCCCCTAACCCAAACACAATCTCCAGGCATTCCTACCTCCATCCGCGCCATTATAGTCGTCTGTTCTATTCTCTCTCTCCTCACTCTCCCCCTCCTCTTCTTCCTCTTCCGCCGCTACCGCCACCCCTCCATCCCCTTCACCTCCTCCTCTTCCTCGAAACCTCCCCTCCTCTCACACACCCGCACCCTTTCCTCCCCACTGGAATCCCCAGCCCACATGGCGCCGCGCCCGCCCCGGCCAACCGCAACACCTGCGTGTGGCATCAGCCCGTTAGTGCCCCCGGCGCGACTAAAGGACCGGCAGTATATATCGACGCCACCGCGGACAATGGAGAATGGCCCGGTGGGCCAGGGGACGTTTGGGGCGCACATGATGCGGGATTTGTTTCCGCAGAATCCAATTTGTGCACCGACGGTGTCCCATTTGAAGCCGCGGGCGGAGAAGTTTTATCGACTGAATGCAGTGGCTTCTTCTTCTTCTTCTTCTTCATTACCGTTGCCGAGTCCGAGAGTCCCAAGGGCAAAAAGATACAGTGGCAATAATGCAGTGTCGGTGTCCAGTTCGCAGTATTTCAACTTCACAGTCCACAGAGATTACCTGGCGCCGTCGTCTCCGACCGTTGTCAGCGGGATCTTCGTAGCGCCGCAGAGACCGCCGAGGCTGGATACCGAGTTGGTGATTCCCAATTTAGTAAAGCCGGCACCCAAGGTTCACCCATTGAGTCCAGGGCAGCCAATTGTGCCCAGAGGGACACCGCCGGCGGTTCCACCGATGCATCCGGGGCGAGCACTGAGTGCCAAGGAGCCGAGAGGAGACATGAGGAAGGGACGGCCGGCTCAGGGCGGGATGGACATTGCGGCATGTCGACAGAAGGGAACGAGTGATGTTACAAGAGGGGGACATTGAAAAGATGAGTGGGCAGTATCATTAATCACAAGGATATAATGGGCTTTTATTATTAATATCTTTAGAGATTCTTCTTTTTTTCCTTTATCTGGGATTTCATAACGTTTTCTAAGAGAAGTGAAATATTCAAATTGATTAGTCATTAATGGAATCAATGAAACAGAAGGTATGGCGAATGCATAGTCACGTGAAAGCAACAGTAGTGTAGTATCGGTGTTGTGAAGATTCTATAAAACGCTAACAATGGTATCAACCACCCTCGACCCAATCAGAACTGACCGGCAGCAACTGATTTGTTCCCGTCAACCCCAAGTATCTTCATTCTCCAGTAATAATTTCCACCCAGAACACTCTTATCCCTCTCTTCCTCCCTATTTTTCCTACTCTCCTCTCATCATGGCTATTTTTTCCCTCCTGTTTTCTTTGCTTTTGCATCCGCCTTTGCCTTGCGCTGCTCCGGCTTCATCGTTGCTGCATGGATCCACCAGGCGATGAGCCCTTGGGCAATGAGGACGACGAGGACAATGACGAGGATGTAGAAGAGGAGGGGCTCGTCGTTAAGAACGGCGACAGCTTCGGGGGTGGCGCCGAGTTTGAGAAACCAGCCGAATTGGCCAGTGTCTCCAGCGCGGACGGCAGCAGCCATTTTGTTTTGATGTGGGTGTTTAAGTGGGTGTATATGGGAGTGGAAGGTGAAGTAGAGGACGTCCTAATTGATTATTCGAGAATTATGGACGGCATGTATTGGTATGTGTATGTGTATATATTACGGCAAAGTGGTTAGATTATTAAGAATAAAGAAATAAAAACTATAAAGTGATCCGGCCACTTGGGTAAAAAGAAGAAGAAAAAAACGAAAAGAAAATTGGCGATTGAGGGCAACGACAGATGTCGAAGAGTTGGCACGCAATGTGAAATTATAACGGGCGACACAAACACACACAGAAAGAAAACAATAAGAAGAGAAGTTGAAGATGATGCGCCGCAAGTGAATGGCAACTTAAAGATGGGAAACGCTGGGACGGAACGGGGGGGGACTGAAGAGGGTGCGAGAGGTATTTGCGTCAGGTTGGACAAAGCGCCGGCGCTTGGACATTGATGGTGATGGATGAGATAGTAAAGGGCGGAAGTGAGATACTTGGTATGTAGAAAGATATGGTGGCTTCTGGTATTTATTTAGAATTTATTATTTGTGTTTATAGAATTTTTCTTCTCTAGTTTTTATATCTTTTTGGTGTTAATTTTTTGGGAAGAAAGTGAAGCAGTGAATGTCACCAGAATTTTATCACCAAAACTTTGAAACATCCCCCGTCACAGCACAACCCAACATCACCACCAAATGCATGGGTCGATTCCCTGTTTCAGACCTCACTTATTCTTTCCTCTTCAGACTCTTCTAAAAACACCACGTCATCTCGTCAAATGCCCACTCATAACTTCTGATATTTTTGTATCACCTAATAAACCATTTTCCTAAGCTTGTGTTCCACGGGAATCTTTTAGCATCTATCTACATCATTCATCAGATCCTCCTTCGCACGGGAACAGGACTTCTAATGACTTGATCAATAACCGTTCTAGAACACAAATTGCAACATAGCAGGTTGAGCCGCTGTCAGTTCATGATATCCACAGTACCAAGAGGTCAATGCTGGCGAAAAACAAACACTTGGATTAAAAGATTAAAGAAATCATAATACTGAAGTTATATTGGTTGTAATATAAGCGTCCGTGTTGCAAGATGTTCAGGAACGCAGGTACTGTTCTGCACTGTATTAATATACTGCGTTAAGGCTGTATTAGACAGTTCTTTCTACAAGTTCAAATACTGTGAGTTTATAATGTTTAACTCCAACCCTACGGTTGGCCAGCTCAGAAATACAATCCAAAATCAGCCTCTGCAACACGAAAGAAATGATGTGTAAATTCCTGAATATCGTCACTTTTAATAATATTTAACATCAAAGTAAAGCCACAAAAATAAAATTTACAGACTATATGCTCCACAAAACTTTACCCGTAAAGTAATAATAACATATTGCATCTGCAAGTTGACATAAGAGATGCGAATCTATACAGGACAAACCCTAACCCATGATGGACCTGACATCCCTGCCACTAACCAATGAGATCATGATCCAGTAAGGGTAAAAAATTCAATGTACCACCCCTGTTTGAGTAAGATTCTCATTAGCTAGTCCGCTATGTGCAACCACCAAAACGACGACCAAAGACGGTATTTTGGACACCGGGAACTCGCACCCAAATATTTTTCATTTTCGCTGCCCTTCTCTTGCCTTAGGGCAACCTGTCGATCCTAGTCTCGACCACACATCTCTTCTTGACCCCTCCGGACCCCACATCACGTCGGTAGCAACGCTCCGGCTCACATCGAAATATACGGTCACTATCTATAATTGACATATAAATCCCGAACAGCTCGAAAGCCCCTCCCATAATGAACTCACTTTCTGTCACCCGCCCTGTGTGGTCCCTCCTGGCCCGTTCCGCCACTCCGGCCTCCCGCGTCATCCAGACCTCTTCCATCCACACCACGTCCGCCCTTTCCGCTCGGAAACCCACTGGCAAGAGACTCCGATTCCGCTACCTGAACCCCGAAGCCAAGGCTGCCGGTGTCATCAAGGACCCCGTTCGTATGGCGGCTGCTGCACAGATTGTCCGCCATTCCTTCTCACCCGAAGAGGTTGAGGCCCTGCGCGAAAAGTACACTCCGGAGCAATTCGAGGCGTTGATGCTGAGTGAAGAGTCCTTTCGGGATGAGGATCTGGTCTTGCAGGGTCGCCTGAGAAATGATCCTCACCGCCCAGAATTCCTGGAGGACTTTACACACAGACATCCAATCATCGATGTCAAGCCTGAGGTGATTCCTCGCGAAAGTAACTACAAGTTCTTGTCTCACCACGAATACCTTGACAAGATGATGGACAAGATTGCTGAGCGCGCCGTAAAGGAAATCCCGGGAATGTCCGGTAAGGATCTCGCTGAGGCTCTCAAGATTATCCGCAACACCAAGGATACCTCGGTTGACTTCACCGCCCGTGAAATGGCCGCCCTCGAAAACGATGCCGCCAAGCTCGAAAAGACACTTAATTCTTCCGCCGAGAAACTCGACACCAAGGCCCTCAAGGAGGCCGACGACAAGATGGACGACATCATTTCCAGCAGCGTATTTACGGACAAGCATGGGAACTGGAAGGATACATTGGGCGACATGGACAAGTGGGGTCTTGACACCCCAGGGCTCGAACAGATCTTCGGCCCCCGCAAAAGGCTAACTCGTGAGGATCTCTTCCGTACCCAAAACATGTTGACCGAGGTGCGCCCTTCGTATTCATCTTTGGCTGATGAGCTGGGCAAGATCAACGACATGGCTGGCCAGTACTCCAAGGACGAAGACCCTGATGACATGGGTCTTGATGAAACCGGCGAGTATGCCGCCCTCAAGCAACGGACAGGCCTTCAGGTACAAGACCTGTTGTCTGTCGTCACCAAAGTCCTGTCTGTTCGCAATGTCCACAACCAGACTCGTCTAGGTAAAGTGCGTTCCGTTTCTGTATTTGCCATTGCCGGCAACGGCGATGGCCGCCTCGGCGTCGGCCAAGCCAAGTCAACGGATCCCATGGTCGCTACTATGACGGCAAAGATGCTGGCGATCCAGAACATGGTGCCGATTCGCCGGTATGAGAACCGGACGATCTACGGAACGGTCAAGGCGAAGATTTCGGGGACAGTAGTTGAGTTGAGGGCGAGACCACCTGGTTTTGGTTTGCGTGTTTCGCACAGAATTTTTGAGATGTGCAGGGCAGCGGGCATTCATGATTTGTCGGCGGTTATCCCGAGGAACAAGAATCCGATGAACACGGTCAAGGCGGTGTTCCAGGCGCTGACGAACCAGCCAGATCCCGAGAGGATTGCTATTGGCTTGGGAAAAAAGTTGGTTGATGTGCGCAAGGTTTACTTTGGTGGTAATGTATATTAAGTGGGTGGGAAGAGGAATAGTGGAAGATATGACGATGCATGATTTTTGTTGCATAATGTTTTGAGGGTGGTGTGGCGACGAGAGATGAAGGGGAGGACCGTTTGTACTATTAAAAAGTCTAGCAGTTTCTGCTGAAACGGTCAGCGCTGGAGATTATTATTATTATTATTTCGTTTGGTATCGCGGATTTGGGATTGTACTTTTATATATCCGCTGGTGTGGAGGTCCGGATATCTGTATATTAGCATGGCGACGATCGATGCGTGTTCGTTGTAGTTGTATTTGTTTATTGCCAATAGAAGTTTGGTTGAAACCTATTACCATCGGAATCTATCATAAAAATTGTGGATATCAAATGTGACGTAAAAAAAAAACCTGTAAAATTTATATATTCGTATCAAACATGGTATCATTCTTTACTGCATCGTGCCCTCATCCCACTCAATATCCATCCCCGTATTATCATCCATCCGCCTCCCCATATCCGCCTCTTCCTGCTCCCTCTCCAGCTCTTGCTGTCTCATCTGCTCCTGCAAAACCATGTTGTACACCGAGCTTTTCAACGCCGTGTACACCAGGCTGGTCTTGCGTTCGAGATCCCGGAGGCCCTCGAGGATCGCGGTGCTGGGGTTTGCCGCGAGGTCTTCGAGGATGGCAGCGAGCTGGTGGGGCTGGGTTAGTATGTTGGGGAGAGAAAAAGAAGAAGAGGAAGAGGAAGGGTACCTTTTTCATGTTGTCGGAGAGGCGTTCGTATTCTTCGAGAACCTCGGATTCGAGGGCAGAAAGCTCGGGGGGTGACCCAATGGAATGGGGGTCCATGATTAGCTAGGGTTGAAATGGTTATGGTGATGGTGATAGTGGCGGTAGGTTGGTTAATAGGTTGTTGCGCGATGTTTAACGTTTGACGCGAAGTCGACGTTGTGAGACCGTATCAGATGTAGGATTGAACACTGTTTTCTTGTGATGTTAATGGTGAGATGTGACGGTGCGTATACAGTGTACTAAATTTCTAGATCTGGACTTAAACATTTGAGGTTTTGATTTCTTAATTCACTAAGAGCACACATTCAATAGATAATATGTCTGTTCAACTGACCGACAGCACTCTCAAGGTCCTGCTTCATTTGTCATCTAAGATGAACCTGTCCATTTGTGCAGATGTGAAGGTGAACTTCAAACAGACTTTGGCGAGCGTCACAAAATATTGGTGTTCGCACGTGAGGTTTTGGGAAGCTGGGGAATGGGAAGAAGATTAGCGGCTGCCTCCAAGTGTTGGTGGTGGTGCGATAGCCCTAATATGTGATAGAGCAGGTTTTGTGACATCATATCCTGGAATTGAGAGACAGTGTTTAGCCTTTAGAGTGTCGGGTTATAAGTGACGACCCAAATCGTGCATAGACTCTCTATTAAGTCTTCATTTTAAAGATTTATCACCCGACGTTCTGCATGATATGAATCCTGATCTATCCATTTCAACCCTAAAGCTCACCCGGCCGAAACATTCGGACATGATGGCATCCCCATATTTGTAGTTCAACCCCATTATGTCCCTGTTTACCTGTCTTGAACTCATTATACAGAGTTACAGATTATCTGTGGTCTTCTCTGTTTTTCCTTTTTTTTTCTTCATATATACGCATTAGAGACTCTGAGCAAATATCGTCAATTCACTTTGGTGTCATACAGGTGATTATGGAGATTGACATGGCACATGACGGGGCACCAGTGCGTGCGGGGGAATGAGGTCTGTGTGGTAAAGATGGTATGAGGGCGGCTTGAGGAAAGCGGCTAAATATTAATTTCAAGAGGCGGTTCAAGTTGTCATTGTAGATTTGGTCAGGATGGAAGTTGAATATGACAGGTCATGATATTGGGGCGGGGTGGGCGGCGGGAACATCAAATAAAATTACTTGGCGGTGAGACTGGATGTCGTCAGGTTGGGTGATGGAAAGGTTGTACAAGCATTTTGAAGAGTTTATGTGTATGTTGGTGAGACGTAAATGTGTCGAACATAGGCGTCTACATGACACGTGGGGGATTGATTTCACAGGGTTAATGCCCTGTTTTTACGATTCCATAATCCCGTACTGGCCGACAGGTTTCTTGCCCTGACAAGCCGTAGCGCAAGATTTTAGATTTATTCGAGATCAATACTATAGATTAATGGGGGATCAATATCAAATTCAAGTTGGCATCTAGTGGAATGTTGTACATATTTACTATCTTCTCCTATTCTTCTCCCGTTTGATAGGTCTCCACATTTTATCCGCTATGCTCTTGCTCCTGATATTCCATCCTCCAGACCCCAATAACTATTATTGTCATCAATCGCCCTGACATCGTTCTGCATCAGCGACCTGCGGGGTGAGAAGACCACACCATTCCTATGTATCAGTGCATCCACCATCCACACACACAGTCATACAATGCAACTTCATTGTGCTTTTTGTATAAAATGTATTAACCAGTATACCCAAGCCGGAATGTAATAAACTCTCTCTTTGACTAGGCAGACAAAGATAGAGGAGCAAAAATGATATGTACTTTACATACTGAATGGCCAATCAGACCTTGCAATCCATGAATGTTGACAGAAGTCAGTATGTCATTTTTATCAAGTGAGAAACCTCAGCGCGACTGGTATGGTTTATCGTGAATGTGGAGGGAGGGTTAATTCTTGCATAATGAGCGGATCGGCACGGCGCAGTCAACAAGGCTGCATTGCTTCTCTTTGATTGGAATGGAATATTATTGTCTGTGGAGGAGTATACATCTATCTTGGTGGGGCGTATCGGTCAGATTCTTGTTGGTTTGGGCTGCCGTGTACATGTTTATTCAAGATCATGTGTCGCCTCTTGCCAGTCGGCGGTTGAGAGTGGAGGCTGTGGATTCGCCGCTTTGGGATAGGTTGCAGTTCTCAGTGGTTCTAAGGCATCTCTGGGGCGCTGTTTAGAGTGGGATTGCCCCTGAACCATATCCTGGATAGGCTAGTTTGGATTTAAATTCAGCTTTGTGTCTCTATAACGAGACGACACATAACCAGTGAGACAGAATATCATCAAAATGACTCTTATGTATATACTAATGCAATTATATGTATATAAGTGATATCAAGAGTCTTGATGATTGCTACTGCATACACAGGTTCAAAAAAGTCACTATAATAAAACATAATTATAATTTTAAATATTGCCTCATTATTTTCAAAGAAAGAAGAAAAACAAACAAGACATCTCTTTCAGCTCGGCCTCGGACTGGACTCTCAGACAACACTTTACTTTCCCCTCACTCTCGAGATGAGAGACGAGAAACAAGAACCCCACCTTAATTGACTGACAGCGTCATTTGAATACTCTCAAGCTCAACCATCTGTAAGCTCACGAAGATAGGCACGATTGGTCTCTTGTAACCATTTAGATGTAAAAGTTCACTCCAACCTCTTATCGTATGAGGAGGCCACATGCGTGAGGTTGTATTGTATCCATGTCGCCTGCACGCAGCTCGCAGCTGTGAGGCTGGTTGGTCATTTATCTGCGGTCTACAATCAAATAGCCCTATCGTGATTAAACCCAGATCATTGTGTAAAATGCACGCACGTCATTACGAACACTCACGTTGGCTAAATATCGGCAAGTTCAACAAGTTCAGGTTTAGGCGCACAGCATGACAACAGAAAACACGATGATGGGCTATGGGCTTGATGGATAAGCTCATCAAATTGACTACGGGCCTGAGCGTTGTATTGCTTGATTTGAGGTAAAGTAAGCGTTCATGCTGATTAGCCTCTTAATATATATACACTGAAAGAGATAGACAACAAAGCACTGATGATAACAGCAACTCTTAAGAGAAATGCAAGTTGGATGCATACAATAGGTGACTATCATGTAAACCATGTCAACCAATATGCGCAGCATCATGACAACAGCCATGGTCACTCATTTGGTCCAATATCTAGAGCAATACTCATCCTCCTTGCCTGCTCTCATTGCTCTCCTAAACAAACAGACAGACTGAGATATAAGGTGCCCCGAAGCCCACTAAAATCTCGTGTTGCTTCAATCTCCAATCCGCCGTCAATCTGATTATAAAGCCCCTGTTCACTAAACAAGTTGTTATTCCTTCCCCCCCCCCCCGCTAAATTTACTGGCGCCCATCCACTGAAACTCCACCTAGGCCCTCCCCAACAATCACCCGATCCAGCTGGACAAACCTCCGCTCCAAATCCATCCATTCATTCATTCATAGAATATCATTCGGACATCCTTAATCCCCCGGCATTGTCTTCGGAAACCGATCATCTCTTCCCTCATTTACCTCATCAGTCCTCTCTCTCTATCCTTTTTCTTCTTCCATACTCACACAACATCCGCATGTCAGAAATGTACACAAGTCGAAAATCTTGCCTTTTTGTTATAGAGTCATAGAGTACTTGGGTAATTGCCCGGGTTTCTGTTCTTTCCTTGTTCTTTTTTTTTTCTTTTCTCCCCACGTTCTTTCCCTAATCTACTCGCAGCGCGCGAATTTGCCGCCTCTCGTGGCAAGCACCTACGAAATTTCGAGATCAGTTAGCGATTTCTATGTCCTAAGAACAATTTCATAAGCTTCTCCGGGATTTCACCTTGATTTTTTTTTTTTTTTACTTTTTTTTCTTGCCTTTTCTCAAGAACTACCACCACGGCCTTCATTCCGTTTCTTAGACTTTTTTTTCTACTTTCCATATTGCATCTACTTGCGAGTTTATTTCTCAACTGGGTACTTAACATCTTGCCGCCGCCATTCACATCGAATCGTCCGTTAATTGCTTCTTTCACCTTTGTCAATAGCCCTTCCAATTGCCGTTTTTGCTTAGTATCGACTCCAATAGCGACTCTGTCTCTTCCCTAGCTCTTTGACTAGTCACGGCGCCATCTTTTTCCGCATGCAAATTCCAACCAAAAACTCCACGTCATACGATCCGATCCCATTCCAGACCTGGACCTGGACCTGGACCTGCTACAACCTCGACATCTGCCCGGCTACTCATCCGAAAAAAAAAGACCCACAAACAGCGTGCTGGCCTCCTCCTGCTGCTGCTTCTTGTTTAGTCGGCCACTCCACTGCTGAACCACTCGCATACGTTTTTTTTCTGACTTTCTTTTTCTGCAATCCGGCTTCTACCACGTTTTACAAACCGGCTAACTCGCTAATAACCCCTCTTTGTTTGACCTGACTTAGCGGATCGTTCTCCGCGCACTCACGGCCAAATGAGCTCAATATCCGCCAATTCGAAGCCTGGTGGCACCCCCTCCTCCAACCCCACCAATTCCAAACAGACCACCCCTGCCTTTAATGGCGCCCCTAGCAATGGCTTTCCTGATAACACGGCCCGTCGACTTGGCCGCTTAGGGCGCACCTCCACACCCGATTCAGAAGCCCTCGCTAGTAGTGATGACGAGTCTGAAGCCCGGACCGCTGGCCTCGATTCTCGTTCACCTTTTGCTAGTACCAATCTTTCTTCCTTGACCTCCGCTGCCACATCCGTGCTCGCTGCCGCGCCAGCTACCAAAACTCGCCGCATGTCCTGGCTTACCGAGACATCCTCACCGATTCACACTCTTCCTCGCAAGAATTCGTTTGCTGGTCCGCTGACCATGTCTCCTACTGGTTCCAATCCGAATACCCCCAGCCTTGACTCGACCTGGGGCGCCCACCCTGCGTCGGCTGGCTTGCCACGTGTCGGCTCGCTGCCTTGGTCTAACGAAATTTGGAACTCGGCTTCTACCAACACTGTAGCTGACCGCCGGGAATCTATTTCTCGCCGGGGTGAGCATCTGACCTCGCCCAGCTCTGCGGTGCCGCTAACTGCATCAAGTGCTACCTTTTTTAATGACCCCGCTAGTGTCTCGCAGCTTTCTCCTGCAACAAATGTTGCCCCCCAGTCTCAGTTTCCCTTCTCAATCCCTCTGCATCCGACACCTAAGACATATCGGTCGCAGTCTTATTCGGTTGGTCAACTTGATTCAGACATTCTGCCTGGAATTTCGGCTGGTGTTATTGGCGGGCGCTCCCGACTCCCTCACTCAGGGATCCCCCACCGTGCTTCGAGACCTAGTATGCTCGGAGATTTGAGTGAAGTTGGTCTCGGAAAGCTCAAAGAAGACGATAACGAGGAAGACATAGACCCTATGCAGCGCATACCCCAAACTGTAGTTCCATTGTATCAGTCTGCCGAGGCCAGCAAGATTGAGAAACTTGAACGTGAGAATGCGATGCTTCGTCAGCAACAACAGCAGTACCAGAATGCCTCTGCTCGTGTGCGCCCCCGCACTACGTCTGCTTTTGGCCCCTCTAGTTTTGCTCGTCCTGATGATTCCGATTATGCTATTGATGAGGTCGATGAGACCTACGATGGCGTGGATCCTGCTAAGAAGACACCCATGGGACGTCGATTGAGCGAATACACCCTTCCCACTACCTACTCTCGCTCTGGGTTTCCCCTGGATCGCAAGGCGGATATCAACAAAAATAGAGCTTATTGGCAGTCTGCGCCCGGCTTCGGTGATCTTGCTCAGAGTCGCCGCCATAGTTTTGCGGATATCCCTACTCGTCAGGCATCAATCACGTCACTCAATGAGGCTACAGGTAATGCCCCCACCGCACAACACGCCATAGCTATGGATCAGTCGAACATGAGTGAAGTGAAGCCTATGGGCGATTTTGGTGGATATGGTTATGATGCTGCCAGTGCTGGCATGCTCAAGTCGATCGATAACAGAATTAGCCAGAGTCATATGAGTGCCCCGCAAGCGCCCCGTGTGGGTGTCAGTCCGGTCTACTATGGCGGCAACCCGGGATTTGTTCCTTCTCCGCAGCAGCAGCAGCTGTCTCAGGGCGTCTTCCCCAACCAGTTTGCTGCTTTTCAACAGATGCATGGGCAGTTCTCTGGTCGGACAACCTCACCGCACCACAACGGATACCCCATCTCACAGCCTAGACACAACCAGCTTCTTCATGTTGTTCTGTTCAAGTGCGCTCGCGCCGATGTCTTCTATATCCAGGAGGGTACTGGTCTGGAGGTGAAGCCTGGTGACTTGGTCATTGTTGAGGCTGACCGTGGTACTGACCTTGGTACCGTTGCTAAGGTCAACGTTGATTGGCAGGCTGCGAAGGAACTGAAGGAGCATTACGCTGAAGAACACTACAAGTGGCTCATGATGTACTCGCAAAACGCTAAATCTGGCCAGGATGGTCCTACGGGTGTTGGTGCGCTAGGTATGCCTGGTAATGGCCTGATGCAGCCTGGGACTGTTGGTGGTATGGGTCCTCCCGGCCCACATATGCAGGAGCCTGTGTCTTCGGAGCTCAAACCTAAGCTCATCAAGCGTTTAGCTCAAGCTCATGAGGTAACTTCTCTCCGTGAGAAGGAAGGTAATGAAGCCAAGGCCAAGCGTGTCTGTATGCAAAAGGTCAAGGAACACGGTCTTAACATGGAAATTCTCGACGCCGAGTTCCAAATGGATTGGAAGAAGCTTACCTTTTACTACTTTGCTGATAACTATATCAACTTCAATTCGTTAGTTACAGACCTGTTCAAGATCTACAAGACACGCATCTGGATGTCAGCCATCAACCCGGCGTCGTTCGCTAGCCCGACACTCGGTCTGCAAGCTCCTAGTGGGATCGGCCCTGGTGCTGTCGGGGTTAGCCGCAACGCTGTCTCGACGGAGCGCCGTCAGTCCCAGGCCAGCCACAGTGGCCAGCCGCCATATCAGTTCCAGCAACAACAGCCGCAGCACATAGGCCACATTCAGCAACAGACTCAACACTTGATGCAGCAGCAAAGACATATGCAACCGCAGCAACAGAATTTTGGTGGGATACAAGGCTATACTAATAGCGCTGTCAATCCCGGGGTCAACATGAGTATACAAGGTTTCAATGGGTATGGCAACATCCCGAATGTTAGCCACAGTCCTTACAATGCTATGAATCCTCACGGTCCTCCGGCTGTGGGAAACTGGAACCAGGAGGGCCAGGCGGGTATCCAACAAGCTGGCAATGGTAGTCAGCAGGATAATGGCGACTGGATACAGCAGATGCAAAGCCTTTCTCTCAACCCACAGTGAGAGCAAGCCCTCGACGTTGAGCATGCCTCAATATAGTCATGATGTACTGATTAGAGATTTGTTATGATGTGCTTGCTGTTGGATATCAGACAAATCTCCTTTGATGTTTCGTTTATTGTTCTTTATCTTTTTTTCTTTCTGGTTTGTTCGTTTGTTTACTGATTCTTTACGGTTGGACAAATTTTTTGTTTTACTTGCGAGGTGCACTTAGACTACGTGATAGATGTGTTTTTTCTTGTTCTTTTTGTTGGAAATGATGGATGGATATCTTGGGGACGAAGACTGCTTTTGGATGTTGCTTCGATATACATATTACACGGACTATTTTGATACCTAGTTAAGCGGGGATGCTGGGTTGTTTTGGATACTAGAGTACTAGACTTATGTTTGGCGGTAATGAAGTTTTTTTATTCTTTTTGTTTAATTTGATTTGTTTCTTTTTGTTTTCTGTCTGTCTTGGGAAACTAATATTCTAGGATACACCTTGCGGGCTATGATAGATGGAATACAGTTGGATTGTTCTTTTAGTCTCTATTTTTGACATTTGTCTTTGTTCTGTTGACGATCATTTCTTTGATGTTTTTGTGGGGCATGGGTTATATATATTGTGTGTTAACCCCTAAATTTGACCGTAGATGTCATTATGCAAGGGGCTATTCTACCTTGTTATTATTGCTTGATAAACTCTTGGCTTTTAATTTTAGCCCTGATTCGATAATGGAAAATTGAAACTGCTGACTTTAGATGACGGCGTAAGTCGTTTCATGTTGTTGCAATATTAAATCAATATCTTAGACGGAATGTCGTGAAAGTGTTGCAAAAGTACGTGATAGCATTGGGGATGAAGTGGACATATACAGGAGTAGAGACAAGAAGATTGATTGTTGTTGGACTTTGTGAGAGAGGATATTAACGAAGGTGGTTGCAAGAAGGATGATTTTGGTGGTACATAAATATATAAGCACTGGTTGGTATCGGCGCTTAATGAAATACGGGATACATGGTGCAACTGACCTATACGGTCAGTTAGGTACTTGGTGACTGATAATTATGTTTGCGTGTTTCTAGGATGCTAAAAGAAAAGAAAAAACTTAAAGGACGAACCATTTACGTTGATATCATGAACTTTGTAAATTAGAGTTTTCGTGGTGCTTTTTTGTCCCTGGAAATCACTGGATCGACGATGTAGGTAGGGTAGGATAAGGTAGGGTAGGGTAGGGTGATTTTCTTCTTCATCGAAGAAAGAAAGGAAAGAAAGAAAGAATGAGACAGGGAAGGATTTAGATGAGTGAGCGAACGATGAGTGGTGATCGGGGACATGGGTATGAAACGAGGGGGTCTAGGGTCAGGGGAGGTGAAGGTGGAGGTAGAGTATGGATAACTACGTAAGTTTGTGTTTGAGTGGGCAGAGCGGGTAAGAATAGTGACGATATTATGGGCGAACCAAAAAGTGAGTTGGTAAGTTAATGAGTGAATATCGTGATAATGGAAAGAAAGTTTGTTTGGTAATAGTAGTGATGTTTGTATAAGTGGTGATATTAGAGGATCATTTGTAAACAACAACATCCTTCCTTCTTCCAAGTCCGTCAATTCTATAAATACCAACAACACCATCACAACCCCCATCTCCATTAGATAACATCTATATACATATAGAGCCTATTTTTCCCTTACTCTTCCCTTTTTCCAAACTTGCCAACTCGGCAACCCGGCAATCCCTTCAAGCTAAAGTCTTCCCTAGGCCCTAGTCAAACCCGCCAAACCCTGCTGCCGTCCAAGCATCAAAGATAAGTCTGTGATACCAACCTCTCTCACTTCAAATGTAGCCCCTTCCCTTTCGTTTCTCTGCCTTTTCTATATGCGTGGTTAATTCTTTTCTAAAATAAATATGCAATTGATAATGCAAAGCGAGCTTGAACCTACCTAAGCTTAAGCCCAAGCCAGGCCTAAAGTAAACTTGGAACTAACTGGTCAAAGCGAAACGTTGAATTTTGGTATTTTCTCATTATTGACAATTCATCATACGTACTTTTCTCTTTCTCTCTTTTCTTTTTTTCTTCTTACCTTGAAGGACACGGAGCTTGCTTGACTTCTTTTTGTTTGTTGTCGTGATATTTTGCTCTTCAATTTCGTTCTTTATTCTTTTCATTCTTTTCATTCTTCGTTTTCAACCTGGAGATTATCGAGGTTTTCCCCTTGATTTTCTCTTTTTTCTGAATTTCGTTTCTTTGTAGCTGACTGGCTCTGTGTTTTGGTTTCTTGAATCTTCGTGACCTTTCATCTTCTCGACTTCGATCTCGTCGTCCCTTTTCTTCACTATTCGCCGTAAAAACCGCCCACCATTCATTTTTCCACCACTCCCTGAACGCCCCAGCGGCCTCGTCCACTCACTTATTATCATCATCACCATCACTCGCCACCCCGTACTCATCTAGCCGGCCTATTCTCTTCGTCAACCCTTTTCGATACCAACAGTTTTATATATAAAGAGTACAACTCACTATGCGCTTCACTTCCCTCCTCACCTTCATGGCCACGGCCACGGCCACAGCTAGCGCCATCAACATCCTCGCCGAGCCTTCCTTTGCTGACGGCGTCACCCCTACCCCTATCTTCGAAGATGTCACTGATGTCCCCTCCACCGCTGCCTCTACCGATATCTCCTCAACCAGCACCACCAACGCTACCTTGACCACTGTGACTTCCGCCGCCCCTTCCGGCACCGGCAGCTCTGGTCGCCGCCGTAAAGGCAAGGGCCGCGGTGGCCGTGCCGGCCGCAAAGGACAAGAGACTCGCGCGGCTGTCGTTGTCACCTACACCGAGTCCGTCTTCACCACCTTTTACCAGACCGTGACTGCCACCCGGGCCGCAACCGGGTCCTCCGGTTCTGCAAATACCACGTCGGTGGCGTCAAAGGCCTCTAGTGTCACGGATACCCCCGTGACATTCACCACACCCAGTTTAAGCCCCGGGGCCACGGGGATCAACCCCGTTTTCTCATCGGGTGAAACTCCCGAGCCCATTTTGGTCCCTGTAACGGACGTTAGTAGTGCCTTGACCCCAACGTCAGCGTCGGCCACGGGCATCCCCTCAAGCTTCGGCAACTCAACCACCAGCAAGATCCCTGCTGACATTGAGACTTCCGTCGTTGCCAATGTGACTACTTCCTTCACTCCTAACCTCAGCCCCGGTGCCACTGGCATCAACCCTTCCTTCGCCCCCGGCGAGACTCCAGAGCCAATCCTGGTCCCTATCACCGATGGTGTGTCTTCCGAGGCCTCCGCTACTGCTACCAAGGGCGCCGCTAACTCGACCGTGACTTCCGTCACGATGTCCAGCAGCGTGTTGCCCGTTAACGACGTTGTATCGCCCACTTCGTTGCCGTCGGGTATCACCACTGGGACCAACCCGACTTTTGCCCCCGGGGTGACCCCTACGCCGATTCTGGTTCCTGTCGGCGATGCTCCAAACTCATCCGCTGCCAGAAGCGCCACCAGTCCTATTGCCTCTGCTTCAGGCACTTTACCTGCTAGCGCCTCGTCGACTGCTGCCGAGGGGGATACCGGCACCGGTGCCACCGGCATCAACCCTTCCTTTGCCCCCGGGGTGACCCCTACCCCCATCTTCGTCCCTGTCGATGAACCCTCCTCGACCATCTCTGGCACTACTCCCACAGCGACCAACAGGACCGACTGCAAGACGGCTGAGGAGGTCGAGGCTCATCGGGCGGAGAGATTGAGGCGGGCAGCAAGACGGGAGAGGAAGGCGAGACGGGCAGCCAAGAGGGCGATTTTGGAGGAGTTGAATGCAATTCACTTGGGGTAGGATCTATGAGAGAAGAGGTTGTTAGTCTGTGTGGATAATTTGTAGTTGTTAATATTGTGGAATTATTGTAGATAGTAGCGGCTTAGTTGAACGAGTTTCGCTTGTCCTCATTGAATCATCGTAGCATTTTAATGATTTCATTAGCTGAAAATGAATACCAAAAGTGGTTCCCAGTTATGCCATAGTCAGTCACGTGAATTTTCAATGTTAGTCCGATTAGGAAGTTGCCACGAAAATGGTGCAACCTTGACAGATCTTCATCACACAAAGACGCATCATCACAAAGGCAAATATTCAACTGAAAGTATGCATATATGCATTAAACTTTTTCAACTTCAGACTATCCCAACGCACCAAAGAATGCCGTAAAACTACTTGCAAAAAAAACCAAGAATTGAAGTAGAAAATGAATTTCCTCTAGATGTGCAGAATCAATCCCTAACCAGACCCTAAAGACAACAGCCCGAAAATCTCGACATACTGCAAACGCGAGACCTTATCTCGACTTGGAGAAACCATTATCAGTCTTGCGCATCTTGCTTGGCGGCACAGCCTCAGCGTCACTATCATCCTCGTCGCCAGACTCCTCCACATCACTGTGGTCAACTTCGTCTTCGTCGTCATCGTCATCGTCATCCTCAGAGTCCAGGTTGACATCGTCCGAGTCGTCTTCTTCGTCCGAGTCACCGAGGATACCATTGGTCATCGGGACCTCATCGACACCCTCATCATCATCGACGTCGCCGCGGGTAATATCTTGGTCATGTCCCTCAACCCAAATCACACTCTCACCCTCCTCATCGTCGTCAACGCCGTCTCTGCGACCCTCCTTACTCTGCATCCGCTTGCGCAACTGCATCTGTGACTCCAAAAGATCTAATTTTCCCTTCAGAATCAACAGGCTGTTCAATCCCCGTGATCTCTCCACCAGAACCTTCTGCAATATAACCAATTTCTCGGTAACCTCCGGCTGCGACGCCAATGCCCCCCCATGCGCCACCAAAGTCCATTGCACCCACTGCAACAGCGTGCCCGCCCGCCCCGGCCGCCGATGAATCCGTACTGCCAACTTACTCAACAGGGCCCCCGCCAACGCTGAATCCAGCCGCTCAATCGTACTTCTCACTACCGTCACATTCGCCGTCGCCAGGCAGCTCTCCAGCAACTCGACATCGTCCGTCTTGAGCGCCTGCGTCAACACAGTCGACAGGGACCCCAGTGAAGGCGCCGTGATCGTCCGTGTGGCCGTTATGGTTGTGGAGGCATTGGTGGTGGCGAGGGCCACGGAAACATCGACGGGGTCGGCAGGGGCGGCTAGTTCGCCAAAGGTGGGGGCATCGGCGTCGGGCATGTCAGAGTCGGAGTCGAGGGATTCTTCGTCATCGGATATCTCGATAGGGTCAGCGGTGAGGGTCTTTTTGCGAGTGGTGGTGTCGGTGGAGGAGACGACGGTTCTCAGTTCGTCGATGGTAGCTTTAGTAGTGGCTTTGGCCGAAATTTGGTCATGGGGGGCCGCAATCTTGGCCAAGGGGGTTTTCCGTCTAGTTGAGGCCATTTTTGTGACTGTGTGTGTGTGTGTGTGTGTGTGTGCGTGTGTGTTGTTTAGGGTAGATTAGGTGAAATTTATGGGGTCAAGTGGTTGATACAGACGCTATGAAGACCGCAATCAATAGATGTATATGCGACAAGACCAGTGTGGTGATTACGGCAATTGCGAGACAAGAAAACCAAATCAACGAACGATGATTATGATTGAGGATCTTAGTAAATGAATTTCTCGTCCAGTTAATTTCTCGTTGTGAAAAAAAAACAAACAAAAAGACATGGACTACGACGGCACAAAGCATCACGATATGCAGCATGTGTTTAGCAATCTCATAGAAAATTTACTATGGACTTTGGTCTCAAACTTTTTTTTCTGCCATCACTGCTATATTTGAATTGCAACCAATGAAAGGGGTGCTACAGCCCCACTATAGGCGGTGAGAGGGTTTAGTGGGGTCAAAGTAATAAGACAATTAGCCCTATTTAGCATCCGCAGCGACACCAATCATGACTATAACCCTAATGGGGAATCCTTGAGAATCTTCTACGGAAAATACAAAGTAAACGATAAGGTTTATATAATATTTACAGATTTATTGAGGAGATGTATATTCATTGTCCCAGTAACTAGTGTCATTATTTTCTTTTGAGTATATCATCTAGCAAATGTAATGTGAACAGAACAATCCTTCACGTAACACAAGAGAATCTCTCATCAAACACCAGTCACCCGTCCCGCCCTGGTTCCGTCATCCCCCCTCGAACCTCCAACCATGCACCAGATCTTCGCAAAAAATACTTCTCTAACATGTGTCACATCCTCCTGTCGTCCCACAAAATCCTCCCCTCTTCTTCCCCTCTCTCTATTTCTCTTTTCCTCCCCACGAATTTTACACCTGTCTCTGCGACACACAGAAACAGCCGTGCCACTCACTCCTCCCACCCGCTCCCGACATTGCAAGACTAGTACCCGTGTCTCATTACAACTGGATGCCTTATTGATGTGTCACTAAGCTCAGTAACGGAAACTTGGCTACAGGAAACCAGCCTATAATCTAATGGATGAGATTTGGCAAGTTTGACACCGGACACCGGACCGGAATATGGAATGATGGGAGACGCGTGGAGGGGTGTTTGACGAAAGCGACGGATGTGATCAGGAAAAACGTAGTTTGCCGTCGGATGCTGTTGATACTGTAATGCGTCTTGAGATGATATTTGTTAACCTAAACAAAAGAAAACATGATGTTTTTGGTATCGTTTCGAGATATAGTGATATGTGATATCTCTGCGAGTTCCTACTTGAGATCTCATCATCGAACATCACATCATCAACAATAACAGAAATAAAACTTTCGGATCTCTTGACTGGCTCAAGTCTCCCTTGTTACAACACTTGCCGGCCTGTATCTTGAAATCTCAGCCAAAAAATGCATCCTCTTTTCCCTATCCTCTCTCTCCTCCCCTTCACCACCGCCCACATGGAAATGAAAATCCCACCCCCCTTCAAATCCAAATTCAACCCCGCCGCCGGCTCCGACGTCGATTATAACATGATCAACCCCCTCTCCCCCGACGGCTCCAACTTTCCCTGCAAAGGCTACGAATTTCTCCTCTCCACCCCCGCCGGTGCCTCCACCGCCACCTGGGCCCACGGCACTACACAAACCGTCACCCTCACCGGCGGCGCCATCCACAACGGTGGCTCCTGCCAATTCTCCGTCTCTTACGATGCTGGCACCACCTGGCACGTCATCCACTCCATTATTGGCTCCTGCCCCTCCGCCCCTGGCGACTCTAGCTATGACATCCCCATCCCCGCCAACGCCCCATCGTCCCCGGATGTTCTCTTTGCCTGGACCTGGTACAACAAAGTCGGCAACCGCGAAGTCTACGGCAACTGCGCCCACATCACCATTGAAGGGGGCCCCTCCCTCGACTCCGGGTCTTCTGCCCTATCCTCACTTCCTGATATCTTTCGCGCCAACATGGGCGACGGCTGCCAGGTACCCGAGGGCATCGATGTTGTGTTCCCGGACCCGGGGCCGGACCCTCTGTACAACTCTGCTGGGACACCGCCAGCCGGTGGCTGTGGAGGATCCTTGGGGTCGTCGGGTGCTAGTGCCTCCGACAGGTCTGCGCCGGTCAACTCTTCAGATACTTTTTCCACTTTCCTTACCGTGGCGACGTCTCTTCCAATTCCGACTCCAGCTGTGGCGCCCAGAAATGGTAGCGTGGCTACCACAAGATGGTAAAGCCGACGTACCTAGATTTGGTTGATTGGCTGTGTTATTTTGGTATCTGTGTCGTGTGTTGAGTAGTGGTTCTAACTCTGGATAACTTTGAATGACGATTGCAGATTCGCAACAGGACCAAGGAGCAGAAATCACAGAAAATTCTAGATATTCCTTTGTCGCGAGTGGGTCGGAGTCAGACATACCAGTGATGGCTGAAGAAAAGACTTCGGCGGCGTCCACCAATGATAACGACAAGACAAAGCACTCAAATACTGATTACAAAACAGGCAACGACTGACCTGTGTGGTTCAGTGAGGGCTATATGGTGAGACTATGCGGACGGGCTTTGCTGGCCATGGTCGTTCTCATGGTCTGTATGGCTTGAAAAATGAGAACCTAGATTTTAGTATCTAGCGGAACGGATAAGTAGTAAAACAATACACTCATTTTGTATCGGAGCAGCTTGGAAAAACTTGAGAACTAATGCAAATTCCAAATCAAAGATACTGAATACAGAACGCTGCTATCATAAAACCCTATGAATGACACATCCCATCCTATCGAGCCAACTCGACTTCACTTCGAGCTTACGTGACCAAGGTTTGTGCAGGTAACAAAGTGACAAACTGTTTACTCAAGTTGCACTCCGAAAGTCACCTGATTTCAGTCAACTCGATCGGGGCCATAACCTCACTCACCAACCTCAGCAGCCCTTGCCCTGGAGGGCGTCTATTGTCGCCTGAATCCACTGCCCTCAACACTTGGTCTATGAGCAAAATATCAGGTAATTTTTCTTCTAACCACTCCTGAGCTCTATCCAAGTTGGTCCAAAAGTCCTTCGTGTCAATGTTGTTCATCAAAGCGACAGCCTCTTTCCGTTTGACTATTCCTAGGCCTTCGATAACGTTCTGGTCGTCACTGATCTTGCCGAGATCCAAATCTGACTGTGTCAAAGTGACATCCAGACCAGTGGTGGAATGATCGGTGTTTTCCCCTTGAGTATCGTGGGCATTTTCACTGGGCTTCGAAGAGGACATGAAGCAAGAGTTTGAACTGCCGGAATCGTAATGGCTTGACTAGCCCGTGTCATTACCAGTCAAAGTTGAACTGGCATCATCTTCATCGGCGACATCATTTGTCATGTCGTGATCAGACGGACTGAGACTGGTTTCGAAATCGAGATCAAATTCCATGTCGAAAAAGAGATTTCTTAGGTAGTCGAATTCATGCCGCAATGCTTCCAAGTACACATAACCCCGTGAAATCTTCTTCTTTCCCCAGATACGGTGCGAACTCTGCCTATAATAACGCATTTGGATGTCAATGAAACTGTCATTGTTCACTGACCTCTAGCCGGAAATTCTACGTTTCGAATGAGGCATGCGGTACTTTTGCATACGGAGCTTCTTCTGTTCTTTTTGGATCGCACGTTGCCGGCGCAGGGCTCTGGAGGTTTTCTAAACCGTGTGATCGAAGATCAAGAGACTAGGAGATCTGCCGAAAGGGTAGGCGGGCATCTTGGAAGAAGTAGGGGAAAAGAGTGATATAACGAATGGTGTAATGTTGTTGCTAGGGAACTTGATAGCTTCACCGTTAAGAGATAGTGGACAGTGATATGGTAGCAGAAGCTGAGCCTTTTCCTGAACTGAAGTATTAATGAGGAAAGTGATACGAAAAGTCTTATATGATGTAGAATATCGCGATGAACGATGAATGGATCACAGTGCTGAAGGTATTCACAAATAAATATTGAGACTATCTGTCAACAATGATGTGATGGTGTGGATGGACGATGCCGATGAGAGCGTGATATGAATTTTCGATAGATGTGAATAAGCGAGCAAGATATTCGGAAAAAATAAAGGAAAAGCAAAAGAGATTCAAGAATAAGGAAGGGAATAGAATTGGCAGGGATTTTAGTCTTGTGAAGACATCAGAACGTACGTCATTTATCTATGGGAAATTTCCCCTACTAAAAATATCAACATGATAAACGCTGCCGCTATTACTAAATTGGGAAATTATATGTAGAAGTAATAAACGAGCCAACCACAATGCACTATCATGCTGAGTCATCAACAATCGTATATTCATGCAAGTACAGATAGATTAGTTTGGGGTATCATCACGTCTAAAGCTTGGATTTTCCGGCCAGAGATTTCCATTCTTGTTGACCAAATGGCACATATTTTGAGCCTTTCCCCATTCCTTCGACCCACAAGAATTCTGCGCCATTGGTGGTGGCGGGGTCGATTCCCTCTTTTTGCAACGGCGTCTTGTTCAACTTGAAATTGTGCTGCGCAATAGAGCGTGGTAAGATGCGGATGAAGATCGGGACTGCATATGACGGAAGTTTCGAACGGATATGTCTAAAGGTACATGGTTAGTCAGCAGTGTTAAAATGGACACTGTATACGTCAAGCTTACTTCAAGAACGCAGACCAATCGAAACGATCCTTGACGGCGGGGTCTAACAAAAGCGCGGCACATCCTGCTCGCCCGTCATGACCCGGTACCGCGACACCATACACAGCCATCTCATGAACGCCCTCGAACTCCCCTAAGACTTGTGCAACCTCTGCAGTCGCGACATTTTCGCCTTTCCATCTAAAGGTGTCCCCCAAGCTAGACATTGGTTAGCCGCCGTTGGAACAGACACCACACAGGATATTCCGAGACTTACCGATCCATAAAGAACCACCTACCGTCAGAGTCCCGTCTTAACGCATCTCCCGTCCGGAAGTAGAGATCACCTTTCTTGAAGACGTTGCGGGCGTACTTCTTCTCAGTGGCTTCTAGATTCCCAAAGTATCCAATAAACTTTTTCTCTGGTGTCATCTTCACCAGGATCTCTCCACCCTCTTCATACAGCACTCGCTTGGCAAAGCCAGTCTTGGGATGTCTCCAGAGATCACCAGTTTCGGGATCGATAGCTACTGGTATGTACAAGTCCTTGGTCATCCATCTTAATAACGCACCTTGGTGCCCAACGCTATGTTTGAGGAACGGGCCCCGGCATTGGTTAAGAAACAGTAGAACGCCTTCGGTAGACGCAAAGATTTCCAAAATGGTGTCAATTCCAAATCGGTCTTTGAATTTGTCCCAGATATCGGGACGCAGACCGTTTCCAAAGACGGTATGAACTTTGTGTTGTTTGTCTTTGGGAGAAGGGGGAGCAGCAGTAAGATATCTCAGTACTTCGCCCACATACACAAACCAGGTAGCATTGCTTTCCCGAATCTCATCCCAGAATTTTGATACGCTAAACTTCTTGCCGATGCAGATGCTCTGTCCAAGAGTCAATTGTCCCATGATACACATACCTCCAGTACCGTGGTAAAGTGGCATACAGCTGTAGCACCGATCTTGCTGAGCACTTTGTCTTGCAGGAAAGTGAACATTTAAGCCACCCGAAGCGTTGGAAAAGCTCGCAATCATTGGATATATGCAGGCTTTCGGCATTCCAGTGGTACCACTGGTGTAGAAGAGTCCGGCTGCTGTAAGGGCCGTAGTCCCGGCGCGCAATGATTGTGGTGACGCAACGTCAACACCGTCATAAATTTTAGTGCGCACTGTGTTCAAATCGATGCATTTCACACCTGTAACGTCAAGCTTCGGTTGAACATCGACATGCCGTTGGAAAATCTCTGGTTCCCCGTCCACCAAAACCAGCTTTGCTTTTGATATTTTAATGCAGTGTACAAGAGCGTCACCTTTTAGGCTGCAGTTGATGAGTGCCGGGGCACTCCCGATTGCCCATAGGCCGAACCAAGCGGCAATGAAATCGTAGGAATTTTGCATATTAAGGCCTACAAGATCCTGGGGCTTCACTCCGACGGATATGAAGAAATTTGCATACTTGTAGGCCAAAGAAGTCAACTGGGCGAATGTCAAAGATCCATCACGGGTCCAAACTGCCTCGACGTCTTGTTTATTGCATGTGTTTTCTAGGTATAGATCAAATGCACTTCCTCGGCCTTGTTTTTCTATGCCGGGGTCAGTTAGAAGGACAGAAATGAGAATCAAGCTTACTTACGATACACAGGATACAACTTGGCCGTACGGGATAAACGCCACATGAGACCGATATCTTTTGAGAGGTGGTATTTAGCATCGACGTAGGCCCCTAGGGTTGTAGCCACGGCGGATGCTGCGCCGGCGGCTATCGCCAACGATCCAGCCTTTGCAAGATCTATCATATGGGTCAATATTTACTTTTACTGAACGACCTTATAAACAAGGCCTCGAACTATCAAGGTAGTTTTCTAGGTAGAAGGTAAGAATATTACATACCTATTGGCATGGCGTGCTTTTTGTCCATGTAATTTTGAAAAGAGACTTGGTGATGACAGCAAATACACGATTGTGAGATCAGAGATTGATAAGTAGTTTCCTGACCAGATTGTCTTGATTGTCACATTGAGTAATGGGCCTTAGAAGAGGTCAATGATATCGGGGATCACTAAGTATTTTTTTTTAAAGGAACGCCGGGGGAAAATGACTATCTTGGAAAACAGAAAGAAGTTTCTAATGCCAGGGTGGCCGGCAAGATCTGGTACGACGTCCTGGGCACTAATACAAAAAGATGTCTCGAGTTAACACAAGCGAGGACTTAAAAAAAAGAAGAAAAAAAAAGAGTACACGAATAGGCAGACAAACATCGACAAATAAATGGAAGATAGAACAATCACTAACAAACATCTCAAGGAGAAATGGGGGGGGGGGGAGTAAAGGAAAGGAAGACAATGGAAAAGACACCACCGTTGTTTTTAGTTTATAATGTCTGAGCTTCTTTCAACATCGTTGATACCGAGGGGGGGTCAGACAGAAGGTGCGATGCTTAGCATTAGCGGATGGTAGTTGGCGTGGGATGGGTTAGATTAGATTGCGAAGAAGGCAGACAGGGGAGGCGAAGCGAAGCGAGGCGACGGACGGAGGTGGTACAGGGAGGTAAAATGTTGACCCATATGAGATGACCTGGAATTGTGATGGGGAGATGACGCAAGTGAATGTGCTGATAAATAATACCCTGAGGTTTAGCCCGGAGATTGATTACTTGGGCTGCGTTTGTACATCCATGGTTTCGTGCGGCACCATTTACGGACGTGATTACCGGGACAAGTGACATCTTTCTTCCTCTTTGTTGTTCTCAAATGGGGAAACTCGGTTAGGCGAGTAACAAGAACCAATGGAGATGAAAAGCAGAGGGCAATTGTGGATTCAAGTGTGCGGTAGTAACGGTAACACTTTGATGGTGTATATACATTTCACATATATTTCACACACTCATCTCATGCAAGTTTGCCCAGGTATATAGTCACGAAGAGGAGGAGACAATATTTTTTTAGGTTACGGAATCCAGAAGAACAGACCACCTAGTGTTCCAAATTGGCGTTTACAGAGAATACGAGCCGAGGCAGTACAGTGAGAAACTAGGTCTTGGTAATTAGTAGTGGTGTATTTTTTGTTGACTACTTGGAAGAGTGGAGTGTGAAATGTGTAAAGTTGTGTAATGATGTTAAGTGTTTGTTGATTATGTTGTTTGTCAATAGCGTTTATCAACGTGATTTGTGACGTGTGATTGTGACTGTTGCATTGTTCCGAGAAGGGTTTAACAGACTTGATTAAGAATTTACTGTTTTGTCAAGGCATCGGACATGAGATGACTTGGACCTATATCAAAAAAAAAAAATAGAGGCTTTCTTTTGGTAGATATCTTTTTCTAGTTTGTTTAAGATCCTCAAGACCCCTTTTATCATCACAGAAATATTTATTTCATCTCTCCTAAATACAAAGTTCATGTCTCCTCTTTCATATACAACACGTCATCTTTTTTCTTCACGATCCTGCTTCCATTCTCATGCTCCTACTGATCCAAAATCGCCCTTTTCGGTAGTCCTTGCGAGATCAAATACCCAACCCACCACGTAGCCCTCACCATTCACTCCATTGGACTCCACGAACTAGCGTTGCCTAGATATTTGGATGCCTCCCCGTATCAGGATTCCCTTCAGCTTGTTCTTCCTTGCCCAACTTATTCAGATCAGATATCTACCTTGTAAGTAAATTGAACGTATCTCGCCTACTCAAAGAACCTCTTCCAATCTCCTTCGAGAAATGCCTTTTTTTTTTCTTTTTGTTTTGTTGTAAATTGATGATTATTTACATATTAACATGCAAAAGGGTAGCCACAGCATCTTTCAAACCTGTACCCAATAATAACGCCACTGACCCTAATAGGAAAAATAGGACCATGTTATCAATGTCATCTAATAACGTTCTAGTCAACCAATCAACCAAAAAGAACAATAAAGGAACAAAAGAAGTTCAGTATCTAGCTATATGCTGTCGGGCATTTCTTCATGTCACCAACGTGCGTTGCAAGCCTCGGGTTATCAACTGCCGTGTTGGAAGCACTTTTGTTGACTGTTTAGTGATGATATGCTAGGTCGCTGTAGAGTTAGGTCTAAACTAAGTGTAGATACATGATGGTCAAGCTCAACCCTATAGTTGCCAATATGATGAGCAACATTTGGTGGAACAACCAACGGACTTGAAGCCCGCACTTCTTGGCTTATCTTCCTCCATTGATACCCTTTAAGACGGTCCCATTAAAACAAAACATCCATTCCCATTTAGCTCCATCCTCATCAGCACTTCATCATCAGCCGTAATCTTGGTATTTTGTTCGCCTTCTTGTTGTGCAACACGCTTTCCTCACAGTTACATATCAACCATTGATTACCCATTATCCATTATCAACTGCCTTGTCTCAACGCCAGAAACAAATAAGGTAATGCTGACAAAGCATACACCCGTATAAATGAATCCAGCCAATGATAGCAATGACAACTACATTTAACAATAAAGACCCTTTGTCCCCCCCGTAAGCAAAAAAAAAAACAAGTATAAAAATCAACCAATCACCATTACCCCCTTCTCTCCTCGGCACTTTCCCCTTGCCACCATGCAGCCACTTTCCCACCTGTCAACTCTCACCGCTCCCCATTGTGATAATGTACATCATCATCATCATCATCACTATGCATCAATGTGCCCATAAGCATCCGCCTGCATAGCCCCATGGCTTTAATTTGTTCCATCCCCCTAAACCGATCACGTCTGGCCTAATCGGACTAACTCGACCATCTTGATTGGAAATTGTTATCTTTGATATATGTTACCTACATATATCAATTATCATATTAACAACAGACAAATAGAATTTGTGGCTCAGGCTATCATGGGACTGACAAAGGTTTTCCTGAAGTCAGTTCCGCACAACGGAATACTATACATACTCGAGGCGTTTACAAGTGCCTATGGTATCACAACACACATCACAAACATGGCGATTCTGATAAGCGACGCTGTCCAACTAAAATGTTCACTGTAAATCTTATACAGCCACCCACAAAGTATCAAGTCACATGAACATATACAACAGAGACCAATATTTGGTGTGAATGAATGTATGCGTGAATCAGTATAAACCAAACCTTACAAGATCTAATCTCCAAACAATCCAATTCCATATCCTACCACAACTCGACCATAGGAGTCATTTATCTTTAATATCCAAAAGCAGATGAAGAAAGAAAAAGTAAAGAATGAAAACAAAGAAGTAGAAAAAAAGGACAAGAGAAACAGAACCCAGGAACAATTTCAAACAAAGAGAAACCCGAAACAAAAAAAATCAGACAGGAATAAACGCCAGAATTTAGTGATACATATCAACAACTTCATGCGTAGTCACAGTCTTCAGTCATCAGTCATTGACTTCCTTCTGCCTCTGCCCTTTTTGGGAGCTCCAACTTTCCGTTTCTTGGTCTTGCCCTCGGCAACGCCAGGACCATCATCTTCGGCACCAGCGGCTGCAGCACCACCATCGTCAAAGCGACCTTCGCCTGTACACGAAATGTTAGCAATCTCGCTCAGGTCATACAATGTAGATTCAATTGGCTTACCCTCGTGGTACATTTCCTCGAGACTAACATCGTCGCCGCCACCGCCACCACCAGCACGCTTCCGCTTGCCACCTTTCTTCTTGGCATTGGCAGCCTGTTGCTTTTCATACTCGCCACTCTCCAACATCTCCCTTTCTCTCTTCTCAATCATTTCGGCCTGTTCATCATCAGCGAGCCACATAGCAATATCGCGGTTACGGTTCTCAGGAGGACGGCGGCCAGAAAAGTCGACGCTAGCACCACCGCCCTGAATAACCACACGTTGTACTTCCTCCTTTTGCATGGCACGCTTGCGGATACGCTCCTCAATGGTGCCACGGGTGATGAGACGGTACACTGTGACTTGCTTCTTCTGACCAAGACGATGAGCACGATCCATGGCCTGTGAATCAATCGTAGGGTTCCAATCAGAATCGTAGAAAATAACCGTATCAGCTGTCGTGAGGTTGATACCGAGACCACCAGCACGGGTAGAAAGAAGGAAGATGAAGATTTCTGGGCGAGTCTGGAAATCGTGTACAGTGTCACGACGATCCTCGAGCTTGGTAGAACCATCAAGACGACAGTACTTGTAGTTGCGATACGTCAGATACTCTTCCATGAGATCAATCATGCGAGTCATCTGGAAGTACAGCAGCACACGGTGACCCTCATTCTTGAGCTTGAACAGCAATTCATCCAGCTTAGCCAGCTTACCGGAGTCGGTAACGAAGCGGTGCATCGAAGGAACAGTGATGTTGGTGAAGCGAGACTTCTCCTTGTCGGGAGTAGGCAGTAGAGCGCGAGTAGGCCAGAAAGAAGGACGAACCTTGTCTTCAACCAGTGCTCTTTGCTCAGTAGGGTTCGGGCCGTACAAAGCACGACGAATAGGAACATTGAACAAGACGTCGGCACGCTCAATCTCCGAGCCACTACCAGTGCAGGTGACATCAATAGGAATTGCAGTGGCATTCGGACGACCAGCTTGCTCCAAATGACCAAGGCCGGATTCATCAAAATTGGCTTTAGCAACGTTCATCAGGTTGCTCATAACACCCTCGGGAGCAAGTTGAGAAAGAGCACGGCGGCTATTACGTTCCTTAATCAAGAACAAAGCATGAGCCGGGGTGAAATATTTCTGATCTTCCTCATCATAGACGACACCAAGGTGTTCCAAGCGATCAGAACGGTTGCACTCCTTGATAGCACGCTCAACGAGGTTGCTGTGAGTGGCTTCGTGGACTTCGCTAACGGAGGTATCAGCAAAGCGCAAGAAGGAGAACGCATCATTTTCACTCGTGTTCTTGGTAACATGATCAGGTTTAAAGATATTCATCATGTGACCCAGATACTTGTTTCTCCAACCAGCCTTGGCGTTGTCGGAACCAGGCTTGTTAAGGCGACCACCATCTCTCCACAGCAGCTTCGGTAGTTTATACTCAATGGCACCACAAGGAGAATAGGCAACAATGATCTGGTTGCCCTCGCGAATGAACGACGCCGTCTCAGCAAAGTAACCCATGTTGAAAGCGGAGGTAGTCTCAGCACGTTCGAAAAGATCGGGGTGATTGCAGACTTTACGGAACTGCATAACGAGGTTCATCAGAGTACCAGAATCCTGATCATCACCATTTGTAGCCTTCTCAATCAGATCCATGATGCTGATCTGGTTCCGCAGGTTGCGGTAGAATGCACGTTGGCGATAAGTGAGATCGCAGTAAACGTCAAGTTCAATCTTATCACCAAGTTCCTTCTGCACATGTTTCTTTACTCTGCGAAGCATGAACGGTTTCAGAATCATGTGCAGACGCTTAAGCTGTTCTTCGTTGAGTTTGGTGTTACTTTGTGCATGAGACTCAATGTCCTTGGAGAACCACTCGCTGAACTCATCGTGAGAGTCGAATAGCGACGGCATGATGAAATGCAGCAACGCCCATAGTTCTTGCATGTTGTTTTGGATAGGAGTACCAGTCAGAAGCAAACGGTTACGGCAGTGGAACGACAAGAGGCACTTCCAACGCGAACTTTGTGAACTTTTGATGGCTTGCGCCTCGTCAAGAATCATATACTGCCATCTCATCTTCTGGAAGTAGGCGACATCAGAGACGACCATCTGGTAGGATGTAATGCAAACGTGGAAAGGAGCATCCTTCTTGTAGACTGAATGTTTGCGATCCCAGAATTTTCGCAGGACCTTACGGTCGGCAGCAGTACCCCAGTAAGGCAGAATCTTGAATTCAGGGACGAACTTGCGCACTTCCTGCTCCCAGTTGTGAAGCGTGGAAGCAGGCGAGACGACAAGGAAGGGGCCCCAAACATCGTACTTTTCCGCAAGGTATGCCATAACTGAGATAGATTGGACAGTCTTTCCGAGACCCATTTCATCGGCCAAAATACCGTTGATACCTTGTTCGTACAGATTGGCAAGCCAATTGAGACCCTTGAGTTGGTACTCCTTAAGTTGCGCGTTGATAAGCTTGGGTTGCTCGATCTCGACTTCACCCAAGCCGGTAGGGTTCTGGAAGTTCATCTCGCCCTCTTCGTCCATAGTAGGTTCGTTGTTGAACTCACGAGCCTTGCGTTGGGCTTCTTCAATTGCACTCTGGGCGTTCGCCATGGCAGCAGCTTGGAGCTGAGTTTCGTCTTCGTTGTCAAAATCTAAATTCTCGAAGTCGGTGACCTTGGTACCGGCTGGGACATTGGTTGGCATCTTAATGTCAGGTTTAGCCTCCCGAGTGGCATTAGAATCCTTGGAGAGTTCTGGGTTGTCGGTACTCCGCTCAACTTCGTCGGTCTTGATCTTCTTGCCAATGAAATGGGAGTAAAGCTCGGTCTGAGAGATAAGGAAGTTGAGCTTACGCTTCTGTCGGGCGGCTTCGCGGTCGGCTTCCTCACGACGCTGGTTCTCAAGTTCTTGTCTCTCAGCAGCCTTTCTGAGATCGCGCTCCTCGCGCTCGTTACGCTTCCAGAAGCCCATCATGTCACGCATGACACGTTTGGCGCGGGCCTGTTGATCCTTGGAACTCTTGTTGGTGCGCAGTTGCCAACGTTTGGCTTCTTTAGAAGCAAGAAGAGCAGTCTTTTTAAGGTTGGAGCATTTTGTAGCATAGGAATCAGCGGCGAGCTTGTAGGTCTTATTAACATCTTTTCTGGCCAGGTCACGCCAGATTTGGTCGTAAATCTGGTTGTAACCTTTAGACTCGTACTTGGCTTCGGGAGGTGCTGGCTCAGATGGCTTTTCCTTCTCACGGCCACGCTCTTTATCTTTAGGATCTTTGGATTTGCCATCCTGGTCGCGAGAGGAACCTTCTGCTTCCGAGTCGTCAACGTTCTTCTTAGACTTAAGTCTAATAATACGGACCTTGCTTTCTTCACGAGAAGGGGGTTCCTCGCCAGCATCAATAGCGGCTTGAGCAGCTTCTGCAGAGGCTTTCTCTGCCTCCTTCTGTTCCTTTGATTTCTTGAGTCGGTTACCAGTACGACCCTTGCGTTTGGGAGTCTCAGTTTCAGAGCCGAGAAGCGAAGAGCTACCAGCATCCATACGCTCCAGATCGATACTGCGAACAGGGCCCTTGATGCCCTTCTGTAGGATAAGCTTCGTTTGTTGAGCTTTCTTGTTAGCCCGTTCAGCATCACGCAGGTGTTTTTGTCTCTCGGTCTCGTCCTCTGCTGCTAGCGCTCTAGCCAAGGCAGCCTCTTTTTGTTCAATAGTGACTGCCATAGACTTTTCACGGCGACGCTTTCTTTGCATGTCCTTCTTACGTTCCTTTTCAGCCTGAAGCTCACGCTCCTTGACTTCCTGAAGGGCAGAATCGCAGTTGCTTTCGTCAAAGCGCCGACGGCCGAACTCGGCATGGGCTGTCAACCGCCTACCTAGCGATTGGTTGAGCTCTGCGTCACGACGGAGCGAAAACGACACATCGAAATCCTGGACACAGCGTCTACGTTTTGTTGCTGCGGCCAAGAACTCTTCCATCTGAGATTGCACAAAAGCAGGATCTTCCTCGTCGGCCTTGTTGGCATCCTGCTCAATCGTCTCGAGATGACGGGCAATCTTTTTCTCACTACTGCCATTGTTCTTCACATTGACTTTAGAACCGGTACTTGGGCGTTTGCTTGGGCCTTTGGATGAAGATCGACGTGCTTTAGCGGGCTCGCCATCTTTAATGTCGTCCACTCGACTCCGAATCTTCCTAACACCAGACTTTCGGCGACCATCTTTCTTGGTTCTAGAAGAATCTGATTCGTCAAGAACTTCAGATTCAGCTTCCGGTTCAGTTTCGGCCATGTTCTCAGTATCTATTCCGCTGATGTCGATATCAGGAGCGGCAAGAACGGACTCGGCAGCCGACGCCTCCACCTCTTGTTCCAGGTGGATGGCCTCTCTGATGGGTGATGGTCTGGAAGAGGCGCTGTTATCTCTTAATGACGGCAAAAAAGTATCACGCGGTCGTTCGATCTCGATTTCTTGTTTGATAGATCTAGAAACAGGTTCCGAACTAGTCAAGATATTTGAAAAAGACATGACCTATTTAAATGTGTTACTGGTCAGCAAACTTCAGGACATCTTAGTTGATATGTGGGAGAGGGAGTGGGGCTTACGGATCTGGCAGGGAGTGTTGGCGAAGCCGGTTTTAACAGTGACGGCAGGCCGCCGCCGCTAGTGGGGCTTTCATGAGAGCTAGGCATGTTGACTGACGACTGAGGGTTTGTCGTGGAGTATGATGGAGTATGAGCAGCAGCAGAAGCGCGGCTAGAAGGACTGCCGGATCCGCTCAGAGGTGGTGGTCTTGACAATGCGTTGATAGTATGCTGCCGAGTGCGGTTATAAGGTGACGCGTAGTGGATGTGGTCGATTGGCCTGGTGGTATTAGGCGACGCGGTCTTTGATGTCGACAAAGTCTATATTGATGAGAAAGGATAAAATGGTCAGGTTATTGATAGTCGCGATGCAATATGTGACGTATGCATAGATGCGAGATATATGCTGACAAAGCCCAAAAGTATAGCACCGGTAGGTGACAGGTAATTAAGGGAAGGCAAACGATATACGGGCAACTAAATTTGGTGCAGGCGTGATGACGATGATACAAATGCAGAGTTGCGAAGTGTCGATGGTTATGAAGGAAGAATTGAAATGTCAAGAAGGCTGACTATTTGCATCAAGGGATCAGAATGGTGAGGCACAAGGGGCAAAATTCGGATTTTGGAAAATTGGGTTGACGGCCTTTGTCATTTGGTGTCGCTTCTCATTTTTTTTTTAGCTCTTTGGCGTTGGCGTGTTAAAACTGAACTTGTCTGGATTTTTTGATGTTGAAGGAAGCTGCGACTGCGGCTGCGGACTTTCACAACAACCCTTTACGGTAAAAAGCGCGACTAAGCCTCGATTGATGTGTACTGTATTGAATAGATACACCGGCAATGACTGACAATAGTCAAAAAAAAATTCATCTGCATATATACCGGCGGCCAAACTTGCAGACTTTCCAATTCCACTTAATTTCAATCGGCGTTCGTTTCACGTCCTGGCGCTGGGACTGAATTATCGCGAGCTTCCACCAGCCAGGATCATGGCCGACCCAGGTGATGGTCCGGGCCTTAATAGCCTGGTCAGCGCGCCAACACTGTTGTAAATATTCGCTATAGAACATGGCCAAAATGAACCACTGGATTCTTGTTGATGGCATGGAATCACAAAAAGCAACAAATATGATAAGATGTGGGCAACTAACTAAACTACCGCACATCAGTGTGGCAAGTCGGGGATTGGCTAACTGCGGAAGTCAACCCAAAACTGCATGATTGAGACCATGGCAGATGTATACTAAATCGCATTTTGCACGCTCATTTTCGTTTGATGACTGCGAAGGGAATTATCGCTGTTTGTCCAACTAGAACAATGGCAATTTACAGCGCTTGCCACTTTAAGTTAAGATCAGACATACCTTTGAAGCATGTACCGGTGATGCCGCCACATTCCACCCCCGGTTTTTTTCACCCCGCGCCGAATCCATGGTAGGGTCATAGAACCCTTCTCTCCGAGAACCGACCGGTGGCGGTGGCGCATACGCAGACGGGGGTCTCATTGAAATCGCTTCAGACGGTTGACGAGAATAGTTATTATACCCCGCGTTGGGCGTGGCCGAGAGACTGGGAGTGATGTGGCAGCTGGCCGGGTATTGGTCAGCGCCGCCATACGACGTCGCAGGTGATTGACTGTAGTGGTCGGGATGTGACGAGGATCTTAAATTGAAACCGGACACGGTATGTTGAGCTGCTGGCGACGATTCTGGATTCATGATGTCCCGCATCGAGTGTGAGTGGTGGGGATGATCGCGGTTGTTTGCGCCGCGATCTAACTCATCGTCGGGGCGCTGCAGCACCGTAGAACGAAAGTTTGAGTCCATGTTGATTATGACTGACGAAGGAAGCTTGCGTCTATACTGATGTCGAGATAGGGCTCCTAATTGCAGTGGTTCTGCTAATGATCAAATCGCAATTAACCGGGAAAACGCAAGGCTTGTCAATGATCCTGACCTTGATCAAAGATGTCTAGGACTGGCAGGCTCAGTGCATGCACCAAATGGCGATGATGACTAGCTATGGACAGCGGTGCAATTACGGGACTTAAGGCTTCAAAACTAACAATTCCGATGATGAATGCGATGCAAATAGATCGGATGTGGTGATTCTACAGACGCCCTTTCAATTGGGGCACGGTTGGATTAGTTAAGGCCACAGTGAGCACCACCACGGAGAGCGACGAGGCGCGATTTGTTTGTAGTGAATCTCGAATTCAGCGTGTAAGTGAAGATTATATAATAAAAAATAGAAAATCAACACAAACGGTGACGTCGTTGGTGCAGACGTTTGACAATGCCGAAAACAGAAATTTGATGGTGCCGACGACCGTGTTTTGGTGTGGTAGATAATTCAATCTGCCATGGTGAGGCTCGATTTCCAAAGTCCTGATTTGATTACTACAAACTTCGTTCTCATATAATGGTTCTTTTTGTTTTCCACATTTTCCAACCTCCAGCCGTGGGTCACCAAAGCCGCCGTTCGTCACTCTTGTTCGTTGGTTGAATCAGTTATACCCTGGTCCCTGTCAGCACATACATAATCCTTAACATTGTTCACACTGTATCTGTAATACATCACATGGCATACTATAGTGTGTAATTATTATGGAAACTGTATGTAAGGCAGAGTTCCGTATATGCAGGAATTGTCTGCACCCTCGATTTCCTGTTGGAATTAAACCCTGTTCACGCGTGTTGGTGTTCACTGATAACGTTAAAAGTCATCGTGGGTTATATTTCCAGTAGGAGGTTGTCATTGATACATTTTCCCCTGCAGTACATCCGCTATTTGAGAGGTGTTAATGACTTCGGCCTAATTGCCCTGGTCAAGGAAGTGGTGCTTGCTCTTTTAGGAAATATCATGGACCCTGTGGTCAAGCTCCTGCTCAATATGATTAGCATTGGATATGCTTCAAATAGAAGTTACATACAGTGGCAAACATTTGATCAGGCTGTGAAAAATCCAGGGTTGGTTTTTTAGTCAACCCTAAAATTGATTCCCCCTCTTTAAATAGATATAACTCACTAGCTACTAGAGATATCATGATAAAAATATAATATTTAAAAGGCTAGAAAAATATATATCATATAGTATCTACATTGTTACTTGATATTTAGTATACTAGCCTTTAGAATAAAAAAGGTTAAGGGCATTTTAGTATAGTGTTGATCAAATTATTAATAGTAATTATTTTGATATTATCCTATTCCATAATTATAGTCTCTCTCAGAGTTATATTAATAGATAGCTATTTTGACAATTAGGCCAACTATCCATAGTTCCTACCAATTGCCCTTTTTAGTATAGCCTAGATATTCTCAATAGAGTTTAAGTCAGGATTATAATGTAGGTATGATAAGACTTCTACATCATAAGATATAACTAAGTCTATTATACCTCTAGCCCTTATATAGGCGCATTATCTTGCGGTAATATAGATAAATTCTCTACTAATTCAAGGAGATATTCCTCTAAAATAGCAAAATGTCTTTTAATCTTTAAATTCTTCTCATTCTCCCTATAGAAGTACTTACAAGCAACCAAAATGAATTTAGCACTATAGCTTATTATCCCTTAAACATAATAGTTAAATATCTTCTAGAAACTATATCAATATAGTCTTTATGGAATTTTGGAGTATCTGAAAAGATTTGGTTTTAGTCATAATATAAATGATTAAAAACTTACCATAAGGCCTCTATATCTACTTCTAATCACATCTCCCACCCTTATATATAGAACCCTCTTCCAAAAGCTAGGCTTATTAGTATATTATCCTATGAAGTTTAGGTATTATTATAGTCACATCTATTAATTTTGGGTATTAAATGGCTTTGTAGTGATATAACCCCACCTCTTATACCACTTTATATAATACTACTAATAATACATAAGGGGAGTACTCCTATTTAAGCTCCTTAATGGTAATGGAAGGCTATCATTTAAGGAGTATAGTAGTATAAACTATATCTCTCTCTATCAATTCTAATATGCACTATTAGGTGTTTTTTTGTGATGGAATAAGGCGAGTCTACAAATCAATGCATGATCTTTCAGACTAATCTTGGATCAACCTCCTTAAACTTAGAGATTTGAGTTAAATTCAATTCAATTAAACGATAAGACATAATTCTAGTAATATACTAAGGTATACAATGCTTTCTTGGCCCTTTTGGAGGTGGTGTTGAGAAGAAAAAAGAAAAATCAATTTGATCCTTACAAGTCATGTGTGAATATAAACACTTGACTATTGTCAGGAGTATTATAGGATATATGTGTAATAGAATACTATTCAAAGACTATGTGTAATCATGGTCAGCCACCGTGGCTGAGTGTGATGTAGGGACCCTGGCACGATCATGGTATCGGACAAGGGTCAGGGACCCTTGTTGGCAGACATCAACTGTATAAATATGCTTACATCGCGGTCCTCTTATATAAACGCAACTGTACCTAAATTTACTGAGTTGGGGTTATTTTGATAGAAGTTTAATCTACATACCAGGGTGCCTTCTGTTCTAATACCTCTATTCCATAATTGGTGAAGATTATCATACGCAGAACTAAGAAGTTGTGACTCCTTGTATTAAAGATGTATATATGAATATATTAGACAAGTAGTCGCTGTTACTGAACTTTTCCTTCTGGTCTCATAAAATATTTCACTCAACTCTTTCTTTTCTTCAATTGTATCAAAAGCCATACATTTTCTTTTTCTCAACCACATCCCCTCAGATATTTTCTTTAAGATTCAGTTGGACTTGGTCCTACAACCAATCAACATGTTAATAGAGTGCCACTACTACTGGTTTAGCTCACTACGTCGAACGTGGCTGTCAATAATCCCAACTTGAACCACCAGACTATCTGCCAGCAGATTCGTCGTTATGACAATGATGTCATCACAAACAATATTCTCAAGTACCATGAAGTGCAATATTCCGCCAGCGAGCGGTCCTGGAATGGATATGCGTACGAGTGTTATCTTTGTCAGCGTGAGTTTAACTCACTCCACAGCCTGAATCAACACTTGAATTCGCCCCATAATAAGTAAATTTCACTGGATTCTACAGGCCCGATGGTAAAATTAATGTAGCTCAGACTAACCTGTATTTTGCAGACCAAGCCAAACTGTATCATTGCCCTAACCACAGATACTGCCAAACCCAGCTTGACTCCCTTGGAGCTTTAATCAACCACCATCTTGAAAGCGAGCATTGCGATTTAATGAACTACCGCAATGTCCAGACCAATTTTGGCAACATGCTCGCTTATGGCCGCACTCTGACCTTCCGGTAGAGATGTCATATACTCTATGTTGAAAACGTTAACAGTATCGTTGATAGACGTTAAATAATTGAACATTTACGATTCATAAAACCTTGCATACATAAAATGGAAAGTTAAAAACGCCGTTTTTTAGTGTACCATCACATCTATAATTGTCCCTGATAACTAAACCAAAACAAAAAGCAAACACAGAGACCTGGAATGCTTGTACAATGACCTTCCCTAGACTCAAATCCCTCTCTTCCACAACAATAAGGGAACACTCAGCCGGATCATGACAAAGCAATAGCATCCATCCGGGGGGTATCCTCCGACTCATATAAGCCTCTCGCCACTTTCTATATGCAGCTGTCGCCAATAGCCACACAGATTGGGACCCGTGAATGATCCCGAATCTGTTGATCGTAAATATCATTTATTTATTTTGGTTTATTTTTTTTTCTTTTGATTGACAAGCGTATAAATCACAAAAGTCAAACCCATCGAAAGCAGATATTGCGGACTTGGTGGTGGCGTAGACAGATAGCCACAGCAAAGATGACAGAAAGGAATATGGCATAGAGATGCGTCAACAAATTGGATACACGGACTCGGAACCGACTCTCGTGAAACTCGTTTTCGAGGTTTTGTTTGGTAAATGCACGATCGACAAGAGCGGCATATGGCATTTACACAGCACCCTTCTCGATCATGCGCTTGCGCAGGTAGTTCTTGTACTCGGCAATGGTACCATCCCAGGGCTCGATGGTCTTGTTGTCACAGACCAGAATTTGCTTGGCAATTTTGTCGAGCAGACGGAAGTCGTGGGAGACGACAACAACACCACCGGAGAAGGCATTGATGGCATCAGCCAGGGAGTCGATAGTAGGGATATCCAGACCGTTGGTAGGCTCATCCAACAATAACATGTTGGGACCGTCAATGGCAAGCAGGGCGAAGACGATACGGGACTTCTGACCCTCGGACAGAGTACCCATCAGGGCAGTCTGGGCCTCACCAGTCAGGCCGTAGCGACCTAGCTGCTGACGCCAGTACTGGTAGTCCTGAGAGACATCCTTGTACTTGTCACGGACAAAGTCCAGAGCAGACTTGGTCAGATCAAGCTGCTCAGCAGAGTGTTGAGAGTAGATACCGAGCTTCAGATGAGTATGGCGAGTGACACGACCTTCACGACAAGAAAGCTTGCCAGTCATTAGACGAAGCAGAGTCGACTTACCAACACCGTTGGGGCCGACCAGGGCGGCACGGGAGTCCATGTCGAAACCAAGGTCAATGTGTTTGTACAGATCATCCTCGGGTTTGCCAGAGTAGGAGAAGGAAACGTCATCGAAGGACAGAACGGGGGGAGGGAGCTTCTCGACATCAGCGAAGCGGAAGGTGAAGATACGGTCTTGCTCAACGGGCTGGATGAGACCATCGGCCTCCATCTTGTCAAGAATCTTCTGGCGAGACTTGGCCTGACGAACCAAGTTGGCGTAGGTACCAGCAGAGGCAATAAACTTCTTGATGTGGGTGATTTCATCCTGCTGCTTCTGGTAGGCCTTCATTTGGTTGGTTTCCTGCTCAGTGCGAGTCTTGATGTAAGAGTCATAGTTACCACCGTAGTACAGGAGGGTCTTTTGGCGCATGTCAATCATCTCAGTGCAGACACCATTCAGGAAATCCATGGAGTGAGAGACAAGGATGAGGGTACGTTCCCACTTCTTGAGGTACTCTTCCAACCACACGCAGGCCTCAAGATCCAAGTGAGCAGTGGGATCATCGAGAAGCAGAAGGGTAGGCTTAACGAATAGAGCTTTGGCAAGAGCGACACGCATTCTCCAACCACCAGACATGTCCTTAGTTTTCTTGTGGATGGTAATCTTGTTGAAACCCAGACCAGTGAGAATCAGGGAAGCGCGGGTAGCAAAGGTGGTAGGGTCCATCTTGTCAATGTGCTGTGAAGTTAAATGTGGTTAGCTGACGGCTCATAATATGATGTATATAAGTCTGAATGAAGTAATTTACATCATAGAGATCCATGAGAGCCGGGGCCTCAGGACCTTCCTCCTCAAGCATCTTTTCGGAAAGAGCCTCGAGACGCTTAAGTTCATTCTCGGCCTCGGTAACAACCCACTCAAGTGCACCGAGCTCACTGGGAGGAGCACCTTCATTCAGAAGGTAGATGTCCACATGCTCAGGGATGGGGTATTCGCGGGCTGCAATGGCTTTCAGAAGAGTAGACTTGCCGCAACCGTTTTCACCTAAAAGACCGTAACGACGGCCGTAGTTAAGTTCCATGGTGGCTTCCTGGATCAGGACACGACCGTGGAAGACCAGAGAGACGGAGCCAATCTTGACGTCACGGGACAGCTTAGTGGAGGTTAGGACACCGGTGGTAACACGGTCAGAGAGACCGTGTTTATCCATCTGAGCGGCGAGACGGGCGACTTCGTCCATATCTTCGGTGGAGGTGGCGGGGACCTCCTCTCCATTAGCCTCGGCGGCGGCCTTCGCGGCCTTGCGTTGGGCGAGCTTGGAGACCTTGCCCTCCTTCTCAGCCTTCTTCGCCAATCTCTTTTCCTTGGAAGCGGAGGGAGCCATTTTTTGGGGTTGTGGTGGACGGGTGTTGGTGGATGTGGGTTATGAAACACCAGTGTGGGGTTTGTCGGAGCGGACTTTGAAGGGGAGGGGAGGGCCAAATTTGGAAAAAAAGCGAACTTTGAGTTCTATAAGTGGGACCCTGGTGGAACAGGGAATTTTGGTAGATTCGAGTGGGGGGAAATTTCAGTTGGAAAAAACAAAACAGAAATCCAATGAAGAAATCGGTTCGACACAGAGACGTGAGGCTGTAGTCGAAGACGATATGTGAGATAAAAAGAAGGCTACATAAAATAAATACCAAGGCAAGCAGACTTTCTTTACGATTCTACCAACTTGTCCTGCATTTACTAGCCACTCAATGCTGAGTTGCTAGTGCCGAGCCGCCTGCAAAGTTTTGGTAGGTGGGGTGAAATAGTGGAGACGTTTGGATATTGATAAGAGAGATAAGCCAATCATCTTTAACAGAATGGGACACAATTACGGTTTCATGAGTAGGAATTGGGCTTTCAGAATTAACGATTCTTCTGCATCAGCACCCGCTAAGTGAAGGAATGCGGCACTATGATGTCAGGGATCCGTAGCCCTGTCTGACCCTGTTGAAATCTTTTGCGACCAACCCTAGTATCGACGTACACGTGACTCTATGACATATGCTCATAACCCTTGCGCCCATACGGACCCCCTGTTCGCACTCATGAGGCCGCAGGGCCCGAGAGAAAGCTCAAGCCCGTTTGGCAAATGAGCCCACATTCCGACTGAGGAGCTCCATGGCATCTACACCTTTCACAATAGACTTCACGTCCCCTTGCCGATTATCGACAAACACTCCGATCGGCTCTGCATTTCCGGAGATATCAACTCGGCCTCGATCGGAAAATCTGAACGTGACTCTCCTAAAAATAACATTGTCGCGTAGCTCGCTAAATAATCCTGCGATTTTCTGATATAGCTTGTTAGCTGGTCCATTTACGGAGGTTCCTAACCATATACCCCGTTACCGCGTCGCACAATCCCACGCCCCCTCGACATTGATCGCATACCTTTCGATACTAATTTCTGCTAAGATGCTATCTGGTATTCTTATCTTCAACCAAAAGGGCGAGAACCTTATCTTCCGCGCGTTCCGCAATGATTGTCGCCCTCGACTTGCAGATGTCTTCCGCATCCAAGTTATTTCTAATCCTCAAGTGCGCTCACCAATACTGACGCTCGGAAGCACTACATTTAGTTATGTCAAATGGGAGAACATTTATCTGGTGGCTATCACGAAAAGTAATGTCAATGCCGCTTTGGTTTTCGAATTCTTGTACCGGTTGGTTGCGCTGGGGAGGGGCTACTTTGGCAAGTTTGACGAAGAGGCGGTCAAGAACAATTTTGTGTTGATTTACGAGCTTCTGGATGGTGAGTCGGGACATCTCAAATGAAAGAGGATGACATACTGACTAGATGCATTGTAAAACTGTAGAAATTATTGATTTTGGATACCCCCAAAACACCGAAACTGATACTCTCAAAATGTATATTACTACGGAAGGACTCAAGTCAGAGCGGGCCATTGACGACTCGGCCAAGATTACCATGCAGGCAACAGGTGCCCTATCATGGCGTAAAGCCGATGTCAAGTATCGAAAAAACGAAGCTTTCGTCGATGTCATCGAGGATGTCCACCTGCTTATGTCTGCTCAGGGCAATGTACTGCGAGCTGATGTCACTGGCAAGATCGTCATGAGGGCCTACCTCTCTGGCACACCAGAATGCAAGTTCGGCCTTAACGATCGACTGCTTCTCGATAATGATGCATTGGGTATGCCAAGTGGCAACCGGATTGGCTCTAAGGCGACCAAAGCTAAGGCTGGCTCTGTGTCTCTGGAGGACTGCCAATTCCACCAATGTGTCAAGTTAGGCAAGTTTGATGCTGACCGTATAATTTCATTTGTCCCTCCCGATGGCGAGTTCGACCTCATGACATACCGTGCAACTGAGAACGTCAACCTGCCGTTCAAGGTGCATGCCATTGTCAACGAGGTCGGCAAGACCAAGGTTGAATACAGCATTGGCGTTAAGGCCAACTTCGGCCCCAAACTCTTTGCTACCAACGTCATCATCAAAATCCCCACTCCTCTCAATACTGCCAAGATCACTGAGCGGGCAACACAGGGCAAGGCCAAATATGAGCCTTCAGAGAACGTCATTGTGTGGAAGATTGGCCGATTCGCTGGACAGAGCGAGTATGTGTTGAGCGCGGAGGCGCAACTGTCAGCAATGACCAACCAGAAGGCCTGGTCCAGACCACCGCTGAGCATGAACTTTTCTCTGCTCATGTTTACCAGTTCAGGGTTGTTGGTGAGGTACCTGAAGGTATTTGAAAAGAGCAATTATAGTAGTGTCAAGTGGGTGAGGTACATGACAAGGGCGGGGTCATATGAAATCAGGTGAGTCTCAATGAACTTTGTCGACGTTAATCTGGAAGATTATTAATAATGAGTGCTATAGATTCTGAGTGGCCTTTGCTTCTTCATCTTTTGTCGTGTGGACCTTTCCGATACCCTTTATCACGTTCTGCTGGGCATGACGTTTCGTTTTCTGTCTATTAAGCAAGCTTCTGCTTTTCACTTCTCATTTTCTCATGCATTCACATTTGTTTCTTCCCTTCGAAGCGATCCCCATGCTTATGTTTCCCATGGGTTGGTTCTTGGACTTTTGTACTACACTAGCATCTATTCCTGGCCTGTTACCATTCCGACTTGTTAGCGCGAATGTATCTATTCTTTGGTCGGCCTAACTATCTAGATATGTATCTGAATGTACACGTAATTACGACTTAGTTGGCGATGTTCTCCATGCAAGACCTATGAGCGATCGTCGCGTGTGCGAGGAGTGACAGGCAAGTTTTGGCGGGGAATTCGCCACACATAGGTGTGGTGACAGATACTATGTCTTTGGTTTGTGCAACTCAAATTAGACCGTTGTCCAAGTTGATGGCCAGGAATGGAAGCTTGTTCATGTTAGTATCTTGGAAGTTGTATAAAGAAATAGCTCCACTTTCTTGGTATTAATTCCCTTATTCAAATGTTGTAATATTGATGTCCTGTGCCATCGGAGATGTCTGTCCAGACAATCCAGAGACCGAAAATACCTGGTAACTTGGTCGAACGACCGGGTTTATGGTTCCGTTTGGGGACACACATATGGAGACATTCGACATAATGTAACGCGAGTGACATGTTGTTACAGCAAGAATCTTTTAAGCTTGTCTTGTACAGTACTAACGCCAGCATTGATCTTTTCTGCAATAACGATCCGTCATGTAGATGCAGAACCTATCTAAGATCACAGCACATTCAACCCATACACAGTACAGTACTATGACCCTCCCCGAAAACAACAAACTAGGATTGTTTCTATCTGTAACACAACCCCAAAAAGTGTGGCATCTCGTACAGCGTATGAGATGAAGATGAAAAAAAAGAAAAAACGGCTTTCTAATCGGCTGCAGTTGGTGATATTGCGGGGTGTGATCTCGGCTATTTATGCCTGAGACTTTGTCCTCAGCAGCCTTGGAGACGGAAAGCGACATATCGGGGCTTCGCTGCTTTCCATCAATGGCTAAAAAGGATTGCGAGTGTGAGGTGTATGATAGTGAGTAAGGGGGGTTGGGGGTTAATATTACGGTCATGGAATATAGAGAAGGTGGTTTGTCAGTAGTGTGGATGTGAGGCGGGCGAAAAGGCGAAATAGGTGATGGATGGATGAGGTGGTATGGGTATATGCAGAGATGGCGATTGCGTCTATCATAGGCGAAATGTGTAAGACTAAGACTTTTTTTTTCAGAGACTGGGAAGGGGGTGTGATGACGAGGTTATGTCTTGGATGGGCAGTGACTTGACAGCAGCGGGACGATGAGGCTTCGATTTGCTATGTGATAACGAACATAACCCAGGTTCCTTCATTACCTTATGTTCCATTAATCGCCTGTCTGCCGGTGGGTATGCTAAGCTTACCACCAATTGATTTAGGCTTGTATAATATACCCAGGTCAGTGAGCCCCCACATCCGCTTACCATTCTTGCTGATGCTCCCCCCGATCAGTCTTGTGTAACACCATTCTAACATCAACCATAGACGGTCTTTCTGGTCATTTGTTTATAGCATTGACATCATGACTACAATGAGTTTCCTAAGTTAACTCCTATTAACCTAGGTTAGCGGCCATCTACACAGCTCACACATCTGCCATGCACCATACACATACCTAATTCCACCCTATTTTGACCCTATTCGTTTAAATCACCAACGTCCTATCACCAGCCTATTGTGTCCTTTACCCCCGACTCTCCGGCTATATAGCTTCCTCATCTCCGATCTGAAAAAAATTGTAATGGGCTAATATGCTCTTGTATTCATTAGGCTAGATACTCCAATACTTTGTCAAGGTAACGCTTGGGAAAGATATGAGTTGGCTTTTTTACAAGGTGTGGGGAACTAGAGAGTGACTGGTCATATATTGCTTATGCCTAGGCATCTGCCAAGTTTATTGAGACGGGTGCAGGACTTTTCAGAGGTTTGATCTATATAGGTTAACAAGACCATGGCAATAGAAAGTTAAGCAAAAGAAATATTGAACTATCGGCTGTCACTACATTTGCAACTGTACTTGAGAGAAAAATACCATCAGTCCTTAGCTGCCCCCTCTGTAGAAACACAACAGATCATTAATCCCTTTCACATGTACACCATTTTTATAATGTTCCCACACCCACCCTCCATCATCACACTGGCGGACCCTTCCGGACCCTTCCGGACCCATCCAGCCATGGGGAACCTTCCCCAGAAATACACATCGATTTCCTGGTGCTATCCTTTGTGTTCTTTGCCCATACCATCTGAAGCTCAAGTTGGACCCTGTATTCGCTCACCATTACCATTATTGGTCTTTTGTGTTGCCATTAGACATCGAGCACCTGCTTGACTTTGGTTGGTAGTTTATAATTCTCGCCTAACCTCGATTTTTTTCGTCACACAATCGTTCTTTGTCTATTTGTTTTTCTTTCTTTGTTATTGGTTTGATTATTGATATTGTTCATTGTGATTTCATTTTTTCACAATATCAGTTTGTGCTTGAAAGATAATTCCTGTTCTCAACTTCGACTTTCATCATCATCTGGTTGCGAATTCCGTTATCGCGGCCTCGCTTGTGATTATACTCTCAGTCGCCATTTTTCTCTGATATCACAGACAGTTAATTATTTACTTTGAGTCAGTCAGAAACATCGGGTCTTGATACCTCTTCATTGATTTCGTCTTCAATATCTGGATCCTTTGCAAACTTCAGCGCACCGAGTGATACACGGCGATACCGGTCCATTCCTCAAAGTTCGGTCCTCCGAGTTCCGCGATACCACCTCAACCAAAAAAAGTCAAATCCCCTACTTTTTCTCCATTCAAATTCCCAAGACTCAGCTTCATCTAATCTGTCCCAATCAATCCTCCCCTCTCCGGGAAAAGATGTGCGTACTTCACTGCGTACATTACTATCACGCCCCACCATTTCTCTGGGAACCAGACATTTACCTTCACTACGAATATTGCCCCGAGTCCACCGTGACCCTGGATGGCACTAAACTTTTGTGTATCCGCTACATGACCACAGCCGATCTCTACATCATCTTCAACTGTATAGTGTCACCAGAGTGTCTATCTAACGTGTGTCTATTACGAGAATTATAAGGGAGGTGAATATGCTGTCGGTGTGGATTAGCAAACTCGAATCAGAGGTGGTGTTGGAACAGGATGAAGAAGTGTCTGGACACGTTGTGTTGTCATCTTATTTGTTCGGGATATGCTCCGGACATGAGGATGGGGATGGAGATGGGTAATATGACCGGGAGCTTAGTTATGGTTAGCTTAAGAAGTAGATGACAAAATAAAGTTAGGTCTGTTTATGCATTCTGGGTCTTATTTTTTTGTTATAACTTGCTATATTGTCATAAAAGTTTGAATTTTGTATTTTAAATTTTATGCGTCATTGATGACTGATGTGAATTCTTAGGGTTAATCTGACCATAGGGTATCGCCAAATAGAATAGCAATAGGTCAAACCCCCTGCAAACACAGGCTATATGAGCACACTTATCTTGAACAAAGCACAGGAATAAAAAGAGCTATAGAAACAGCAAAAGAACATTGATAAATCGAACCATTAATAACACGGTCACTAAGAATTGTCCTGAAGCTCCGATTCTAAGGCTCTGAAACAACCTTTTGCATCAAGGGGGTGTGTATGGACCTCTGGTGCATTGTAATCAGCTAACTGTGTGCCTATCAAGGAAGAAATGGAATGTGGGACTTGTGAGCTTTATGCGAATACGTTCGTGGGCGTTGTTCTGTTCTGTTTTGTTATGTAAATATCAGAAATAGGGCATATTTGAGGTAGTGGTATAGAACTTAAAAAAAGGGTGCTGGATTATATAAACAAAATAGTGACGAATAAGTTCGTAGATGGCGTGTGGGTTGTTGCATGATGGATGGTGCTCTGTACCTGGATCTAACCAGTTTGGGACAAATTTGGATCTATGTTGGGTGTATTTTATTGCGCGGATGGGAACGGAAGTTCAATATCCGGTTGGTGAGGACTAGTAGGTATTAACTCGGTTGAAACATCGCTGATGGAAAGATAAGAGGGCTTTGAAGACCGATTGCATTATCATGATCCTGTGAGTTTGGTAACTTCAGCTAATGGTCTAATCTGTCCACTGGTGGTAAATGTGTAAAGACCTCCGGTCACAAACATTGCGTCCTGCCCATAAGGCCCCATCAGCCGATACACCTGTCTCAAGAATGCCACTCAAACACTGATAGTCTTGGCTTCTTTCAGAGTTTGCCAGCTACACCATCTTGACAAGACTTTGCGGAATCTCAACCTTCCGGTAGTCATCATGTCTCTTTGTCTATTTGCAGCTTAGTGGAAACAGATGATTGGAGCTAAGTTCCAGAAGATAAAAAGTTGTCTATCTGTATGTGCGTAACCTATGTCATTAAGATTTATAGTTGGCAACACTTGATTTTATATGGTGCTGAGACAATCAGCTAAGATTGTGTGACATCGTGTGTCCGGCTCAATTTTTTTCCTCTCAGGTCAAATATTTTCTATTTTTCCAGAAAAAAAAAGACTCAATACTCTATGTAGTATAGCACAGATTATGTGGCACATGATATATCTCGATATTTAACTTATTGACTTTGTCTCAACTTTGATTACACAGCCTGGGCGGTTGTTACCCAAAGTCGAGTGACATGACAATTTGTCCCTTCCTTTTTTAGTTGAAGTACATACATATGTAAATACTGCGATCCTCACAAATATAACACTTTTCAAGTTGACATTATACTTTGATTAAAGTACATGTTAGGGTTAAGGATACCATAATCGAAACAGGTGTTTCAAAGACAAGCTACTATCTTATATTCCACGTTCTCTGTCTAAACAACAACAAACGAAATCAATGCCTAAGAACAACCCACTAGCCCCCTCCAAAACTACAGATATCCCATTTAGACATCATCTCCATCGGTCACCCCAAACTTTGCATCCGACAATACTATACAGAACCCTTGTCCGCTTAATGTTGCCGATTTTCTCTTTGAGAGGGGCGAAAGTTCGATTACCCGGCACTTGTGGATCCCGGGGATGATGGTGCATGTGCATTCCGCTGCCACGCAAAGGTTATCAACCGACCGGCCAATCGATGCGAAAACATGCTGTAGAGATCCGTCGTGAGGATTTTATTTGACATGGAGGCATCAGCCCTGGAGATCAGGGATTGGTGCGACAAAGTTATAAAAGTAATTATGTATACACAAAGAGAATGATAGGATATCTATGTCCTTGATGTTGATCATGCGATTGTGGTGCTAGATAATGGATGGGGCATGTTGGATAGGGGAAAGTGGGATGTAAGGCGGGATGTATGCATGTATGAAGGCTGTGGTGAACTACGGGGCATTGTGGACGCTAAAGTATCCGGATAGGCGGGTGTATCATGGCTATTATGGAGTCGAAAACCCTGCTGCCGGCAAGGCCAAACTAGAGAGATCGTCGAGCCGGTAGTTGAGACAAATCTAGACCTTGTGCCGGCAGGGTCGAGGAGGGCAAGAAAAAGCGAGGGATGGATGACGGACGGGCAGGCATATTGGTGGACTTTTGAGTCTTGGGGCTTGGAAAGTACCGTACGTACGGCCGTTACTAAGGCGACTGTGTAAGTACCGAAAAAGGGAATGTTTTTTTTTTAGGACAAATGGTGAGTGTATGCAGGTCAATATCCGGGAATTTGCAAATGAGCAAGTACGGTCGTGGATTGAAGTCTGTTATTTTTTTTACATAAACGAGTATTACAATGAGTGACTCAATCGCACGTGGAAGTAAGCACGCACATGCCCACAAATTTCCAGTATCTCTTCTTCTCTGAACCAGTCAGCACGATTCCATGGTTCTTGTCTAATCCCCATCAGCTGTCAATGCCACGGGCATTCCACGCCTTTTATGGTTCCTTAGCTTAATGGAATATATTCTACCCCTTCCCTCACACTAGATACATTTTTCTTCAGACTGCCTTTGCGTCAAGCTTCCGTTTCTTTTATGCGTACATATATAGTTCGAACCATGGCTCGCATATTGTCACGCAATTCTGCTGTGTCTGCCGGGGGACGGAGGATGGATGAATTGTTATGCGAAACACAAAGATGGCGATTTTTGGCAAAGCCAGACGGAACATTTAGGAAGGGAGGGGCGGGATATCGAGATAGACTTCAGTGAAGAGAGGGGGGAATTATTAATCGATGTTGGGGGATTTTAGGAAGGATTGCTCGTCTAGATGGACGGAGTTTAGGATAAGGAATATCTAGACATGACGACGGTGGTGGTGGTAGTGGGAGGAGGTGTGTGTGATAAAGGGTATTGATATACAGAAGTAAAAATAAAAAGAAAAAAAGAAAAAGAAATCTAAGGACATATTTAGAGAGGTTACATTGAGGAATCTGAGGAATATTGAGGGTTGAAAAGTATCAAGATAAATTATCAAGATTGCCGGGGTGTTGATCGGGTTGAGACCGACGTAGAAGAGCATAAAGCAGTCTCTCACGATATCCCCCACCACTACACAAACCAAGCAAAATTAACATTTATGCCTTGCAGTTCCTTTCTGAATGTAAAACTGTATCGGGTTATTTGTCAAAGAGTGCTAGCGGGCATCTCCAGTAATCACATTCACCGGAAGCTTAACAGCCGAATGGCTTTGACATTACTAAGACGGATCAGGAAAGACTTCAGGTTAACGCTTGACATCAAGCCCACCTGTACGCGCGGCATCAACCAACTCCAATAACTTGACAATATCGTAGCCCATCTCTAGGCGTGTGTCTAATATGGGGAAAAAAGAATGAGACATCATAGTCTATAAAACGTGGTGTATCGAAGCATGATGACAGGGCGTCCTGACATTGGCAGGCTGGTGACATTGCAGTTTTCTTTTTCTTTCGGATACAATTTCGACCACGAGGCTAATAGCCGAGATATTATTCCTCATGACTCAGACCGGGTCTTGGTCATATGCCTTGTTTAGAGAGGTTGTTCTACTGTAAGGCGAGAAACCTCGCACGCACGCACAACCGCATAATTACTTGTAATAGACGTCGTTAACACCTGCATATTGGTTGATTCAACTTATTTTCTTTTTGTCAAATTACACGTTAATTAAGCAGTAGAGAAAAATGAAATAAAAACGTAACAAAAGGATGAAAGTCCCGATATATCTCGGTTTGGAAAAAGTCATGTTCCGCGATCTTCTCTGAATCTTCTTGTTTTATATATAATATATATACATGAACATTGAGCATATAGTTTGTTAATCAGAACGCTCCGCCCTCACCAAGGTCTCGTTATGATACATTAGTATTGTTAGTGTATGTACGCGGCTTACAGACAGGATTTCGGACTTCGTATGCATTGGACCGTTAGGAGTAATATTAGAGTCTGTATATTGACTGTGTTGAGCGGTACATAGCCTAGGATCCCTACCACGGAGAGCGGCAGGTCCCAAGCCGTGATCATGAGGATGGGACTTATATCTTGAAATTTTTTTTGTTTTTTTTTTCTGTGTATATGTGTGTATCTCGATCTCAGTTGGCCCACAGCTACCCTCGTGGGTGTCCAGATTACAGAGAGAACTTGACTCAGAATTCCACACGCACAAAGAAACATAATCTACCGAGGTGCCAGAAACCCTATCATGGCAAATTCGCCCACCATAAGTCTGCGGTTCCGATGACCTTCCTCCTTTGGGTAGATGCTGAGTATGTGTCTTTGTGCAAATCAATATTTAGTGCTTCAGTTTCGACAGATACGACTGGACATTTAAGTTATTATTGCCGAAGGTAAGACTGAGCTAGCCTAAGTGTCTTCCCGGAGGTTTGCAATGTATGTGTGTATATGTGCATGTATGGATGTTATAGCCGGCATCATCACCTGTGACCTGATGGGAAAGCCTAATTTAAAGGTTGCCAAATGGTAGATTGGCAAGGTTTGTGGTTGATGTATCCAAAGAATATCGGTATATAAAAAAGATGCCGTCTCCGCACACTGGAGTTTGAGCTCTCGTTGACAATCGATAAGATCAACTCTCAGTTCCTCTTCTTTGACTTGGCTCAACAATACTTTCTGATATCATCCAATCTTCATCTCATCAGAAGACAGCCAACATTTGCCACCCACCACTTGTCCGTTTCGTGTAAGTTGTCTTGTGTCCATCTCTCGAGATGCCCATGACGATCCCCACCAACCATAACCCACCTTCTATATTTATTCACGCTTTTCCTCCCATCCTCCGTCAATCTCCGTTTATTTTTGGTTACCCGAAACGGTTCCCTCCCATACGCCTCGCATGACAGATCGCCGGGGCTCCGTGCTCTTCACTACGTCTACTAGTCACGAACACACAAAGAAAAAAAGGCCGCATGAAGAAGAGAAACGATATGGCGCTTTATTTATGCCTCGAGCGAGGAACGACAACTGGTAGTTCATTAATGTAGCGTGAGTGTTTCTTGCTTTCTGCCTTGTTGTTTATTTTGGTAGATTATAATGTGGTTTATATGGAGGACTGGTATAGCAGTGACTCGGCTGTTGTCCTAAGATGGACTGTTTTTATAGCAAAAAGGTGACAAAAGAAGTAAAAGGCTGTAGAAGTGCGGGGGGATGCAATGAGAAAAAGAGACCCGGCCTATAGGCTGTCTCTGTTATGCATAGTAAATGTTGTATTATATGCAAGCCGTCAAGTTGATGAGTATCATTCCACGACATGAACTACCGCACGTCAAACTTCAAACTGGGCCGCATGCTTTTTTTCTTCTTAATGACCACTTAATAATATTTGGTCTGGCCAAATGTCAGTGTGTTTGCTACTTGCCAGCAGCAATGATAACAGGAATCAATTTTGCTGACACCAACTAATACATAGACACTGACCCTTTGCCGCCTTTCTATCTATCGTTTTCGGAAAGACGCATGTACATTAGAGACATATACGAAAGCATTTGTCACCATCTATTGGAATAAAACTAAAGAAAGAAACCAAGGAAAGAAAAAAAAACACCTCGATCGTGAGCCATCCGATAAACCGCGCCTGCGCCGTCCGGCTATCGACCCAACTCAGTCGCAAAGTGGTAAGAGGTCTCCAAACACGGACCAGGGGTACTTGTTAAATCTTAGTTCTGAGAAACTCCACTTTGAGGGTTCTATATACATATATATACTCACCTGACGATCACAGAGACAGAAAAGAAAATAGAAAAAAAAAGAAGCTTATCGGGTTCGAGTAAACGAGAGGACATCATAACGCCCCTTGCGTTGCGGACTCACCGGTGCAAGAGAATGACAAGTATACTGACTGTGACTTGGTAATCCAGATTTCATATTAAAGAAAACCACGGCAGTTTGCTTATCCGGACCACATCGTAATACCCAACGGCACAGCAAAGCTAGTGTCCTCTGTTTTCCTAGCTTGGTAACTACCGGACTCAGCAGGAGCAGCAATAGAAAAAAGATCAATATCTTTCTTTTGATCCTTCCTAAAACAGGTTCTTTCCATATAGACATAGAGATTCTAGGAAAAACTTCGGATTATTATCCTGATCACGCCAAGTTGGTGGTGCACGAGGGGTAAGATAATTTTGACGACAACTCAATAACGAACGTCGACTCTATAAATTGCCTGTTAATCATTGTGAGAGGTTATCATCATCGGACATCAATCTATCTTTTATCTCTGTTAATATTCATTGTTTATTATTTCTTTTCTTCTTCTTTTATTCACTGCCGGCAAACCTTTTTTTTTTGCAGGCCTTTTCTATTTCTAAATATTCTTTCTGCTTCTTTTTTACATCTCTAACGCAGGGACCATTGCCCGGCGTCATCAACATCCCAGGTTTCCGCAACAAATAGTAGGAAGGGGTGGTAGATCATACGCGAGAATTGCACGCTATACGGCCTGTTTTTTTTTCTCTCTCGTTCAAGAGGAGGGATTACGAACGAACTGTTTTTGCAGAATTAGAGAACCCCGAACCGAGAAGAAGGGGGACATCTACTTGGTATGCCTTTTTTTTGTCTTGTTTGCTGCTGTTCTTTGTAACATTCGAATATTCCAGAGACCGACATCACGGCACATACGCACTCTTCCTCACATATGCACACCGCTGGTAAGTTGAACCACAGACATTGTCTATTGTCTGTTCCTCCTTCCCCTGACCTGCATGCACTTTAGTTGTTGTGTGTATGTGTGTTCACCGTCAACTTACATCCTAACTCTCTCCCACTTGCACTGCAACCTCGCAAAACATTAACAACATAATAATTACAACCATATCGGACGTTCCTGACATTGGCGACATACACCCCCTCCGACACCTTCGCTCTTCGCTCCACACACCCCCACCATGTCGAGCTCCCGTCCGCACACCCCTCCCCTTCCCTTTTCGGCACTCTCAGTCACTGCCCCATTACCGATTTGGGAACAATGCCCATCCGTTCTGAAGAGAGAAAGAGAGAGGTCAGTTTTTTGTTCTTGTTCTTGTTGTTGTGCTTCTGGTTGCCTGTTGCATGCCGGTATACACCTCATACTGCCTTCCGTGACGCACGTATATATCAACGGCGATGATAACCCGCTTCGTCTTGCCCAATCTCGTTTCTTCTTTCCTTTTCTTCTTCATGCCCCAACACTCAGCTTGTTAGTTTCTTGTTTCTGCTGCTCTTGTGCGGACATTCTTTTCAGATCTAGATAGTATCTTGCTCTGGCACAAATTGTTACCTCCAGTCTCTCTTTCTTTTTACCCTTTCTTTGACATTACGTCTCCCCTTTGCCGGCGTCATTATCATTAATTGTTCTATACCTTGGTAGAAGGAGGTGATATTCCTCTGTCCATATTGTCACAGGGAAGTCTTGCTATTATAATATCATTGTCATCATCCCCGTCCATCCATCTACTATTTTGGTTCTTCCAATATCCTTCTATTCCCTTTTTTTTCTTCTTCAATCCTGCCCAAGTTATAGCAACGGGTCCATTGCTTTCTTCCCTCTCTCTCTCTTTAACCCTTCCCCCCTAGTTTCACTACGCGTGTACTATACCCTTCATTTTTTGTATTGTTTCTTGCATTTTTTGCCCGTCTCCAGATATTTCTGTTTTGGGACAATTTGCGTTAGACAGATGGTCAACATAGACGCAACTCTATAAACAACGTGAACTATAAACTATTTCTAACATGGCTCGTTGCACATAGGTTAACATTGGCACTTGCTTTTTTTTACATTCTTCATTCTTTTTTATTCCGAATATCACCGGCTTGTCGGCCTTTCTGTCCTTAATCATCAGTTCTGCATTTTGCATCACATTCTTTATTACTCCATCACTCGCTCTTTTCTCTTAAAGGGATACCTACTTCTTCTTACACTCTCTTTGCCTTCGACGTTCCGTCTCAGTTACGAATATTACTATCCACTTTAACGACCTTCTCCTCGTCAGGTCATCAGTTCCTTCACGAATCTCATCATTTCTTTTCTTCTATAGCTGTTGCGACCCCACCACCGCGCGGGCCACAATTCCTCGACGTCATCAACCACAAATAACCCTGCACCCACCTAACCCTTGAGTCTTCGTATATAATAAAAAAAACACCCGACTACAGCTGCCATAATGTGTGTTCAGGTTACCTACGAACTCCCGTGCGAGCACAACCACACCATTACCAGCTACTGCAAGCACTCGTCCCGAAACAAGCCCTGCAAAAACTTTTCAGTGCAGGTCATCCAGTACCCACCGCCGCCAAGCATCGACCCGCGGACTATCCCGCCGTGCCCGCTACCGTCGTGTCCATACGAGCTACGAGGGCGATTTTGGGATTGCTGTTGGTGCGGAAAGCGAGGGAATACAGAAGGGCGATGTCAATGTATTATGAGTTCTCAGGGGACAACGTATCGCTGTGATCATATTTGCTGTGCGAGTTGTTCGCCGGGGAATTCGACGGGGTACATGTGAGGGCATGTGAGGGTATGTGAGGATGTTTATTTTTTTTTTTGATTTTACTGTATGATTTCTTCAGAGTACCGTTGCTTCCCGTCATCATGTTATTCATTGTTTGATCTTTTTTTGTTCTATTTGCCTGGCTTCTTTTTACTTTGTCTGTTCGACTTGACCCGACCCACCACACCGGCCACGATATTTCCCGCTCCCCGGTTTCCGACTGGCACCACAAATTCTAGAACGCCACGTTCACCTGCGACTTGTGTTCTCCTTGAGAAAGATCAACATTATCCTGTCTACTGCTCAATCTGTTCCTCGCCACTATGCCTCCTCTTCTACTTTACCTCCAAGGTGCAATCCCATTGTCTTCTTCAGCTGCAGACAACCCAACTGACAAATTATCCACATTTTGTTTATTAAACTGGGCTAGCGATTTAGATCTGTAATTTTGTACAAGAAAAGGGAAATTGTTTTCCTGTCGTGTGAAGGGGAGGGAAGAGAAAAGGGAATGCAATTGAGTCCGTGAGTTTACCGGAGGAAAGCCTATCGGCGTCGGGACAAGGTTACAAGAGTTTTGGCGACATGTCTATCGGCTGTGTGTTTTCTTCTTGTTTGTTATTTTGTGTTTGTTGGTTTCGTTTTGCATTGTTTGTTTTCGTGTTTTTTTTTCTCTGCTCACTGTTGGCTACTTTGTTGACAAGAGTGCGGTTTATCGTGTGTCCCGGTTGTGACCACTTACACGGATATCGTCTTCTAGACATACCAGAGTTGCCAACGGTGAGCAGTTGTGATGAAAGTCCTTGGGATTTATCTCTTAGTTGGCGTTCATCCGTTGCATTGCTTTTTTTGCATTTATTTTTCCCTTTGCTTTCTTTTTTTCTGATCATTACTGTTAGACGATGACATTCGTCTTCTCCTCATACCCCTCTTCTTGTTCCCTTTCTTACTTGACGCCATACATTATTAACTTTTTATTCATGTAATCTGTTTTTTTTTGTTGTCTTCTGGCCCCTTTTTGTATTTTTTTCTCTCCGCTTCATTTCGTTTTTGTGTTTTTCTTTTTTTTCGCCTTGTTGAAATCCTGTGTTTATCTTTTTGATCGTATTTTTGCTGTTTTCTGCGAGTTTCCTTCGTATCATGGGACCAGGTTAATGTATGAATACAATTTTGTTCTCTTGAATATGATTTTTTGGTTTTTAGTCGATCTTTATCGTCATCGTCTAGGAGAAATAAATCTCACATTTGGTGTCCTAGAAGCTAGGCTTCAATTTTGTCTATGTCATCCGATACACATTCTTATTTCTTACTAGATGTCAAAGAAAATATGCCCCGTCTTAGTCAACCCTACACTGTGCAACCCTAAGGTCATCACCTTATATCCATTAACTCTCATCTTATTCATTCTACGACAGGATGTAATTCGTTAATTACTCAACTATCAACAACACATGGCTCATAACTATCCTCTTGGACACAAGTGCAGCCTGCCATGTAATTACTTGCAAATAATCACAGCGAAGATACTGGGCTCCGGCCGGAGAAACTGCATGTCTTGGTACAATCGCCAAACGGTGGCCGCGGGCCGAGGAATAGATGCGGTAAGTGTCTCGGAAGATGAGGAAGAAGAAGAGAGTCCGATATAACTAACTAGCGAGCTTTCTCATTCGTACGTAAAAAAATTTACCTTTTCTGTTACTTGATCTTCACTCAGGCTCTACTACACCCCCACGCACATCCTACGCTAACTTCTGGGAATCGCTGCCGAAAGAGAAAGCGATATGCAGGATATGTTGTTGGGCCTCTGGTCAATTAATTGTCAATATTTGGGACGCCATATGGAAGTTGAGAGAATTGGGAGTCGGTGAAAGAGGGAGTAGATATATGTACGTGAGGAGATGGAGATGTATGATGAGATACGGGGGGCTGGAGTGAGGGATAGACAATGGCGGGTGAACGAGGATTTGCCATCAATATAGTGGATTGATGCATTTGACGATTCTACAGAGAATTGGATGGCGATATCGTGGGAATGGAAACCATGAAGATTCCACTCATCACACAAGTGGAACTGCACCAGAACATCTCCCAACAAACTAATTTCTCCTGAATGATAACAACGACAATAAACAGACGACTTATATCTTCTTTAGTATATGTCTCACGCGTGTCTGTCATGTCTTTTGTTTTCTAAGCGGATATCTGCATGTTGGTCAGTTATTCTCTGCCCATTGTCTATGTTCTTTTTTAGTGAGACGCTGTGTAACATCAAAGACTCGAGAGAGAGAAAGAAATTGGAAAGGGACAAAAAGGCGGTGGAGGCGGAGGTGATTAGCCGAGAGGGGAGGAGGATAGACGGGGTTTGATTTGTTGGTGGATATTGGATGGGTGGGAGTGGGGGTGGGGACGGAGACGAGGAAGAGGACGAGGTTGGAGCGGGATGGATGATGGTGACGATGTGTGTGCGCTTGTGTATTTGTTTGTGCGTCAGATTGTTGGTGGTGACGAGGCACGAAAGTGAGATTCTGTGGATTGATCCCTAGATCTCGATACAGATACACGATACGACATACAAGAGACATCAATATACCCAACCACTGTAACTCTCTACAATCCAACCTCGTCTTTGTAACCTTGCCACTCTTACCATCTCTTGAATCGCCCAAAATAACGATAAAGTTTTCTTTCTTTGTCTTTCTGTTTTTTTTTTGCCTTGACTTGCATTATTGACAGGTAAAACTACGTTAAGAAAACAGCATCAATTCTTGAGCTTGTCCTGTTTGTCTCGCACGTTGTGTCAATGCTGGTGGCAACGGGCAGGTTCAATAGAATTGGCGTGGAAAGGCCTCACCACTTGGTGGGAGCTGAGACAGAGAGGAGGAGAGGGCGTGTGAGATGTCGATGAAAAGACTGGGAAGAACAGAAGACAGACAAATAGAGAGGAACAGAAAGAAAGAGGAGACAAATGGGGGAGAGGGGTGGCGAGATGGAGTGTGAGGGGAGGATCTGGCTATAAAAAGGACGGGAAGGGACGGGAATGATTAGTTTGTGGATGGTTGTCAATGTTACTTTCTCGTACACATACTATTACACAGTTTTTTTTGAATACACTGCAGTTTAGTGACTAGATAGTCGACTCTAGCCTGAACATCTCATTGTTCCATCTACTTCCTTATATTATTCTTCCCGTCCACTATCTTTCCCACCATCACCCAAAATGTGCCACGGTCTCCCCCGCTTCCACACCTGCAACCACACATCCGTCACCTGGAACTACTGCCTCAGCGCCATAATCGACCTACAAACCGGCTACGAAACCCCGTGCCCTAAGACCTCCTTTGCCCACATGCAGCCGACCGCGTCCCGGTGCTCACTGCGTAACTGTGCCTTTTCCGACCTCAATGGGTCGTGGACGTGCTGTCAGTGTGGCGAGGGGCCGAATGTAAAGGGGTGGTGTGAGGGAAGGATTTGGCGGGAGGGGACGATGGGGGCGGGGGAAGAGTGGGTGGAAGTTACGTGTGGGCATGGGTGTTGTAGGGAGTGTCGGGAGAGTTGTAAGTTTTTTTTTCCCTTTGCTTCAGGATACAAGTATTAAATGCTCAAATGGTATGGAGCCAACTAATGTTCCATGACCTGTTGGACCCCATGGTCGTATACTATCCACCGTAACACCAACGCTAACCTCACCTCCCTTAGCTCCCTCCACCGATCGCCCCAAACCCCACTCCTCCCGTACAACCACCACCACCACCCCCCGCCGCCCATCCTCTTCTTCCTCATCATTCTCATCATCTTTTTCATCGTCTTCTTTCTCCTCACCATCATCCTCCTCCGCCTCCAAACATAAGAGCGGCAAACCCCGCACCACCAGCTACGGCTTCCCGCCTGTCCGAGAGTCCGAGTACGGAAGGCAGGAGCGGAGACGGAGATAAAGAGGAAATAGCCGTGGTCATGTCAATGTTTTAGGGTTTGGTATATCTCAAGGGTTATTTATTTGGATGTTTTTTTTATTCCCTTTTTTAGACGGGTCTAATTTCACCGTCCTTGATTTATAGTTTAATTATATCTTGATTTCACTACACCCTCTGACCGTCTCTAATTCCCCTCAGACACCGTAATATCTGCCGTTCCCGAACTAAAATACCCCTCCGTCGCCACAATTTGATAATCATGCGTCCCCAACGTCATGCCGTTTTTGGCCCACGCATCCGCATGGTTCTTGACTGTGACGGTGCCCGCGCTCCGCTTCTTCTGCCGGACGGACCAGAACTGCGTAAAGTCTTTAGTCCCCTGGATGCTGGGGGCGTTGGTGCGCTGCAGTTTGAAGAGGTCATAGGTAGAGCCGTCGGAGGTGACGGTGCCGACTTTAGTAGCGCCAGTGGAGGGGTTGTAGGTGCCGAAGTTTTCGACAATGTAATATTCGATGAGGGGGTTGGTGGTCCATCCATAGACGGAGAGGTAGGAGTTGCCTGAGGGGCTGTAGGTGCCATTGTAGTTGATGACGCTTTGAGGAGGGAGAGAGGATTAAAGTTAGTATCAGGTGTCCACTAATCTGTTTCTATCGCCATTTTCCACCTAATATTGTTGGATATGTTTCATAGGACAATATCACTTACCGGCTGCTAGATCCCGGGTTAAACCCCTTGCCCCCAACAAAGTTCCCCCCCGTACCCCATTTCAACGAATACTCTCCGGCATTTCCATTACTATACGTAACATCGGCACCCCCATCCGTCCAAAATGAAAAGTAGAAGCCATTGTTAGTACCTGTCTGCGAGGTGGTGGCCCGCTTGTCGAGGAGGGAGTTGTTGGAGAGATGGGAAAGATTGGGGATGTTGACGGGGTTAGCGAAGGCGGTGAGGGGGAGGGCCACGAGGCCGAGGAGAGAGGTGAGGTAGACCATATTTGATAGGGGTGACTAGAAAGAGAGAGAAAAAGAAAAAAAATGGGGCGAAAAAATAATATGGTAGAACGAGTGTGTCGGGCCGGCGACCGGAAGAAAAGGAATGTGATGGAGTTGAAGTATGTGATTACCAGGAACCAAGAGACTTGCTCATGAAGATACAAAGATCAGAAACTTCAAATTCATGATCGCCAGGTGTTCATCTTGTCTCTATATATAATAATCTAGAACCAATTTCTTCAAGTCTTCCTCTCTTTCTAACAAACCCCCTCCTCTCCCCCATCGGACAATATCCCGAAACTCTCTCCTCCATCCTCCGGCCTATTTCCTCTTACCCCTTGCCATACAATCATCCAACAATAGCACCATTCCGTTTAATCTCGGCGTTTTACTTTGATTCGTTGCATCATTTTGTCATGTCTTGTCTTTATGGATGTCGGTAGAGAACGCGTTAACTTGTCTATGCGGTATGCAGGATGACAGGATGGGCCTAGCCTGGTTGGGTTTAAGGGGTCTTGATGTAAAACAGTGCAGGGACACGCAAACAAGTTGGCGTTGAAAAGAGCGAGTTTGCGAATATTGTTCCGTGTCAAGGACTGAGTGGCTGTATTTCAATACTAAATACTACTTCTATTCTTCAGCCTCTTAATTCTGCTAACCACCCACCATGATCTTCATGATGATTGCACCCATCATGCCGTTTCTTTAAATTCTGCCGAAAAGTCACACTCTCTGCAACTCCCGGCCGATCCCTCTCTCCTCCCCACACAGACCCCATCCACCTTAGAGTCCCCAAGCCCCACAACCTGGCGAACACCCATTGTCAAAATGTGAAACAACGCTCATATCTGAAACATGCCCCTTCTTTTTTTGTTCTGCTTCTCTAGAGTAATCCAGTAATTCCTCCGTTTGTCAACAGTCCAAAAGAAGAAATGGAAAAGAGCTACCGTCCATCATGGCCAGGAACGTTACGACGATGAGGTGATCTACTGGCAGATGAGATGACAGGTGCGTGATAGCGTGTTGCATCCAAACAAAGACACCGGCTCAAATTTCCATGATCGTGAATCTAGAATTTACAATAAAAAAACGCCACTATGTTCAATGCTGGATATTAAGACTCTTAAAAAAAACATCATTAACTCCAACACGCCCCATCACTGGCTTCACAAATCCATCATTTTTTTCTTTATCTTCCACTACTCGCTGCGTAATCATCTTCTGCTTTCCCGGTCTCCAAATCCTCCACACATGCCTCAATGCATTCTCCTCCATTCTTTGCCACCGATTTCTATACACGCCCCGTGCTTCCCAAATACTGTGCTCAAACGGCATGCATAAACCTCGCCCTCACTAAAGTATCCGGCCATGCCCTCGCCACCGTATTGTGCTGCAGGCCCTTTCGGCAGGCACCAAAGGCGAGCAGGGTCTCAGTGGGCCGACAGTCAGGGACCGTCAGGAGTGTGCGGGATCGGGTGGGGGTGGAGGGATTGCAGGAGGTCGCGGAGAGGCGGGGTGATGAGGGAGATGGAAGGGCAGAGGTTGACTTCCCAGGTAGTGAAGGAGGAAAGGACGAGGGCGGTGGGGGCATCTGGTTGGAGGATGGATGACTAGATCTGGAAAGTGGCCATTGCTAGAATCTTCACTCTTCGTCCGGTTTGTATAACAAAACTAGAAGGAAGAAATTTACGTTTGCATGCGCCCGCCATTTAAACTTCTGCGCCATAAACAATTTCCCCAGCTTATTACTCGACGGCAACCACCGGCTCCTCAAACGACACCCGGATCCCTGCCACATGACTTTGCAAAACAGCCACATCTTTCAAACCAGCCCGGTCCTCCAGCGTCACCATGCGGATCACAGGGAATCCGAGCGTGGCGTTGCCGGTGGCTTCGATGGCGGAGGAGGCGGGGTGGAGGTGGGTGAGAGTGCCAAGGGCCAGGAGAAGATGGCGGGGGTGGGAGATGGAAGGTGAGGTATAGTGGTAGTTTTTCTGCATATATTGTCATTGTGTTTGTATTTTTATGTCGTGTGTATGAGAGTAGGCATATTCCAGCGATGAAGATGATAAGTGGATACGGAGACGTGGGACGGCGGTAACTTGATGCACATGATTCTGTGCACCAAGTCACTGCTAGCTCACAAGACCTTGGCGACGCGAGGAATGCACATCGGCACATCAGGAATGTATATCCCGTGCAAATACTGCGTCTCTCACCCCCAAAATAATATCTTATATCCCGCTAAATGGAGGTCTTCATACAATGGCTTCATCCTAGGCCTAGTCTCCGCATCCCTTCTGTGAGATACTGGCTCGTGGGAAACATTCTATAGCAATATATATGCATATCTCGATATTTCCCGTTATACCCAAAAAGAAAAACATGGATTGAAGGATAAGCTCCATCTAAATACACGAAATCCCAAAGAAAACAATGACAATATAAACCCATTGCACTCTAGATACACACTCCCCCTTATCCTCTCAAAATATCTTGATACGACTTCTTCAACAATCTTGGCCACCGCTTCTCCACATCCAACACCGCCTGCGCAAACAGCCCATTGGCCCACGAGAACCATGGTCTCGTGTAATCTCTCCCCGAATAACTATTTACACTCTCGTGCATCAACCCCAACCCCGCTGTGCTCCCCATCAACTCCACCAACGCCTTTTCCACCTCCTCCTCATTCTTATCCTCTGCCGTCATGATGCGGACTGTGCCGCTCATCGGCCAGGCGGCCCCTGGCTTGATGTGCGGGCCGCCAACTCCGGAGATAACAGGCCCCTCACACCACCACGGGTTCTGCTTGCTAAGGACAAAGGAACGCGTGTTGAGATAGGTGGGATCGGACGCCGGGAGGTAACCTAGGAAGGGCGCAGACAGAAGAGAAGGAATGTTGGCATCATCCATCAGATTTCGGCCGCCATACCCGTCTACTTCGTAGGCATATATCTTCCCGATGCCTCCAGGCCCATCGACAATCCCGTAGGTCTCAATACCCTTGTGGATGCCCGAGGCCAACCCGAGGATGGAAGTTGTCAGCGCATCAGCCTTAAGGGCTTTGGTGATGTTAATGGCCGTCTCAAGGTAACGAGCAAACATCATGTTCGCAGGTATTAAGAACTCGTAGACAGAAGTATCGTCACTAGGACGGAAGGGAGACCGGACCATCCCTGTGTACTTTACGGGATTTCCAGTGCCAACGTTGTTCAAAGTGCCTGTCATCGTGTTTGTGTGTGAATTGAACTTGTAAGGCGGACTCCGCGGTTTCCCGTCATCGGCATAGGTACTTTGCGTCATGTCCGTAGCCGTCTTCAACATCACCTGGACCGCCTGTATCCATTTGAACTTGCCAAAGAACTCAACATCGCCCGTAGCTTCGAGATAGTCGTTGGATAACTGCAAAAAGGCTCCAAAGGAGTCTAACTCAAAGTTGCACGTTTCCACAAGGTGGGGGTCATAGTAGGGAAACACTGACGATCCGCTGCCGCCGACTCTCTTGGGATATCCGGCCTCGCTGGGTGCTTGAAAGGCGTTGCAATAAGGCGCTTGAATAATGTAATGAGCCTGTAGATTGATGGCTCCGCGGAAGAGAGTAGCAAGCCCAGAGGTTTTGTCCTTGATCAAGCCTCGGTAAACCTGCAACTGGTTTGCCGAGTCCCGAAGCCACATGGCATTGATGTCGCCCGTGATGACAAACGCCAACTCCTCTTCTGCATTGTCCTCTGCAACACCCATCCACCGAATGCAAGTGTCCAATGTACTCGGAAACGTGTTCTCGAAAAGCCTTGTCAAGTCTGGATCAACAATTACCTTCTTCACCCGTTCAATTTCATCTTCCACCTCCTTGCTCACAAACGTCCGGCATTCCTCCTTCGGCCTTTGGTATGACAACGATAGCTTCCCCAGCGACTGCGGCGCATGAATCTTCTTAGAATACGTTGTATAGTCTGGACATCTTGGTCTGATCTTCATCCATCCATTTGCATTCCGAACAGGCTTCTCCTCTAACTCCTCCAAGCCGGGCGCTTCTCCGGGTGGCGGCCGGGAATGCGGGGATTCTGGTTGCGACGCATATGGTTTGGGATTCTCCTGTGGCTGTGAGGAGATGACAGTCCATTCTTCAACACTGTCGGGGCTGGGGACAACAGCAGGAAGGTTGTGTTGGGGGCGGATGGAGGGGTGGCCGATGGCGGTGGGGTGGTCGGTGAGCCAGATGAGGGTAAGAAAGCCGAGGGACCAGATGGCAGCAGCAATTAGCAGGCGGACGATCAGGCGGCTGCGGATGAGGGACATTATGGTGGCATGAGTTTTAAGGTGATATGTGATTAGAGTTGAAGGTTACTGATTGAGTTCCTTGAAGTTTGCGTGACGTTGGTGAAGTGAATAGGGATTCTGCTATGTGCGCTTGGACGTCACAGTGGAACTGAACAGGCTGGCTATGCTTAATGATTACTTTGCGGGGCCAAGAACGAGGGAAGATGTCGATTAGGGACAAATTAACATTTTAGGAAGCGCGATGCGCCTAAAAAAAATAATCTTAAGGTTTGTATCGAGGATTGGATTGTTGATTTGTTTATTAACAAATACTAATAGGCGAAATCATGAAATCTAACATCGCAGAAAAATCGAAAAAGCTTAAATCCTATAGCGATGGAATGCATTTGCTCTTCCAGCCCGATTGTGGGGGAGAAAACTTTGTATGAATGGTGGATTAGTAGGGTTACATCAACAAGGGTTACCTCACAAGAACCTCCCAAGTAATCGAAAACGCAACTACTTTCCTACCTTCCTTTAGCTAGAATAAAACTAGCAAAACTAGGCTACCATCGTGCCATTATTCTTGCCATATACACTGACAACTGTCTGTGTACTCCACCCTTTTCCCTTTCCCTCTCGCTTTTCTGGCCTTCTACACAAACATCCACACCACGAAATTTCGCCACCATCATCTATCACCAGTGTTCATCCCCATCATTTTCAACACATTATCCTTTCGCTTCATTGTTGGAGCCCATTAATTTCAACTTCAAATTTGTGCATACTTTTGTCAGGCATATCTTATCAACTCTCACCATAAAAATCGCAGTATTACCCGCCATGACCGTCATTGAGCCGGTCTCCACACGCGATGACGGCATTTACACTGTCCCCGCAGCTATCATTCCCAAAGCCCCTGGCTTCTTCACTATTGTCTCTGCCTACCCGCGAGCTACGACCTAGTGCTTCCTCATCTCGCTGACCATCGTAATGGAAGGTTTTTGCCTTATCGCTCAGAATGCCCTCTACGCCATGCCTCAATACACCAAGGACTTCGGAACGGTGAAGCCTATCCACGCTGTCACTGACGTGCAGGGTGACAACAAGGAGATTCCGGGCAGGATTCAGGTTTTCATGGTGCTTGGGCAAACGTTTGGCCAGATAGGTGGGCTGGGAATTGCAGGGTGGCTGATGGATCGCCTTGGGTTTCGGAAGACGGCCATGGCTGGCTTTGCTTGGATTGTTAGTTGGACGTTTGGACTAATTTTCTCCACCAGCATCATTCACATAGTTGTTGCTCAGTCGGTCACTGGTCTGAGCTGGGGCATTTTCCAGACTCTGGGCCCCAGTTATGCCAATGATATCGCCCCCGAGTCTCTTCGTCCGTATGCTACGATGTAGATCAACGTATGCTGGATCATTGGACAGATTGTTGGTAGTGCCATGATGCGTGGTATGCTCTATGTTCCCGGCAGCATCTCTTGGAAAGCTGTGTACGCTTTACAGTGGCTTTGGCCTTTGATCTTGGCCCCGATTGTATTCTTCTGTCCTGAATCTCCGCGCTGGCTCGTCGGCAAGGGTAAAGAACAGGAAGCCCTGGCAGCGCAGACGAGGCTGGTCCCCGTCAGCGTTGAAGATCCAAACATTACTATTAGTGCTCTCAAGGTCCAGATGCATGCGCAGACCAGTTCTGAGGAAAATGAAGTCGGAAGCTTCAAACAATGCTTTACAGGCCGCAATCTTGTCCGCACAGAACTCGCTAGCATGATTTGGATCATTCAGAACATGTGTGGCAGTGCTCTTATCGGTTGGGCTTCATACTTCATGAAACAGGCCGGAATGACTACCGAAATCGCCTTCACTATGCAACTTGTCATGTACATTGTCGGAATGCTGGGAACTTTCTTCGCTTTTGGTCTCCTCCCCATTGTCCCTCGTCGTGCCCTGTACCTTGTTGGCCAGCTCATCATGGTCCTCTCTCTTGGGACCATTGGCGTTGTCGGCATTTTTTCCACCCAGTTTGCCACTGCCGGTTCCTGGATTGTTGCGATTCTCCTTATTATTTACAACTTCATGTACAACATCTCCGTCGGCCCACTTACCTACTCCTATGTCACTCTGCTCCCCTCGGCCCCGCTCAAGACCAAGACAATTTCTATTGCTCGCCTCGCATACTGCGCCACCACCCTTTTTACTTCGTCCATTGCCCCGCTGCAAATCACAAGTGATTCCTGGAACTGGGGTGCCAAATCCGGGCTGTTTTGGGGTGGCTTTGGCCTAGTGTGCTTAGTGTATTCTTGGTTCCGGGTACCAGAAACAGGCAACAGGACGCAGATGGAGGTAGATTACCTGTTTGATTTAAAGATTCCATTCATAAAATGGGGCAAGTTTAGTATTGATTCTGCTATTGTCAATGGTATGGCACCGACGGCGGGGGTATCACAGGAGGTAAAATCGGTGGATGGAAATGGAAGCTCGATTGATGGAGTAGCAGAGATCCCTTTAGATGATTAGGTAGGAGGAAGTTGGTAAATGATTAGTTATATATGGCACAAAAGGTGGATGGCGGAGGACTGTTTGATTTTTTTTTTCATTGTTAATTGAAGTTTTTTGTGTTAAGATGTTCTCTTGGTGTATGTAATACCTTGTTTCTTATCATTATCACGTGAATGCAGGTACCAGAATCTAAGAAATGCTGATCAATCATTATCCATATATATTACATCCAAATCCACCCTACACTACCTTGAACCATCTCCTCAAGCTAACAAAAAAGCAGCTTGACATCACCATACTAACACAAATAAATCAAATAAGAAAAAAAAGATGGGTCAAAAAAAAGCAAACTGTATAACGAGCAAGTGCAAAACCTAACAAACTCCAACAAAGAATCAATCCCCTTTAATCAATCTACCCACATATATACGGTGACAGTGAACAGAGGATCCTTTCCCCTTTATCAAGTTTGTGTATCTATCTTCACTTTTTGTGAAAAAAATGGTCCCATTTTTGTCGCGGTGCCGTCTGGGTAGGGCGCGGATGGGGGCATGGATGTGGTATGAGATGGATGGAAGTATTTAGAATGGAGCTGGCGAGTGGTATACGGGAGGGGAAGGGGTGGAGGGAACAGAGATTATAGACATGATGCAAGTTTACAGGGAAGTCTCCATCTTGTCGAGGATAGAACGGGTGAACTCGTGGGTGGTGGACTGGCCGCCCATGTCGCGGGTGCGGATCTTACTGTATGATTATTAGTCATTAGATCGAAATACAAAGGAGAAAAAAACAACAAAGCAACTTACCCCTCAGAAATAACAGCATAGACGGCATTGGAAATGCGGTTGGCATGGTCATCAAGACCAAGGTGACGGAGCATCATGCAACCAGACAGAATCATGGCGGTGGGGTTGGCCTGGTCCTTGCCCTGGATGTCGAGACCGACGTGACGGCAACCAGGCTCAAAGATGGCAACATCGCGGCCCATGTTGCAGCCAGGAACGATACCGGGGCCACCAACAAGAGCGGCACCTATGTTGGACAGAATACCACCGTATAGGTTGGGGGTCAGGACAACGTCAAACTGCTGGGGCTTGCTAACGGCCTGCATGGAAGCGTTGTCGACAATCATGTCATTGGTCTGAAGGCCGGGGTATAGCTTGGCAGTCTCGTGGAAGGTAGAGCGGAAGAGACCATCGGCGAGCTTCATGATATTGGCCTTGTGGATGCAAGTGACCTTCTTGCGGTCGTTGGCCAGGGCGAAGGAGAAGGCAAACTTAGCGATGCGCTCAGACTTGGCGCGGGTAATGATCTTCAGAGACTCGACGACACCGGGGACAGATTGGTGCTCAAGACCAGAGTACTCACCCTCAGTGTTCTCACGGATGATGCACAAGTCAACACCCTTGTGGCGGGTCTGGTAGCCGGGGATGTTCTTGATCAGAGAGATGGAGGCGTAGATGTCGAGCTCCTGACGCAGGGCAACGTTGAAAGAGGAGTGACCGGAGCGCTCAACAGGAGTGTGAAGGATACCCTTGAGACCAAGCTTGTTGCGCTCAAGAGAGGCAATAGATTGGCGGAAAGCCTCCTCGGTACTGGCGGCACCCTGAATACCGGAGACATTGACCTGCTCCCACTCGACGGGAACGTTGTCGGCCTTGAAGATGGTCTTGACAGACTCGGCAACCTCGGCACCGACACCATCACCGGGAATAAGGGTAACCGTGTACTTGCCACCGTACTTGGTGGGCTTGAAGATGTCGCTCTGAACTGTGGCGTAGGAGCGGGCAGCGATGGGGGACTGCCTAGCAGCAGCGCGCAGGACCTAAGTCACGGAAAGGTAGGGCCACGCGGTTAGTTTTGGTCTCATATGAATTGGCGTCCTTGATAGTATTGAACTGATGGCCGTTGATGATGATAGTGCGGGATGCTTGGGATCAATTGGCGTGGTCGCGATGTTGGTCATACACATTTCTCGCAGGTGACGCGGGGGTGCGGGATAGCGGGGATGCAGGGCCATCAACATGCTGTCAGCTAAGACCTTTGAGAAGTGGTTGAGCTACAGTTGCAGATGATGTGTATGCAAATATCATAGACATTGTCAATGGTTTGTAGACAGGTATAGATTAAAGGACGAAGTGGAAGCTAAAGATTTATCGACATATGAGTGGATTGCGATCATGATCGCCAAGCACCATCAAGAACGTCATGAACGAGGGAATTCTGAATTTACCTGCGCAGTTCTGACGGATCCTCTGGACAGCATTGTGAGATGTTATGGGGGGATGGATGAGATATCAATGAATCAAATCTCTAAAAGATGATCAGGTGGAAGAATTCGATCGTCAGATAGGAAACGAAAGAATCAAGAAAAAGGAAAAGAAAAGGCTCAAGCTGCAAAGACGAACCTGGCAGAGGAATTGGATAGGAATGGAGAGTTTTATACGGGTGCTTTGGTTGAAAAGGTAAATAAGGAGAGGCTCTACTTTAGGAGGTAGTTTCTAGTTTTAGTACAGCTTCAGTGAGGAACTTTGCGAGTGATTTCCCATCTAAGGGTGATCCCGAGACCGAAGATGGCCCCGGTTTTGTGCGCCCGTCCTGGGGAGGGGGTTATTTGATATAAAATGTAGATTGTGAAATTCAGGTGTTGACGGCTTGTTTTACCAATATGCTACAAAACTACAAACAATCTGTCATACTGTTTAGCAGTCCAAAACCTATCATAGACGGTTGAACATACAACAGGACATCTACAATGGCCGTCATAAAAACTCACACGGCCATGAAATCATCATTCAGTTGACGGAAAGGAATATATCTATGCGCCGCAAGGTATACCCCATACTTAACCAATGCGCATGCCACCCAATCCTGCCGGGCCCCCAGTAGCAATAATCAGCAAATAAAAGCTAAAGGAATATGAAATATCCCGGAGCAGAGTAACCGAGTTAAGCTGTAGGTTGGCCCGCAACAGAGACTCCTAGGCCCTACAAACGCCGCAGTAACGCCTTGCGCCGAGCTAACTTCGGCCGAGGGTTAGCTAGCTTACTTTTTTGTAGTAATCAGCCACAAAGTAAGGGGTGGCGTCTGCACTTTTTAGGTAATTGGTATAGCGCAACATTCCGAGATCCGACAATTCTTTTCGAGACGAGTGATTTGGGTGGGTTTCGGCATCTACCCAATCTAGTTATACATTGGCTTTGCAGCTGGCGTGTATTAATATTGTTTAAATGTATTGGCGAGGCAAAGATATTGGATAGCTCCGAATTCATACATTTATGCTTCACTTATTTGGAATAATCGCCTAGGCACTGCAACTGATGGATTAGATTATCACTGGAACTTAAAACCCACGCTTATCACGAAATACCTTATTTCTCATTACCAATCGCACCGTATGCAATTCTGCCCGTAAACTAACCCCACGATTCCTGACAACTCTTTGATAGGAAGAATTATGACATTCAGGGAATGCGACTGGAGACCGGCGTTATACGACCCTAACCCTCATCAAGCTCCATAATTTCATCTTAAACTGCTCATTGATAATTATCCTGATAAGATATTGCGCTTAATCTAGGGTTGAATTCCTATTAGAGTCAATCTAACTAGGAGGTCCTTATACAATCGGCATATGATCCTTTCCGTATAAGCGACTTATACTCGATTGAGATTGAGATTGAGACTAAGTGTGGGTCGACAACTTTGACTTCTTCATCTGCAACCATTGTCACTAATCGATACCAAATGACTATGAATGATTGGTATATTGCTAAGAGATCCGTCATTCGGAAGTCCAGCCTTTAACTAACAGCTTTGGAAGTCCCCGTTCAACATATACTAAGCCCAACCGGCCTCCACGTATGCGCACAGCTTGCAATGCTTGCCATGCAGCAAAGGTATACATTTCAAATCACCAATCATCGCACTTCACGATAAGCTCACAAATAGCAGCTCAAATGTTCCGGCGAGAAAACAGGATGCAAGCGCTGTTTGAACTTGAACCTAGAATGCCGTTTCGAACTTTCTATGGTTGGCCGCGCTTCTAAAGTCCGCAAATCAGAGAAAAAAGCATGCAACATCACGTCAGAGACAATGGAAGCCATGATGAGTGGACAACGGCAACTACAACAAGAAGAGGAGCAACCGCAAAAGCAACAAGAAATCACCTCTGCAATCGCTGGTCTTCCGACTGAGTTTGACACGATGAATAGAATTCGTTCGTTTATTCCTAGGGAAGGTCAAGTGCTGAACGAGCATATTTCAATGCTTTTGCCGGGTGATCAGCTGGATTTCAACTGGGAGAACTTCCAAATGGTATCAGCACAAAGCCCACCTATCATGTTTCAAATTCCTTCGACTTCCGCTCCGTTGTCTTCAACTGACAGCAGCAGCATCTCCAACAACTATCTCACTCCAGAAGAGCGCTTCGGTATCCCCGCGAATATTCCCTACATGCACGTGTCCGAACTTTGCACTTTGATCCGCACTTTCGAATCACTCACTCAAGAGAGTAGCACAGAGAATTTGTTTGTCGACGTCATCCTCAAGGAGACCCGCAATGCCATGCGCAACATTGAAAAGATTATCCGCAAACCCGAATTCAAACTCTGCAAGAGTTGCCCTCTCATGATTGCTACGATTATCGACATGGCCGTTTCCCTTCTCGAATATGGCTCCCGCAAAATGAAGTCTCCGAATTTTACGTCCACCCAATCAGATTCTGATGGCTCTGCTCTTGGTGATAGCGCCATCGCATTAGCTCCTAGTGATATTCCCAAGTTCACTGAAAGACCCAACATTACTTTTGGCGAACTTGAGCTTGAAAGTGATGAATCCCAAGAACTAATCTCACTGTTATTAACTAGAGAGACAATTCGCACCAAGAAACTCATTGCCTTTGTCTCCGCAGACGTCAAGAATTGCCCAAAGGTCCCTTTGTCACAGGTTTCCATGATCACCCACTGGTACGTCGACATGGACTCTCGCATCAGCAATCTCACCACCTCTGTCGAGTCAGGCTGATTTGTGGCCGAGCCACCCTCCTTGACAATTCCTCATGCTCACAAGAATGGATAAGAAAACATGCGACATGACATGACAAGACAAGAATTTTGTGCTCAAACATGCGCATCATTTGTTATCCAATTTTCGCCCAGTTCGAACGGAGTTTTACGCCATTGTTGCACATCGGACCGATGTGTCAAAAGGGCGGAATCCTTCGGGCCGCTGGGTGGAGACCAGGGTGGAGTGGAGCTGTTGGACCATGGGGAGAAGATGGGGAAACAAATTCAACATCATGTATAAATGGACGGAAGGTCTCCACTGTGGGGACATGGTTCGTTTCAACAAGAACAGGAGACATACGAATTATTAGATTCTGGGAGTCAAAGATCAGAGATGACGCATCATAATAAGCATCAGCATCATGAAGACGACGATTTGACAGCAGTCAACAAAGCTCATTGGGAGTATGTTTTATCATGAATGGCAAATATTCATTTAGATTACTAACGTTATCAGTAAATATGGAGCTTCAGCTTTCGACGCTCCGTGGATCCAGACAATCAGCCGGGTCATCGCCGAAAATTTGAAGAAAATTCCGCTGCCGGAGTCCTTTTCGCTACTAGACTACGCCTGCGGAAATGGCCTTATTACCCGTACTTTCTCTCCAAAAATAACCAAGGCTCGCGGGATCGACTTGTCGACATCAATGGTCGCCGCTTACAATATTGAAGTGGCGAAACTCGGGCTCGAATCGACAGCGCATGCAATCGAGGGCAACTTACTCTCAGAAGACTCAAGTGACATCCAGGCTTTGTCATCACCCGACCTCTTATCCTTTGACATTGCCGCCATTTCTATGGCACTTCACCACGTGTCTCAACCCGAAGCCCTCCTCCAGAAACTTGCCGACCGCGTGAGACCCGGAGGGCAAATCGTCGTGGTTGATTTCTGGAGTGAACACGAGGAGGCTGAGCTTCCGGCGACTGCAGATGCGAAGAAGACGATTTCGCGCCATTGGTTTGGGAAGGGTGAAATGGAAGGGTTTTTAAAGGATGCTGGATGTGAAAAGGTGGAGATTCATGGGTTGGAAGAGACGGTGACGATTCCGGAAGAACATTCTAAGGTGGCGGGTGGAGTTTTGAGGAACTTAATGCTTGCAGTTGGATGGAAGGGAAACTGAGTCGAAACAAAGCATGTCACAATACTGGATATAATATTGAAGTAATCAAAGTATGATATTATACATTGGAAATAAATATATATGACGAAAAAGATAACAATCTATTCTATTCGTTTATAATCACGTAGCAACCGACACGGCCCCTGTAGATGCTGCCATCGCAGTCTTCTCCAATTCCCTCACAACCAACCACCCTCCTGTTGCTACTGCCATAACTTCCCACCTCCCGCCTAACTCCCCCCTCCTTCCCGCCCCCTCAAACGAAAACGTCGCAATCTTAGAGCTTCTTAACTTCCTCGCCTCCCATCTTGCCACCACCTCCATCCCCTCAAACCTCTCATTCTTCTCCGGCCTCCAATCATGCGGGGCCCCCGGAGGCTGCCGGTCTGACTTGCGCAGGAGCACCCAATTATGCGGCGAGCAACAGAGATTCAGTCCACGCGGCAGGAAACTCCGCCATTGGAAAGTTTCCCGGATATTGTGGACTTCAATGGTGAATTCGAAACGGCGGGTGAGAATGCCGCGGGGGCCCTTTTCGACAGGGATGGTCGTGTTGAGTTGGTCCTCGATAACGGGCCCAGGGGAGCAGATTGTGACATCGAAGGAGGAGCGGAGGGGCCGGTGGCGGATGCCAGTGAGTCGGGGGGTGAGTTTGGTGGGGCCTGAGTGCAGGACAAAGTGATAGGGGTCGACAGCGCCTGTGTGTTCAGAGAAGCAGAAGAGGGGTGTGTCTTTGTGTTCGCCGATGGTGCGGGTGCGGGAGAGGAAGTGCTCATAGATGTTGAAGGTGGGAGGGAAAATATTGGAGGAAGGGATAGAGCTGGTGATGATTGAGGGAAGAGTGGGGCAGACTTTGGAGAAGGATCTTTCGAGTGCGGAGTCTGGAGGAAGCGGTGGTGGTGTTATGGAGCGGTGGACCTCTTTGGATGTGGAGGCTTCGGAGATGGGTGTGGAGTGGGCAAGTGAGGCGTAGACCGGTAATGATTCGTCGGGGACCTGGGGATCGAGAGTGTGGTCCCGCGGTGACATGTAAGCTACCTCTTGGGCCCGCTTCTTTTCAAGATTTGACAGCGCCATTTTAATGCGAATAAATTATATTCATAAGTAGTTTGGATCGTCAGGTATTGGCATGATTAATATGGCCTGAAATTACGATTCCCTCAGGAGCGAATAACTCCCACTCTTATATTTTGCATCTATATCCCAATCCTAATCTTAACATCATCATCAATCTTACCCTGATATTTTCGGAGACATTTCAACCAATCGTAGGGGATGCCAAGTTATTTGCATTACACCCATATCGCCTGCGCATCTCATCGCCTGGTTGGTTAGGCTCTTGGTGGGAATCTGACAGGCGATCGGTGCGAGTTTTGTGGGTCTAAGTTTTGTTAGAGAAGAATCTAGGGTGCCTAGATATGTGGCTGTGATGTGGTGATGTCTGACAACAAAATGGAATCAAGATTAGGCTGGAGATGATTATTTCAGACAAGGAGAATTCAGAAACATTAGACGAGATATTTAACATTTGGAACTTGGTAGAATGCATCAGTTTGATCAGTTATGTTGTGAGACTTCCTGTAATTGTGGGAGCCTGATCGGCGCCGAGGCGCTTAAAAGAAGTTTTGTTAATTGCCCTTTTTGGAGATTTAGAAGCATGCGTCAGTGCCTACCATCTGCAGCAAATCAATTACATAATCACAAACTTCAAGAATAAAATCAAAAAACCTCAGGAATACATTGGGTTAATCCTTTTATATTATTTGCTATGACGCCATAACCAGACTTCTCAATAAATTATACTACATTGCTTACAGCTCACCCTGAGCAGTGATACCCGCCTCCAGAGCCTTGATCTGCAAAGCCAAGAACCGCGAGTAATATCTGCAAATCGCCAAGTTGCCACCGTGAAACCAGAATCCAGGATGTCCACTCCGCTGCCACATGGTACGCATCTCACCCTCCTCGTTGAAGCCCCAGACATCACTGACACGATCAGCAACCTCATCGCCAAAAGTAATTCTCGTCTGTGAGCGCATGTTCTGGTAGCCAGTAGCGAAGACGATTTCATCGGCTTCCAAGATGGAGCCGTCGGCAAACTCAATGCCCGTCTCGGTCAACTGGCTGATTTCCTGGCCTTGCTTGACCTTGATACGGCCATCAGCAATGAGAGCAGCGGCACCAACATCAATGTAGTAGCCACCACCGCGTTGAAAGTATTTGATGAATAAACCAGCGCCATCCGGACCCGAGTCGGTCTTGAAGCCAACGGCCTCAAGACTAGCAAGCATCTCCTTGTCATGCTCCGCCTGTCTCTGGCAGACTCTTTGTTGAATGGACTTCAAGACCGGTGTTGGCAGACCGTGCAGAAGCAAATCGGCATCGTCAACTTGCGGTCCTCCTTCGCAGAAGAGCCCTTTCAACGAGATATCCGTGATGGCCTTTGATGACACTACATGAGTACTACTCCGTTGGACAATAGTGACATGGTATCCCTTCTCGACATAGTCTTGGGCAATATCGTGTCCTGAATTGCAAGAGCCAACTACAACGGCACGCTTCCCAGCGCCATTGAGCGAAGCACCGCGGAAATCAGAAGAGTGGTGGAGGGAGCCGTGGAAAGTGTCCATGCCGGGAAATGTGGGCATATTCTTCTTGCCAGAGTGCCCGGTGGCTTGGATGATGTGTCTAGGGTGGAAGGTTCTTCTTTGGATAGTGCCATCATCCAGAGTTCTGTTGACAACAACAGTCCACTGCTTGGTTGTATCATCCCACTTAACAGACTCTATGGTTGTCTTAGTCCAGACGTTAAGCTCAAGCAGAGTGGCGTAGGCTTCAAAGAATTGTGCGAGTTTATCTTTGGGAGTAAATATGGGCCATTGAGGAGGGAATGTCATATACGGAAGGTGATCGTACCAGACAGGATCATGAAGGACAAGTTGGTGATACCTCTTGCGCCAGTTGTCGCCGACGCGGTCGTTTTGGTCGATAAGGAGAGCAGAAATGCCCACCATCTTGAGGCGAGCGGCAATGGTAAGACCAGCTTGGCCGCCACCTGGAAATTGTTAGGTTTTGGGTGAACACATTGGCAATGGGCAAAGCAATTTACTTACCAAGGACGAAAACAGCGGGCTCAGCCCCATTCTCAAAGTTTTCTTCAGCCTGGCGTCTTTCAGCCCAGTTCTTGCGGCCGGGCTTACCACCGTGCTCGACACCCTTGACTCTGTTGGGACCAATCAACTCTTCATGGCCCTTGAGCTCTCTCAAGCTGGTGTAGAATGTATACAACTTCCACTGCCCATTAATTTCGACAGCCTTGGCCAAGCCAATCCCGGTTCCGATGGCGGTCTCAAGGTTAAAGGCAAACTGTACGCATCTGACATCGACAGGACCCTCACCACCGATCCTGCCACCCTCTATCACCGAAACCTGCGGCTTCCGGGCATTATTGGATTCATCAGTAGCAATCTTCTTCAGTCTGAATCCATGCTTTGACGTGGCCGCCTTTGCCAGAAATTCGGCGATCCTTTCCGGCGTATGCGCCGTGTGAAACTCCCAGGTTAAGGCAAGGTGATCACGCCAAAAGCCGGACGGGGCAAAGAGGGAAGAGAGAGCAGAGTAGTCACCGCCAGACAGGTGGCTGTTGATAGTATTGACAAGGGCGGTAGCGACTGCGCGAGGGGAAGCAGAAGCCGGTTGAGGGGGAAGGGTAGATAAAAGGGCCGGAGTGATGTTTATGGATCCCGGTACGGGGCGGGTGTGGGAAGGGATCTCAACCTGGGCGGTCATGCTAAAGATCACAACTAGGGTTAAGTGTTTGTGATGTACGTGGGTTGGAGTTTAATGTGATGAGTGAATAACTTGGAGATGGTGGTTATTGGAGGACTCTTGTGTTTGATGAGTTGTTATCTTTGACAATGATATTGAATTTTGTCTACGAAACTGGCGGAAACCTCACCCTTTATACTTCTCCATCCTCATCTCCATCCCACCCGTTATCGATCCCGTCCTGAATCTTCCGTACTCTTCATAATTCCTCAGTTCCACCCTCTATTATTTTCGTATCGTGTCTCACCTTATTTCTCCATCCGACCATCCTTCGTCCTCATGACTCCGGGAATAACTGCATCATGTCTTCAGGATGCGTTTCATGGTACATTCTTTCCTTGGAACTTCTACAAGGCGAAACGCCCGTCTAGAGGCTCCCGTTTACAGTTTTGTTGTGAGGGAGCTTAGTGCGGTCGGTACAGGGGATCTAGGAGTAGTGTCGTTGGAGACAGGGTTGGAGAGTATGGTGGTCATGATATAAGTGTTACGGTGATGATTGGAAGTTTTGTAAAAAGATAAGTTATGGAGATTTCAGATAGTATTGAATAAGTGAAAGCATTTGGCATCACAGAGTTTCTCCAACTACCTTGTATATGGTAGGGTTAACTGTCGGGCAGGGTTACGTCATGACATCATATCCCACATGTATCTTGACAAACGCCGCCGCTTACAACTTCCGTCAATACTTCTCAGCAATTTGCTCCATTTGCGCTTTCTTGAAGGTATTCACAGCCATTGTTGTGTTTTTTTCTTGGCATCTTGCTCCTTAGATCTTAATCTTCATAAAAGACCTCCAAATATTCAACTGCCACTGTCTCCAAAACCCTCGTCTCACTTCTCCAACTTTCAATCTCGTCCCATTCTTCAAATTTGCATACAAAGATGGCGATCAAATTGTCTCTATCAAGGCATGCCGGTTCGGTTGTGATAGTGGAAAAAGGAAAAATCCAACCGTCGATCTAGAGAGGAATTTATTTCTGATGGGGCGAGTCGGACGATGGGAAGGTTTCATGATGGGCTTGGGGTTTTTTATTTTTATTTTATTTTTCTTGATTTTGGAGATGGAAAGTGGAAGCGGCGGTGTGGGGGAGGGAATGACAAGAAGGATTGCATGAATGAAGTTGGAGTGCCAAGTGGTATTAAGTTAGATGAATGAATTGAGTTTTATGTGTGGATGTGTATGAGTGAATTTGAATGTTATGGTGAGTTGAGGCTCAAGGTGAACTGAGGATGAGATGTGCATGAATTGGAGGCGTGAATGTGGATTTCATTTGAGCCTCCGGGCGAGGGGAGATTTTGGTCGGGAACGACGGTATTTTTGATTGGAGGTTTTCATTTTCATTTTGTACGTAGTGAGATAGAAAGACTTATCTTTTGTATCTCTTCATTTGTTGGGCTGGTTAATTGCAAGTGAATTGCCATCAGCACATGACAAATATCAACTTCTCTATAAACTCTACCGCGCGTAGGCTTCTGTTCAATGATAATCCTCCACATAAGACTGTACAAATCGTAAAATATTGGCCACACAATATATCTTACCTTGCCACGAGCGACGTCTTTCCCGGTACACTACCTGCTCGCTCTTCTTCTTCCCCTCCGGCGAGCAAGTAGGTGCGCTTCCCCATTCCCTATTCCCCATTCCCTAGTTTCCCCATCGACCTCCAAGCCATGTGACCCTTATCTTCATCCTAACCCTTAACACTCGCCCACCCACGTTAATTAAACACAATCCTTACCCATGAACTACATCTCCAAAGACTGTCAAGTTGCGGCTCTGCCTCCGCACACACGGAACCGCAACAAACTGTAACCCATCTTCCCATCAAATCATCCATCAATTCAACAGGACTGGGAAAATGAATCATCCCGTGCGTCCGGAGCTGTCCGCCTCCTTTCCCACCCCTCAAAAAAGAAAGAAAAAAAGCTTAACTACATATGTATGATGAATCGTTGCCGCCCGTAATCATTCTCCCTCCCTTGACTCCTGATGTAAGGTCTTGTAGCATTGGGGAAAAGGCCACGAACCTCATTGTATCCATGCATGTATTTAATTTAGATATTTAGACACCAAGTGACAAAGAAGACATCCAATATAGCCTAAATACTCCAAGGGGGAAGGAATATGAAAAGTCAGAGACAACAAGCAGGCGGATAGGTCTTCCCTGACTAGCTGATCCTTCAAGATCTCATATTGAACTTGTGTAGCAAGTAGCCGGAGGAATGGATTTTGGAACCGTTTTTTTTTTGTAATTTGTGCTGCAGAAGACGGAACGGACTGAAGGAAAAAGAGTCAAGTTCTTAGCAACCTAAACTGACAAGATTATGAGCCTACAAGAGGAAAGAAAAGCGAACAAAATGATTGGAGATGATGGAGATATAAAAAGGTCGAGTGAAACGCTAGATCTTGATTTGTCGGTTATCAATCATCTTCATCACTAATTATCACCCGTCAATCTCATCCAACCGATCACAACACTACCAGTACACACCACCTGACAATGTCCCACGCCTCCTCTATATCCCACAAACCCTCCGTCGAAAAACACGAAATGCCTCCATCCTCCAACCATCCACCTCCCCTTGCCCCCTCTAGCACCACGGGCACCTCCCCTCTCGGCATGGGTGCCCCCCTCGAACACCATCAGACCCTCGGCTCCGTCAGCATCACCCCTGAGCTCTTTGAACAGCTTTATCTTGCACCGAAAAACAGAGTAAAGGGAGATCTGCGGCAGAAGTTTGGCAATCCGACGCCGGTGGCAATTGGGGGGTTTATCTTGACGACGACACCGTTGAGTATGGCGTTGTTGGGGTGGCAGGGGGCGGGCGGGTTGGTAGCGCCGGCGAATGTGTAAGTGACATCTATCATTCTTTCGTCATAATTGTGGATGCTAATATTTATCAGTGGAACTTATCTCTGGCTTGGCGGCGTGCTGCTTCTCCTCGGTGGCATCGGCGAATGGATCTTGGGTAAGTTTACTTGGCATTCTTCCTTATTTTGTCGCCGGCTCCTCCACTAACAGAAATACACCAGGCAACACTTACCCCTCCACTGTCTTCTTGACCTTTGGCGGATTCTGGCTGACCGTCGGCACTACACTGGTCCCCGGTTCTGGCGCCGTCTCTGCGTATGCCACGGATCCCTCTAACCCAAGTTCTGGCTCGTCGAATCCACAGTTCTTTGCGACATATGCGTTTTTCTTGGTATGCATGTGCTTGTTATCATTTGTGTTTATGATAGGAGCGACCAGAGTCAATGCCGCGTTTTTCTTAGTTTTCTTGTCGCTTGTTCTTTGCTGTAAGTATTTCGACAGTCTTTTCCTATTACTGGAATTTTATTATATGGTTAGAAGATAGTGCTAACACTAGACAGACGCATGCTTGGCTGGGTCGTTCTTTCAGGCGGCGCATGGCAACTCAAGTCTATCGTTGAGGCTGCAGCACGCTGGAGCCGGCTGTTTGTTCACGACTTCACTCTGTGGTTGGTGGATTTTCATTGGGTTAGTTTTGGCATCGGTTGACTTTCCCGTCTCGCTACCTATGGGTGATTTGTCAACACACATCAAGGGAAAGTCGGACCGGATCAAGCAGATTTAGATCCGGGTATATCTTACATGGAGGTTTCTAAATTGTAGTGAACAAAGATTATACTAAATAGGAGGAAAGTTAAGTAATAATGATGTAGTCATGGATTTTTGAGATTGAAAGCTATAGCAAAAATAGAAAATTCGGATTAGAGGAATGGAGTATGGGCAAAATGAAGTTACAGGTTATTGCAATTTCCAAATATGGAAATTAATACAAAGCCCCACACAACTCAATTTCACGGACCACTTCAGCAGGAATGCACGCAATTAACAGTGATCCCACAAATCCAGATGTTCAACGTTTCACAAACACCATCAACATCACGAGAAGCAAGTCATCATCATTTACAAATTAAACTTGGTAAATAAAATACACAGAAACCCCTTCCCTTGACACTCAGTGCGAAACATCCTCCCAGCTGGCCCAACCACGGCCCTGGACCTGCTTAAGGTCTTCTTCGGTGTATACCTTGCCGGTAGTAAAGTATCCAGCGTTGATCTTGGCATCGATTTCGACCCGGGAATCACTAGGGATCATATCTGTAGCGTGTCTGTTGTTAGCATCCTGTAATGACATTCATAGAAAAAGATGTCCTCATGGGAATCCACCGTAATTCCAACTTACCATCGGGAATCGGCACCCTCTTGTATATGGGAATGCCCTGCTCGACAATCGCATCGTGCTTCATATTGGACATACTCAGCATCCGGTCGATCTTTGTAATGCCCAGCCAATGCAAGATATCCGGCATCAACGCCTGGAACCGCATATCTCTGACACCCGCCACATTCTCTGTTCTCTGGAAGTATTTATCCGCAGTGTCGCCTCCTCTCTTCCGGGCGTTGTACACCAGGTACTTAACGACCTCTCCCAACGCTCTCCCCTCCTTCCGGAAATAAATGACCACGCCGCTACCCCCATTCTGCGCCTCCTTGATTGCCTCCTCAATGCCAAAAGCTAGATACGGCCGACACGTGCAAATGTCCGACTGGAAGACATCCGACCCGTTGCACTCATCGTGCACTCTCAGCGCCAACTTGCAGTTCGGATCACTCACGCGCTCTGGTGGACCAAAAATATACACAGTTAACCCGCCAATTGGCGGCAGGAAAACCTTGATGTCTGGCCGCGTAATCAACTCTGGGTACGACCCGCCCATGTGCTCAAAGAGTGCCCGGCGTAGCGTTCCTTCGTCAATCTTGAAGCGTTCGGCAATCCCGGGGAGATACCAGACGGGCTCGACAGCGGCTTTGGTCACGCGGACGTCGCCCTCGATATTCGTCACGATGTTCCCGTCGACATTCAACTTGCCGGCCTTGATGGACTCAACGATCTCGGCCACGCGCATATGCGCCCTTGTCACGGCAATCGTCGGCCGCACATCGAGACCCTCGTTTAATTCCTTTTCGAAATCTCGTACAACATTCGCGCCAAAGGGGTCCAGCGAAACAATCTTCTTGGCGTTGCCCCACGCCGGCTGCTGCGGGAAGTCGAAACTGGGCTGTGTGTTGGTGAAGGAAGGGCGGAAGTCGGGAGGCAGGTCGCCGGAGGCGATGGCGAGGGCATTGTAGACGGAGTAGGAGCCGCCGTGGGCGCCGATGGCGTTGCGGCGGGGGAGGGTTTTGCCGGTGCGGGTGACGAGGATCGGGCCGCGGGCCGCGGGAGTAGGGGCGCCCCAGGTGAGGGGGATGGGGTCGACGACGGATTGGCCAGGGTATGTGGTAAGCTGGTGGGTAGGGAGAGAAAGGAATAAAAGTTAGTTGGAGGTGTTGAATGGGTAGAGAATTGGTGATTCTACGAGGGACTTACGACAATGCGACTGCTGTATTTTGGGACGGTGGCGGCAGCAGAGGTCTCCACGAGCTCTTCGGTCTTTGCTAAATTGGCCGCCATGTTTAGGTTTGTATCTTTGATATTTCTGTGTGTGTATGAATATTGGCTGGTGTCTTCAACTCGTAAACGCTTCGACGGCGGTTCAATGCTTGTAGATGTAAGATTTGTGGGCTCCAAAGAATAACTCGTATTCATCTTTAGGCAGAAAAAAAGGGTAAACACGCAAATCGAGAGGAACTGCCGGCAAGTTATATTCAATATGTGATCGGGCAATTCAGGCAAGGCTGGCTGTGCAGAGGCGAGGTGTGGTGTGGTGGGGGATTCGTTGGCAAGATGCGGTATTGTTGGAAGACGAGGGGTAGTAAAAAGGAAAGTGGAGATTGAGGGAGTTAATAGATCGAAAGTTTCATTATCTTGTGGATTCTACGATTTGATCAAGTTGACTTTTGTTTATGTCTTTCTTCTGATATCTTGATCGGATTGTTTGTGGGTTGTCTGTGGTTGATTTGTCGGTATCAATAAAGATATCTCCATTCTCTACTCTTATCCCCACCCCCCCTCTTTGGTCCATCCTCTCCTCCGGAATCCACCCCTCTTCCACGTGCATTTGCGATAAGCTCCAATCCAAAACTATATCTGACCATGAAGGGGTGTATCTTGTGTTTTCCGCCATTCCCGTTTTATCTTTTTCTTCGCTCTCTTTCTTGATACATATTAAAGGCCAGGGATGAAGGAGGGGAGGAGCGTGTGGAGATAAGGTATGAATGACTAGGGTTTGTTTAACCCTGGAGATAACGTATGCACACGCCCCTAGCTCTCGGTAGTGATTGTTTTGATTGAGTAAAGGGGGGTGTGATTGGGCTGGGAGCAGAGCAGGGATGGCGCAGATGTTGCGTCGGGTTGGATACATATATGCGGGAGGGGAATTACATGGAATCAGCAGGTCACGATATTAGTGTTGGTATATAGCTTTCACCCAAGTACGCGTCATATATTACCGGAAATATCACTATCAAGCTTGACCCATAACCCTAACAGCCTCTAAAATAAGGTACCATCTCCGCTCATCAGAATCGGACTCGACTTGGTCGTTGGTCTCTTCTCCGCCGCCAATTCTCTCCCACCCTTCCAACTTCCGGCTTCAAGCATCTGCGCCATGCTCAACTCTACCCCCTTCTCTTTATATTCCCCCTTTAAAATCTTGTAAACCTCATCCAACAACGCTACAGTCAGCGCCCTCCACTCAACAATAACATCCCCCGTCGATGGAAATAACGGTAGCCCCTCAACATGGCTAACCTTAAGTCCCTCCTCGAGAACCCTTGGCTTCAACGTAAGCACACCCAAGTCCACGAATAACCCCCCATTCCGATACTCGGGCAAGCCCGTCCCCAATTCCATATTCTTCGTCTCCCACCCCAACACCTTGACAAACGGTGTCGTCAGACTATACCCCAGCCACTGCGTCAATTTGTGAAACGGCATCACGCCCTCTCCATTTTCCCTTTCGAGCCCTCCCAGACACTGGAGCCCCCAGGCGTCGCCGACGGGACTACCGGAGATGTGGGTGCGCTCTTTGGGCCAGGCAGGCAGTAGGAGGGTTTGCAGGGTGCGCCAGAGGTGTGCGTAGTCGAGGGCGCCGGGTGATGTCTCGGAAAGGCGGTCGACAAGGGTGCCGGGGCGAGGTGGGGAGAAGAGGGGGGAGGAGAGGAGGGAGGTGCCGACGGAGGAGAGGAGGGTGGTGCGGGAGGGGATGTCGATCATGGGGTTTGCGGGGGTTATTTGAAAGCCTTGTTCGAGGATTCCCGACGTGAGTGATTGAAGCCCGAGGCCTATTGGGAAGGGGGGGGGTCTAGATGTTAGTTTTTTCTTTTTTTTTTCTGTAGGTGACTGGTGGCATACGTACCGTCCACTACGGGCGTCTTCTCGCTGCTAAAAGCTCCAGCTTCAAACATGTACAAACTTGCCACGGCAATCCCCTCACTCCGCGAATATACATTATCCGTCCCCGGCTCCGTAAACTTCCAAACATCCCCCGCCCCGGCATCCAGCAACACTGACACCAGGAACAAATCAACCAGGCGCCGGGTGACTTCTGTTTTGTCAATGCCCGAGGCTTCCCATTTGGTGAGGAGGGGGGTGATGCGGTCGATGCCACCAACGTTGAAGTGTTGCCAGCGGCCGTGGGGGGGGATGATAGCGTAGGAAGAAGGGCCAAAGTCGCGCTAGTTTCTCTTTGTTAGGAGACAGTCTTGGGAAAGGAAGTTCCTGTGATACTTGCGTCGATGATGGATTTGATGTATGAAGCGGCAGCGGGCAGCTTATCGGGGTGGTAGGTCCAGTTGGTGAGGTTACCGGCGACAGCGATGTCGAAGACCTTGCGGGAACGGTCCCGGACAGCTTGGAGAGACGTCAAATATTCTATTATTTCAGCGGACATTTTGATGTTAACTGTTGAGTAATTGATGTAATATGATGAAGTTGGGAAGTTGATGTAAAGGACGCAAGGACAGTGACAACGACCAGCTCTATGCAGTCTTGATATTTTTTGATCAAATGAATATTTAGCCTCATCACCTCGGGTTGTCACGGTGTAAGGAGCATGGAGATCTCTTGGAGAACAAACAATTCAGTGTCAACCCGTTACATAACTCGTCCCTCCATTTGTCGCTTTACATCTATACCTCAACCCCTCTTCTATCTAATATCTATATAATTCCCAGAGGCGTGTCTCTATCACATGACAAACCCTAATACATAGTTACCAGGGTCTCCATCCTGTGGAGAGATCCACGAGCTCCGCCGGCCAACGACATGTCGATTGGTGAATCTGGGGGTCGAACCAGAAAATTGTGGGAGATGTGGTTGAACTGAAGTGTTAGAGATTGTTGGCAAATGACGTGGTGGGAAGGTTCCACGGGGATTGTGGGGGGTGGACTGGGTTGATAGGGAGATACTGAGATACTGAGATATTGTCTATAGATAGATAGAGGTGATAAGGCAGAGGGGTGTTGTCGGCACGCCCCTAGCTGGGAGCTTGGATCGTCAGAATCAAGGGGATATCAAGGACAAGAGACAAAAGACAGATTGATGAATCTATCTAGTAAGATAATGAGTGATTAGAGAAACTGATACACAAAGACTGCTTATGTCAACTGAGTTGATATCCTTTCTTTCGCCATCATCCTCTCCCTGGCTCCCCAGATATCTATCCTATCCACTTACTTGCCTCTCCCCTCTTTAATCTACCACCACCCCTCCCCCATTCCGTCATCCTCTTCGCTTATCCCCCACTGCATAACACTACATACCTATGCTTCCGCTCCTCACGCCGAACACACAAAAGTTATTTCTTTTACTATTACGAGGTGCAGAGAGGGGGTAGCAAAATGTGGGGCCGACAGGCATAGCTATGGAACTCAGAGTGAGCTATATCTGGACGCGAGGACCCGGGAACAGAAATAGAAAGGTAGCTTGAGTATTTACAACGTTGTTTTGTTTTATTTGTGTTTCCTGTATTGCTTGCTATCTCTCAACGAACTTTCTAGTCTTAGCCAATTCTTTAGATATTCTATATCTATTTCTTTGTACTTCTGCCTCTCGACCTTGCATTTCTATACATCTCTATCCATCATTTTCATCCCGAGCGGAATTGGACAACTGCTTTACTCACATCATTTCCACTTTCTACAATCTTCTTCAACAACAAGACACAAAACTCACCTTTAAACCCTAACACACTCCATTACCATGCCGACTCCCCTAATTCTCGTCGACTCCCCCGACTTCGCCTCTCTCCTCACTACCCTACGCACCCGCACCCTCCGCCCCCCCACCGTCCGCTCCACCGTCGCTTCCATGTCCCAGATCGTCGCCCGCAAAGCGATAACGTCCCCGTTACCCACCGAGAAGATTGCCATCATTGTCATTTTGCGATCAGGGTTGGCGATGATGGATGCATTTGCGGGGGAGCTGCCAGGGGAGGCGGACACGGTGGTGTATCATTTGGGGTTGTTTAGGGAGAAGGAGACGTTGCAACCAGTGGAATATTATAATAAGTTGCCGAAGAAGCCGGAGAATATAAAGCATGCGTATGTGTTGGATCCACTAGTGGCGACAGGGGGAACGGCTAAGGCGGCGATTGGTATTTTAAAGTAAGTGCGAGGCAAGAAGGAGTTTGTTAGGCGTATTGGCAAAAAGAGTGCTAACAATGTTTTACAAGAGACTGGGGCATTGAGAAAATCACCTTTGCCTGTATCCTCGCCAGTAAATCTGGCCTTGAATCTGCGGCTGCCTTCTGGCCCGAAGGCGTCCAGTTTGTCGTTGGTCACGTTGATGACACCGTCGACTCCAAAGGCTATGTGCAACCCGGCGTCGGCGACATTGGAGATCGACTGTTTGGAACTTCAGAGTAACCTGGCCCTGTATCATCATCATTGGGAGGATAGATCATTGGAGAGCAGATAAGAGGGGGGGAAGCGACAGTTTGCCTTTTTTAATTAGTTGATTCTTGTATATACCACAGGTTTATTTACAAGTACATCGCATTCTACATTTCTATTTGTACTGTATATTGTGATATCTAATGGTGCCATATTGAGCTGATGGTCTTTGTTTGTGTGTAGAACTGCCAGTGGCTACGCCCATGAACATTCAGGTCTCCCAGAAAGGAGTCTTTGTTTGTGGTGCGCAGGATAGGTCCAGCCGGAGCTAAGACAGTGGGCCGCGACGTCAGTCATCAGGATAATCAATCGTACCTGCACTTTAACCAATGCTTACCTAATATCGGAACATTGATACCAATTTGCCCGACATTCACTGCTTCTTGAAAAACTTGAGCAGTTACCGGACTTGATGTGAACAATGTCACCCCATTTCCATCTGTTCATCATCGTTAGTATCTTATAGCCATCAACTGTACTAGAATAAACTCACATCGATTCCCATTCACCAAGTCCACCGCCTCCTCCAATGTGCCCACCTCCACACATACTAGCACCGGCCCAAATATCTCCTCCTGATAACAACTCATGTAACTCCTTACTCCTATCAAAATCGTCGGCCCCACAAAATTCCCCTCCGGATATTCCGTCACACATAATCCCCTCCCATCCAACGCCACCGTCGCCCCTTCCTCCGCTGCCGCCGTAATCACCGCCTCAATATGACCTTTGGCATCTCGGTCAATTACTGGTCCCACCTCAACTGTTGGATCCAGCCCACAACCGACAACCAGTCGCTGCGATATCGCAATCAACTCCGGAATCCACCCTGCCGTCTCCCCCACAAACACGGCCACTGACAACGACATGCACCGTTGTCCTGCAGCCCCAAAGGCGCTACCCGCCAACGCATACAGCGTCTTCATCTTGTTGGCATCCGGCAGCACAATTCCGTGGTTCTTCCCCGAACACTCGGCCTGTATCCGTTTCCTAGTGGCCTTTGCGTGTTCATAAACGCCCTCACCTGCAACGTCGCTGCCCACAAAGCTTACAGCCTTGATACTCGGCTGACTCAGCAAACACCCTACCACAAACCGGGCCCCATGCACCACGTTAATGACGCCCCGTGGAAACCCAGCTGTAAGAAAACACTCGGCAAGGATCTGCGAGACGGTCGGTGTCTTCTCGCTCGGTTTGAGAATCACCGTATTTCCAGCGAGGAGAGAATAGGGGATGGACCAGAGGGGAATCAGGAGAGGGAAATTGAAGGGGGTGATGGAGAGGGTGGTGCCGAGGGGTTCATGGACGGTGTGGATTGTGGTGTGGGGAGTGGTGTGGGAGAGGCCGGTTAGGTCAGTGGTTACAGAGCAGGCGGTTTCGACGGAGTCGATGGCGCGGGTGAATTCGGCTTCGGCGTCGGCGAGGGTTTTGCCAACTTCGATGCACAAGGTGTGTCTCTGAAATGTCTAATTAGTATTTCAGCTCATACCCTGCGATGAGGACCTGTCACTCGCAAGAAAATCCCCAACTGTCAATGCAACTTACAATTCTCGGCCCTTGCTGCCGCAACACATTAACAAACTGCAACATCAACATCCTCCTCTTCCACCCCGGCACCCCCTTCCAACCAACCGCCGCCTCCCCCGCCGCCCTAACCACCCCCTCTACCTCCTCCGCCGTACTCTCCGGCACCCTCGTTAGAAACCCTTGCGTACACGGATCATACACCTTATACCATACCCGCGACTTACTCAACACAAAGTCATTATTAACAAAGTTGTACGAGACGCCCTTGGTTAACAGGGCCTCCAGGTCCATGCCAGACAGGAAGCCCGCGGGGCCGCCGCAGATGGTGCTGTGGGAGGAGGTGCTGGCGTAGCGGGTGCGTTTGCGGGGGTGCGTAATGCTGGAAGTGGGGCTGTTTATATAGGAGGATGCAGTGGTGTTGGTGGGGGCATTGGGGTCGGGGCAGGCGGAGAGAGGAGGGGTTGGTGGGGGGAGGGATGTTTGGTCCATTGGGGTTAGGGTTGAGATGGCAAGTGGTGGGACGTTGTCTGGTTGACTGATGATAAGGTGGATGATGGTTTGGTAATGGGCGTGAGGATGCTGGATGGTAATGGAATGTTACCAGATTGTCTTAGAAATTTCGATTGGCTTGCAAAGTTGTTGAGAAAGGATTATTGGAGATTGTTGCAGGTGGTCGTACGCAAAATGCAGGGAGGAACTATAGGACCGGAGTTTGCCGGGGAGTGATGAGATGGGTCTTGGCGTATAAGTAGACGCAACAGATAATCGTAGGACTTTCAGATCAAAAAGAAAAAGAGCACATTCATAATAATAAAAAACTCCTGAAAACTCCTCACTATATCACCGACATGTAGGCGTCTGCACTTTTGCATTTCTGGTTATACCATTATCATCTCCCCCGCGGATTCCTTTGATCTTTTAAAATCAGATAATCTTGTAGTGTAATAGCCCTAACCCTATGCATCCAAAGTCAACATACAACATTCAACGTCAAAGTAAGAATTAACATTCTAAGAAAAAGATTGATTAAAGTAAACTAATATGCTATTGATTGATAAGGTGAATTATAAACTAAATATAACCTCTCAAAACTCATTGTGCTATTCATGTTACATACACCCAAAATAGTACTCCACTACACTGTCCCATAAAACCGGTCTCCAAAGTCTCCTAAACCCGGAGAGATATGCCTATCGATGTTAGCACCCATCCTGCTAGTAATTCGATAAATAACACATCAAGTTCACAACTTACTTGGATGTCGTCAGTTTTGAATCTACCACTGCCGTTACTATCCGTAGTTTTGGAAACCTCGCCATAACAACCTTAACCCCCTCCACCGACGCCACACAGTTGACAAACACCAGATTCTCTTCTTTGACCCCGTTCTGAATCAGGATGTCGATAGCCTTGACCGCCGAGCCTCCCGTTGCCAACATTGGCTCCAATATAAAAACAACTATCTCCCGTCAGTAAATCATTTTCCTTCTCGACAATGGCTTCACTTACTTCTTTCCGAAACATCACTCGGCAGCTTGCTATACAAATGCACCGCCTCCGCCGTCTTCTCATTCCGCTGTATCAGAATCTTCCCAAAGGACAACTCCCCCCAAAATGCCCTCCGCAGACTCTCTTCAAAACTTGCCCCGGCTCTCAAGATGCTCACGCCGCAAACTCCCTTTGTATACGCCATACCTGCATACTGTGTTCCCGTCGGCGTCACTACTTTCTTGTCGACAATGGGAACGAACTCCAACGCTATAATTATAAGTTAGCTCATCCAGTTCCATATCAGATTCTTGAAGAAGAACAAAATGAAGCAAATCTTACCAGCCGCCATCAGCAACCCCGCAATCTTCTCAAAACACTCCGCAAACTCCCTAGGCCCCGTTTCCCGATCCCTCAACCTCGTCATCAACGCCACCAAATACCTCGACTGCAGCAACACAGTAACGTTCTCCAAAACATCAATCATCATGTAATCCACCTTTGAAATAAAATCGGCAAAACTCCGTATTATCCCTCTTCTTCACCATCCCCATCACATCCTCATTGCTACCATTTATATATATATATACATAGACAACTCAGAAAGCCTACTACGCCTAGAATCAATGAGAGCTCCTGCAACACTCCTCAAGGCTGTCTCTCCGTCGGTTTCCCGAAGAGACGCCCACTGCTAGCGGCTTAGGTGATTGGTATCACCAACGATCGATTCACACCTCTGCTTATCCGTGATATAGGTGATAAGTCAATTATTTCTTATCACTCACTCATTATCAGCACCAGGGGTGTTGATAACGTTCTAGTAATACCCACACCCTTTAACCACAAATTAGGGTTCTTGAACTCTAAAACCCAGTCATAAGGGTTCCTGACTTGAATTACAATCATCTTGATCCTCCACGGAACACAAATCATAAATTTACAGATACCCAACCCAGAAAACCTGCCGCGAATCTGGATTTTACATGTTTCTACGTTCTGCATCTCCAACGATATACCGATTCTCGTTCCCAACTAAGCGGTGGCGAGCGGGATGAGGAATTAGGAATGAACCATGATCTTCAATTTGATAGTGGCCGGCCGGCCGGCTTGACTGACTAGCTATTGAGGATATAGAAGGGCATGTGATTGTTGATGTGGGCGAATTCAGCTGGATGATCAGATGGCCGATCGCTTGTCAGCTAATCAGACATATGAAATTTAAATGGGCACACCGCATCAGATATCAAAATCTATGGTGCACAGCTTACAGGTGGCAATTATGATATCGTGATGGCAAATGATAGGATTAAGGTTGTCATGTCGGTATCGTATTCAACTTGTGAAAATTGGCCTTGAACATCACATCAGTCACAAATTACAAAAAAAAGTAGAATAACTTTAATAAAAGTCCATTTTACTATGGAATATAGATGGTATTGGGGAATTTTAACCCTCCGAGCAATTCCCACAATGCTGTTCATAAAGAGCATGTAAATCAACAAAATTAAAAAAAAAAAAACGAAAAAATACAAGGAAAGCATTCCAAACATAACAAAACACTGGAATATTTCAAACAAAGACAAAATAAGTAACCCACAAGTTACTCAATGGGATTTGAATGAAATCAAATAGTCATCCTAATTTTGTTCTCTTTTTTAAACATTCTGCTTCATGGTATTCCCAACAACGTAACTTCGGCTCTCCAGCCCAAGTCCATCCCGAGATGTCCAATCAACCCAGAAAAGAAAAAACACTCTCTATCCTTATATCAACACAACCCACCTTAGCCAACAAATGACTGCTTAAGCCTTTGTCTTAACGACAGTCTCAGCCTTCTTGGCTAGGTACTCCTCCTTGTTAAGAGGAGCGGGGCCTAGATTGTTGCGGTTGCGGTAGAAGAGAATACCATTACCTTCACCCTTGGCGTCCTTGCAAGGCTCAACCCACTGGCACCAACGGGCGGTTCTCCACATAGCGACGAAGAATCCCCAGATACCACCCTCAGTATCAGCGCGGTAGTGCTTACCCATAACCTTCTGGATGGCCTCAGAAGCCTCCTGAGCCTGGTAGAATGGGATTGTAGAGACGTAATGGTGAAGGACGTGAGTCTCAATGATACGGTGGAAGATATGAACACCGATGAAACCAAAGTCACGGTCGATAGTAGCGGCGGCACCACGAATAAAGTTCCAGGCCTCACCAGTGTAGTGGGGGATCGAGGGGTCGGTGTGCTGCTGGAAGGTGATGGCAACTACATGACATGTTAACAATTGTTCATTCATACACATGGGAACAAGTTCTGGCTATTGTGCAAGACTTACCAAGCCAATGATTAACCCACAGATAAGGGATCCAATACCAGACGAGCATGTTGTTCCAGCCGTAGGTGTTTCCCAGGTAGACAAGAGCGCTGGTAGCGAGGATGATGCCAAGGTCACTAAGCAGAATCAAGGGAACATCACGGTTCTCGTACAGAGGAGAACTGGGGTTGAAGTGATTGACACCACCGAATAAACCATTCTTCTTGCCCTTACCACGGCCCTCACGCTGACGTTCGTGATTGTTGTGACCAGTGACATTACCGAACAGGTAGTAGGGCCAACCGAGAAGTTGCTGAGCAAGAAGATCCAGCAAAGTAGCAATGGGAGTCTCCTCAGTCAGCTCATGGAGGTCCTCCACGAACTTTCCAATTTTGCTGGCGTGCTCTTCACGGGTGCGGGGCAGGAAGACCATGTCACGCTCCATGTTGGCGGTGGCTTTGTGGTGCTTACCGTGAGAAATCTTCCAAGACCAGTAGGGGACCAGAAGCCAGGAGTGAAGGAACCAACCGGTCATATCATTGACGGTCTTGGAATCAGAGAAGGCCTGGTGCCCGCACTCATGAGCAATGACCCAAATGCCGGTACCGAACAGACCCTGGAGAATGGTATAGACAGCCCACAAACCCCAACGAACGGGGTAGGAGGGGATGTTCTCGGGGGTCACATAGTTGTGCCATACGTAAAAGATGGAGGCTATGCAGAAAAGATCACGGGTAATGTAAAGGTAGCCGTGGAGAGCGGAACGCTGGAAGCAGTGCTTTGGAATAGCATCATAGATGTCTTTGATAGTAAAATCAGGGACCGTGAACTCGTTACCGTAGGCGTCGTAGAGATTGCCGTAATTGGCCTCAGTCTCTTTGGACTTGGAAGCAACGGCATCAGAAGCTACGGAAGATAGAGAAGTAGAAGAGGCAGAACGGCGGGGAGTGTCACATGGAGAACCGCCGTCAGACGAAGGGGCAGAAACGCCGGTGCCAGTGAGACGGGTCACAGACTTGGCAGTGCTCACGCCAGTAGAGGCCATTGTGTGAGCTGTAGAAGGATATGAAAAGAGGTGGTGATGGCGGCGAAAAAAAGAGAAGGATAGGTTTGGATTCTTGAGACTAAACGAATTAAAAGAGGCGGGCACGGATAGATATAAGACCACAAGCCTAATAGTAAGTGCTGAGTGGGTGCACAGGGCAATCTGGAATTCCCGGGGGTGTGGATGGGTACAGGGGTGGAGTGAAAAACGGGAGGGGAGGGGTGGAGAGTCTGAGTTACTCAAAGTAGAGCATACACAAAGCACTAAGAGGCTGGGGTATAAGAGAGGAAGAAGCAAGGAAAGTCGAGTGTAGTCGAGTGGGACGAGAGCCCTTCAATGAAACGAGATGCTAGCTGGAAGCCTTGGGAAAAGTTAGAAGCTTGGCTAAATTTCTGCTGTTACCGAAAGGACAGAGCACTAGGATATGTTGGATTGGGATGTGGGATGGGATGGGATGGGATAGGATGGCAGTCGAACGAGATGATGGATTAGAAGTGCTCTGAAAGGCTAGCCAAGGCTCGTGGGATCAAGGCGTGCACGAAAAGAAAAACAAATACAAGAATTGTGAGTATTGCGACCCTGGGTGTGTCTGAAGGTGGGAGAGGCGTGCGCACGAGTCAACCAGATCAACGCAATATGTTATGCACAGAGCACATCTAATGGTAAATACGGTATGCGACACAGGTATAGTATACTGTGATGTGGTTGAATTGGCAATTAATCGACCTGTGGTATGGATTTATGAGGACATGGGCATCATGGGGATGGATGGCTGGTTGGGGATGAAGGTGTGGGAAGGAGTGTAGATGACGAGAACGAAAAGTAGTGGCCGAAGGAAAAGTCATATAATTGATAGATTAAACTTACGGATATATGATCTTGGAAGTATATATCTTCTTGCAGCTAGATACTTGAGAAATTATGGAATCTTGTATGACAAGACTAGATGATCTTTGAAGTGGGAGGCAAATGTTTGAGAAGATAACGAATGTATCTAGAGAGCACCGGACAAGATGCGCAATCAACGGGCAAAATTGCTAGAATGGATGCACAACACAAAGTCAAGAAAAAAACCCCAAGTGGGGGCTGGTGCGTTCTGCGAGTGGGTGTTGACAATGCAGATCAGATAGTAATATGACGACGTAAGAAACTGAAAATCGACGGCCAAGAAAAAAGACAATCAGAAAAGATATCGAGTCTTGATTATCCGTTAACGCGCGTCAATGGCAAGAACCGTAAAACTTAATGACGTTGATTGGTTAAATAAAGCCACCCAAGGGGGAGGTTGAGCTTTGTTCTCGAAATCTTTGATTCCCAACTTTTTTTTTCCATGTCGCTCAACCCCCAGGTTTCTAGAAGACAACTACCATGTTGTCTAGTTAACCCCATCACAGGCAGGATTTGGGAAGGCACGCTCTCCTGTGCCAAGTTTGGTCCATGCACAGTAGTTTACGCTAGTTTAGTTTATATACGGTAGATATGTGCTATTCAACTCTTTCATCGCCATCACCAATCAAATTGATATAGTCAACTGTTTCATGAATCTCCCCTAAGTCAACGTCGAACTCACACATGGACACAAACCACAAACTCCATGCGGCTCCGCAATGCTTACTTTCTTTAACCCTCCCGCCCACACTAGATGTATGTTGGAACGATGCTCAAGCTGTTTGCTCCTATTGGTATATACCACCCAATCTATCAATATATCTACCATTAAAAGACAATATAGTGTTGTTCTTGACAAGAACTTGCTCCGGTAGCACCACCGACTCAACATGTCGTTGTCGCCCTCCAGCGGAACCTGTTCCCCTAACGTCTGTTGGCAAACTTTTGGTGCAAAATGGATAAAAGCCACCCGTACTCTAACCTTTTTTGGCAATTAAAGCGAATTCCTAAAAAGTTTCGTACCTGCTCTAAATCATACCCGATCGTAGTGACCAGGGTGCTTCATCTGTCGTATCAGGATCTTGAGTCAACCCACCCAAATCATTACAAAAATTGATGCACTGCATTAAATGGTCTTCACGTTTCTAGAAAATCAAAACAACAATTAGTCTCATGGTCATCGACCATCGATTATGGACGATGGAAAAACTCTCTCACAAACAGACAGCCAGAGCAGCATTCGTCTGTCTCCCAATTAAATGGTACCAACAAATCATGCCCAACTATTTTCCTAATCCAGCCACTATCCCCTCTCTGCGCGCCTCCTGATTGGCTTACAACCCCACGAAGGGCCCCTCTCTGTGACAGCATAAAATCTTTCGTCCTTGCCTTTTATCGATTTTTCCAATCTGGATAATCCCCCCCTCTTCCCAAAACAGTTTGTTGGGAATCGGTGGGGCCTAACTCTTATTTAGCAAGACAAACAAGAAGCATCGGCTTAGTTCTAACCCGGTACCAATGGGCCGTACGGGTTAATGTTGCCCCTGATGTCTTGCAGCATTTGCCCCAACCTTGAACCTTTTTTTCTCTTGCGGTGGGAAAGGCATTTGGGACTAAGGCTCTGAGATACTGTCGGTGGGTGAATGGCTCTATGGTTCACAAGGGGGGATTACGGTTAACCCTGAGGTTCAACAAAGCCGGGTGGGAGCAAATGGGATGATTTGATGGGGATGAGGATACAAAGGAGGCCCGAAGATGCGCATCTTGAGAATTTGTATAAGAAGTCGGTTGAATACTGTTCGTTTAGGCTGTTATGGGGTGATTTTGATCGGGCTTCGCCTGATTTCTTACTTAGTTTTGGGTCTCCGCTCTTAGACTGTTCGAACTCTGGACCTGAGGCTCATTTTTTGGGTTGCCATTTTGTCAAATATCTCTCAGTGGATCTTGGATCACCTTCAGCCAATCAGAACTTGCCCTGTCGACAGTAAAGTCTATTCTTCGTCCCCCAAAAATTTATACGCAGGGAGTCTTTCCCCAGATTTTCCCAGATTTTCCATTCCAGGGCTATCAAATGTTATAAATTCGCCACACCTTTGATACAAATACAATACTTAATCTGCACTTGATAACTCGGCCACTACGTGGGTCTCCGACTTCAGTACTTTACGACACTCGATTCCTCGAAAAAGAATCCTTTACCATCGTCTAACTTTTCCATCCATACAAAACCAAAATCTACCAGATACGAGGATTTGTCAAGATTCACCTTTGGATGGCGACTCACCGCCTATGTGTCCCACAAATGCACGTCCCGACTTAGGGTTTCATTTTGGTTGGACAACTGCATGAAGCATTATTTATAAGTTTATATATGTGCTTGTGTGTATGTATATACGTATATGTAGCAATTTTAGTATTGTGAAACCCATGAAAAGAACTGATCTAACATTTTTTTCCTGTCAATGAGAGGAAATGGATCATGTCAGGAGGGTAACATTTTAAATATGATATGTGCAATTTGCGGTATCGAGGTGATATTGGATCTCTTTCGGATCGGGTTAGACTGATCCGCTCTTTTGCTTTGGAAGTCAGGTTTTGGGTAACTAAAGACCAAACCTTAGCTAACCAATCGAAAGGGTTGGCTTCCCTATATTTTTTAACTTTTTTTCTTTTCATATTTAACCTTAACTATATGGCATATATTGGACATCCGAAGCAAATAGAGATCCTTATCAACCGATATGTTTCTATTTCCATATAGCCAAAAAAAAAGCCTTAGGGAATTCTCATGAATTTGATCCCCCCAATCACGCTTTTCCAGTCTGACTTTTGGACTCGCCACGTTTGACCCGTTTGACCTTCTCTTCCTCTCCACAACTGGCTTACCAATTGCTAATCCTAGAGGAATGGTATACATCAGTCTGCATCTATATTTGTTTTCCGATTCCCGGCTCTGACTCCCCAAATGCCAATCCATTTCACAAGTACGTGAAATCCTTATTTAAAACTAGCGCAGAACCTGGAACAACTCAAGAAGCCCGCTCCATTACGAAGGGACGGACCGACTATGTGATAGGAATCATAGAACATAGAGACCGTACTGATTGTCTAAGCAATATTCGAGACGAGAATTAATAAGATTTTTAGTATATATGTGAATACCCTGATAGGTATCTAGATGTGGGTGTGATGGGATAAGTCCACACAGGAAGTCAGGCTGCCATCGATGTATGTGAGAACTATTGAGCAGACACTTTGTCAACCAACCGGCAAAACGTAGGCCATTGTGGGATTAAGATAGAGGTGACACGCATTGTTACGTAGAAAAGCGGAGTGCAAAGAAATAGAAAGTTCTAGGGAGTAGATAAAAAAAGAAAAAAAAAAGACCTATAGGACGAGGGCTTATCTTTGCAATTTCTCGGGATGGGAAATCACATGTCAATGATATCGGAGCTTCTCAATCTCCACATATTATATCATCTTGATTCGGTGAGATGTCTGATATTGCTTTTCAGTTGATGATATATTGCTGTATTTGTGTTTTAATCTGCTGTTATAATTTCAATTCTGCATTGTCGTTGTTTTCTCTAAGTCTTGCAAAACCAGTAGCATGTTCAATCATGACTTCTCTACTCAGATCTAAAGCTGTTTTCTCGAGATCGTGACGGCTCGTCAAAAATTGAAAAGGCGAAGCTATCCCTGCTTGTGTGCAAGAAAGTTGAAATTGAAGATGTTGATTGGTTGGGTACCTTATTGTCCTCCCGCTTTTGGTATGTAGGAAGTAAGGTGCTTATTAGGGTTTACTTGAACAATGGAATATCAGAGAAAAAAGTCATGGGTTACATAAGAAAAGGGCTAGTGTGCGACAGGTCGGTGTACATTGGCAGCCCAGTCGGACGTCAACGATAATAAGTGGGGCCTCTTTCAACTTCTGTTTAGGAAGATATATCGAGAATCAAACACAAGAGTCCGAGCAACCAGAATTTTCCTTCTTGACAGCCTTCTGACCTTTTTCTCCCGCCTTCTAGCGGACAGCACCGAGCGATTGGAGGGACACGGACGCGAATACCAACCAACCGAACTGTCAAAAGTGTAGCACAGCTTTTCGACCGTACGACAAAACTTGCTGGCAATTCCATCATCAACTGCTTGCAGGTTCAAGGTCAATGCGTTCTGGTATACAAGGTTTGATTTTTCTTGGCTCATTTCCATGTCAGATAAGTCAAAGGTTATGACTGTCTGACGATGAAAATGAGGAGTCGATAATAAGGATTGGAGGGGTACAATGGACAAGTTGCGGTGACAGCTGGCTTACGCAACTCAGGTATCGGCTGCTTGTTAAGGTTTTAGAGCGTGGTAGCCGAGATGCTAACTCGACCATTGACAGTAACCATATGACATATTTACCAGGAAATCACTGTCATGCATCGCATCAGCGAACATGTTGACTCTGTATAGTAAATAAGCAAATCATATCCAGCTGACTACCTACCTCATGTCAACCACATCGGTCTATGCCGGTCTCGTAATCCAGCTCCATTGCAAATATACGAAATTGACCTCGAGCCCTCGACGGCCAATAAGCCTGTTGTTGTCTAACCCATAGGATGATTTATACATATATGTACATATAATTATACGTACATATTATCCGCCAGCACCATCATCCTCCCATCCGTTTTGACCGGGAATATGATATTCCATGACAGTGACAATCAAAAAGAGGAGCACCAACGAAGGGAAATGACGGTCTACGGATATATCAACTACAGATTATGGATGTGACGATGAAATCTGCCACATACTGTTATGAAGAATAGTGGAGACGTAGTCACACCATCACAGATACCGAGTACCTCCAACGAGAAGCCAGTCTACGTCGTAGCTATGGTCAATCTTTGCTAACCTGCTCATGAGATATCATGAGAACTACCTCGTGAAACATCCAATATGCAACCTGACAATCTCCCGGCTCACCGACTCTGATTGTCACGATTTTTAATACTTTGTTACGAGTTACATATCCACATACATAACTCGAGATCTCGCTAAGATCCTACCTGAACACTCCATTGTGATCTAGGCTAGTTTTCTCGGCCGCCAGGCCGGAGAGTGGGGTTTCTGGTGGTAGTCCATTGGTGGAGAGGAAGCAGGCCGATTACGAAATGGGAGGTGTTGATTTACTGATCGGCCTGTGGGTTACTGAGGGAAGAGATAGGACAACGCCTGATATTGGAATGCGTGTGGCAAGCTGGATGGATGTGCGTGATAACTATGAAGGGGATTGATTGGATAAAATGCGGCCAATGGGGTGTAACTGGAGTGGTCTAGGCGAGCAAGTTGAGACGTGGCGTACATTGTTTTTCGAAATTCACATCGTGATGGTTACGACAGTTATTATATGAATGCCTCGCAAGGATTAAGATCAAGTCCGGCAACGACACTGTGACAATGTCATAAAACTAACCAGACCACATACATATGCAACAAATAGCCTTCTCACCCAGATACCACTCCACCATGACCACCGACCAACCTTTACATCTTCCTTATCCTTGGCATTCCTACATCTCTCCGCCCTGCCTATACCACCTAGCCTCTCGCGGTTGCTCAATTATATAGTCCAGGGTCCCTGCTTTATTATCCTCCGGGTACCCTGTAACATCACCCCGATTATCACCGCACACCCACGACCACAAACGACATGTCGACATGTCGGGTTGCAGTCGATGAGCGGACCTCGAGAGAAGGAATATTGCAACGACAGGGCATCCGGTTACGGCCGCAATCACTGGGGAGCATCATGACATATTAGTCAATCATTTCCTCAATAGAAAAACAGATGATTCTATACATGTACCAGGAAATCCAAGTTGCGTATATCATCCGTATAAGTCTATTGATTTAGCATATTTATGGCCACGTACATTAGATCTAACCATGCACAAACCCGGCCAAACACATCTCTTCTCGCGATATTCTCGTCAGATACCCGAATAGACAACACCATCGCTAAACCCTCTCGACTCAGTCTATCTATCCATCCCTCTCTTGTCGCTATCATCTATTATCTCAATACCGAGTCCGAAGTTTCCCCACTCTGTCCCGAACCCCGGCAACCTCCCCCAATGAAATCCTGATTCCACATCCCAAACTGCGGCCCACTCCTTCAGGCCCCGACCCGGAAGGAAAACATCCCTTTTCCCTCCTTCCCTTACGATTTCCAACAATGATGATTTTCCATTATCTTTTTCCGGCCTCCCCTTAGAATCTTCAGCAAAGATATGCACGGTACTTTCACTCAAAAATTATCGGTTTACTCAGCCAACAATCAGCGGCCCCCTTGTGTAAATATTCTAAAAAGCCCATTAAACAAAAAATTCGAATTAACATTGACATGTGAAAGTCGTTCCCACTTCCCCCCACTAATCTCTCCACCGATTTTACTCCCTATCAACCTCGTTCCCGTTAAAAATATAGAAAAAGAAAACCTTGAAATCGGGAGATTCCGTTGTCATAACACTAACCAATAAACCCCGGAAAAAAGGTCAGCCCCCCCTCCCTCCCAATTGTCTCATTGCGCGGACCCACCTGCATCTTCCCGAGCCACCCACCCCATCACAACACAAGCATCCCGTCCTTTGTATTCCAGCCCATGGCCTATAACTTGATCCCGAATAACACTTTCTAAATATTTTATCTTGTGATCCTGGAACCTTGTTGGTCGGCACCGATCATCGTCGCACATACCGCGGGAGTCTGTGATTCTCTTGCTTCGGACAATTACAATCAATTTCTGGTATAGTAACAAGAAAAATGATGGGAGAAGGAGCAAGGAAATATTTTTTTCATACACAATAGGAATTCGTATGCTGCAAGAACTAGCCTGTGCTCTGCAGACAAATCGATGTATTGATGTGTTGGCTGAAGGGCCATGAGACCGACTTTTTCTAGAGTTGGCTGATGCATGGTGGCCCAGATAGACGCAGTCTGTACGGGACAAATTTCCCTAGATGTTGACAATAGAAAAAGCGCCAGTAAACTTTCCGGAGTAGACAGCTTCTGTGGATCAAAATGAAGCTCCAATAACGCAAGGCAAGATACCAAACCAGAGTTGGGAAATGATTGGTTGACTCAAGCCTTAAGAGCCATATACAATGTATCTATACGACCTAATAGTTGTGGTTTGCAATGTAGGTACGATTCCACACATGCAAGATGAACACTCTTCGTGAGTTTGAACCTTCTTGTTTCGGAACTTCCACAAGCGGATGTGGTCCCACTATTCTAAACATCATTACATAAGCAAGCAAACGAGATAATCAATCACTAATGAAACCAAATCCCACAATGTTAACAGAACAGAATAACAAAGTACTTTTTGATACCCTCAGCCCACAAAACCCAATACGCAGCTGATTATCTTCATCTTAACATCAACCAACCGTCCCAATCTAGATACCCAATATCCTCTGCTTCTTCCGCCGCCGCTTACTGAACAATCTCCTCAGTCTCCTCCAACACATCCTCGAGCGTCTCCTCGATGACGGCCTCTTCTGGAATTTCGATCTCCAGAGTTTCCGTCTTCTTTTCCAGGAGGTAGGCCACGGGATCTGCAGGCAGACCCAGGAGCTCGCGCTCCTCCGCAACTTCGTGAGCCAGAGAATCGTAGAAATCGTACCACTCTTCGAGCTTCTCGCGACGGGCAGCGACAACGGCCTGGTCGGCAGAGGCACCACGCTCGGCATCTTCCTGTTCAAACTGGCGAGAGTACTCGCGGAGGTTCTTGCGGATAACCTTTTGCTCTTCTTTGGTAAGTAGAGTCGTGGGGCGAGGGCGCCAGGCCCAGGTGCGGAACTTTTCGATAACCTCCTCACGAAGAAGCTCACCACGGAAGTCGTAGATGTGGTAACCGTTTTCAATCTACGTATGGTGAGTAAATGGTTAGTTGTCATTGCGATTCGAATCTGGGGTAGGTCACAAGAATAGTTACTGAAATGCACGATAACTATGTATCACTGCACTGTGCGAGATATGGAGCCACGTCGACAGCTCTTAACAATCTTGAGTTGCACATGACATATATCTCGTACATTACAGATCAAATTTCGTGATTGGAATAGATACTTACGCCGTGCTTCCAGAAGGAAGACCAGGTGGCCAGGTAGCGACCAGAAGGATCCCATTCGAGGTCAGTGACACCGTAGTGGTCACCAGTGTTCATGAGTTGAAGTTTGGCAAGCAAGTCCTTGTCAGATTCAGGCTTCTCACCATCAAAGTCCACATCGTAGAACTCCAGATCAGACGCTTGGCTGTTGTGAACGGTAGCAACGCATACAAAGCGACCCTTAGGTGACCAATAGATAGCATTGCTGTTCTTCTTGTCCAATGTCCGGAGGTGCTTGAAGCTACCGGGCTGGTTACCCTTGAGCTTCTCAGGGCAGTAGAAAGAGATAGCGGACTTGACGGGAACGGCAACACCAGCAGGCTGCTCTGGTGTGGTAATGATGATGAAGCGGTCACCCTTAGGTTCCCAAGAGAAGTTGCGGACAATGTCCTTGATGGAGGAGACAACCTCAACGGGAACACCCTTCTCCTTAACACGGAAGATCTCAAGAGTCGCCTCCTGGAACTTCTTGCTTTTGGAGTGACGGTCAACCTTGACGCACAGGTACTTGGCCTCAGATTGCCAATGGAGCTTAACATCGGTGACACTGAAGAGGTTGAGGGTACGGATAATCTCCTTGGAAGGAATGCTCATAAGACCGACCTTGGCAGGGTTGCTGCCCTTTTCGGGTGTCCAGAAGGACAGGAGCTGCTCATGCTTCTTAACACCATCACGTTGAACGGTAGCAGGAGCCCACTCAAACTCAGTTACACCATCAATTTTGATGGAAGCTTTCTCCAAGAGATTCATACGAGGCAGTTCATAGACGGAGATACCAGTTCCCGGGTTGAGACGAGCTAAGTACTTCTCGTCGGCGGACCACTTAAATGCGGGCCAGCCAGGGAATGGACGCTTCTCAATGCCATCCTCCTGAGCGATCTCAATGTTGGCGAAGGAACGGAGGGGAACACCGGTCTGGATATCCCAAACGACAAAGTTTTTGTGGTCATCATCGACAGAAAGGACAGGATGGCCCTCCTCAGGCACGGAGATAGGACGAGCAGACCAAGTTACCATGTACTTCTCGTCGGGAGAGAAGATGATGGTGTTGCAGAAAGCATGGGGGAATCTGTGGAGGCGAGACCAAGAAGCACCACCCCAGAGCTGGATACCTTGGGCGTGAACAGATGTGAGGTAGGTACCCTTAGGGGACCATTGAATGAAGGTCTCAGTCCAGTTTTGTCTCTCAATAATCTTTTCGGGGGCTTCTTTCTCGTTGTTCCAGTAGACCGCGACCTGGTCGTTGCGGTGCATGACAAATTGGTCACGACCACGCTCCGTGGGGTCGGCAAAGAAAGAGCGAAGGTGCTCTTTCTTCTCGAAAGGAGAGATGACAGGAGGGACATACTCCTCGTTGATACGGCCCTCACGACCGTAACGCTCGATATCAGCGAGCTTGTTGATGCGCAAGGTGTGCTTCTTGTCAAGAGGGACGCCATCGAGAGAACGGATAGCATTGGCAGCCTCACTGGGAATGTTGTATTCAACAAAAGCGAAGCTGGGAGTGTGTTAGTTGCTACACGATTCTAATGAATCTCGGATGCTTCCAAGTTTGATATGCATGTGGTTTCAAACCGGGAACTACGTGTACCATCTCCGAAGACAGATCCATGCCATGTTACGCAAAACTCACCTCATGGACTTGCCATCTTCGCCCATGGGCATAACAAGAGACTCCTCACGGACATTGCCAGCAGTGACAAGCTTCTTCATCAAGAAGCGGATAAGCTTAGGTTTCTGGTCCTCATTAACAATGGGAAGGCCGTCAATGACAACAAAGGTATCATAGCCGGACTCGAGGGAAACATCGTGCTTCTCGCGAAGGTCGGAGAAATCAATTTCGGAATCGCTAATATCGTCGATATCGTTGAGGTTCTCCTCATTGAGATGGGAGAAGGTGGTTGCCATATTAAAGTTTGATATTCAATAGTGCCGAGTATGTGTGATTGTATGTATCGGTTTTTTCGGCATAGAAGTTTGTATGACCTGACGTCGCGGGGCAGGCGGGGCGGTAACAAAGGACTTGGGCTCTAAGGGGCGCAAAAAAATTCACCTTCTGAGGCCTGAAATCGGAATGTAGATGGACAATTTCGGTATGGGTCCAAAACAATGGGTCAATAGAATATGGCGTATACGTAGAAGCCTGTAGGTCCAGCGTCTGAGAAGGTGTTCCAAGAATTGTGGGATGAATTTTGATGGAGCAAAACTCATTGGATTTTTTCAGGGTGTGTGCGGGGGCAGTACGTAAACGGTATGAATTACTTGATAAGGGTGTTTTTCAGTACGATAAGAGCCTTCATACAGTTCTATTAGCACAGTGTGTCACAGGTTGTCGGAGTATTCATGGCTGAACCTTCTGTACAATGAGAACATCGACTTAGATTTGGACAAGGATGATCCATTTTTCAATTAGAAGCAGTTAGAAGTAGGGTAGCGAGCAACCACTGAGGGGCAATTACCCAAGCAGGAGCAAGCAAGCTCAAGGCAGAAAATTTCCAGAAATAATGAGCTTTGGCAGCGACTGTCAGGAGCTGACATACTACACACTACTAGCCAGACCACCACTATACATCGCGACTGGATCCTCCCTTTCCCGTAGCCGTGTCCTGACATTTTGCCCCTCCTTGTCAAACGATTGATCTTTCTTCTCTACATAATTCTTGATAGTCATTTACAGTCATGGTAAGTGGTCACTGTGCCCTGCATATCATGTAGAGCCCACGTCCCCTTTCTCCAAAACGTGCCCCTCCTAACCTAAATATGCGTCCGTGTCGATAGTCGTCGTTTAGCCCTACCCAGATCTTCGAGGAGGGTACTACCCAAGAGAGGGGTGAGAACGCCCGCCTCGCCGCCTTCGTCGGCGCCATCGCCGTTGGTGATCTTGTCAAGAGCACTCTTGGTCCCAAGGGTATGGACAAGATCCTGCAGTCTGCGTAAGTAGCTGTCACTACTACCCCTCCATAGTCTAATGCCCAAGCACGTGAAGCACTTGATTGCTAATCGCGATATTGCCCCTCCATATAGCTCTACTAGTGAGATTATGGTCACCAATGATGGTGCCACTATTCTGAAGGCCATTGCCCTCGACAACGCTGCTGCCAAGGTTCTCGTCAACATCTCCAAGGTTCAAGATGACGAAGTTGGTGATGGCACCACTTCCGTCGCCGTCCTAGCTGCTGAGCTTCTTCGTGAGGCTGAGAAGCTCATCAACATGAAGATCCACCCCCAGACCATCATTGAGGGTTACCGGATAGCCTCCGCGGCCGCTCTCGACGCTCTCGCCAAGTCTGCTGTGGACCGCAGCAACGACTCCGATGCTTTCCGCAAAGACCTTCTCGCCATTGCTCGCACTACTCTGTCCTCCAAGGTTCTGTCACAGGACCGTGAGCACTTTGCAAAACTTGCCGTTGATGCTGTCCTCAGACTCGGCAAGTCTGCCGACCTTAGCCACATTCAGATCATCAAGAAGGCCGGTGGTAAGCTCTGTGAGTCTTACCTTGACGAGGGCTTCATTCTCGACAAGAAAATTGGTGTCAACCAGCCCAAGCGGTTAGAGAAGGCTAAGATCCTGATCGCCAACACTTCTATGGATACCGACAAGGTCAAGATCTTTGGTGCCCGTGTTAAGGTTTCGTCAACCGGCAAGCTTGCCGAGCTCGAGAAGGCAGAGAAGGAGAAGATGAAAGCCAAGGTTGAAAAGATTAAGGCACACGGCATCAACTGCTTCATCAACCGTCAACTCATCTACAACTGGCCCGAACAACTCTTTACTGATGCCAGCATCATGTCTATTGAGCATGCTGACTTTGATGGCATTGAGCGTCTCGCTTTCGTGACCGGTGGTGAAATCGCCTCCACCTTTGACTATCCTGACCAGGTTCAGCTCGGTACTTGCGACTTGATTGAGGAGATCATGATTGGTGAGGACACCCTCATCAAGTTCTCTGGAGTCGGTGCTGGCCAGGCCTGCACTGTTGTTCTTCGCGGTGCCACTGAGCAGCTCCTGGATGAGGCCGAACGCTCTCTCCATGACGCCCTTGCTGTCCTTTCCCAAACCGTCAAGGAGCCCCGGACCACCCTGGGTGGTGGCTGCGCCGAGATGCTGATGGCAAAAGCCGTCGAAGGTGTCGCCACTGGTATCGAGGGCAAGCGTCAACTTGCCGTTCAGAGCTTCGCCATTGCTCTGCGCCAATTACCTACTATTCTAGCGGACAACGCCGGTCTAGACTCTGGTGAATTAGTCTCCAAATTGCGCAAGGTACACTACGATGGTATGAGCACCTACGGTCTGGATCTCCTGACCCCCGGTGGTGGTGTTGCGGATATGCGGGAGAAGGGTGTTGTTGAAGCGCACAAGCTTAAGAAGGCTGTCGTGTCATCGGCCAGTGAAGCGGCAGAGGTAAGCCATAGTCAACTTGTCCAGCCACCTTTGATCTCCTAGCTAACAAACCCTTCACAGCTCCTCCTCAGGGTGGACGATATCATACGCGCGGCCCCGCGGGCAAGAGAAAGACACTAAGCGATGAACAAACCTTGTCTGTCCCTTGATATACTATACCCCCCCCTCTTTTTTTTCCAACGCCCACATTTCTCTACACCTTTTAACTATCTCCGGTGGCCCAACCAGGCTCGGTCTTCCCCTTTCCTTTTCTCCCTCCCCCTCCGTCTTCCTCTTCCTTTTTCCTCCCCCTTTCATTATACAATGTTCTTATTTACGAACCCAAATCGCACGTCATCTATAGATCTCAAGAAAAAGAAAGCAAAGGCATATATTTATATGTCAAATGAACACAATAATTTGAATAGTAACAAATGGCTGGTGGGACTGGTCTGATTTCGTAACGCATTTTCTGTTGAGCTTATGGAGAGTGTTAAGTGATTATATTGATGACATAAGAAACATGCACTTGACCACAGGATACAAGATACACAGCTGGTGGATACAAGTGAGCAGAATTAGATATATACACAAGGTGAGAAAAAGAAAAAGCCCAAAGGACCATGGTCTATCAATAGTGAATACAACAAAACCAAAAGACAAGATATTCGTGAAAATCATGTAATCCGAACGCACACATCTATATACAACCAACATTAGACTAAATGGTGGGGAATAAAAAACGCAAAACTAAGATGCAAAAGTCGGCTAGAAGCAAAGATAAAAAAGTAGTATAGCAAAGAAGATCAAAGAAAGTCGAGAATCGAATATGCACAGAAAAGAAGCTCCTCATAAGACATCTCACTCACGTCTTTCCAGCATCCCCCCGCACCGACTTCATCCAGGCATCCTCGGCACCAGCATCTGCGACAACCTTTCGTGTCCGCATGCCCCCTAAGACCGCAACGACACTGTCAATACTCTTACAGTCAAGAAGCTCACCCTCGTTACGCAACATGAGGGCAACCGCGGCTCGGACAAGCACAGAGTCGCCTTCAAACACGTAGACATCCCATAACCTAGCGGCCTCGTCAATAGCAAGGTAACTGGTGAAGAGAGAAGTGAATATGGCGCAGAGATAGACGTCAGGTCCAGATGGGGCAGAGAGGCCATCAGAGGGTTCGGCAGTAGCAGCAGATTCGGAGAGGAAAGATATATGGTCATACAAGGGGCGAGAGCGCTCCTTAAGAGACTTGAGGACCAAATTGTAGGCAGCAGACTTGGCACCATCGTCCATGGTAAAGAAAGAAAGAGGAAGCGATCGGTTCAAAACATTGGCAAGGGCGATGAAGGCCTCCGTAGTGGTGGGAAGGTTAAGTAACAGTAAAGCAGCAATGGTCTATAATCTCACATGTTAGCATATGACCCTACGATGCCATTAGACTGATTGAAACTTACGTTGCATCCAGAAACATAACCAATATCACCACGGTACATGGCATAAGCACATAGGATGTTAACCAGATTCTCATGTAAAGGGCCTCCCTTCTGGAAGATCTTCAGCTCCATCCACGTCTTAGTCTCGACATCCCTCCGGGCAAGCGCAAACCAATCCGCCCTCCGGATATCCTCTGAGTCACCCTTTCCATCAGTCACTCTAGCCTCCACTTCCTTTGCGCGCTTCAACGCAGCATCAAAAGAGGCATTCGTAAGACCAAGTTCATTGCCAATTGCCTTGGTCCAAATGACACCACGACTCCGAGGCGCAACACCTTGCCACCACATTTCTCTGGTCTTCCGTTCGCGAATTGCTTCGGGCCAACGCGGAATGATGTCGGATTCCCAAAGCTTCATGTTGTTCTCGGCATTAGAATCGCGACGAGCCTTGGAAGCCGCTTTGGCAGCCTCCCGCTTCTTCTCCGCTTCCAAACTCTTGGCCATCATCTTTTGATATTCCTTAAGGTGTCGTCTCTCTTCGGCGGGATCCTTAGGGGGAAGCCATGAAGGCCTAGTGCGAGACAAGACAGCCTCTTTCTCCTTTGAGACTGGTAAAGGATCGATCATAGCATCCTGTACGCGAAGGGGTGGAAGCTCGGGGAGTGGTGACTTGCTTCGTTGGCGGTTACGCTGCTGGACCATAGTATCTAATGATTGGCGTGACGACCCCCAAGTGGCAGGTCTTTCTGTGCGGGTCGCATCCTGGTGCTCTTCCAGCTTCTCTGTGAGCATCCGAGCTTCAGGACTCAACTCAGCCATGGCTAGGTTCCAACTACGAGCGCGAGTCTTGAGAGGCGCTGGAGGGGCACTTTTGGGTGGGTTATTCAGAGATCCGGTGGATCCGTCGTCAACTCCAGAGTCTGATCTCCAGCTTGGTGATTTCAAGCTCCCTTGAGCGGTAGCTACTGCAGGAGTACCATTTCCTGCAGGGCGAGTTTTGGATCGGTTCGGGGACGGTGATGGGGGGCCGCGACTAGAACGACTGGGTGACCGTTCGTTAATTGGGCGAGGTGAGAGAGGGACATTGTCCAGAATGAGACCTTCGGGAATGTCGTTACCATCGTCTTCGTCACATTCCCGCTCAAGCTCGAGTGATGACTTGCGCGACTGGTTCGGCTGCCAGCTCTGGCGACGAGGCAGAACGAAACCTGGATCATCGTGAATTATGGGACTCCGGCTCCGGCTCTGACTGTTTTGACGCATAGGAAATGATCTGCCACCAGGACTAATGGGACGGCGAGGACCGGGACTGGAAAGGCCAGTAAGAGAGCCAGTGTTGGTGTTACGGAAGTTAGCTCCCATATTGGCTTGGCGGATGTGCGATCGCAAGCTCAATAATTCTGGGCGGCGGCGGGGATCCACCGGAGAGACGCCGTTTCTCTGCTTGTGGGTGGGGGCAGTGAGTTGCCGAGGGGCCATGTTGGCGCCATTTGGCATAGATGTTGGTATGGAGGTTGAGGACGAGGCAGGAGTGAAATCCTGGTGGCCGCTACCAGACCGCGAACGGGTGCCGGTCAGATTAGTGTCATTATAGGGGAGCTTATTGTCGTCGAGGCCAATATCTTCGAAGTTGCTAACGTCGGAAAGGGCGGGATCATCGAAAGGTGCAGAAGCACGAGAAGAAGTCTTGGACACCGACATGCCGTGTGTTGATCTAGAGATAGATGTAGCACTGGCGCTGTGGGATGGGAATTGACACAGAAGCATGCGGTGATAGTGGTATTTGTTTCGGTGGGCTTTAGTGGTCTGTCGAATGCGTAAAGCGAATTCTTTTTTTCGGAGAGGGACGTCAGGCGAACTGTAAGATGAACTGCTCTGCATCAACAAAACAGAACACTATCAGTTGCCAATGATTTCCGGAGCAAGCAGTTCTAAATGGATTGTATATAGGTTCAAAAAAAAATAAGAAAAAAGTAAGAAAGGTTGTGGAAATATTATGTATGAGAACGTATGTATAAAAAAACAGGACCGGAATGAAGATGAGAATCGAAGTCGAATACCACACTTGCTGCAGAAACGGGATGATGAGCGGATCAAAATAGGACGAAGGCAGCCTCTAGGACACTTTTGCAAGTTGCAGCTGTAGCTTGTAAATATCAGGGACGAATCTTAGGGATGATGACAGACTGGGGCTAGGCCTGCAGAAGAACCGGGCTTGAGAGAAATGTCTAGGATGCTGGCATTCCTAGGATTTCTGGAATAGTTTACAGGCGAGCTGTATCTGGGTTCCGGAAGTTTGTTGACCTTTGGCTAAACCAACTCCGCTGATTGTCTGGATGATTGCGAGCTGCAGCGGTGCGAAAGAGGGTTACGGGATTCCCGGAAGGGGATGCAAAAGAAGCCCGCAGCGACGGGGGGTAGGTAGGCGAAGAGCGGTATCGAGACGAAGCGAGCAGCGGGAAAGGGAGCGGTACGCGGCAGCCGAACAATGAAAGCACAAGTATATAATATTTAAACAGTCGATGTGATGGATGCGGGCAAAGGAAATTACAACGGGGGGAGGATGGATGGGGAAGGGGGGCCTTGATCCGACAGTCTGCCCTGAAGGAATGGAAGAAAGGATATTAACGTTTAAGAGTTATTTGGAAGATTGCTGGATGCAAATGGAAATGATATTTTATTGTACAGAGGAATGGCGGTAAGATGCCGAAGAAAACAGAACGAAGGAGCCAAGGTGAAGATTAGTTGACAACAAATTCAATTAGTTAAACAAAAGAGCAAATGACGAGAAAGAAGAAGACAAAGAAGGGGGGAAACATGGCGACAAGAAATTCCAGGAGAGACGTGATCATTTTCAAGGTTTTCTTCCTCAATCATGAACCACGCACAGTTTGATCATCATTCAATGGAGAGAAGAACATCCCCGGATTTGGGGGGAAGGGGGGGCTCTACTATTTTGCAACTCCGTACTGTCTACGCATACTTTTAGAGCAAGAACCTGCGCAAGTGCCTGCATCAATCCATGCTTAATTCATGCCAAGCGTCAATGATTTGCAGAGAGAGTCGGGCAAGCATCATGCTTACATAAATACATAGTTTTAAAAGTGACTACTTTAGTTGTCGCGGGGGCGGGTGAGTTTTTACAGAAAAATAAAAGCAGCAACTTAAATCCAGGAGGCGCATCGGCATTTTGCCCGTGAGACGGGAAAAGGAGTCTCACAGATTTAGGCAAGTAACACATGGCAGACTATTAGCTACTTTGGGGATTGTTCCTTCCTATTGCGGCTCATGATGACGACTTCAAACGATACATAAATAACGAATGAGGACATCTTATATGGCGACACAGAAGGGTACGAAAGCCAGTGAATGCTTTCAAAGTGGAAACAAGACTCGTGTGTATGTATGTATGTGTCTGCGCCCTTTAAACTAATATGTGGCTCCGACACCAAGCAAAAAAGTGCGAAGAGCAGTGATGACATCAAGGTATTGTGGCTCACAACTTGTTTCCTGATTCGCACGACAGCATCTTTCGCAATCCACCCGCCACGATACACATACAAATAGTACTGATCAAGTTCCAGGGGTGAGAGGCCTAGACAAGATACTAACGAAAAAAGCCCAACCTGTCACGGAGAGACTATATCACGTTTGAATTATTTGTGTATATATGTAACAAACCTGGCCCGGGCCCCAGCTTCCCGCACACGCAGCTAGCAACGTCTTCAGCTTGTAATGTAGTGCGCGGAGCCCCCCCTCCCCCCTCCCTCAAAATACACATTTTTTAGTTCCACTTCTTTATATTTGTTTATTTGGTTAGAAAAGAAGCCAAAGAACTGCATAAAACTTGCAAGTAGGACGTGTTGAATATTCATCCCACCAGAAATTCCACCGTGTCACGAGCAATGTGAATGCATCCGCCGGTATTGCGTCCGGGGCTGTGTTATTTGCTACAATGTACAGCTAATGCTTGTTGTCGATGATACTGCGGTTATTCCTAGTGGGTAAAGTTTAACCAGAAACAGTGAGTGCGAAAGGATGGGTGCTTGGGCTGAGCTGGGTTGGATTGACTTGTATATTGGTATTATTTTTTTTTCTTGTTGTTTTCCCCCGTTGACTTTCTCTCATCTAGATTTGATGGTCAGGGACAATCAAGGAATGATCGGGGGACCGATGCAGCTTGCGAAAACTGCAAGATTGGAGAGAATCACGCTATATATCGCGGTATTAAAATAGCTGCATTTGTGTGCAGGACACTGCACAATGCGAAGAGTTTGTTTAACTGTTCCCTTGCTTTTTTTGAGAAAATAAGCGAATGCACCTCCCACATGTTTATATCCAGACATCTACACATATACTTGAATCTTTCTATCCTTAACCCTAAACTATTATTTGAGCTCTACACTTTCGAATCTTAGATTGTTTAAGTCAAGCTGAAAGATCAAATTAAAAAGAAAACTGACCAGTCTCAATAAGATTTATTTATTTACATGTTCTATTGATAATGCCACAACTGTGCCGATATTTGAAAAAAAAAAAAAAACTTGACCATAATATACATTTGTACAACACCATCCAATCTAAAAGTCCAACAAGACAGAAGCTAAAAAATAATAATAATAAATATATACCTAAATAATTCACTATCCTGCAGTCAAATATTTGGAAACACAAACACATTTCTGACAAAAATGCCTTTCCAAGTCCCTGATCCACTGATTGCGAATAATGGAGAAAAGAATTCAGGGACCGAAACAATCGCTTACTGCTACTATTCCTGTGCCCTTTGCCCAGATTGTACCATGCTGCTGTGGTTGTAAGTTGTCTGTTGCAAGGGGTTGACGATCATGGAGGTGCAGAAATCGCAGTATCGTCAAGGCTTTAGGACTTCAGTTTGAGCAATGAGAGTTGTATTTTTCATATAACCCTAACAATGCCCAATAAATGACTGCATTTGAATTTGGCATAGTATTTAGACCTTTATCTAATAGTCTTAATTTTAATCATAGAAAAGCTTTGTCTATTTAATTTAGGTTTCGGCCTTGGACCACAGCGTCCTGTCAACCATGCGAACACTTGAAATAACATCGTTGTAATCTTCTTTCGTTTCAATCGGACTTGAATGAACAAGATCATACAAACAATATCTCAGCATCACCACCTGCCATATATACTTCAGAATGCTCCACTCATACCCTTTAACTTTGCATCTTGGCGATATCCCAATTACTAAATAGACACACGTTAGATAACCAGATACTATGACATCCACTTATACCAACCATACCTACCTTATATGATCGTGTACCGTATACATCGCGTTCACCTCACTTCCTCACCGCCATCCTCCGCCATGTCCCCCCCCCTCCTCTCCCTCAACTCCATCGAAGTTCCCGCCGTTATAAACACCGACGTTGACGACGGCATCCTCTGCAAAGCAACTCCATTCTCCTCTCCCTCACCATCGCCGCTCAATCCCCTCTGCTTCTTCTGCTGTTGCGATGCCCTCCACCATTTCAGAACCTTTGGCCTCACATTATACCACCCGCCCGCTGCAAACACCCCGCACCACAACGTAAACTCCACCGCGTAGATGACGATTCCCAAAACGTCAATCTCCTTTTGCCACAGCACGGCCAGCAGCGAAAAGATATCACCCGCCGCGTCGATTCCTACGAACAAGAACGAAATGCCTCTCACCGTCCGATGTTTGTAAATATCAATGTAATGGCTTAGCACACCCAATGCCAGGAAGAGCGCTGAGAGGATGGCCATCAGGGTTAAGGGCCAAGTGATGCCGCGGCACTTTGCAACTCGGAGACCCATAATTAGCCCCGCCTGAATGCCCGCCATGACGCATGCAATCGGAAGGACTACACTTAACGCCTTCCAGACTGACCATTTCTGTTTCTTTGTTAGCATATAGTCTTTCTCATACCATACAGAAAAGAAAAAACACTCACCCTCTGATAATAATAACACTGAATCCAGGTCACCAAACTCAACAAACTTAACAACTGCGGCTGCACCTGCAATGCTACATTAAACTCACCCACTACATTATAAACCCCCAACAGCACCCCCGCCCACGCCCACAACATCATCATAGCTGGCTGCAGCCCAATGGCATGATGCCGCCGATAATTGATAACGATTTGCGGAATAAGCTAATAATAGAACGCGGCAAAAATACCATGACGTCCAGTTAGTATCTACCAGTGAATCGGGTGATGCGGTATTTTTTTTTTCATCTGTTGTTGAGAGGTGACATATGTATAGATATAGATAATCAAATAAATCTATAGCCGGATGATTATCGGAGACGACTGGGGCCCCGGACTTTCACCGTGATTTGCGGAGAATGGGGAGGGGAGAAGAGGCAATTTGGATGGAACTTACCTGAATCGACCAGCAGACCTTTGAGGATTTGTCAGTTGGGATAATCATCAATTACTTTGATGGGGTGAGATGTTGAATATTTACTTACTGCTCCCAAGGTACCCAGAACATTGGCAACTACGGGGACATCCATGATGACCCTGATTTAGTGGTGATGGATGGAATTTAGGTCTGGACATCACATACTGTGTCTGACCTATAAATTTAGATTCCAATATAGGTTTGCAGAGGTTAGCAGTGACTGGATTCCTTGTTACACTAATCGGGTCCGGTGGCCCACAAAAAGGGTGTCATATAAGCGAATGGGGATCGTATACTGTTTCGACCTGTACGATCAATATCTAGACTGTATATGTACATATATCATTAGAAGCTCATTGAAACGAATTTGAATGAACAAAAACCCGATTTTTTCCTTGATGATGAAACTATATAAACTGAACACATATGCATCTACTCATCACTCCTGTGAATAAACAATTCCAACATCCCCGCTTGTCTCCCCAACACCGCCTTCCTCTCCCTCTCCGTCGTCCCCACCGCCACGCCCCTACAAATCGCCTCCGCAAAAATCTCAGCCACCTTTCTTTCCCTATGCCTCCGTCGAACCACAGCCGCCGGCGACCCACCACTCCCTTGAGACGATAAGCTCCGTCGCCAACGTGCGGCAAACCCTGTCTGCGCTTCCATCTGCTTCGTGGCCACAATATCCGCTTTCGTAACGGGCGATATCTCGGCGCAAACGCGGCCTAAAGTAGAAGTAAGGAAGACCAGAGAGATGCTATGTCCGGGGTCATGGGCGAGGATGTCGAGGAGGGCGGTTTTGGTGTCTTCGATTAGAGAAGCGGGGGAAGTGCCGGCGACAACGGTAGGGAGTTGAGGGAGACGCTCTTCAAGGGTTTGCCACAAGGGGACAGTGATGATACCATCAGTCAGGTTACGGAGAAGAGTCAAAAGAGTCTCGGCAACGATCTCAACTTTGGATAGGGCTGGGAGTTCCGGGGGGAAGGCTTCGTTGATGGGCCTGTCGCAGTCCAAGGTCTCCAAGATGGCACATAAAAGAGTTTGTCTCAGACTATGATTTGTGACTTGCCACGAGCTCTTCTCAAAAGGCCAAGTCATCTTCTCCCTTGGAAGCTCTGCGCCTTCCAACATACTTTCATCTGCTGCCGCCCGCTCAGTGAACGTCAATAGACTCTCGACAAGCTTGAAGAGTTCCTTGGGCGCCGAACACTTGACGTCATAATGATGCGGGATACTCCCCGACAGCTTCTTCGCCTTCATGAATGCCCGAATGCCACCATCGGGCACGCGGATCAACTCATTAAGAGCCCGCCCCACACAAGTTGGGAGCCACGAGCCATGCACCGGCACAAAGTGATCTCGTCCGTCCTCCACGCGTAGAACCAAAACCTCATCTAAAGTTGCTGATCCAAAATTGAGCTCGCGCACTAGCTCAAAGTCTTGGATTATGACCTCTAGCTGAATGCCAACAGTCCCACCGGGCTCCAGAGTCACGGTGTTACCAAGATCCGGCAGCTCTTCATCATCAAAAGGGTCCAGCGCCACAAAGGAAGAAGACAGCCACATCGCATGATCTCCCGAGTCCGGTCTTTCCACAAACGAGAAAGTAGCCGGTACCTGCCCCGTGTTCGCTACAGTTAACGATTGGACCTGGCGCTTGAAGATTGAAACCTCGCCAAATTCCACAGTTTCTCCCTGGCTGGTGTCGATTGCGGAAGGAGTCAGGCTTTGGTTGTCGACTACGATCGTAATGTCTGGACGGCCCTCATTCTCTGCGCGGTCAAAGTCACGGGCGACTTCTGCTTGCACTACTGCCCGTAGATTAGGCACAACTGCGTTGTAGTCAACAGTAAACAATGTAGTCACTGGCTTATGATCTGATGATGTGATGTGTTGGACCGACCAATATTGTTCTAGCGTGATGCTGTTGGTTTTGGCTTCGTCGTGTTGCTCCTCATTCGTATCCTCATTTTCATCATATTCATCATAATCCCACACGGGTGTTGAGTGAGTCGGAGACTGAATATTCTCCGATGACTCTGTATTCTCACCTCCTGCCGAATATTCTGAAGAGTCATTCTCAGATACAGCCGAAGACAAACCCAGAGAACTGAGCTGCTGATCCTGATCCCGTACGTCCTCCTCATCTTTGGCTGTCTGTAAATACTGTTGTAAATCATATCGACTGCGGTACAACACCCTGTCGCACCAACTCGGAGCTCGTTGCTTTTCGCTCGAGTCAAAGCTGTCTCGAGTACCGATGTCATACTTGTATGTAGGCATAAAGGTAATTGGCCCTTCCTGCCAACCTTCATAGAACGCCTTCTTTTGCCGGATGACCTTGCCAAGTTGATCATGAGGCAACAATGAGTTTAGTGTCGTCTGTAAGGAAAGCGGGTCCTCGTCGGCCTCGGGCACAAAGTCATCGGGATCGGGAAGATGTTCGGCTGCATCTTCAAAATTGCACGGAAATTTGACAGAATGAGGGCTTAGAACTGTATCTGTGTCGCTATCATAGACCTCAGTCGGCTCCATGATACTGCTAGAACTAGCTAAACTGATTGGAGTCGACGGCTCATCCGGCGCCCCATACATTCCCTGTGTATGTAGTGAAAAGAGACCCCGGATGTCCTCACCCGGTGCGTCGAGTCTGTAATTGAGATCGCCAAACCAGAATGCAATATCCTCATCGCCGATATTTTCGGGCCCACTATCCGGACTTCCCGGGATGTGCACCGGCGCAAAGGAAGTCCGATTTTTTATGGTAGTGGCATCCCAGCAGCGGCGCTCCAAAAACTGCTGCTCACTGCCGCTGGCGAGATGCGCATTCGTAAAGACAATCCGGGTCGTGTCACCTAGTAGTAGTCTCACTGAAACAGCGCCCTTATTTCCGTAGAACCCCATTAACCCCGTTCCAACCTGTGTTGTACTGACATTGGAGATCGACGGCGCAAGCTCCGTTGCCGCATAGATCAAGATCATAATGCCAGTCATGACCTCCCGGGCAATTCTAACATAGCCCGGAGGCACCGAATCAGCGATACTGTCACTCCATGGATCCTCTATCACAGGATCTGTACTGATGATGCGCTGACTGATGGTTGATGGCGTTGCTTCCTGCAACCCCAAGACATAGAGGCCTATCCTATTCTTGCATGGCAGCCGCGGACCCCCGTTCACTTCGAGGTGAAAAGAGTTACTTTGCGTCGAGTCGATAGTGGACATGCGATCTGGCGGAGAGGGTTGTTCCAACAGGCCGTCGAGCGCCGGTTGAAAGAACCATTTACGTAGATCGAAGGCCGAAGATGGGTTTTGTGCAACATTCCATGTGCCAATCTTGATGCGTATACGGTGGGGGCGGGTGTATTCTGGGCGCCGTGAATAGACGACTCGGGCTAGCGAAGTGGGGCCGGAGGGGATCTCAACTGTTTCTGATTCCATGGACTCATCGGGCTTTGGACTAGTTGATTGGTGGAGCGACCCTGCCGACGATCGTATTGAAGACATTTTTTTTGGGTTTGAGATGATTGTGTAAGCTAAGTATAGGTCAAGATATGAGACTGTCTTAATGAGTAAAACGAAATAAAAAAGAGTTAAATCCAGACAGGTTCGAGCTGGGAACAGTGCTGAGAGCCGTCGCAATGGAAATGGAGCAAGATGCGTATGAACGAGGCTTGATGTGATATCAAAAGGTGAACCGCTGCGGGGGAATGAACAAAACAAAAGTGATATCTCGGTACGAAATAAAGAATCAATACAAATCGCTACGCAAAGGATGTAATCGAAGAATGTGAAACTAAATAGATCAGCGAAAGAAGCCCTCTGAATGGCGGTATCACCTCAAGGGAGTGAGAGTGTTGTATTTATTCATGCCATGGACTCGTTTTGTGTGGAAGAGCCAGGGACAATGATTAATTGCTTCCTCGGGTGAGCTACGGTTCAAAGAGGAATTGTGAATAAAGGTAAAGAGATATGCTGATATGGACAATATGGGGAAAAGTAGAAATTTGAAGGAATATGTGTCACACATTGATGCTGATCACATGTTGGGCGATGGGCAATTGGCTTTTCAAAACTTGAGCCAGCCAAGTCGTCGCAAGGCGAGCAATACCAGAAGTGGCAGTGGCGTCATAGCAGGGTGTAAATATAGCACTAATTGGCATGAGGGACATCGATCGCACTCTGCGGACTAACGAATACAAGACTATGTGCACTACTTGTAAAGCCTAAAGTTTACAATCTAACTAATACAAATGTAACAACTGTATTAATACATATTTCTATGAGTTTAACATAGAGCTTTATAAGATAAGCCTCACAAACATGGAGATTTATACATTGTTATAGCCCTTAGAGTTTCCTATAGCACCCAACAAGCTCCCAAGCTCTTAAGAAACCTGATCCCTGCTCAGCGATAAGATAAGGTGGTCGGTATGCGGAGTCACCATCCCAATTATAGAACGTCATGCGCAGCCCAATTTTGAACATTGATAGAACCATTACCGGTCAGCAACACCAACATTTCATCATTAGCTTAATCAATATAAACATAAACCGATAAAACCTTTTCACTCACACAATTCTATCATCTTTATCTTCTCCTTTACATATTGTCTCCAAACAGACGATAACTGGCCCACATCGCCATCTCATCCCAGCCGCCAGTAACAGACACATACGCTCCACACAATGAGCCAACAAACGCCCCGCCGAGGCTACCCCAAACACAAGCGGAACCCCTCCGCCAACCGCGTCTCCGACTACGAATCTGACGCCCCCGTCTACATCCCCGAAGCCAACCCCAACCTCCCCAACCGCACCAACACCGAAATCAACCTCAAAGTCCTCCGCACTTACCACCCCGAAATCACCCACATCCAATGCCAAAGCTTCTCCGCCAACACCTACAGCTTCGATGAAGCCACCAATGCCTGGCTCCCCAGCGCCTACGAAGGCCCCCTCTTCGTCTGCAGCACTGACGGGTCGACCACCGGTGGTATGCCCTCTGGCTTCATCTATGTGCTGAACCGCAAGAATACCAGCAATGGCGACTTCCCATTTGAAATGATCCGCAGCATCGAGATTGCCGACACCATCCTTATCATGTACATGCAAACCGAGCCCACTGTGGGCCTCTACATCAAAGCTGAGACTGACGAGCAGCGCGCCGATCTGATGCAAAAAGTTGTCAACTTTTTCGACTCGGTTAAGCAAACACACGCCATTGTGCACCGGCCGGTCGCCGAGGAACTCCCTGCGGTGCAGGCAGCTGCTAGTGCCCCCGAGCTCGTGGCTCCGAGGGCAGAACACCCGATTTCCGCACAGTTGTATGAAACGAGGGATATTGAGGAGACCGTGATGCAGCAGGGTTACCAAGGACAGCAAATGGCTCACGGGAATTTGGGAATGGCGACATACCATGAGCAACAAGCCTATATGGCGATGCAACAAGGCCAGCCAAGGTATCAGCAATATTAGAGTAGGAGAGAGCGGTGAAATGGCGACTGAGTGGTTGGCTATAGAATTGTCTTTGTAATTTTGGTGACCTGGGATATCGAGGAGTTTGTCGGCGTTAGGATCTGTATTTTGTTCGTCTTTTAGGAGTTTAATGAACTATCAACTTCAAAGCTGCTATTAACTTCTGACAAACGCCGTAAGAATGAGTGGCTCTATATTTGACCTGACACTGATAATCAAAAAAGAAAAGCAACTCTATAGACGCCAACCAGAAATCCATAAAACATTAACCTCGATCTTACTTATCCTTAGGTTAGACTGTTCCACTGATACTTAATTCTCTAATCTCCTGCAACACCTGTTCCACCCGGTCATCAAGCTGCCCTGAAGCATACAAATCTCTCGTCTCGGGCTCCAAATACTGTTGCACCTGCGCCATACGCGAATACGCTTCCGCGCAGAACCTTAACTGAATCTTCACCAACGCCTCGAAACTAGGATCCAGATACGGCACCCGGAGGTCAATAAGCTGTGGTAATTCAGTGCTGAGTTGCTCATTCAGTTGCTCGTAAGTTGCCTTGGCCATCTCCATCTCCTTTTCGGCCCGCGGAAGCTTGGTGACATCCTTGTCGGGCTTGTCGGCGAGTTTCTTGACCTTGGCGCGTAGGGCGTCGTAGTCTAGTAATTTGTGGCCACGCTTCTTGATGCACTCGTTAACGTCGGGGAAGTAGGCACAAAACCGCGTGATGGGCTCCAAGACTGTTGTTCTGTAGGGGCCGTCGAGAGCCTTGATGGTCTCGGCGTCAAGGTCTTCGACTGCTTGTTTGTAACTTCTGCTCACACCATCCTTAGCTCCGGCATCACCATAGAAGGCATCTATCGTCTCGGCAATGCGCATTTGTGAGGCGGTCATGGCTACGAGAAGGTCAGCATGGGCAATTTGTGGACATGGTGGCGTGATGGAAACCTACCTCTGAGTGAATCGAGATAGCCCTTGGCCTCCTTTTGTAAACGGTTTGCTGCAGTCTCCATAGTGCGGAATCGTCTGCTATAATTTTAGCATTAAGATCCACTAGTAGCCATTACCCAAGCATACCTTTCCTCAACTTCATAATCGCGGTCGTTCGTTTTCTCGACATGGCCTAGCGTATTACGTCAGTACCACTGCTCGGTCAACACCCAAATCGCAAATATTAACATACCAGTTTTCATCATCACCTGGGTAGTAGCCCGATTGACATTCTTCTTGAAGCCTATATCCATGGTCAGCAACAACCTCCCGCATCTCGGGTGCTCCGAAGAACACTTTGGCGAACAGCCCATACCTGCCCACGACATCTTGGCGAACTGTTGTGACGTATCTGAGAGTATATAAATGAAAAAAAAAAAAATTATAAGCGCCTCAGCTGAATCGAGCGTAATCGAATTGAGATTCAATGATGAGTGTGTGTTTGCGATTAAAAGGAATGGGCAAAATCAAGTACAAGTGACTATCGATCCATCGACATAATGTGGCGTGGGTTTGATTCGTTCATTTAGTTGCAGTCAGGATGACAGCTTGGTAGCTAAGTAATTCGGTCGGTTCAAGTCAACAAAGAACTTGTCAAAGTCTAAAAATTTCGGTCTTGCGTCGCAAAATTGCAACAAAGTATATGATGATGGTGATGGATACGTCGTGCAAAGGAGCAAATGCGAAACACGGCTACCGACAGTAATCATGGCAAAGAGGCGTCACCGCAGTGAAGTCGTTGACCATCTCAACGGCGATAATTGATTGGATCTGATCATCTAGGGCGCTATTGCGATCGTTATAGCGTGATGTAGGCGCTGGAAATATAGAGGGTTTGCAGGCTCATAGGGCGCTGGGGGGGTTTGGGCAGGAGAGGCCGTTAGTTCTGTGGGTTGGAACAAAACGACATCAGCAGTTTAGCAGGGAGGGAACGAAGTGCCGCGCCACAGATCGTCTTGCGCCACTCTATATGAGTCACGTGAATTGAGACATCGGCATACCCAAAAGGGTTAGCCGACGACAGAGATTTATTCATGCTGCCGTAGGAAGAAAATATTGAGTTGGATATAAGGTCAGAACTCATAGTTGATGCTTCCAAGATCTTTAGTGTTGTTTACATTTACTTTCCCATTCCCATAGTCATTCGTTCTTTAACTTGCAAAAAGGCCTTTGGTAGTGTATTTATTCATTTACTACATTCATACCCCCGGCTTTTGTCACATCTAATAAAATCAGAGACAGAAATATTGTCACCATGATTGAGAAATTCGTGGTTGTCGGTTTGGGAAATCCCAAACCCTACACCGAAACCTTCCACTCCGCCGGCCACATAGCCATCAAAGCCCTCCAACCCCTCCTCCCCAACCAACCTCACTTCACCTCCCTCCGTCTCGGCTGCGAACGCACCCTTGCCTCCATCGGCTCCAAATTCGTCCTCCTTCAATCCCCCACCCCCATGAACATCACAGGCCCATGGCTTGCCAAGGCATACAAAGAGGTCGTTGGCTCAGAAGACCAGAACAAGGTCGGACTGGTCGTCTTGCACGATGATCTCGAGGGTAAATTGGGCGAGGTTAGAGTGCGGCAGTGGACGGCTAGTCACAAGGGACACAATGGGATTAAGAGTATCAATGGGAGTCTCCGGAATGACATGTACCCGACGGCAAAGTGGGCGAGAATTGCTATTGGGATCGGCAGACCGGAGGAGCGGACACCAAATATCGTGTCTAGATATGTGTTGAGGCCGTTGCAAGTATCGGAGATGAAAGCCATGGATACTGATGCCCCGCCTATAGTAATAGCGATGTTGGACGAGTTGGAAAAACGGTGGACACCGCAACCAAAGAAGCTACAGCAACCTAAGTAATCGAAGGGACCCGGACCATCCGGAGTAAAACCCGTAGTCCCCCTGACAGGTACCGGTCTCGTAGCGGCAGCGGCGTGAACATTATGATACCCCCCTTAGCATGTAAAAAAAGAGATATAGATGATATTGGACATAATACAAAAAAGCTTTGCTTTCAATCCATGGTTCATACCCCCAACCGATCACTCAGCAACTCCTCCACCCCCTTCTCCGCTAGCTCCGGTATCAGCCTTACTATAACCACCTCCAAAATTCCATACATCAGATGCCGATTACAATACTCATCGCTAAAAACATCCAAAATTGACTCATCAATTGCCGCCACAATCCGCTGCTCAATATCCCGATTCACCTCCAAGTTCCCCTCACTAATCTGAAGATCCGGCGCCGGCCGCCAGGCACCACCACAGTAATACGCCCGGAGCATCCAGTTTGGCGCCAAAGATGCCAGTGCAGCCGCGGTCCGTTTGCGCAGGGTTTGCTCTTCGGTGGTATTAGCGGGGGGAACGAGGGTTGGTTTGCCAGGCATGTTGTTGGGATATAGGGCACCGCGGATAGATTTGATGAGTGAGGGGACACGGGAAGGGTCAAAGATTTTAGTGTCGATGGTATATGACAGAAAGCTGGGGATGTAAGTGTTAGTTGGGGTGTCGGGTGTATTGAGAACGTATTTGGAATTTACCGGTCGAGGATGCGGTCAAGGGCGCCGATGCGCCAGGGGCCTTTGAGGAGACCCCATTGGATCATGGCTAGGTTGCCGCTGAGCCAGGGCATGCGGTCTTCTAGCTCGATCAAGGTACCTGCGAAGCTAAACATTTTGAAAGTGACAATCGGGACTTTGTCGACAGGACTCAGTTGAGATGGCTTCACATACAACCCTCGGCCATGTCGACTGGGAAGAGCTTTTGCTTGGCGATAGATGTTGACGATGCCCCAGATGAATGAGTAGACTGTGATGCCCCATTGTACCAGCATGATTATGAGCCCCTGGAAGGATATCCGTTTCCATATTGGAATCTTGGACTTCTTACCCTGTACTTCTGACTGTATGCTTTCCGAGGCTGCCTTTGAACCTCGTAGTGACTTCTTCCTTTCTGCTTCCTTGTTCTTATCCCCCTTTACCATCCTCACTACGATATTCAAAACCTCCCAAATCATCCACGGCTGCGACAGCTTGTTCCCAACAACATTCCCTATTATCGTCTCACCCAAAATCTCTGTCAACAACGACGTCAACGCCGAGTTCTGGAGATCCTCCGTCTTGAGCAAGACTGCCAGTATTCCCTGAATTAGCAACTTTCGATACCGTGCCTCATTCTTCTTCTGCCGTGATATCGAATGCGCTACATGCGAATCGGGCACCGGCGACAAAGCCGGCAACGGGAACATCGCATGGTAAATCTCCCTCGCATCCGCCTCCACCGGCCCCCTCATCCCCGGATTCTTCGCCGCTCTGAAAGCTACACCAGTCAGAAATCATTCTCATCATTCCAGAATCACCCCCTTTTCAAAGAACCTACCAATAATATGTCTCTCCATCAAATCCATAACTTCATCCAACATCAAACTTTCCAAATCCACCCCATCAACCCTCTCCGCCAACCCCCTCAAAATCCCCACCACCACCTCCACCACCCTCTCCACAAACTCTTCATCCCCCGTAATCCTTCCATACCAACTCCTCACAAAGTCCCTTACCATAATCGCAACAATCGCATACAATTGGAAATCCACCTCCACATTTCCCGTTATCTGCGGTAGCTTCTCCTTGATGGCCGCTGCCGTTAGTTTCTCCGGAGGGATATGTGTGGATTGAGGGATGAGGTTGCGCCGGATGAGTTGTGCCGTGGTTCGTTCACTGAGGGGGTCGGCGGGGCGGGTGGCACGACGGGTTTGGCAGCCAGTTGTGGATATGGGATACGAAGGGCGGGGCTGTGTGGTGGGGGGGCCGCGGGATGCTGCTATCGCAGTCATGATGCTATGTCAAGAATAAGTCAAAAAAGAACAAAATCCACCATATGAAAGGCTAATATTAATTATTGATACAAGCAGAAACCATTGTCTCATTAAATAAATGCAGTGGCACGAATACAAGGTGAAGATGGTGATCTATATTTACATGTGCGACATTGACCTAATAATCAGTTAAATACCAGGGTCTATCAAAGATATTAACCCTAGAGGTTCTAGGGAGCAAAATATAGTCACATTCACGTTCTGAACACAAGTTGATAACAATCTCGCATTAAAATACACTCACACAATCATTACACTAAGAAACAAAAACCAAAATAATAAATGCCAGACTAGAGAATTGTCTTAGAGAGACAAAACTCAGCCAGAGTCAACCATGAACGCCTCGACATGTAAAATGGATAACAATATGTAGTAAGAGAAAAGAGAAAATGACAAGATTGGAAGGTCATTCGGTTTTTTTGTATTTCATTTTTGGCCCTTTTTTTTTCATTACATCCCCTTCAAACCAAGCCAAGCTAGTAAGCTTGTAACTTAGTCGACCTCCTCCATGTTGGAGTCACCGGTCTCGGCAGCAGGGGCTTCGGCGGGGACCTCAGCAACCTCCTCATCCCCATCGATGTTGAGACCGACCTGAACGAGCTTGTGGATACGCTCGGCGAAGGAAGCGGGCTCATCAATGGTGAAACCGGAGACAAGCAGAGAGGTCTCGTACAGAAGCTGGACGATAGACTTGACGTTGCGGTCGTTGGCACCGTCGGCCTCGACCTTGGTCTTGAGCTCCTTGATAATGGGAGACTTAGGAGAGATCTCGAAAGTCTTCTTGGAGGACATGTAAGAGGACATGGAGGTGTCGCGGAGGGCCTGGGCCTTCATGATACGCTCCATGTTGGCGGACCAACCAAACTGGCCAGTGCGGATAGCACAAGGGGAGCCGACAAGTTTGTGGGAGACAACAACCTTCTCAACCTTGTCACCAAGAATCTCCTTCAGAGACTTGGCCAGAGACTCATACTCCTTTTCCTCAGCCTCACGGGCAGCCTTCTCCTCATCAGTTTCCTCGAGCTCAAAGTCCTTAGTAATGTCAACCAACTTCTTGCCCTCGAACTCCTTGAGCTGAGTCATGGCATACTCGTCAATGGGGTCAACAAGGTACAGAACCTCGAAGCCCTTCTCCTTGAGAGAGTCAAGGAAGGGAGACTTGGAGACAGCCTGGATAGACTCGCCAGTGATGTAGTAGATGTTCTTCTGCTGCTCAGGCATGCGGGTGACGTAGTCAGCCAGAGAAGTCATCTCATCGCCGGATTTGGTGGAGTTGAAGCGGAGAAGCTTGGAAAGAGAGGCACGGTTCTGAGAGTCCTCGTGAATACCGAGCTTAAGGTTCTTAGAGAAGGCAGAGTAGAACTTGTCAAAGTTCTCCTTGTCCTCAGCAATCTCATTGAAGAGCTCAATGGCCTTCTTGACAATGTTCTTCTTGATGACCTTCATGATCTTGTTCTGTTGAAGAGTCTCACGAGACAGGTTCAGAGGAAGATCCTCAGAGTCGACAACACCCTTGATAAAAGACAACCACTCAGGAACAAGGTCGGTGGCGTCATCAGTGATGAAGACGCGGCGGACGTAGAGCTTGATGTTGTTCTTGGTCTTCTTGGTCTCGAACAGGTCGAAGGGAGCACGCTTGGGGACGTACAGGATGGCACGGAACTCAAGCTGACCTTCAACGGAGAAGTGCTTGACGGCCAGGTGGTCCTCCCAGTCATTGGACAGGGACTTGTAGAAAGCAGCGTACTCCTCCTGGGAGATATCTGTGGGGTTGCGAGTCCAGATGGGCTTCTGCTTGTTGAGCTCCTCCTCTTCATTGACAGTCTCCTTGACCTTTTTTGTCTTAGGTTTCTTTTCTTCACCCTCATCGTCAACCTCCTCAACCTTAGGCTTCTTCTCGTCGCCCTCCTCCTCCTCCTTGGTTTCCTCGGCGGACTCATCGGGAACCTCCTTTTCAACCTCCTTGGAAACGTGAAGGTAGATGGGGTAGGAGATGAATTCGGAGTGCTTCTTGATGACCTCCTTAATGCGAGACTCCTGGAGGTACTCAGTCTGCTCGTCCTTCAGGTACAGAATGATCTTGGTGCCACGGGAAATCTGGGGACCCTCAGTGTCGCCAGTGATGGAGAAGGTACCACCGGCAGCGGACTCCCAGATGTACTGCTCGTCATCGTTGTGCTTGGAGATGACCTTGACCTTGTCGGCAACCAAGTAAGCAGAGTAGAAACCAACACCGAACTGACCAATCATGGAAACGTCAGCACCGGCAGTCAGGGCCTCCATGAACTGCTTAGTACCGGAACGGGCAATAGTACCCAAGTTGTTGACCAGGTCCTATTAGTGGGTGTCAGTGAACTGCCGTTACCGCAAACTTGGACATAGAAATTATAAAATACTTACGGCCTTGGTGAAACCGATACCAGAATCCTGGATAGTGAGGGTCTTGTTGGCGGCATCAGGAATGATGTCAATGCGAAGGTCCTTGTTGGAATCAAGAACGGAAGGGTCAGACAGAGACTGGTAGCGAATCTTGTCGAGGGCATCAGAGGCGTTGGAAACCAACTCTCTGAGGAAGATTTCCTTGTTAGAGTATACGGTGTTGATAATCAGCGACAAAAGCTGAGAAATCTCAGCCTGAAATTCGAAAGTTTCGGACATGATGGGCGAAGTACAATGTGTTGTAGGGGAAAGGGTCTGTATGCAAAGTGGTTGTTAGTTGCTGTAAGTTACCAGAAACGAAGATTTTTATCCCAATTTGGTGAGGGTGTAGTGATGTGAGGGGCAGAAGCGAAGCAGCTTGCAATGAAGCGCACCCTGTCAAACGTGGGGAAATGACCGAGGGACATTTCAGTGAAAATTGACATCACCAAATCCAAACCGAAGAGACATGATATATCTATCGTCAACCAGCCTCGGATTGAATATAGTTAAATGGTTGAGGTCGACGATGGAATCATAGAAAGTCGGCGTCGGTGATAGCAGAGGTTGAGAGTAGTTGTGGTATGAAGTGTTGCCAAAGCACAAGCTGACTTACATCAATGTAAACGCAGTAAGGTCAGCCAACAAACACTACACTTGGTACTAACTGGCCTGAAGAAAGAAAAGGAAAAGGAAAAAGGAAAAGAAGAGAAATTCGTGTTGTGTGAGAGATGATGAGCAAAAAAAACTAGAGTCTGGTATACTGAGGGGAGGGCAGCAACCGGAGTCTTAAATATGGATGGGTCGGTTTATTTCTATGCAATAACAACACCCCACGATTCCATGAGATTCCATCAGCCAAAATTGGTGTTGGTAGTCATCAACAGGCGTCAATTTACAGAAAAAGGCAATTCATAGTGTTTGCAGGTCTTTGAGATTCAGCGGGTGTGCCCCAGAATCTTCCGTTGTGTTCTACAAGTGGTTTTTTCAGGGGCAGATAGGTGCGCGCTTCCAGGGTCATACAAGTGCAATGGACTATAGCTCAGGGCCTAGACGCTAGCTAGCATGCTGGATTTAGATATTTTTTGTGGAATCGAATCGAAGCACTTCCAGGGTACATGGAAGACAATGGTTTCCAGAAACATTGCCTCTGCACACGGGGACGGCAACAGACGGGGAACGGATATTTAACTGGTGAAAAAGCTGATTAAGACACTCGGATAATCGAACGCAAATAGGTGTCTTTTAGTGTTAAGTCACGATCTAGATATACACACAACTTTCATTCCAATGATGTATCTCAGTGAAGGCGCATCACATGTATGCCATTCGCTTGGTAGAATATCATGGTTGCACAAAGTTAACAAACTTTCCCATTTAGCCTACACCTTTATACGCATAACAATAGTTGATGCTAAAATTACGAAAATGCCTTGTTATATACATCCAACATAAGCTAACCAAACTTTCACATTTGTCGTTATGGAATTTTCTAGTCATGACCAGACAGCCCATAATGCAATCGGCCTCTTGACGAACAGCAAACTGGCCCGGAATAACAGCCCGTCATTAAGCGCGGGGCAAAGCGCTGAGGGGTAGCTGGTTGTTTCGGCATCCAATCTTAGCGGGGATCCCCACAATGAACTAGTCATCTTCACGAAATAGGAAACTCTACGTTAAGAGTCAGCCCAGCGGGCGGGCGACATGCATACCAAATAAATAAACAAACTACGTATAAATGAGAAAGTTTCTAGTACTTTCTTTATATATTTGAGGGATCCGGTAATTATGATTTTCTAGATGCGTGCAATCATGCTACAGATAACAAATTTAGCCAAGCAAAATCATATTTGCCTACCATTGCTAATGGATTATGTTTGTTGGACTTGCAATCAATCTAAAGATGTGGCATCAATGCTTATCCATGAAACTTCTTGTGCTTTCAAATATTATTATGCCTGGTTGATCATCAATCTTTGCCACAATTGAATCAAGTGATTCACAACAAATTAATTCATGATATAATAAAATCCAAAAGCACATTTGATAGGGTTGCGGTATCTTCGAACCTGGGTTTCGAGCACGTGACATATAAAGTTCCGTTTACAGGGAAGTGAGCATCTATAGCATCTGAATAGTTAGCTGTAAGGTATAGGTGGCCAGCTCAACTCATTATTAAATGATACTCATCTACATTATCCTATTATAATGGAAAAATTTACAAAATATCGTGACAGAGGTTCGTCAAGTCACGCATCGATTTAAAATACGTCCCACTAATCATTTCCAGGCACGGGTCTCAACCCATTCTTCCCCGTCCCCCACAAACCCACCATCATCACCCGCCTTATAACCCTCGCCCTCCTACCCATTCGCCTCCCCATATTCCTTCTCTATCTCATCCCCTACACCATCCTTTCACACCTCCCTTTCCTCCCCGCTTTCCTTTCTCGCTCCCTCAACACCACTCTCCTCTTCACCCTTGGTGTCTTCTGGACCGACCTCCAAATCGAAGGTGTCCGCCGCGGTACCCTCAACTCCGCGCCTCCTAACAAGTATCCCCGCATCGGCTCTATCATTGCTTGCACGCTCACCTCGCCTATTGAGCCTTTGTATCTTGCCGCCGTTTTCGACCCCGTCTTTACTATTTCGTACCCGGCACACCGGTTGGTCAAGGAGGCGTCAATCTTCCAAGTGATTTCCCATCTGCTTTCTGCGCCCCAGGAGAAGCCCGAGTCCTTGGACGGTCTTATGTCTCTGGCTTCTTTGCAGACCAAGTACCCCCAACGCATCATTGCTGTCTTCCCAGAGTGCACCACCACAAACGGCTCCGCCGTCCTTCCTCTGAGCCCCTCTATTGTGTCGTCGCGCAATGAATCGTTGATTTTTCCTCTTACTGTCAAGTATCAGTCTTCCAATGTGGTGACGCCGCTGCCGTGTGACAAATGGAGGTTCCTGTTCCGTGCTTTCAGACACCTGGGCATTCGCATGCATGTCCGCATCGCGGAGTCTGTTGTCAACATCACTGAAGGTGAAAATCGACATAGTACTGAAAACATTGGTTATGATGAAAAGGAGCTCATTGCGCAGGTCGCAGATGGCATGGCTCGGGTAGGCCGAGTCAAGAAGGTTGGCTTGATGTTGGGACAGAAGGCTGCTTTCATTACGGCTTACCAAAATCAGTGATTATGGAGTTCACCCCTATCAATTCTTCATGTAAACGTAATATTTCAGTTGAAACATCGAATGACTGATCAAAGTAAAAAAAGATTCAATTTTGTGCGCCAAGAGGCCATTCCATGGCCTCGCCAAGATCCCATCCATACCAGTAAACAGTCCGATGGTTTGAAATCAGTATGACTGTGTATGCTATATGATTTTGTGCCTTTTCGCTATATAATAGTGCGTTTCTGCACCTGTGCGTGTGTGAATATCTTATAGTACAAGTACAAAAACCATCAAAAAAACTCTTCACAACTCGCATCTAAATAACGAATTCATCACCGAAAGATATCAACTTGCCTATTTGTCAGTGATGCAACCGTGGGAGGCGTCACTGACGAGCTTAGCATACTTCCTGAGGGTACCGCGGAGAGCCCAGGGTCTAGGCTGGGGCTGCTTCCAGGTGGCACGACGCTTAGCAAGCTCTTCCTCAGGAACTACAAGGTCCATGATTCTCTGCTCAGCGTCAATAATGATGCGGTCGCCGTCGCGAACATGTGCAATGGGGCCACCAATGAAGGCCTCAGGGGTAACGTGACCAATCAGGAAACCATGAGAACCACCGGAGAAACGACCATCAGTGATCAGAGCGCAGTCCTTGCCGAGACCGGCGCCCATGATAGCGGAAGAGGGCTTTAACATTTCAGGCATACCGGGACCACCTTTGGGGCCCTCGTTACGAATGATAATGACGTTCTTGACACCCTTCTTAAACTCGCCGCGCTCGAGAGCGGCAATGAAGTCGTCCTCACACTCGAAGCAGCGAGCGGTACCCTCGAAGCGGAGACCCTCCTTACCAGTGATCTTGGCAACGGAACCCTCGGGAGCTAGAGAACCGTACAGGATCTGCAAGTGACCAGTCTTTTTGATGGGGTTGGAGGCAGGGCGGATGATCTTCTGGTCCTCGGGGAAGCCAGGAAGTTCTTTGACGTTCTGCTTCAAGGTCTTACCAGTGATGGTCAGGGTAGAGCCGTCAAGAAGACCCTCCTTCAGCAAGAACTTGATGACGGCAGGGGTACCACCGATTTTGTGCATGTCCTCAAATACGTACTTGCCAGAGGGCTTGAGATCAGCCAGGAAGGGAGTGCGGTCAGAGACAGCCTGGAAGTCGTCGATGGTAAGCTTGACACTGGCGGCATCAGCAATGGCAAGCAGGTGGAGAACGGCGTTGGTGGAACCACCGAGGATGGTAACAAGGGTCATGGCGTTCTCGAAAGCGGCACGGGTCATGATGTCACGGGGGCGTATGTCCTCCTTGAGCAAGTTGCGGATTGCGGGACCCAGAGCAGCGCACTCAGCAACCTTCTCGCGGGACTCTGCGGGGTGAGAAGAGGAACCAGGCAGGGTCATACCCATGACCTCGATGGCGGAAGCCATGGTGTTGGCAGTATACATGCCACCGCAGGCACCGCCACCGGGGCAGGCGTTTTTGATGATGTCCTTGCGCTGCTCCTCGGAGATCTCGCCAGAGATGTATTGACCGTAGGCCTGGAAAGCGGAAACGATATCAATGGGCTTGCCATCCATAGAGCAACCAGCCTTGATGGTACCACCGTACATCATGATGGAGGGACGGTTGACACGGGCCATGGCAATGGCAACACCGGGCATATTCTTGTCACAACCGGGAATGGAAATGTTGGCATCGTACCACTGACCATTCATAACAGTCTCGACGGAGTCGGCAATAATCTCACGCGATTGCAGAGAGAAGCGCATACCTCCAGTACCCATAGAGATACCGTCCGAGACACCAATGGTGTTGAAACGGTAAGGAACAAGACCAGCCTCATAAACGGACTTCTTGATGACCTCAGACTGGGCCATGATGTGCATGTTACACGGGTTACCCTCGTACCAGACGGACGAGATACCGACCTGGGCCTTGTTCATATCCTCCTCGGTCAGACCAGTGGCGTACAGCATAGCCTGGGACGCGCCCTGCGACTTGGGCTGGGTAATGGTCGAGGAGATTTTGTTGAGCTTATGCTCCTCGAAGCGGGAGACAGTGGCAGAAAATAAACGTCTAAGGGTGGACCAAACATGTTAGCGGTGATGCGCCGGGGTAGAACGGGCGGGGTGGAAACGGGTGGCATGATCAGGTAGGACAGCCACCGTGTTAATGGGGAATGGTGTAGAGCGGAGTGTAAAAGGTTACCTCTGAGAAGCCGAAGTGGCCTTCAGAGCTTGCGCTCTGAGCTGGAGACACCGGGCGAACATTTCGATGTGTGGGGATCTTGATGCGGTGTCAAGAGAATTGTAGGGTTGGCGGAGGATGTCAAATCAAGTTTCTGGGTTTGATATCAGACGCAAAGAGGAAAAAAAAATGGAGGTAAGAGCCAAGTCTGGTAGGAGTCAAGCAGGTAGCAAGGAAAAAAAATCAAGGAATTTAATGATGAATAAAAGTTACGGAACCTTTATATATGGAATATCAAATGTGATGTTTGTTGTTTTCAAAAAGAAAATTGTACACGAAAACACAATATATTTTTATGACAAATAATAGTTTTGTTAATATCCTCAGCTTTTTATATCAAAAACAGAACCGCCGACTTCATGACTCAAGACCGTGGTGACACGGCCACTTATACTCAAAATCAAAGTTACAAGCCCCCAAAATCACAGGGACACACAAAAACCCAAATCCCTTCTAAACAAAAATAATCCCCATCCCACACCACCTCAACCTTGCCCACTCGGGGGTCCCTTCCATACCCTCCCGACCTCCATCTCGCCTACCCCATCCACCACCACTACCTCCTAATCCCAAACCTAAGAATATTTTTTTCCCCTTCCAAAAGTGGATCTTACCTTCGACCCCTGTTCACTTAAATTCCCCAAGTTGTCAAATTGCCGCCACATAATTGGTCCAGTGACCCCCACTAGCTCCAAAACAGTTTTATGTGCTTTTTTGAGTAATTGTGCAGTTCTGCAGCAACCGGTCCGGCAGTGTCATTCCGCCCCGGTGAACCTGTCCAGAGTTAATGTGGGTCCAACAGAGTATAACCAAAACTTTTGACGGTGTCTTATATCCCCATTTTTTCTCGAGAGGGGACCTGGAGGTCTGGTGAAATCTTTGACAGGCCACACAAGAAACATGCATCACGTTGACAAAAGTAATTATTTCCTCTTTGAGCATTAACATGTGTTATTATAAACTCCACATAACAGTAATATAAAACACGAGAACTCAGAAGCAAAAGCAAACGCCACCGAAAAAAGCCCAGGTATCATCAATGTAGTCATAACATCCAGTACTCCTTTTCCAGTTACCTTTCCAATGATATCAATACCCAATATCCATCACACTACAAGGAAATAAAGACATGATTCCCAGTCTTTTACGTCTCCTTGGTCATCTTCTTAGTGGCCTTCGCCGTGCCAATGTGCGTGTTGTACACCTTGGCTGCAAACCGCAAGCTCGTCAATGTCTCCTTCAGGTGCGCCTCCAGCGGCGACATCATGACAAACATCAGCGTCTTGCTGTTACCACCCAGAGAGTACTGAAGCAGATGCGTCAACTTGGAGTTGCGGTAGGGAATATGCTGGGACCCGCGACCTAAAGCGTCAATGACATCGCCTAAGCAAGCCAGTGACTTGTTGATGTTCTGAGTCTCCTTCATCCGCTCACCCTCGGCCTGTGAATGCTTTAAGCGCTCCGAACCAGCCAAATCAACCAGGTTTAGAGTACCCTCACATTGCTCACTGGTAGCAGAGTTCCGGCCGAACAGCTTGAGAATAAAGACAGAATGCGAACGAGATGAACGCTCGTTGGCTTTGGTGGCAGCAACCGACCGGTTGTTCTGCGCCTCGGCGAGCATCGTCTCGACCTTATCAGCCGACGTCAACTCGACCGTCTTGCAATTGAGGACCGTGGTCTGCTTGCGGATATCGTCATGACGAATCTCTAGCTTCTTCGCTTTAGGGTCAGCGGGAGTAAGTAGGTCGTTCAGCTCCTCATTGTACACTTCAATGAAACTACCCTCCATAGAGTAAGTCCATGATTTCTCCTTCAACTTGGTGACAGTTTCGTAGATCATGTGCGTTGCCCGCGGGATCATACCATCGCTAGAAGACATGGTGTACGTCTTACCAGAGCCGGTTTGGCCATAGCAGAAGATGCACACATTGTAGCCGTCCAGAGCACTCTGAACCAACTGGGAAATCTCGCCAAATATTTCCTCATTATTGACTGCCGGAGAGAACACACGATCAAATTCGAATGGGTAGTCCTTCCGAGACAAGATACCCAGACTGCTCCGTTCCTCAGGACCCATGACACTGATTTTGGCAGACGATTGATCTGCATCAGGGAACTCGATCAGAGCCGTCTCACCCTCATTGATAGCCGGTCTGACTCTGCACATGACACGGATGTTGCCTTTGAGCTCCTGGTACTTATTGAACAGGATGCGTCGTTCAGTTTCCTCCTTAATCAGCTTTTTCTGAGCCAATTCGGCAACTTGTTGGGCCTCCTGAAGCTTAGTTTCCATGGTGGCAAATGAGTCGCTTTGAGCCTTGCTGTCAGACTCCAGGAATTCAATGTGCGACTTCAGTGAGTTGATTTTGGCTTCTAGGGCTGCATTTGATGCTGAGATTTCTGCAATGTTCGTCTGCAAACTAGTCTTGACAGACTGGCCCATCGTAACTTCGCTCTTCAAGATTTCAATCTGCGTTTTCAGATCATTCATCTCGTTGTCCTTCTTTGCTAGTGATGTAGCCACATCCTGATGTTCATTAGTCAACTTCAGCTGTAGATCCGCCACCTCCTTAATTCTGGCTTGTTTCTCTTCCTCCAATTCCGCAGCGTGTCTTCTCTTCAAAATCTCAATGGCCTCATTGTGTGCACTGTTAAGCTTCAGAGTCTCCATCTCTACTACCCGCTCCAAATCCTCCCGTGCATGCTTGTTTTCTCGTACCAGGGTTTCGATCTCTGTTTTGTGCTTCCATATCGCTTCTTCGAGTTGGCGCTTAAACTGACTCGATTCATCCTTGTATTTGTCGAGGTCACTTTGGAGATTTGTGATTCGTTGCTCGTGTTTAACTTTTTCCGTTTCTTGTTCGGCGATTCTGGCTTTCAGCATAGCGATGGTCGTTTCTATGGCTGATCTGTCGGTTGCTGACTCGTTCAAGACATTCTTTAATTGGGAGAATTGCTGTTCGATGCTGACTAGTCTGTTATCCACGTCAAAAGCTATGAATTCGTCCATGTCAGTATTCGAGTGTCATAAGGAAGACAAATTTTGCAAGACTGAGTACATCATAAGCATTTCCAGACTTCCTTGGACACATTTTATGGAAGTCCGTAGTGCTCATGTAAGTCTCGGACCTGTGGATTTCATTCATAGAGTTACAGGTTAAAACGTACCATCTTTCTTGGGCAATGTCGCCACTGGGGGCTCATCTGAGGCGCTCATCGAAGTCGGTGGCCTGCCTTGTGATCTAGTACGTGGGCCAAGTCGTCCTCCAGAAGTTTTTGGGCGCTCGTAGGGTCCAGGCCGTTCTGTGATTCCGTATATGTTCCGTAAAGCACTGGTTTTAGTAGTAGGTGCTTTCATGCGGCTATTTGGCGGCTTAAGCTGTAGTTGGGAGTGTATGTGATCAGCATGAGGTCACTGTATATATCAAAAACTCGAAAAAAAACTTGGAAATATTAACCTACCCCAGAAGCACCAATGAGAGAAGTTCCGGTAATGTTGGCTCTTGACGCTGTCGCCGGCGCCAAAGATCTGGTAGAGGCTGCTGGAAACTCTCCCACCTTCTCTGCCAATGCCTTTCTCTTATTAGAAGGCTGCGTGACTATTCCAATGTTAGACAAACCAGTTCTGTCATTTGCGCCTTCTCTGGCTCGCACACGCCTTCTTGGTCTCTCCAACGACCTTGTCCGTCCCATATTATTCGCAGAACCACCAACAAAAGATTCCTTTGGGACAACAAGGGAAGAAGAAGCAGCCATCACGGAGGACGACGATGACGAAGAGGACAGTGGGACAAGAGGTTTCTTAGGCTGGGGATTAAACGCACCAGGCTGCGGGAGTTCGCGCTTCATCGCTATTTTTGACGGCGCCATTGTAGACGACGGCTCTGGTGTTTGGATGTTGACGTGCGAGGCAGAAGAATCGGTAAGGGCGGAAAGACTGGTGGAGCGCGACGTCGGGATTGCGGAAAGTGGTGGGCGCGGGATCGCTGTGCGCGGACGGAGATTGTGTGGTGGGTTCTACGTGATGGGTACGAAGAGGTTGGCAGTGATTAGTAAGTGTTAAAATGAGTGGAGTTTTACGGCAACTAGGTTTTGTAGCGGCGCGCAATGGGATGTGACCGGATCGGGAAGGCAAGATGGGGGAGTGAGTGATGGGTTAGTTTTTGCTAGGGGAGTAAAGGACGGAGAGTTGGCAATGGGCCCTAGTCCATAGGTAATCGAGAATGGGTGCGTATAGACTTGTCGCTCTGGATCCTAGGGACCAGGGATTGCGCAGGCAACAAGCGCAAAGAATGAAGTAAATGGTTGTAGGAGACATTTTACAGATATGTGCAGGACATGACATGCTGCAGCTGTCCGTGTTGGCGGGTTGATGGACACTCGTCATTCTCCCCTACCTCGAACTCTGGATGTGCTGAGCCGGAGTGGCGAGCCAAAAGTCAGGGCCTTTCTTGTTCTGCTTCCGCAAGTCGACCATTATTAATGTTCACCAGTGATTTACTCACTTTATTCTCTAATTGCTCCATGTTTGCCATGACAACCCATCCGGTCCGGTAATGCGTGCAGGAACTAAGAGTTAGATTTAGTTGAGAAATCCCCGTAAAAAGAAAAAAAATGCTTTTGGAACACAATCAACAACGGTATAAGTCTGATGTTTTTGTAGGATAAACGGCAAAATTTTTGTTAACACTTGTTTGCGATCAACGTTTTCAACCTATGACAGGTTCCAGTAAGCTCGACATCACGACTGAGCGCGACAGGGTTAATTTATTTACGGATACAAGGGCCTTGGGGCTGTGATTGGCTAGATTTGCTTTTATACTGCAAACGCGTTGACTAGGGAACAAATAAAAGCTCTCTAGGCCTGGCCATGTAACCCTGGTTTATAACCCTAACGTTAGACAACAAGTTTATAATATCAAGTAAGCCAAAGATTTAAGTAAAGTAAATTTGAATACAAAAAAACCAAAAATGCCTTCCCATTGAACCTGTGTAACTCCCAATATATGCTATGAAAACCTATTAAACCCAATAAGACTCTCTCACACAACATCAATTACTTCCTGTTCGTCACCAAATGCCCTTGTATCGCCGTACCTTCCGTCCGATATGACCGATCCGCATACGTCAAGGCGAACTCTCCTTTAACCCCGTCACTGACCACCACCTCTTCAACCTCACCCAGAATAATGACATGGTCACCGACTCTGACCACGCCTTTCTCATAGCCCTCCCCATCATCTAATAGCTTGCATCGTAATCTCGTCAAGACACCCAATCCTTCCAATGCTGGTGGTTCACCTGTTTTCAGAACTACCTGCCAGCCGTCGCCCAACGTTTCAACTCCCTGAAACGGATCAACTATCCGATTGCCCCTGGTAAACCACTCTGCTACTCTCGCTCCTTGGTGATCTCCTGATAACACATGAATGTTGAAGGCTCGACTAGCAATGACAGCATCGAGAGTAGCACTGGGCGCCTTGACATTGAAAGTGACAAGTGGTCGTGGCGTGAGAGCTAGTGATGTGAACGAAGACATGGTCATGGCACGGGGAACAGAACCGGTGGCGGTGGGATGTGACGTGGTGCAGACGACAACTGAGTGACTGAGTCGGCGCATGAGAATTCGGAGTTGGTTGGAGAGGGGACTGAAGTCAAGTGGCGAGGGGGTTGGGGGTGTGGCTAGACAGGCTGCATCGGCGGTGAAAGTACCCAAAGTTGATGAGAAGGCTCTATGTAGATGCAATGGTGATCCTGAATGAGCTTTTTGTAAGCAGTATGTTCAGGCTTTAATATGCAACAAAGAGAGGATCAACTCACTGCTGGAGGATCTGGACCATTGGAAGGCCACTGGCCGAAGCTGAAAGGCCATTTATTGTGGATTGCATATATTTAGATTAGTAAATGAATTATATATAAGATGCGCCGAAAGAGAAGGGCCAACCCAACGTATATATGTCTTTTAACAACCGCACTGAATTCCGTTGTTATGCTCTCGAGCGCCATTCTTCCACACTCCAATCACACGACAAGGGCTTAGAGTTGCACATCCAAATAAAATATTCTTATCGATAAGCGAGACAATCTCATTCTTGAACCATTGCCTCTCCCCCAAACTGCCCTTATTACCCATGAGGAAATCAAATTGTCTCAAAAGGAGTATTATCGCATAAATTGACCTGACAACTCGCACAACTCGCACAATATCATCTTGTCTTTCTTCTGAGCGTCACATTTCACTACAATCAAGACATATATGGACTGTCTGTATACTTGTGGCCCCAACACTAGAACTAATTGGCTTTGTCAGATTTTTGACGGAGTGCAACCATCGTCATTGAACACTGGTACCGACGATATACGGCCTTTGATATCTGGCCTGCCTTCGCTCTCGGTCTACTTTTTGGACCTAACTATTTCTTTCTTTTGTTCTCTAACTACTGACCGACATATACCTGGCACCATACTCCTATTAATCCGGTTCTACCGACCGCAATTCGGCATATAACCACTCTACCCCACCATACACACACATATTCCTTCACAATCACCATGCACTCCCACATTCTCTTCCCCCGCAACTCCCTGTTGCAAGCCTCTCGCCTCCCCACCACTTCCCCTACCTACGCCCCCTCGACCCTCACCCAACTTGCCACCCCTCCCACCACCTTCCACCAAACCCGTCACGCCCGCCTCATCCGCCGCCCCCGCCGCCCTTACACCTTCACCCAAATGATTCAACTTTCAGATGGCAGCACCTTCTGCACCCGCACCACATCGCCATCTCCCCTCTACCGGTCGACCAAAGACACCCGCAACCACCCCATCTGGCAGCCGACAGACCGGTCGCTCAAGAACGTTGAGCTCGACGAGGCCGGGAAGCTGGCGGCTTTCCGCGAGCGGTTTGGCCGCGGGTTCGATTTGCAGAAAGAGGCGAAGGAAGGGGAGGATGCAGGGGGTAAGGCGGCAGAGGAAGAGTCGCAGGAGATGGATATTGGCGCGTTAATTTCGGGGTATATGAAGAAGGAGGAGGTGATAACGCCGGGGAAGGGGAAGATGATCAAGGAGAAGGGCGGGAAGAAATAGAATGGTTGAGGTTACGGCTACGGCTGATGAGGGGAGGAATCTGGAGACGGATGTACGATGACCTGAAGATGGGCCAATGGACAGATGGAAGGAGGAAGGAGGGGAGGATTGGTCTTGTATTTCTATCCTGTATTCTATACTTGTACAATACAAAAATTTAACATATCACCAGCTTCACGATGCCAGACACGGCAGAAACCTCAGAGTGAAGAAAGCAAACATAAACATAACAAGTATTCATTAACCATAATCAACTCCAATCACACCAAGCAGACCGCCCATAGCTAATCCGAATCATCGTTAATCGTCGCCCGCGCCCGATCAACTGCTGTGTCCCCGCCACCTACCACCTGCCCCTTCGTCGCCCACCCAAACGCCGCCTCCTCATCCTCCGCATCCAATTGCATCAAGAACGTCTCCCACTTCTCAATCAACTCCTTTTGCGCCTCGACGGCCCCCTCCAAAAAAGTCTCCACCCCACTCTTGAAATCCTCCACCTTCTCCTTCTCAAACCGCTCAATCTCTGACCGCATTAGCTTACCAATATCCTCGAACAATGCCCGTGCCGTCGACGCCTTGCGCTCTGCCTCAGCGACATCGGCGGCAATCTGATTGATGCGGTCTTGCTGCGATTTGCCCTGACGCAGCACCTTATCCTGTTGAGACTTCTTCTTCTGCAACTCTGACTCCGCCGAATGCCACGAGTGAAAGGCCTTTTGCCGCTGGGAGAAGGCCTGCTTCACAGAGCCAATGAGGCGGATGTACTCGTCGAGGACGATGCCGAAAGTGAGCATGTCCTGCATGCCCTGGCGCTCATAGACGTCGCGGATGGTGAGCTGCAGCTCCGACAGGGCATCGAGCGGACCGGACAGGGAGGGGGAGATCTCGACTGTGGAAAGGGCATGCAGAGAGGCAGAGAAGTCAGAGGCAGCTTCAGCCATTCCTTTGCGTTGGTTAATCATGGATTCCATGGCCTTCATGAGAGCACGAAGCTGGGCCTCTAGGGCATCCAAGTACACTTTGCGGTCGTGGAACCACTGTCAAAGATTGTTAGTAACTCGATCATGATATCATGACAGTAGATAGCTTACCTCGTCTTGCTCAACAAACTTGGTCGTCGACCCAACACCGATACCAAACCCAAACATACCCTTATTCTCCTGTGGCAACGGGTCCCGACGCTCTTTGTGCTTGACATCCAAATTGAACGACTCGCTCTCCAGAAACAGTTTGAGATCCGCATCATGCTGCAATGTTGGGTGCGCCGTAATCTTGTTCAGCATCTTCTCTAACGCCGCCCTCCGACTCTCCACAAAGTTCGTATCAAACCGGTTCAACGCCTGCTTCTCCGGCGCCGGCGGCACTATCACACCGGGATTGTTCCCATGCAGCGTATTGTATAGCCACAAAAAGTCTCGATATCTCCGCTTCACCTCGAACTCCGCTTGCCGATATGCCTTGCTCGTCGTTCGCGTCCGCACTGAGTAGACAATGTGCGAGCTCGTCAGGTCCCCCACCTTGTGCGGATCCCCCACCTCAATTGTGAAACTCGGCTTCGCCGCCTTCTCAATGCTGACACTCGGCTGCGTCGAACTCTGCACCGGACTAGCCAACGCGGCTACCACCGGCGGCGGCGCCTTCCCGCCTCCCCGGCTTCCAGCACTTTCTTGCTCATCATCATCCTCCTTTAACCTATGTAGATCTCTTACCCCCTTTCTAATTCCAGGACTCACTGGCATCGTTGTCCGCACCACCAATTGTTCTTTCTGTGGCAACGGGGGCCCTCCCGCTGCACCCATCGCAGGCGTCCCGGGGGTACTCAGCGGGTCATTAGCAGGGGTGTCAGTGCCGAGAGGGCCAAGGGGGCCCAAGGGATCATCAGCAGAGACAGACAGGAGATTAGGAGTTGTAGCGACGAGGCGGCGGACGGGACCGGAGCGGGTACCGCGGGTGGGGGTGGCCGAGGGGGTGGCGGTCGAGGAAGTTGTGATGTTCGGGTCAGGGGAGGCGGAGGGTTTGGACTGTTGGTAGTCAGAGTCAGCCCATGGGGAGTTGTCTAGAGGGTCCATGGTGACTTTGGATTATGATATTGGCGATAGTGAGGATTTGTTGGCTGGGCTGCTTTAATTTGGCAAATCGCTCGTTTGATATATGGGCGTAGTTGTCGCGGGATCGTCAAGACTCTACGGAATAATTAGTTCCGACAAGTTTATTGACGACTAAAAAGATAAAAAAGTAGAAAAGGTAGCCCTACAAATTCCAAAATTGAGCTCAATGGACTGGATTATGACGACGCATTTCGCAAATATCGCAGCCTGTTGTTCTGCCACTTTCAGGTGAAGCTCTATTGATTGCAGCTACCAGGGACCTTGTATCACCCCTCCATTGTTGTTAAAATGCAACCCCAGAAATCCTGGATGACAACCACTCTGGCCAACGACATATACGGAAGATATTCACAATGCACAAAGTACCTTTATTGAGTGAAATCAAGACCGCTTTTAAGGCCAATTAAAATTATCTTTATATGTCTGACCTAAGAAATCCCCAGCTCTTCATTCTCCAGCATCTCTACGGTACTGAGAGGCGACTATCTTTCAGGATCGTAGCAACCACCAGCTAACACCAGATTCATTCGCGTGAACTGCACCTTGAGAACCGGCGTTTGCTTCGTAGGCAATGCAGAGATTTGGTCGGCTGTGATGGTAACCTCCTTTGCTTTCCGTTTCGAGCCCGCGGCAGCAGTTCCGTTAGCACCAGCTGTACCGGCAGTCCCATTACTCGTGCCGTTGGTAGCAGTGCCATTGACCCCGTTGGCCGCAGCAGCACTGTCACTCGCGCTTGTCTCACCAGAGTTAACAGTGATCGGCGCGGGTACTGAGGTCTGCTTATGGCCTTGCGCCGGCATATTAACATCCCATATGCGAACAGTACCGTCGTGACCGGCAGAAGCCAGGACTGTCGACTCGACACCAAAGCTCAGACTAGTGACGCCTCCCTTGCTGTGGCCACGGGAACGTTTGATACGTGTTCCCTTATCCAAATCCCAATAAAAGATGTTTCCGGCATTGTCGCCGCTAACAAGAAGCTTGCCGTTGAGGGAGACCTCCAACGCCGAGATGTAATCAGTGTGGCCCGCAAAGATACGGACACACTCGCCAGTGACTACAGACCACATACAGATGGTCTTGTCGGTCTCGTCAGAAGCCGAGAAACAGTATAAACCATTAGGATGCCATGTAATCGCCGAAATGCTAGTATCATGGCCAATGAGAAGTCTCTGGGCAGACGCATGATCTTGCATCCAGACACGGACGGTGCGATCCCAGCCACCACTCAAGAAATAGTGGCCCTGGGGACTCCACTTGATACGCATAACAGGACCAGTATGTCCGCGGTAGATGCATAGACATGTCCAGGTATCCAAAGACCAGAGACGAATTTGACCATCGGCAGAACACGACAGCAGCAAGCGACTAGAGGTATCGATGGGGGAGGGTGCAGACTTGCCCTCGTTGCCAAAAGGGGTACTCCCCCACTTTGAGGTACCGTCAGAGAAGGATAGTCCAAACACAGGAGCAGAGTGACCGATCAATTTGCGGTTGTTGATCTTGAGGTCTTTTTCATCCGTCATTCGAGTGGAAAGCGGAGAACCATCCAACGTCCATACTCGGATATAAGAATCCATAGTTCCTATCGCAGCTAACTTGTTGTCTGGGGAGAACTCCATACATGAAACCATTCCGCATGTGTTGTGGAAGGTGTACATAAGCGCACTGACACCGGGCCCGACACCACCTGCACGTATGTCCATCTTGAACCGATCCCGGTTCTCACGAACTTTTTGCATCTCCATAACGACATCGCGCGCTCGTGATGGCGGTAGAGGCAAGTCTGTGCGACTAGGAACATCGGAGCTCTCTTCTCTCTTGATTTTCCGGTCAAACTCCTCAACCAAAGACGGCCTTCCAGCAGGGGGAGGATTCCGCTGATCCTCCTCTTCAAGTTCAGCGCGCACATCCTCCCTCAGACCCTCTTCCATAGGCAAGGGGCCAAGCTTCACCGGTGTTGTCAGGCTCAATACATCCTTATTCGATAAACCGGTGTAGTGGCCCGGAATACCCTCATCACGATCGATATCCTCGATATCAAGTCCTTGACTCCGACGGTAGATGGATTCGAAGCTAAAAGGCTCGATTGGGCCTCGGCTTACAGTTTCGATCTGACAATAGGCTTGGATGACGTAGTTGATAACACTGCCACCATTGTCGTGTTCGCGCTCGATGAAGTGCATCAAAGGTCCATAGACAGCTTGATTCAAAGGAATACGATATTTGTTTTCCTTGTATAATCTTGTAATGCGGTTCTCCTTGACCTCATCTGTCGTTGAGATTGTGGAGAATACTCGAAGATCGTCGGCGTGATACTTTTCGAAGAATGGCTTGACGCTAGCAAGGAATGACTTCGCCTCATCGCGGTAGTTTTGTTCCAGCAATGATATCCATGCATAAACAAAGAATGGCCACAAGAGTTTGCCAAGTTCAAACTGGACGGGAGGTGGTCAGGTCTAGTTTCTTGAGCATATGAAAGTAAAGGCATACCTTATAGATTTCCAAATTGTTGTCTACCCAATCCCTCAATAAAGAGAAAGCCTTGAGGTACTTCTTCGGACCCATCAAAGCAGTTTCATCCTGAATTGGTCTGCCATCCGGACCAATATTCTTAGATTCATTTCTGAAAACAGCTTCAGTTCTGTTGTAACCCCGTTTTAACAGATAATCCGTAACCTGGTTTTCATGTTAGTAAAACAATAAAACCATATGAGCTCTCATCATATGCACCTCTTTGTTCAACACACTATAATCAATTAGGTTTGAGAGAGGCTTGCTGATGGGTACGGTGGTGGCAGAGGAAGTGGCAGCAGCCGCGGCTGGTGTAGGCATTGGCCTTTCAACCGGCGACGGAAGAGCTTGCGTAGTATTCCTTGGCGAACACTGCGACTCAATAGGCATTGAGCAGCTAAACGGAGATGGCAAGCAGTTGTTGTCAAAGTGCATAGCGTTGCCCAGCTGCCGGATGCTAGTTTGTGAAGGTCGTGGCCCTCTAGCATTAGACACAGCCATATTATTCAACCACCAAATTGCATAAAGAAAAGCGAAAATAGAATGTTGGAAGCAAAACCAAATATTATTCGTCTTGGAGGCTAACCTTCACACTAGTGAAATTTGCGTATGCGATTACTCAATTCATCCATCTCATGTGGGACGAACTATATTGGGAAAGAGCCATGCAAGTTTTTAAAAGCCTAGCGCCATAAACCTCAAACAATAAGTACAAAATGAGTGCAAAGTTGTTTCCGAGTAGGCAAAAGAAATGTAAAGACAGCTTACAATTTGATTGAGATTTTGGTTTGACATAGGAGTAGCGGCCGGCTGAGGAGGCGGCACGGCGGTAGCCGGCGTACCGGGAGCACCTCCAGAAGGCACAGACATGATGCTGAGTTCTTAAAGTGAAGCTAGAGGAAATCAAATATGACCACACAGATATAACAGAAAAAAAGGCCTCCAAATCTTGGATAGTGACGCTTGGAAAGATGTTAATGCACAAGGCCGATGAACATAAAGCGCAGACAAGTAACGAGTCGCTATATGATATCCCAACCCAGACAAAAACAGCAAAGACAGCAGTGGTGGCAAAAGGTCCTAGTTTTTGTATGACAAGCAGTATAACTCTCTAAATATTCAAAGTATCAAAATGAAAGTAAAAGATGATGATTGAATGACTGATTGATGAAATTGGGGCTGCAATGTCTCTTGGCGCAAACCATCGTTGTCGTTTTGCGATGGAGATCCTGAGTTGGCGCGCAATGTCGTCGCGATAGGCTGGCGCCGGAATTTAGCCGTAAACCCTAGTTTGTAAACCCTGGATTTCGGCCCGGGTGCACGTGACATGGGTAGTGGGGGGGGGCATAGTTGAGACGAAGGTAAGAGTAAGAGGTCGGAAGGCTGAATTCATTGGAAATTTCATTTTGAGGACATATCAAGATTTATGAAGCATGATGGAGCCTATTGTTATTGATGACGAGTCCATGATGCAGGTGGATGGGGAGGAAAAGCCATTTGTCCCATTCACGATCCCGGAGCGGATCTCTCAGCTCGGGGACATTGACCAGGTATCTATCACCAGCTCACTTTATTCGCAATCCATTACCTAATTCTTTCTAGAACATCGTCAAACTGATGGAACATACCTCGGAAGCTCTGGCGGCTCTAAGCTACATGCCGCCGCTCGTTGGCACCACCACGCCTGCCTCCACCCAACTCACCGCCCAGCGTGCCAACTTCACCACCGCCATGGATGCCCTCCTTTCCACCCTCCACTCCGTCGATATTGCCCTCAAGCGCCAAATTGTCAGCCTCAAAGAAGCTGGCATCATCGTCTTGGGCGACTCGTCGGCCAACGGAAAAGAGACAGCGTCGCTGGCGCCGAACGGCGTGGGCAAAATCGGCAAACTGGAAGTAGCATGGTTGAATTCGAGGAGTGATAAGGTGGAGAGCGAGATGGAGGCAGAATTATGGGTGGAGGCGAGGAAGTTTGTGGAGAGATTGGCAGAGGAAAATGGGCAACAACAGCAGGGGCAGGTTATGGGCATGGGATCGGGGAATTAGGAAACGCCAGAACCAACGCCGGAAGTAAGGACGGAAAAGGAAAGGACACATACATCTGGAGTATTTCTGGGCGAGCTTAATGAGGGTAGTAGTGGTGAAGTCCGTGATATCAAGATGGAGAGTCTGGTTTTGGATGCCGGAGATCAATCAAAGGGTGATGTGGAGGTAAAAGTTATGCCTGGTAAAAAGGAGGAAAGTGACAGCGATACTTGGATGAACGTAGGGATTCTGTCCATTGACTCTTCACTGGACTCATTATATCTCTTAAGCGTTGTTCCCGTCAGAGACCAATTCTTTGAAGCAGCCATCAAGACAGAAGCTCCTGCTGTCCGCAACCGAAACACTGGCAGGGCCACCAGAGTGTCGAGGAATCCACATATTAGGACCATCTTGCCAGAAAATCTCAAAGATTTCCCAAATCAGAATTAGGAAGTTATTGCATTACCTGATAGCCAGATGTCAACGACATCAGCATCCGGACCTGGTGTTCAGTCATCGTTGAATCAACTCGAACCAGCTAACTTTCTGTTCTCAGCCTATCCTGAGCAAAATGTATCGATATGTCGATCTGCAAATTACTCTGCTGGCAACTACAATCAGTCCTACAACCAGCTTCGCGGTCAAGTTCAGAATCAGGATCCCATGTGGCAAGCCACTTCCAACTACTTTGGCAACCCACAAGCTCAGCAGCCACAACTCGCAAACTTTCCTGACTCGTCAATTAACAACTTAAACGCTCCTTAAAATCCAATGTACATCTTCCAGCCTTCGTACTCCACGCTATTCAATCCTCAGCAATAGCAAGAGCAACAACGACAACAAGAATAACAACTTTACCAATATATTTACTCAAACAACAGTAACCCCTCCATCTCCGGACGTTCTGCCGGCATCCCAACCGCCTTAGTCGCCTACTCTTCAATTTCCCAAACCTACCGAAACTACCTGATACCCCCTACACACTAATGGGCCCCCATGCAACGACAAGTCGGCATGTCGTCCAACCGGGCATCAGTGTAAGCTAGGCCCCAGAGATTTAACACGGTGCAATCGATGAAATAAGCTGGCCAATCCACGGAAAATGTGCAGATGCAGGGGGGGAATAGTCCAGCCCGGAAATGGGACATTTAGCTTTGGGTTTACGCAGTGATGACGTGGATCATAGGACACGGATACAGAGCATAACTATAGAGAATCAACAATACAAAGTATCATAACGAACCAATTTTTTTTTGATCATTTCATTAAAAAAGTCAAACCGTGCATTAAAAGACAAAAAGGAAAAGAAGAGAAAATAAAACTAATTAAATAGGCATGTGAACATCTCCCCTTTATAGTATAAATCTCCTCGTCCCCTCAACTAATCCCTCCGTCCTCTTCGTAATTGCCGCCCACCCTGGCGCAAAAGCCAACAACTCGTCAAAAACCGGGATATTCCCCTGCGTATTAGCATCAGCCCAAATACACGCCACCGTCCCCTCCACCCCTCTCTTCTTCTTTTTATTCCACGGTAATTCCTCCGTCTCTGCCTCCTCTGTCCACTCAACGTCCACCTTCCACTTCCCCGTCCACCCCCTCCGCCACAACTTGACCTGGCAAACTTCCTCTGGCACCGGCGAGAACCTTTCATCCCACTCCTCGCCTTTTGAAACCTTGAAAGATTTCACAGGCTTAGCGAACCGGAGAAAGCACGCCTTAGAATTCTCAGCGTCAACCTCGATCGCCGCCTTCCGGGCGTCCATGGCCCGAGTCACACTAATGGAAACTATCGACTTGTTGACCCCGTCGACCCCGTCGATGAGTCGGGGGAACGTCCCCGGACGCTCCGATGTGTCAAAGGAACACGAAACAAGACCTGCCCGGGCATCTCCATGGGCACATGACACTGGAAGCCCCGCGGCCGCCGGGATCGACGCGATAATTGGGCGGATGAACTCCTCCAAGCCATCCAGGCGGACCCGACTGACACTGTTATCTAAATCAATACTCTGCTGGAAATAAGCCTTGTATCTCGCCTGTGCGGAGAACGGGAAGGCCAACAAATTCCACGCCAATGAGGCAGCGAAGAGGGCCATGAAGAGGTGCGGAATGCGTGCGGGGACCCGGTGAATGAAAGGAATGGTGGGTACAGCCATCAAGATCGCAAAGAATCCTGCAAACGCATACGAAATCAATGGACTTGACCCGTCAGCACCTGTCTGGTTCATCGAACTAACCAAAAATAGTCCTGTCGGCGCCAATAACATCAAATTAACCGGCCCCAGAATCAAAGCCTGCAAGATCCAAGTCCACGAAACCAACTTAGCAGACCACGCTTGTTCGGCGCCATAAGGTGTGGCGGAACCTTCGCGGTGCTTAGCGACGATGGCGGAGACGCTGCGACGGTAACCCGAGGCAAAAGTAGTCCTGAAGCTCCGAAGCCCATTAGTTGCAGGTCCTCCGCCGCCGAGCAGTGGTGTCTCTTCGATGGCGATATACTCAGGGAACTCGGACGCGATGCTCCGGGCATCAATCTCGCCGGGTGTTGGTGAGATAAGGGCCGAAGATTCTTCGTTTTCAGCTCCGGTGGGGTTGGAACCATTAATGTGCTCGATGGTACACTGAAGCTGGTGGGTGTGGAGAGCATAGGCTTTGGGAGGTAAAGAAAAAAGCTCAAGGAGTGAAATGGCAAAGGAGATTAGGACAGTGCCATGCATGACGATGAGGGAGTAGCCAGAAACAACCTTCCACTGAGACTCGGCAATGCAAAGGGCCAAAAGGACGAACCAACCAAAGATATACAGCCAGAAAAGACCAAACGCCCGCTGCAGGGCCGTTGGCCGCATAGCATCAGCCCCACGAAGGATGAGCCACAAGGATGAAAAGGCGAGAGAGATCTGCATAGTCCAGACCACGTACTCGCTGCTGTAGGCAATCAGCGGATTCACCTTGGCTACCAACAAGGCCGCACCGGCAACTAGTGCCGAGGCAAAAAGTAGGGCAACCGGGAACCGGAAGAAGCCTCTGAATCCATCAATGGGAATAGTGCGGATCTCGTCGACATCGTGGACGCGCACGTCCGAAGTAAAGAGGTAATATTTGTCCGCGCGGATCAAAAGGATCGAAATGAGGAACAAAAGAATCGGCCCGGTGACAAGCAGCGTCACGGACATGGCAAAGAGCCCAGTGTGTTCAAATAGCATGAAGACAGCGCCGAAAATGTCAAACCAGACACCGTCGGATCCCTTGCCATTCTGGACGAGATCGATCCGCCCATCGCGACGGAGGCCGGTGAAAGTCTTGCTAGTGTCCGAAGTCAAGCCATCAAGCGTCACCAGAGATGCAGAAAGCATATGCCACACTGAGTCTACCGACGCATGTCTCGCGTCATCCTGGTTCGTGTGGTACCGGGCCCTCGGCGCATAAAAGGCAATGTCGAGACCTCTCTGCCCGTAGATTCCGTCCAGAACAACGTAATCTGTCTGACTCTGGATGGCGCCAGACCGGAAGCCTTCCGCAGCAATAACATTGCCAAATGGGTGCAGCGAATGGGCGTACGGCCGGGTAACCTCCACATCCGAACTCCTAAACAACACGGCCCTTCCGCCACCACCAGCACCCTCCAGGTTCAAAAACGTGTGGACAAATGGCAACAAGCGACTCTTCCCAAACGCGCGAGCACCCCAAAGATAATCCTCCTCGGCATTATTAAACATGGCTACCAGTCCATTCTTGGGCCTGTTCCCGTCTGTTGTAAAATGCTTGATAATCTGCAAGACCGAAACCACACCCATTCCATCATCTGTCGCGCCGAACCCCGTAGAGACAGAATCAAAATGCGCATTGACAAGGACACCGGAGCCTCCGTAAACTTTCCCAGGCTTCACAGGCTGCATCCACCAGGGGCCAGGAGCATCTTCGGTGCCCCGAATGTATACGTAGATGTTTGAGCCTTCAAAGTAGTGGCCGAGGGGACAATAGCCGGGGATTGACGTGACAACGGTGCCAGTGGTGACGTTAGAAAGCATGTCACTGAAGATGGTGACGGGAGGGTTATCACCCTTTGCCGTGGCCTTGGGTCTAGAAGTCCATTAGCAATCCTAGATTGTCATTAACAATATTCATGATGTACTCACACATAGAGCCCCTCCTGCTCCCCTTCAACCTCCACTCCATACTCCACGCCATTCCCCTTCAGAATCTCCTCGACCCTCCCCATCAGATAATCTCTCACCTCATCATTAGCATGCGACGCGTACGGGTGATACTTCTTCGTAATCGTCAACAAATCCCACCATGCCTCCGTAACATTCGTGCCCCACAACACCTCGCTCTCGCCCTTTGGCGCCCGAGGGACCTTTTCGTGCAGAATGACAGAGGGAATCCACAGGGCCGCGTATATCAAGACCAAAATGGTCGCGACGACTGTCGGTCTGAAGGCGACTGGGTTCGCCATGGTTTGTTCTCCGATTTTTTGATTGTTGTTCGCAGTCTGTTGATGGCTGTAGCTTGGCTCGTAAATTTACAGTATATATATATATATATATATATAATCCCCAATCCCAGCACGCGCGCGTGTACGGACTTGTGTAAAATATATATAACGTTACAAAAATTTACAAACGACAGTAGTCGCCTTAATAGAAACAAAGATACAATAAATCATAGAAGGCGCATCATTAATGATGTCTGTTATCTTTCGTCGCAACAAAAAAAAGAAAGAATGTCTGCAATGGAACACAAGAAAAAAAAGGATCAACTGGGCCAAACGACAGGGTTGAAATGAAGGCAGGGATGCCATGCACTTGCTCGTCTGAGGAGAAAAGGGAAGGAGAGAGATTGAGAGAAATCACGTAATGACAATCAACGGAAAAATGGCTTGCTAGTTGTAGTTGATATCTTGATTCTAATAAGATTACAATGTCTTTTACATGTTTAAACTCAAATAGCATAATCACAGATTTTGCCAATGGATTCAACTATGAGGTCATCTTGCGCTTTCTTTGTTGACCCTGGTCTTGTACCATAGGACCATAGGTGCAGTTTTCGCCTATGCAGCTTTATTCCAACATGATGTAGTCACATAACAAGGTTGATGAATTGAACAAAATCAATGGTTCCCTATCAAAGCAATATTGCCCATTATTGGCATTCAGAATCGCATAGGTTGATCACATATACTGCAAAGTTATGCAAAACCACACTCTAACCTTAACGGCGCTAATAGCAAAAACAATATCCACATATAAAGTCAAACTGAAACATGTTTTCAAATAATCTAAAACCTAAAAAGTAAACCGAAAACTATATTTCGTGATAAGGATTAGAAAGATAAAACCTACTCTTCATTCTTCACATTCATCTAACTTCTACTGGGCTAGCTATTCTAAGCGCCCGGAGGAGGAGGAGGTCTGGCATCTGGCGGCGGCGGTGGGGGAGCTGACGAAGACGGGGGAGGAGGCGGAGGAGCAGAGCTACCGCCACCAGAATACTGAGAAATCAGATCATTGATACCGGCCATGCTTCCAGACATACCCGGCGGCGCAGTCATGCCAGGAGCTGCAGGTTGCGCCCCAGAAGCACCGTAAGCAGCATACCCAGGATACCCGTAGGCAGCGACATACGACGCCATGGCCGCAGCATTCCAAGGAGTAGTGGCATCATTGGAGCCCTGCACACCAGGAGCCAGAGGAGCAGGAACCGACGGAGGAGGAGGCGGAAGACTCGACCCATGAGCAGGAGCCCCATAGCCTCCGTAACCACCACCGTACCCGCCATCATGACGGTCACCGCCATGATCATTGCGATCTCTATAGTCGCGGCGGTCGCTACGGTCGCCACGGTTATGATCGTAGTCATCACGGCGGCGGTCACGGGCCCAGGGGGCCGCACCATCACCGCCTGAGGGACCGGTGGGAGCATTCTCAGTGGGATCGTCACGGCGGGTTCTCCAGGGGGCAGGCCCACCGGTAGGTTGGCGCTGCCAGGGCTTGACGTTGCTGTCACTAGCAGGCTCGTCGCCACCGGAACCAGATTCGATGCGGAGGGGAGGGCCAGAAGGAGCACCGCCGTCGAGTTCTTGCATGAGTTGCTAGTACCATTGTCAGCAATTTTGGTCTACCAAAACTCTGAAACTGCCAAGTAAAACTTACTTCGTACTCGCGATCGACAGCATCGCCTCCAGTGATAGCAGCACGAGCACCGCGAGGCCCATCGCGCCAATTGGTACCACGCTGTCTATCAGGACAGTCACGGGCCATATGGCCAGCATTACCACAGACACGGCAAATAATATTGGCCGTGTAGTTGGGCTTATCAGGGCAGTCATATTTGCGGTGACCAATCATACCACAGTTCTGGCAAGCCTGGTTCTCATCATCACGAAGAGTACCGTTAAGAGCAGCCAGCTCACGTAATTGGTTACGCTTAAGCTCGTTCTGACCTTCAGGAATGGAAGCGGCCTGGTCATTTGTTAGTATTTGTATTCATACCCAGGTGGGGGACACTCAAACTCACAGTTTCAATAACGTTATAGATCAGCTTCTTCGCCTTCTCGACCTTCTCCTCCGTATCCGCCATAATCAAACAGTGGAGATCTTCTTCCTGGTTGCTAGAGTGAGCGGCATCAGACCGGCCCTTACCCTCCTTGACGGAGCCCTTGCCACGGATCGCAATCTTTGCGCCGGACTCAGTCTCCATCTTTTTGAGAGTATTGCCACGGGGTCCGATCAGTAGACCAACTTGAAACCTGAGTGTTAGTTCACGATCATGCTGTTTACGGTTACGATGATGACAATGGTTAGGATAGCTTTTGCTGGTTGGTGAGTAACAACAAAGGTTAGAGAGACAGGTGAGGAGGGTTAGAGTTTGAAACTGGAAAGACACGACATTTGGCCGTGGCTGCATCAGGTTTTGAGGGTTAGTGACGGTTAATGTCGGAATATCTATAAGGGTATGGCCAGGGCTTGCGAAGCAGCCTGATTTTCGCGACTAAACTCTGGCACTATCCAGGTTTATTGTGCGTTGATTACATGCGTATTTCACAATTACTCCCCGGGCCAACCAGATATCCGAATGTAAACCAAAGACTCTTCTCTTCAAGAGTTCCCACTCCAAGCTCATCATCACCTATGTGCACGTGATCGAGGAGATCCAACCATCCGCTTGCCCTTCGACCACAGTGTTCCCTGTTAAAAAACATCTCTTCATTCCAACCCAATGCGCAACCAACTCGCAGTAATTCCAGTAGCATAGTTTAGATAGCAAGAAAGCAGAGAAAGGTTAGTGGGCAAGGTTAAGGGGTTAGCAATCATACTAAAGTTAATCTCAGGGTAGTCGTTGACGGGGACGTAGACCTTCTCCTGGGTCTTGGTCGGCCTTCTGTAGTCGGCTGGCGGGTGATAGTTAGGAATCGTCTTCATGGCCTTCTCAATGAGCTTGTGACGCTCATCTTCCAGCTTCTTGCGGTAACGGTGTTCACGCGTGTTAGTACGACGTCCATGACTGTCATACTGCGGCGCAGGCGAAGGCGAACTGTTTCTATTGTTAGTAAAATTAATACAACAGAAAGAACATCGTGAGATCAAGAATATTCGTTTCCGACTTACCGATCGCCATCCCCCGGCACCACATCATCAATCTTCAACTTCTGCCCAATCTCCTCAATTCTCAAATGCAAAGTATAAGCCTCCAACTGCTCACTAGTCATATTCGCCGTAATAGCCGTCGGCAACCCCATGAGCCCTGCCGCCTTATTATCCGACGCGTCGCCCCACCGATTCCTTTTCTTCCTCCGTCTCGGCGCATCGCCATCAACGCCCGAAATTCTCGGCTCGGGAGATCTCCCACGCTTCAAGTCGCTGGTGGTGGGTGATGCGCGAGCAGATGAACCATCTTCAGAACCATCTTCGCCGAAACGGCGGCGGGAGCGGCCGAGGGGGATGTTGTTAGAACCGGTGATGCCTTGGTTTCTCCAAGACATGGTGGCAGTTGAATAGTGTAGAGTTAGATGTTAGGAATGAACAAGGTCGAGGGTGAATTGGCGATTTGATGAGTTGAGGGCAAAAAGCTATCAAATGGTTGGAAGTGGGCAATGATGATATGTTGTCGCTGGTGAGGTTGTTTCTACGAGGATGATGATTATGCACGAAAAAAAAAATTGGGAAATAATATTGGAAATTTCAGTCACGTATTCTGGACAGGGTTCATTACAGGCGATTGGACTGCTAAAACTTGAGCCGGAGCCCTGTAACCGAGAATCGTCACAGAAGGCATAGCAGGTGTTAGGGCTGACTCCAGACTAGCAGAATTCGGATATTTTACGGGTAAATTATTAATGAGTTTACACATACAAAATGATATCACGAGTATGATATAATGATACTGGGCTTCCAAACAATACGAAATCATTACTGAAGACATCACTAAGGCTACATCCAGACAGTGATAGGTAAATTCATGACACCTTTAGTTATTAACAGCACCCACTACCCATTCATACATTCATTTACTTCTGCAGCTCATCCTTGGTCGCCTGCTGAATCCACTTCCGCGCCGCCTCCGCCTGCTTCTCCTTCTCCTCCTCCGACATAGCCGAAATCTTCTTCCGTGGCGTTGGCACATCCCACCCCTTCTTAATCCCCTCCCTCGCCTCCATTTTCTCCAACCACTTCGCCAAATACGGGTACTTGTCCAACGAGAGACCGGGCCAAGCGTGGGCGCCAACCCAGCCGACGCAGATGATGTCGGCAATTGTCAGACGGTCGCCGACAATAAAGCCGGAGGTGGACTTGGAGAGCTGCTTGTCGAGGATGCCATAGAGACGGTAGGTTTCGGTGATGTAGCGGGTTATGCCATAGGGGATCTTCTCAGGGGCGTAGCGGGCGAAGTGGTTGGCTTGACCTTGCATGGGACCGAGACCACCCATCTGCCACATGACCTGTTATTAGAGGGAAAAAATAGTTTAGTATGATTTGATACATTCAAAAGTAAGCAATGTTTTCTGGTAGACTCACCCAGTTGTTGACGTCCCAATACTCCCGGGAACCACGCGGGTAGGAAATCTTGTATTCAGTGTCGTAACGGTCAATGAGATACTGCATGATAGAACCGGACTCCCATAGGTTGATAGGCTTTCCATCAGTGTGGATGTCAGTCAAGGCGGGAATACGCCCATTGGGGTTGATCTCTAGGAACCACGGCTCCTTCTGCACATTGGTGCTGATGTCAATCGTCGTGACCTTGTAGTCAAGGTTGAGCTCCTCCAACAACATCGAGACCTTGACACCGTTAGGAGTGCCCAAGGTGTACAGGTGGATATTGGTGGGAATCTTGGTCATGGTGGGAAAATGATGTAATTATAATATTGTTATTGTGGTTGACGATGATGAGGATGGTAATTCACTCGAGATATTCTCAAGAAAATGCATGGAAGCTCCCAAATTCTTATACCTTTTTCTCTGGCTCCTTTCAAACTCCGTACTCCGGCCACCCTGCCACAACTACAACCTCCAAACACACCTCAGAATCCCACACAAAGCCTCGGATTCCCTTCCCTGCGCTCATTGCGCCTTCTCTACCCACATTCCCGATTTGGTATTCCCATGTCATCTACGAAGTGAATTACTAAGCAGGCCATATCTATGCTAGATTCGGCAGAGTCGGGCCTGTTTATTATATTTATATAGAATTGGACGAGTGGGTGGGACGGGTGGTATATCGCTGGAGCGACAAATGGAGATGTTCCGAATTGGATTTATTCAGAGATACCGATTTGTAATAGGGTTGCATGATCATATCCTATGTCGTCAGCCCACCATAACGTATTAACAATGATATCCTGTGGTAACAACTTCAAGTTGCGGTATTACCAATGTTAATATATGTGAAGCCATAGTGAGAACCCATGATGTATAAACCACTTTTATAATGTTTAATACCAATAAGCCATCATCGGCGCATGAAACTAACCGCTACGTAAATCAAGTAACCCAAACCTCCAAAACGCCAACCTCCATTACAATGCAAAAAAAGCCCCAACAGCCCGAAAACCCTCCGATCTTTCCCATGTAAATCCCCAACACCAAACAAAAACACAAAGCAAATGGTATAATAATCATAGTCAAATAGTCTTCGCCTATCACACGTGGTGAAGGCCCCCTTCATAATATGTGGTCAATCTCATGACTAGATATATCTCAAAAAGAAAAGATAAGACAAAAGAAAAGAACAAAAAGAAATAAAAAGAAGCAGAGATATGACTGCCATGATACTCGTATCTTGCATGATCGGCCAATGGAATCATTCCACAACAGCGCTTTCATCCATTCCAGATTATCCCCACATGTACCCGCCACCATAACCACCATATTGTTGTGCTACCGCCAAAGCCGCATTGGGTCCATAATCAACGAAGTTGTCGAAATCTCCCGCAAAGTCTATAAGGCCTCCATCACTGGATTCATGCCCCGAACATTGGCCTGTCTCAACGTGATTCGACGTATGCATGTCCTCCTCAAAGTACCACTGGATGACCACATTCTCATACTTCTGTAGGAGATGTGCCATGAAATCATACTTGGGCTGACATCTGCGGATACTCGGCGTTGCCTTGATCGGTTCGTGGTAACACACGAGGTCAGGAGAGGCATACAGGATTCCGAAGACACGCTTCCCTTCCCGCATCTCGGTAAGGAGTTGCTGAGCGACGAGGCGGGTCGCGGGCGAATCAGGAGCGACGGCATGGCACATTTGGAGGAGTAGGTAGCGGAGGGCAACGACGTTAGCACAATGAATGCCTTCGGTTTCTTCGAGCTTTTTGAGAATACCGTAAAGGGGGTTGATGAGGTCGTTGACGCGTTGGCAGTATTCTTGGTGAGTTTGGTCGCGGTCGGGTCTCGTGGGGGGGAACTGAGCAGACTGTTGTTGTTGGTGCTGTTGTTGATTTTTTATGTAAATCTGTTCGGCAAGATCAAGAAGATCTATGAGAGTTCTGACAACATGAGGATGCTGAATGCTATAGACAGCTTCCAGGTCGTCAAAGAAAGATGGCATAGTTGTCCACAAAAGATCAGAGAGCGTCTTGGCTCCATGATCTTGATGGATTGTCTGCAAAGCAGACAGGATAGGCCGCAACGGGTGAGAACGCTCCAGGTTCTTGCCAGTCCAGCTGCCAAGGAAGCGGCAAATCTCACTCACAACTGCGGGCTCCTTGTTGATTAGACTAAAGAGAAGTTCCTTAATGAGAATAGGAGTCATGTGCTTCAAGTCACGCTCCAAGAAACCGAAAGAGTTGTTTAAACTCTGAGTACCGCGCTCGATATTACCAGCACGGAAGAACTGATCGGCCTCGTAGAGGTAATCACTAGAAGCAGCACCCCAGAGCATACAGCTAGTCCAGGTGATCTCAATGGGCGACCCGTCACTGGTCTGACTGCCATTAGGTTTGCATAATAAGAGCGCCTTGCGCATGTTACTGGTGATTACCTCTTGTACACGCTTAAGATCGGCAGCCATGTGACCGGGAAGATTAGGTAGTGGCGGAGGCGTCCGGCACCGGGTATGGCCAGGAAGATCAACATTTTGAGGAATGCAGTCGAGAAGATCCATCTCAGTCTTGCCCTTACGCTTGAGATAAGTGCGCATGTTGACGACCTTTCCATTGCGAACAAACTCGGTGGTCTTTCCCTCGGCCTCACGCTGTTGCTTCAAGCTAACCATCATCTTCATCTCGCCTTCGGTATTGTTCTTGGCGAAACCCCATGTTGAAAAACGAGTCTTGTACATTTTAGATCTAAAAGGCGGTTAGACTCCACATTCTAAACGTCATTTTCTGGAGGATACACTTACGTGGCCTTGAAATTATGCTCTTCTGCCATAATGACCATAACATCTTTAAGCGGCTTCCGCTCATCAAGATATAGCCTCTTGATAAGACCCTTATGCGCCTCCCACACATCATGAGGAATCTGTTCTCTGGTCTTGGTAGGCGGCTTGGACTTAACAGCACCAGGCTGATACGAACTGTCAGTATTTCTGACTCATTTAACCGGCGTAATACTAATACTTACAGTTGTAGCAGCAGCAGCAATCGGCTTGCTATCAGTATCCATGATGGATACTGTAGACTGCTTCCTGGACACCTCCAACTGACTATCCATCTGTTCCACCTTCACGACATCACCACCCAAAGACTGGCCTGTGGACAACTGAGTAGCCGCAGTTGAAGGTCTCATCGGCTGAGCCGGAACCTTGGCCGTTTTGGGACTCCAGATGTTGATATTGAAGTAGTTAGGGTTCTCAACCTTAATCGGAACTTGCTGCTGTTGCGTAACTACGGGCTGTTGGGGCTGTACGGGTTGCTGGAGAGGCCCTGAGGGTTGGGAGAGAATGGGGGTATCATTTTGAGAGATGTAAAAGCCTGAGTTCTCCAAATCCATGCCGTCCAAGTCAAATTGCTGTCGAGGTTGGTGAAGTTGATTTCCATTATCAATATTGTTATTGTTATCATTGTTGTGGTTGTTGAATTGAGTAAACTGGTTGTCGTTGTCAAAGTTGCTGCTCTCGTTATTGGAAAATACATAATTATTCATGTTATTTATGTCAAAAGACATGAATTCTGGATCAAAGGGAGTCGCAGGAGTCACTGGTTGTTGTGACATATTGAAAGAATTCATCATGTTATTAGAGCGTTGACCTTGGTTGCCAGTGACGTCACCAAAGTTGGACGAGTTCCCAGTGAAGTTTATACCGAAGAACGATATGCCATCATTATCAAAAGGACGCGTTATCTGGCTGGGAGTCATAGGAGAGAAAGCATCAGAGGTCATCGGTGAGTTGACGATAGGTGTAAAAGGAGTATTCATCATAGACGTCAAGTCACCATGCGTACCAGTAGTATCAATTGGGCTTATGTGTCTGTTGTGCAACGAGATTGACGGCTGCCGACTCATATCTTCATGTGACATTTGTGAAATGTTTTCTTGAAAACTGCTCATACTTATAGATCCAAAGTCATCCATCGACGACTGATTCTGTAAAAGAGGGTTTGGCTGACGCATTTCAACAGGACTGGAGATACCAAGACTGGTCTGACTTGGCTGACGCTGCCGTTGGAATCCTCTGTGCTGGAAACGCTGCTGTTCTCTCCGAAGTCGTCGTTGTAAAAGTTGCTGTTGTTGAAGTTGTTGTTGCTGGAGTTGTTGGCTCTGCAGAATTGCATTATGATTAAGCTGTGGCTGAATATGGATTGGCTCCATGTTTTCAACAAGTAATGATTCCTTGCGTCTCCGTCCAAATACCCGGCCCATCATACCTGTCATTCGTGATGGTGAAATGACATTGAAGGCATTGCTGTTCTGTGTGACGGGAGTTACAGGCATCTCCTGGTGTATAACCGGAGCAGTCACTCCCATAGACGTACCGGTGTTTCCGTCAAACTCAGAAAGAAGACCCAGGTTGACGCCGGTCTGTTGCATGGACGGGTTCTGTGGGAGTCCCATATTGATATTCCCATTCATAATACCCGACATGTCCATACCGTTATGCATTTGGCCAGTTGCCCTATTGAGGTTCTGTGGCAGCCCATTTTGCTGGGTGTTACGCCTGCGGCCTTGGAAAAACGAGGTCCTCATATTGGCCGATTGTAATACATCTGGTTCGGGAAGCGGCTAGGGATTGGCGAGGGAGAAGTTTCACGGTTAAGCGGCAGAGGAAGTCAAAATTGGTGCTTCAGTGCTTGTGTGATGATGGGTGATGTCTAGGTGCGACACAGGAAACGAGGAGCTCCTTGTTTACGAAGTGACAAATGCTGAGTGAAGACGAAGGAGGAAGCACTCTGGTGGCGACTCGTCTGAGGGAGGATCAGAAGTTTGTGCGGTAAGAAGTCGGAAACTGAATATGAAGCAATGAGGATGGCAACACAAGACGGGCTGCTGATCGTGAAGGCGAGTATCTCAAAGGATTTGCGGCTTATATCGACTGTTGACGGGCATGATATGAGACGAGTGGTCAGCTATGACGAGTACATGTATGGGGGAGTCGTGATAAGAGCGATATTGTTGAGGGTATTTAAATCCGAGTAGGAACGGATATCAGTGATAACAGCGAGAGATGGTGTGTGAGATGCGATGCGCGGAATTCGGAATAGAAGAACGGAAGTTGAAAACGATTGAAATGACAGAATGCGTAAGATGTTGAAAGATTGTTAACGAAAGAAGATGAACGAAAGTATCAAGATGGCCAAAGTTGGCGGTTGACGGGTGGTGCGGTATGCAAAGTGTGTATATAGTATACAGAAATGAGTTCGGTTGTCGTCTGAACACAATGGGTGTAGATGATTGATTGTCCCAAGTCTCTTATTCGCAATCACGCTTCTTGAGAACCAATTTCAAGCGGGCGATGATCCCACAAAGTATGGCAACGCGGGGATTGTAAAATCATAAGAAAACAAATCCAGAACGAACCCAGGGCAGAATTTCCGGGATTCCAGAATTATGAGAGACAGCAACCAGTTGGCCCAAGCAGCGGCGCAAAAACCAGGCAAGAATAAAGATAACTTGATGATAGTTTGTAGGGAGAAAAGTGAAAAGTAATAACAAGATAGAAAAAAACGAAGGATAATTGACAGAAAGCCGTTGTCTGGTAGTGTGGACGAGCCAAGTTTGTGATGCTACTAAAAGAAGGTCAATGGCGGAAAATTGGTAGCAAATTATTTTTCGAGGTTGACGATAGTATGGGAGCGGGCGGAGAGAAAATCAGAGGCCAGGGAACGTGCGATTAGACCATACACTCCCCTCCAAAAAAAGAAACAATAAAAGTAAAATAACTTCAATTAAAAAAAATTGTATGTGATACCTGCCTCTAGTTAAGCCAGTCATATTTGAGACACTAACGGTTCCCTGAAAAAAAAAAAAAAATAGTAGACTCCACTGTAATTCGCCGGATGGATGAACGATAATCACATATAGGGCTGCTTAAATGAGAGTAAGCAGGCCCTTGACTGCCCTGCGCATATCTTTAGAAATAGCTGCAGCAGATGTTTTTTTTCTTATGTGCGGTGATCGGTCTCGCCGAGGCACACCTCCGGACCGGCTTTCCACTATTATTGGAAGATGACAGTTGACAACATATGGCCTAGTGATTTTAATTTTGTGCGTCCAAACCAAATGATGTCGCATTCGCAGATATTCATGTATCGCGACGTTGGCACTGTCGACAGACTTGGTTACTCTGGAGTCGAGTCCAAGGCAACAATGTTAAATGTCTAAGCTCGAGGTTGACTGTCGAGGGTTTACTGAAGTCACAGAGGCCCTGGATCACCATTGATTCACTGATTGATTGACTTGGGACGGCTGAGATCCCATACTTTGCCTATTCGGGTGTCGCTAAAGTCTGTGCGCACTGTAGAACACCCACATATTTTTGTATGAAGCAGACAGTGCCCTAAATGTAGATGATACTGTAGTTGCCGGTGATTTTGCCGAAATAGGTAACCTTGGGAAAGGAAAAAAAAAAATTAAGGAAAAACCCCCGATCATTCATTATGCCATTTTTGATCACTTCGTTGCAACCCGTAATATAGCTATTAATTAACCACATCAACGGCAGGTTATCATCACCTTTAGATTTCGGGCAACTAACCAATTAATTTCGACAGAATACTAACCAGAATGATCATAAATAATAGCGCGGCTTCTCTATGTGAACAGCACGGTGAGAAAAAGCACAATACTTTTCCGTGTGCGCGTGCTTTTTTAATTCATCCTGCAGGTAAACGCATCTTCTCGATCTCCAAGACAAAAACTTGAGACACAAGCGCACGCCCACGCGCCACATTCTTGCTGCCATGTGCCAACTCTAGCCAACGACTGGCTCGATCGATACTAAGCCCCATCTTGTTGTTATCTGCCTTCTCCGTCCACCACCGCATCTCCCCCACTCCTCCATCTCGTCTCCATCATCACAACCATCATGTCGGCACCTATCGCCATCAGGACATGTCTCTGTATAGTCATTTTATTCGATATCCTGAGGTCTTTTGTCTTTCTTTGTCTCTTTTTGTCTGGTCACATGCCGAAGAATGACAATATCCACTATTCTCAAACATCAAACATGGAAGCCGTTCCGCACGAAGTCGTGCTTGTTTAGCTTTCTGCGCCATTCGTCTCCACTATGCGTACATCTGTCACGCATCTGGCAGTATCCTCGCTTCGCAGAGATGCATCAATTGGTCACATATAAGCCCATAAATGGGCTTGTTTTCTTCTCTTTGCTTTACCTTCCCAGGCTTCTTTTGCAGCTTCTGGCGGAATCCTGCACTCACAAGCAGACGCCTCCGCAGTTGATGCTCGATGGTGAAAATTGGTCGAAATCCCATCCCTAGGTCAATTGTCCAATCAGGGAACCCCCCATCCTCGCGAACTTAGATGCAGTTTTCCCCTGTCATCTGGAGTTACTTTGGTCTACAAAAGTTCCTTCGCTAGATTATCCTCTTTGGGAAAACTGAGGACCCAGTAGCATATTCGTCGAGTGGGGGAACACGAGGGCCTGTGATAACAATGTGTAAATGCTAGAGGTGATGCAAGTTATCAGTGATAGCGGTTAGACAGGACAATGACATGTTGTTCATTGTTTCAAAGATTTAGAATGGCTAGCGATAGACGTGATGATGATGATGGTGATAGAACAGGAAGTTTTGGACACGACTCAAGTGAGCAGCTTGTCAATGATTTACAGACGAGACCGAACAATGTTGGTGCATTGCAGTGGTTCCCATGAGTGCATCGGGCCTAGTGCGTGCAACAAAAACATCGTGATAATCAAATGAGGGTGGTTTCCTGCATAAATATGTTAGATATCCAGCCAATCTTGACTTTAGACTATGAGGTCGTCCATGGCGCTACTAATCACATCTCCCTACACTCCATCACCCAACGTGCTTAAACATCCTTTCAGAATTCTAGACTCGCGATCCGGGACTTGGTCTTGGAAAAGCGAGTCATGAAGCTCACTCAAAGTTGAAAACATGATCGTGATCTTTTCCTTGAGTATCAATGACGGATGACACATGATGTTCCCTCAAGCTATTAACTGACACAAAATATACAGCTCGGTTAACAGATCCAGCAGAGCCACTGTCATAAACCACCCACGTCTTGATTAACCTTTTCTTTTTATCAAATTCTAGATTAAACTGCATCTCAGCACCTACGCCACTGCGGTTGCGCTTGATAGATACCCTGGCCATCCCGTTTTCTGACAGTAAGAATGGATCGTTACATCTTATTTTTTGTTCTAGACATACATTTTCTACACCTGGCAACGTCTACAACAAGCATTAGCCTCCCCTCCTTCACACATGCACTAGCCATCCTACCGCCTATTGCCTTTGCCACGCGAATCTCTTCCCGATCGAGACTTTGCTTCAAATACTCGGAGGGGTTCCGTTATTAATCATGGCCGGGCTAACCCTTCAGCGGAGTCTCCTTTGCATCATAACTTGAATGAGAGAACTGCCGATGCGATCAACCTTACAAGCAGATCATCGCGGTTATAGAATGAATCATTTGAGCTTACAAACTTTACGGCATCTCTAAGAAGAGCAATAGCGTGCATTGTTTGTGTAATATTGCATGATCTTCTCCAAGCCCTCCTAACCCACCTTGACGGCAACTAACTAGCCCAGTAAATGCAGTAAATGCAATCTAAATTACTGTTACCATGCCTAGCAGCAGTTACAATAACAAAGTCAAAAACAAGCTTCAGTCGACAAGCAATCAACAAATAACCTACGGTCCCCTGATGCAAACTTAAACCCTAATTAAAGTGCGATGACACGAGCCAACCCCCACCCAAGCACGCAATCACCCTCTGTATTAAAGCAGCCGCCATCTGAAAGTCCCGCGCTCCAATCTACCCATGACTGGCGCGCTAACTAACCAAGGCCCCGTTCCTATGCCCGGGCCTGTCAGAGAGAGGGTTCACTGGGGCCAGGAGATGGCAGGGCGTCAATGTTTGTTGAGATGGCGAGTAGCAATCATTGTGCTCTGTGCGACGACGAGGGCCATTTATAGACACGGGGGTTCTATCTTTTGTTTTTTATATTATAATGACGAGTCCTAGATGGCCGATAATGTATCGATATGGTATATATGTACTAGGAATATTGGATAATGCTATATTCCATTTTGACGGCTAGTACAAAGCATTTTGATACGGTGGCCAAATTCTGTATCATGGTGAGTAGAGTGGTAAAAAAAAACAACGAGAGAAATGGTCTGTGGGTTCAATCAATTTCCGATCAAGATGAGCGAGGGGCAGAGTATGGTTGTTGCGGTTATCCAGAGCTGGAGCAACGAACCATCTAGGAGCCCATGGGCCGATCAGGCGGCTGCGGCTATTTGGGTTTATATTTATCTGTATGTGTATATCTCATATGCCGATGGGTCTGGAGGAGAGGTCAAGATATCATAATCATCCTATCGCAGATTTGATGATGATTTGTGGTGTGATGAGAGAAAAAGATATGGAATGTTTTTCTTATCCTTCTCAATGCTCACTTGCTCCGTGGCAGTAGCATGTAATTTTCTCTTCTATAGCGTTCTTTAAACGTTGCGTTTGAACTCGGCTGTTCAGCCATACCTTCCTTACCTTCAAGAAAAGAAAACAATCACCACTACGACAATCACAGACCGCAGATCACTCGCAAAACCCGACTAAAAAGTATCACCTGCATCTGCCGCTTCCCGTGCAATCTAGACAACCTTATTGGCTAGTGGAGTCCTCCCTGTCATCTCGCCGATCAGCAACGTTCCTTTTTTTTTTTGAAAAACTTTGACGAGGTGCATGCATGTTAAAATGTTCGTTCATTTACATGTGATGTCTACCTGCATGAGGGGTAGGGTAAGGTAAAGTGCAGGACTAGAGGACGTAGATGGGGGGCGGCGAGATGAAAGTGAAGATTAAGGATGGGGATGAGGATGAGGAGTCGAAACGTTGCGTTTGGTGTTTTCTCGGAGTTCTCTTTTTTTTTTTCTTTTTGTTGTTCTCGCGGAGGGAGAGAGGGAGGGACTGGGCCGGCCGGATACTTTTTTGAGGCAAGATGAAGACGGTAAACATAATGTTTTGTCATCATATACGCACATACATATATACCGTACATCTCTTCAACTCAACCCAAGCTCACTTCATGATACACAAACTGTCCCACAACACCAACCAACCCAAGACATTCCTCTCTATCTCTCTGTCTCTCTCTACCCTCCCCCTCCCCCTTTACCCTCTCCCGTATCTGCACTTACAATATAAATAGAAACAACCAACAATTCCAACCACTCATTCATTCCTTAGCTTTTTTCTTTTTCTCTTTCTGTGTCTCTCATGTCTTTTTTTCATTCCCCTCATGAAAAACAACCCCCTCCTCCCCCCACGTTCCGTCTCCCCAAAGAAGCAGGTCGCTATGCACCTTTAATGACCTTCTATTTTACATGGCTATTTACCCTCATCACCATGCGTCTCATACACCCTCATGCACCTCATGCACTGTACGTCTGCATATCTAGAAGAAGAAAAGAGAAAGAAAGAAAAAATACAAATCACCCAAAAAAAACCTTTTCGTAAATTTTATTCTGGTGCATCGGCTACGGTCCGGCGACGAGATTGCTGTTCTGGGTTGATATTAGTCCCGGGGTGGGTATCCCTAATCCTAACAATATAGGTCTAACACATATTGTAATGACATTCAAGTTTTCCATTATATCCATGGATCTTGAATGGATACTAATCCATTTCCATGAATAGACGTCCTCATTTCCACACTATCTGTCTCTCGCCCTTCATCGTTGCTGTTCCCACTCGTCTCGCCCCCCTCTGCATCTAGCCCTCGGGAACCACCCCCGCTGCATCCACCCACTCACAACCCTCTTGACCCGTCGCAAACAAACTCTCGAACGAGTTTGTTTCAGTAAATAGATATATAGTCGAGAACTGTTGTATACATGTTCTATTACTAAAGATAGCAACACCAGGAACGAGCGACGAGGAGTCCTTGTTTGATGAAAAGAAAATAAAAAATAAAAAAAGGAACACGCCGGTGTTAGTAGTCAGTGAGACGAACAGGTACGAGGTCATATATTTAGACAGAAAAAAGGCGGAGACTGGGATAGAGATAGATTGACTCGACTTGATTTGATGTGGCGTGGCGGATGTTGTGGATGGATGGCACGTGGAGGGTGTAGGAACTTGTGCTCACCGATCCCGATGCCCCCGATGACCCTGTCGACGCTCATCACCATCATTTTCCCGCAGCCACCGTGGTTTTGTATACAGAAAGAAACTTGAATGAAAAGAAATGAGCGAATCGTAATGAAATTACATCTAACCCTATGTACCTGTTGGACATGCAATTCCCAAAACTCCCAGACACCGAAACGGACATTCCATGGCCACAGCATGAAGACCGTCTTTGAATGATATGATTGTATGTATATAGAATATAAATGTGAATCCAGCAAAAAAGAAACGGCATAGGGAGACCCAGAAAAGAAAAATCCACTATGTACAAGTATAAACACAACAAGAAAAAACTAATAAAAGAAAAAGAGGAAAAAAAGAGCAAGCAATATCCGTTCTGTTATCATACAATCAAATGTGTCCGTCAACCAAACCAAACCGAACCCAATCAAGGTTAAAATAAACAATGTAATCAAGACATAAGAAAATCCATTCCGTGTATCATCACCTCCCTTCCATTATACCTCAACGCCCTCCTGTTCTTCACGATATTGTAATCCCCCTGGAGTTTTGAGAGCATCTCGTACCCACTCGTTCTCTGCCACCTGATCCAGAGTCCATCGACTCCGCGCCCGCTTTAGTAGCCCTTCGGTGATCTCCATCGCCCCTAGCAGCCCTGCCGCCTTGAACTTGGCGATGCTGCCTTCATGATCACCGTCTTCTCCTTCATACTCCACCCACCGCCACTCAACTCGGGCAATGCGATGGCTTGTTCGACTCCGCATGCGATGATAGTCACTAACTCCAGGATGCGGGTCAAACGGCAGTCGTGCCTCGAGGAGTACATATAGAAGGACGCCCAGAGACCAGGCGTCGGTGGCACGCCCATCATATGGCTGGCCCATGATGACTTCGGGTGCCGCATAGTCTTCGGAGCCGCAGCGGGTTTCCAGTTTCTCGTCGTCCTTGATCTGCCGAGAGAGACCCAGATCAGTCACCGTGATGACTGAGTAGGGGTACGTAATCCAGTTGATAGCGGGATCGGAAAGCTCCGAGGGACGAAGATTGACAAGTACATTCTCTAGTTTGATATCGCGATGAACAATGTGGAGACCATGGAGATAGCACACGGCACCAACAATCTCAGAGAAGATTCTGCGAAGGAGGACTGGCTTGAGAGCCGCTCTGTTGGTAGTTGCAACATCGAAAAGGTCGCCACCAGGGCAGTGGGTGAGCACAAGCAGCGCTCTAGTCATCTCAATGTTGAAAGCTTTGAGATTGACAAGAGAAGGATGGCAGATAATTCTCATAATTTCAAGCTCACGCTTTAGACTCATTTCTATTCTGTCCTCACTGGCACCACCCTTAGGCCCATGTTCACACACCTTGACAGCAACAAGAGTCTTGCGATCCAACCTCACATCAACATTGTTGTTAGACATAGCCAGAAGTGTTTCATCTGAGATATCTACCTCACTGGTCGCTAAAACGACTCGTGAGAAAGTACCCTGGCCTAAAACCTTGACTGCTCGCCAACGCCGCTTCTTCCCATCAAATCGACCATACGCCTCAAAATACTCTGCCGCAGGTCCCTTAGGTTTTTCAGTACCTCCGTCCAAAGATGATTTGGAGGATTCGCTCGGTGGTGGTGTTGGGGGCTTCTCGTATGTAGACACAACGCCCCGGGATTCGGCAAAATTTGTTTCTCGTCTCATGTGTCGTTTAGAAGCATCCTCAGCTTCCCGCTTGTGGGGCCCAGACACAGTCACCATGCGCTTCGGAATGGCAACTGGGTTGGGGACGAACTCACTCAAACTACGGTTTCGAGTATGGTGCTGTTGAATATTGGCAGGATGTTGTGCAATATTCAGCCGCTCGCGTTCGGAATTGAGGCTGGTGTAGTTCTTGCGACGAATGCCGTTGGCAAGAGCTGCGTCAATCGACTCACCGGTCACTGAGACGATAGCGGACCCGGAGCGGGTGTGCGCCTTGAACGGCATCAGCATGGCATTACAAGGGACGTCGGTAGTGGGGCTGGTTTCAGATTCAACTGGGACTGAAGTTTCAGGGTTGACTGGTTTTATAGATTCGGATTCGTCACTCGAGGGCGGGCGAGGGTTGGCAAAAGCTCTCCAAGGGCCAGCAGTACTGTCGTAGAGTAGTGGTGAAGGCAGAGGAGTGACATCACCCATAGCAGCAATGACCGGACTAGGAACAAGCGAGCTAGCGTTCGAAGGCCCTCCACCTGAAGAGATGCAGTTTGAGATTGCAGCTTTTAAACTCGGGGTTCTACCCAAAGGTCTCAAGCTTGTAACAGACTGCTTGCTTGACAGACGGGAGGAACGTTCAGCAGCAGCTTGGGCATCTGTGGCGCGGGGTGGCGACTGCAGAGTGGTGCCGTGGACGTCTGTGACAACTCGCAATTGGCTGGGGCTGCGAGGAACACTTGAAGACAAAATGGGCGAAGTTGGATTAGTCGAGTATTCGTCTTCAGGGATCGTTGGTTCTGAAGTAACGATACTGGTCCGGAAAGATATAGGCTGAGCGGCAGTGCACGCTACTGTTTGATGGGTGCGACTGGTCAAAGAACTCGAACGGAAGCGCGAAGTTGAGTCCGCATTAAGCGGCGAAGACCTCGGAATGTCCATGGAATGAGAAAATGCAGAAAATATGGACTTAAAGGGCGTAAGCGTCGAAGATTTAGGCGTAGTTTGTGCGAATCGTGATGTATAGTGAGTGTCGAATGTGACTTGGGGAGATGTAAGTGTGACTGTGGATTCTCGGGGTCGGCGTATCAGATGTATTAGACCAAATTTGGCACACGAAAAAAGAAAAAGACCGTGACAAAGTGGTAATTGGTAGATCTCGTAAACAATATCAGGCATAGGCTATGTCGAGTATTGAGGGTTGACAAGCGGAATGGAAAATCCGCAATTTGTATGAATAACGAGTGTTCCGGGTCTATAATGCGTAGTGACGTAGAATATCGAAAAAAAAAGTGAGCAGATATGGGTGGCAAGAGACAGACGAAACGCTAGGCTTTGCCTAGCGGAAATAGCAAATTCACAAGAAGCAAAGAATGAGAATGGCTAAATCAAAGACTGTTAGACCTAGGCTAGTAAAATAGAATGGGTTGATTGTTGACAGAAACGGACAATGATAAGAGACAAGTGTGAAGGAATTAGGCCAATCAGAGGGTGGCCACGAGGTGACAGCTTGAGCTAGCAAGCAAGCAGTCTGACCGTGAAGATTGTGTGGATTGGAACCACAATATTAAGGATATTTGCAGTCGCAATCAACACTTTGTTAAAAGACAAAATGACAAAAAAAAAGACGACGGATAAAGCCCATTATAGCAGATTGGCGGCACAGAAACCGTCACTGAAGTCTTATACCACTCGGGCCCTCCTGCAGGGTCACGAACCTGGCAGACCCAAGTCACCCATGCGCTGCAGCAATTCGACTTACCAGGTTTTGGGCGTTATGGCCCCAACTAAAAGAGCTAATCGCTAGCTACAAACCAGGCCTGAAGCGGTAATCTAGACGTCGAGATCAGATGGGGAGAGAGGTCTCAATATGAGTCTTTGGGTGGACACAATGAGGTTTTAGTCGTTGATAGGGCTCAATTGTGGATATTGGAAAGCCACTTACAAAGTATCCACTCACTGTGAATAATAACGGAGTAGTTGATCCTGCCGCTGTGTGTAGCTGCTGATTGCGACGGAAGGCTCCAGACAAATAGATTATCAGTGATGACGAGAAGATAACAACCGAGCACAATCGTGATTGATAGCCACAAACCTGTCTGGCTGAATATGTACAATCTGAGACATACAGAGAGATCTGCTTGTGCTCAAATACTGAAGCACGAGAAGATATAGAGACCGGGGGCATCTGATCAATGGCACCGCGACTTTAGTCGACAGAATGAATCATGTGAACAAGAGCCTCCCGTCAGTCAACGATGATGTACGGGTCACTGCAGGCAATCTAAATAGGTCCCTGAGGGAAGATGGCCGGGGTCGAGAAACGAGAAAAGAGAGCCTAGAGTGACACTCAATATTGCTAAATCAGTGAACCAGCCGGACAGACAAAACAGTCGGGGGGAGAGCAAGACATTCAGCGGCTTTGTCTGAAGTGAAATATAGAATATAGAGAGGCAGACTCGCCTATATTCTGTGTTTATGGTGGGGATGAGAGGGATAAGACTGTTTCAAAGTAAAGACATTGACGATAAAATAGGAACGAAGCTTCCGTGACAATGGCAATCTGTAGGGCGTAGATTATATCAAGAATGTCAGTGCTAACGACAGTGGAAGTTGTTGAGGACTCATAGATAATTGTCAATGAAAAAAGATGCTTCTAATAATGTTAATATAGATAGCATGTCTTCGTCGTCGCAGTATACCTTGAAAATTGCTGGAATCCACTTTCCGACTTTTTTTTTCTTTTTTTTCACAGTTATGTTACTAAATAGATACCATCGGCATGGATACCAACTTCCACAATAGGAAAACCCAACAAGGCTCCAGCAACTCCACACAACTAAGGGTAATTGCTTTTCTGTCGCTTGATTACGAAACACATTGTGGATGTGATAGTTTCTAGCCATCTCCGCTTTTGTATCCCAAAATACACAACCAACTGGTTAATATGGAATGATCCCCAGTGTTTATGCAAATCAGACCCTCATAATCAGATCGTGATGCTTCTTGGTGGAGCGCGATGCGTTAAACAAGAACAGGTTTTTTTTCTTCTCTTTGCATTCCTTCTCTAGCCATCCCAGTCAATTAGACATCTAATGCATGCAGACTAAATGGAACTACCGAAGACCCTCTCACATCTATGAAGAACTCTCTATGATGAAGCATACAGAACGTAAGAATGCAAAGCGATAATGCAGTTCATGTCTCTCGTTTCTCGATTTCAATGAAACATCTGAAACGAGGTGTTGTGCTGGCAGACCAAAACCTAGTGGGGAGTTGTCCCTACCCCCGCATCATTGTGACTCTGCAATGCTCTGCCGTCCAACCCGCTTGCCACCCCGCTCTCGTTCCCGTTAATTGTGAATTAATGTATGATGATTTTCCTCAGTGGGACAGCTTCCCCCGTCATTCTTACTGCAAATCCCTGTACAAAGATTGTCGCTCTCCCGAAATAAAACTTGACCCTCACACCGCAAATCAACTTTTACCAATCTCTCCGAAAATATCGTCGCCATTCTTTTTGTACCGTCCACCTGACGGATGCGTGCAGAACTATCTGCACCGTCAAGCTTCCCAAAGCATATCCTGAGATTGGGGCTTGGCTTGATCGTAGACCCAGACGCACGCATCTTCATGTAGAACAGAGCTAATCCCTGTTTCCAGAAAAGACTACATGCTAAACAGGTATCACTAGTATCACTTCTACAGGACCTTTCGTCAAGAGGGTGACTACACAACTTGAGGTGGCATTTTCTGGTACGAAAGGTGCTAGTATTGAACAGTCACAACATCATGGAAAGGAGTCTGTGGCTGCGGATATTCCGACTAGTTAATGGAACTTATAGCTGTGCCATCGTCTCAACCCATTATGGGCCTTGGCTGACTTATAGCCTCTGGTGTCATCCACGCGATGTTGAGCCATGGAATATAGAATTTGGGAGGACAAGTACATATGTACATAGTAAGCTTGTCTCGCCTCTTATGCCGTTAAATTGTTCCCACCATGTGCGATCCTTTTTCCATACTAGATGCCCACACACAGAGGAGTCAAGCAATACCCACAGCTTTGAGTCCATATATATATATATATTTCTCTACGTTCTGGACAAACAAGACAAACAGTTTCTCCGGCCATTTTTTCCATGCTTTGCCGGGTGGGACAAGGATGTCAACTCTCAAGGCGTGTGGACGTGCGGCTTATCATTGGTCGGACCGTATCACTTATATGCATACAATTTGGGTTATTCTTGTCCCATTTGCCGGAACCTGATGTACAGTACTTGGCACTCCTGTCAAAGGACAAAGGATATCACTTGAAAAGCAGTTCTCAAATAACTGCAATCATCTATTGGACAGCCTTCCTGCATTCAGTAAAGCTTCAATTTCCCCATACCGCAATAATCAGGAGCCACGTAACTGGTATCGCTTTTGGTCTCAACACTCATTACTCAACTGTTTAAAATGACTACCAAGATATTTCAGCGGGGCGGCAGGTCATGAGAACAGTAGAACAGACCCTCTGAGGCATTTTACGCTATGATGGGGTTCTCCAGCGGTTCCAGAAAGCTTGGAGCACTTGTGTCTGATGGAATTCCACGGCAGTGATACAATGCCGCTAGAGCGGATAGACCAGGTTAATCAAAAATTTTATCGAGATATCCAGCTTTCACCAGTCAACTCGAGGCCAGAAGTTAAATGACAGCGGCTTGTGATCTGTGGTCATGGTAAGTTATGTCTGTGATAAAGAGTGATCTGATCCTAGTTTTTTCCTGGAATTAGTTGTCACCTTGTCATGATGCCCAACCAGGGTTACAACCCTAGTCTTCACAGCTGGCGTGGTTGAATAGAGCGCGATGGCCAGCTGCCAAAGAATTTTAATTGAAATTCTGGTATCCCTGTTGGTTAGACGCGTTGAGGCACGTTAATTAGCGTGTAATGGGAAATAGCTGGAAATCCATTGACTGCGGGAAGTGTGTACCACATGCAACCCACTACCATGCAAATTGACTGGCTTATAATATCGTGAATCTGCCCCAGACAATACGTTGGCACGCCACTTAGCTAGACAACAATCTGTTGAAACTATAGATTTGTTTTCCAGGTTTTTCTTTTTCCCTACTTTCTTGTATAAAGTACCAATCTCAGAAATCAACCCGAGATGTTGAGAGCGGACTACAATCGCATCGACCCTAAACGGCGAAGTGTTGTTGATCCTCGCAAGAAACAATTCTCGGAGTCCCTTTTCAAGAACCAAGAATACCCTTACCGCCTCAACTTTTACATTGATCCACCCACTGGCGATATAACTCTTGAACAATTCGAACAATGGGCCATCGACCGCCTCCGTGGTATGTTGTCCTCAATCCATCCTACCCCCTACCCCGCCCGCTGTAACCCTACTGACTAACTGTTCCCTCCACCAGTCCTCTCTGAGCTTGAGAATTGCATTCACCGAAATCGATCACCGCCTGAGACTGCTTCATACATGAAGCCCATTCTCGACAAATACTTGCCGCTTGACTCAAACACATCAAATTCGGCAAAGTTGGCAGCCCAAAGGCAAAAGGATCACTACAGTCATTTCATCTTGCGGCTGGCCTTCTCTAGTACGGAGGAGCTGCGGAGGAGATTTGCTAGAGTTGAGACTACGTTGTTTAGATTGCGGTTTGGGGATGATGGTCCATCAGAATGCAATGCGTTTGTCAAGTCGTTGAAGCTTGATTGGTTCTCACCCGTGTCAGCGGAGGAGAAGACGGAGATTCAGAGGGAGCTTGATGCCACCATGAGTTTCAAGAAGATGGGCAGTGATGATGACACCTGGTTCAAGGTTGACTGGATGCGAGTACCCGATCTGGTTGAGCAGCGCAAGGTTTACATGAGGGCTGGCAAGGCTTATGTTCCTGCCAGAGAACAACAGTCCATGCTGACTGCCGAGTTTCAAAAGCACCTGGAGAGACAATTGGAATCGACAGCCCGGGCTATTCCCAGATTAGATGAGGATGACCGGTTATCCCCTATTCTCGACCACCTGGGCAAGAATTTCATTACGCCTGATAGTTACAGCAGTGCCAACTCTTCTCTATCAGGCGAGGAGGTCACAGCTACCAACATTGACAACCTAGCGAAGTTCTTCCCAGCCTGCATGACGCATCTTCACCGGACACTGCGCCGTGATGGCCACCTGAAGCACCATGGCCGTCTCCAGTACACCCTCTTCCTGAAGGGTATTGGTCTGAACCTTGAAGAGTGCATGCTCTTCTGGCGCCAGGCCTTCCGCGGGATCACTGAGGACAAATTCAACAAGGAATACCGCTACAACGTCCGGCACGCCTACGGTGAAGTTGGCGGTGATTCCAACCGACGAGGCGGCGGCTACTCACCCATGTCATGCCAAAAGATTACGACGGAGACGCCGCCTGGTAGCGGGCAGGCACATGGATGTCCGTATCGGCATTTCGGTGCGGATAATTTGGCGGTGCTGTTGGCGTCGATGGGAGTTAATGATCGGGGGGTTATCGCGGCAGTAATGCAGGATAAGGAGGCGCAGAAGTTCCATATTGGTTGTAACCGGGTTTTTGAGTATTTGAATCGGATGGAGATCAAAAAGGCAAAGGATGAGGGGATTGATGTGGGGTCGGATACGTTGGTGCATCCAAATGCGTACTTTAAGAGGGGGTACTCGCTACATAATCTTGACAAGTTGAAGGAGTTAGGGATTAAGATGGAGATGGATTAAGATAGGCGGGTTGTTGGTTTGGGGTTTAGATTTTCTTTTGCGCGCTTCATAGATGGAATCATGATGATGATTATTACGTGGGCATTGTACAGGACATAACAAATACACATTCCATTAATAATAAGATAGATTTTATGATGGCCGACTCTATTGGTTTGTATGGATAAAGTCGGCACAGTTGCGGGGTTTTACGGGTGATTACATGTAAGGTGTGCGTGCATTGGGCGGCGGTAGTGTTTGCTTGTTATCAGTGGTCATGACGGCGCTTGCGATGTGGGTAGAGAGATCCATAGAATTTCAACATGTGATAATGTTGCAATGGATTAAAAATAGATGCATTTGAAAACGAGACGGGGTGTATTTGGGTTAGATCGTAGTTCTTAGAGGAACTACGGTCCTCAGTGAAGTAGATCGGAGATTGCATGAGTGTGCGTACAGGATAAGATGGCGTGACCTCGGCCGCGCACCGCCCCGCCCTGCTCCCGCCTTCCTCACCCGGTGTGGCGTCCCTCCCAGTCTCATAGTTTCTGGCTATCTCCCCTAACATTTTCGTCCCGTTTATTTGTTTCAGAAGAAGAAGTCCAATAAATCCTCCCTCACAACAAATCCAACATCACCATCCAGTCTTCCTTTCATTCATCCTTCCATCCACGTCGTAACCCAACCGAGGGGGGCCACTTTGGGATTAGTTCTTTTCCCTTTCCCCCGAAACAACTATTTAGTTTGGGCTTTTCCCAAAGGGTCGCCGCTGGAAGCCCAATGGTGACCCTCCTTGGCACCCCGATGGAACACTACCTGGTGCTTCTAGGTTAGGAATGGCCGAGGAAGGGGGAAGGAGGAGAGGTCATGGAAAGTGGTACCTGCGTTTGGGGGGTTTGTTGATGGATGAGGATGATAGGATGTGAAAGAGGGTGGAGGGTTTTGTTGTGTGGATTTCGCATTTATATATGTACTGAAATATATTTGTGTTCTGTTATTTTTGTGTTTGGTGCTTCTTAAGTTGGTAATGGAGGTCGTTGAAGGGGTAATTTTTGGAGGGGTTGACAAATGGGGAAGGAGACGGAGGTTGTTGCTTGATTAAGAATGGGATTTGAATTTTGTTTTATGATTGTTTCTTTTAGTTCCTGATTTTTTTTCTTTCCTTCTTTTTCAATTAAGTTTCCCTCTTTGTTTTTTATTTACACAAAAGATAAATGTATTCATGAAGTCTATTAAATATATCAAATTCTACAAAACTCTATACTTCATTTGAATTGGGGGCGTTCATTTACACATATTCGCCTACATTCCCTATGATTTTATCCTTCTAGAACATTTTCCTCGCATATTTCACACACGACGCCTTCACTCACGTGCTTATCATCCAGGTAAAAACTACACCGAAATTTGGCTCGCCTATCACCAACAACTTGATCCACTATTGATATCCTTTCGGTATTTCTTTTTTCTTCTGGCTTCATCATTTTGACATCCACTTCATTTTTTTCTCTTCTTTTGTGCTAATATCAGTAGCCATTTCCTCTTGAGATCTTGACAAGCCACTCTGAGACACCCAATCTAAATACCAGGATTCCAGTTCCTATCAAGCCAGACCTGCAGCTTTCATTCCACCAAATACAGCATCTGTTTCTCCTTTTTTTTCTTTATATATCATTATTAATATTTCTTCATCCACCTTGTTCCTCTTTTAAACATCAACAAATATTCACACATTTCTTTGGATTCCATTTGACATCACCATCGGGTCGTTGGGCCGGCTCTGGCAGCTTCTGCTTCTCGAAGCTGTAAGGCCTTTTTTGTTATCCTTAATTGGGCATCTTGGAGCTTTGAAAAGGGTCATGATCACTTGACTACGTTTATCTGCTGCATCTTTTGGGGGTTCTTTGAATCCGTCACTAGCCATCTTTTTTCCGTTGGTGTGGCTAGATTGACCATCAGAAAAACATATCAACCGACAGACTTATCGGCTTGCTTATATATAATATTGGCAAGCCACAACGTCATCACACACAGATCCACGGACACAGACAACACACAACCCCGAGTATAATTTACGACATTTTCAGTCACTTCTCACGATACTTTATCCTATCTTGCCGCTTTCACACAATCTCCCATCAGCATACCGACCTACCAACTCGGCAGAGAAAGCAATGAGCCACAACCCACATGCCACAACCATATCCGAGGCAGACCTCCCCCTCAGCGACCGCCAGGTTGAAATCCTCCACCAATCCCAAGCCTACCTTGAAGCCACCTATCCCCACCCCCCTTCCACACCCTACTCTGTCTCCTCCCGCGCCCCCTCCCGCACTTCCTCCTCCGGCCTCCTCCACCTCGACACCTCCTCCATGGCCCTCCTCGGCGCTCACTTTGATGCCATGATGGCACATGTCCGCGCGCAGATTTCCCAACTCGAAATGCAAATTGCCCATAGTACGGCGATGCAGCAGGAGACAGCGGACTTGGCCATGGCTCGGGCGGACGAGGAGATTTTGAGGCTGCAAGGGTACTTGAAGAGGATGGACGAGTTGGATAATGACTTTGACGAAATTGCGAGCCTACGTGATATCATTAAGGGGAATCGGCAGCGTATTGCGATGTTGGCAAAGCAGTTGGAGGAGACAGAGGAGGATGGGGCGGAAATGAGAAGGGAAAGGAGGAGGAAACGGGGGAAGAAGGTGAGTGTCATGCGATAGTGGTAATAGTGGGATGATAGACAAAGGGAGGTGGTTGTGTGGTGACGAGTTTCTGGTCATCAATCTGAGATATTGGGTGACATGGGTCACCGAGTGATGATAGAGATGAACACGGCGGGAACACAGCACCGTCACTATTATTATTGGAAGTTAGATTTTTAGAACGACAAGCAATGACTTGCTTGTATATATATATATATGTGTGTGTGTGTGTGTGTGTGTGTGTGTGTGTGTGTGTAATGAGAAATGTGTTGTGAATTTCTGTGTTTGTACCAATTTTCATGTCTCCGTATATGTTGTGATGTTAATCTCACATGTTTGTGATTGATAACCAAATGAGGGTTGATATTGTGTTTAACCCTAATTGTTACTTGAAGTCCAAGTTGGGGGAAGGCATGGTTTTGAACCATTGACATTAGGATCTGTCAGTTACAGATGCCACGAGGTTTCCAGCCTTGAACCTCATCTCTGGAATGCTTCAAACCCCCAAAGTGAAAACTGCCCTGACATAAAGTGAGATATTACATTTAAGCACAAAATCATGTAAATATGAGATCTTAGGCATTATACCGCTAGATTATTTGTACACACACACATCTGCATCTTGACCTTTCCACTTCACCGTTGAACATCACCTCGTCGTCATCGTCATCATCGTCAGGCCGCCGGGAGCCCGGGATCCACCACCAACTGAATCCACATTTGGGCCAGTTCATGACAAGGATTGGCCATGTAACAAGAAAGCAGCCCATCATGAACAAAGAAAGAAGTAAGGCTAGGGGAAACGGCCGCTAATTGGGTTATGTGGTGGGCCCGATGAATGAACTTCTGAGTTGACGCCTGATAGTACTAGCCGTTATCCAGGATTTGTATTTGAGTACATGGTTGAGATCTTGGTCAAATTAGCTCTGTGACATGATGGGCGAAGCGAGGAGTTGTTCCTGCAGATGAATGGTGATGGATAGGCGGTGATATTTGGTGGATTGGGAGGATCGGGTTAGCGGTGGTTAAAGGTTGGGCTGGAGGTGAGAATTTCAGCTGAAGATTGGGGAGGATTTGATGAAGTGAGATAGGCTTGGTCGTCATCATTAATATGGGATGGTGTGGGAGGGCGCCGTTATTACAGTGAGAGTTTGCAGGTGTTATGAAAGTGGAGAGAAAATTGTGTGAATTGGGGGTGTATGGTTTTTGCATTAGGGCAGCAATATAGACTAGATTGTGCGTCATAGATGGCAGCACGTAGCTGATGGATATGACTATATAGATATATATAAATTAAACTCTATCATACAATACTACCTGAGTTGACTTGTATTTCCGATAGTTTTTATCTTATATATACAATATCTATAATTGACGACTACACTTAAAGAACCTCTATCCGCCGGGGCTTGTCTGAAGCAATTTAACCTTTGCTGCAGAACGCAACCCTCGAGCCTAGGATTGAAATTAGCCTTGAAGTGCTCTCAGAAGAGTCCAACCGAAACTTTTTTGCCCTCTCTTTTTGATTCGGAAAGCCACAGTTAGTATCATAAAAAGATACCGGTTGTGGTCAGGGCCGAATGCATATTCCACATGCATAATATACCAATGCAATGCAATAGACACGATATTATATCGTCATCATCATAGATAACCTACATATTCCTCGCACTGGTGCCAGCAACAATATTTTTCTTCCTTCTTCATGATGAGTCTCTAGAGCCTGTTGTCAATTACTACAGCACGCAATTTTGTCGGCGTCATTTAAGTCCAATTAACAGCAGTCCTCTCACCCAATTATACCCTGGCATCTTTTTTTTTTAATTTTGCTTCCGCGACCAACTTTCGCAGCTCTTTTTTTTGCCCAAAAAGGCACTCAGATTGTCTCTTTCTGATTAACCCATAAACCTTCACCTATTCACACTTTCCCAGAAACTCTGTTTCACTTTATTTCTTTTCCTTACATTCTCTCTCCACTAAAAAGCTCACAGAACCTATAATCGCCAACCCCCCCCCCAATTTTCTTTAGACTCGGCCTATATTTCCCGCCTCTTTTTTTCCTCCCTTCTTCTGCTTCAAATTGAAGTCCCAGCTGCTGCTGCTGGCACTTAGCGCTTGCATCCACTGTAACTCTACCATAAACTGCCTAGAAAAAAAAACTAACCTAAAATCTCATTGCATCGCCCCCAATTGACAAATCATCACCGCCTTTTTTTGCAGTGTCTATTTGACTAAACTAAGCAATCGCTTATGTTTCGAGTATATTTTTTTTCTTAGAGATCTTCCCAGCCATTCATATTTCAAAATTTAGGAAGTTGACTGTCTTTTCTTTTTACAAAGGACCTAAAGGGAAACTACCAGCGAAGGAAACCTCCTGTTTCGTTTGCCACTTGATTTTTTTCCTTCTTGCGCTCTTAGTGTTTGACATTTGGATGGTCAGCACAGAAATTTGCTTTCTTCACGCTTAGTAAATATAGTGTGCCGGGACGCGATTCTTTTCTTTTTTTTTCTGGTTCAGCAGCAAGTGGGATTTTACTTTCAGAGATATTTTTTAGCTTCATTCTTTTGCATTGAAGCAATTGTTTGTCATAAATCTAGTAGCATTCCTAAACCGCTGTCATTTTTTGGTGCCGCGGTTTTACTCAAAGACTAAGCTATTGTATAGCGTTTCACGTGTAAGTCGAGTCTGTCGCGCATCCCTCAAAACCACCCACCGTTTACAGCTCACTGGAGCTTTAGCTTTAAAGCTTCTACCCGCCACCTGGAAGATCCCGTCTTTAGCTTTGCTATAGTTGCATGGTCTTGACCGCTACACCACCGTCATACAACCCGCTGAACCGTCTTTGCTAACGCGCTGTCCCGCAGCAAACCGCAGCCATTCCATCCCATACTAGTCCTCGTACTTTAACGACGTCCGCAACCACGGCTCAAGTACAAAAAGAACACCCCCAACCATTGCCTGTCGTGGCGCATCCAACCCCTTCAGCAATTTCCCGCCAGCAGCAGCAGAAACCCCCCCTCAAACCTACAGATCTCAAACCCACCTTCGCCGTCCTCCGGCCCTCCCCTCAGATCGTTGAGGATATCTCTTCCCTTCGCGCCTCGCCCACCCCATCTACCCAAACCCTTCGCCGTACTCCGCATCTTGGTGGCAGTTCTACAAGCTCCTCGCCGGTTCCGCGTCAGCAAATTCCCGAGCCTGCTCGTCGCTCCATCTTCTCCCAGGTTCTTACCTCTACCTCATCCGACGAGGATACCATCTCGGTTCCCGATTTCCCCTCGCCCGACGCCACCACACCGTCCAAGTCTGTTGATAAGACTTCACCTTCCACGACTGCCCATCGTCGCGTGACTGCTGCTTCTGACCTTGACGAGCAGTTTGCCGAGTATCTTCGTCGTCCGCCTGTTCACGCTTCGAAGCGCCGTCATCGCGCTGTTCTTTTTGCCCTTGAAGAGGGACTACGCCACCCATACGCTTTCACGCCTGACCTTATCGAGGAAGAGGCCGAGATTACCGAACCCTACGGGATCCAACTTGTTGTCGCAGCCCGGACTCCTTCGCCTGCATCGGTTCCAAAGACTACCTTTCGCGGCGTCAACCATCGCCGTGCTCAGTCGCAGCCGGTAAACGGTCTTTCAACTGCCGCTTCGCGTACACCACTGCCTTTGCGCCCAATCCTAGCTGCCACTGAGCTAGTCGCTCCAGATTCAATCCCTACAGTTCAAAAGCCCATCGCTATCACTCCGATTCAAGCGTCAGTCCAGAAAGCAATGGATGTCCGCCACAGAACTCCCACTCAGAGCGATGCACAAACTGGTACGGGCCGCTTTCCCATCAAGACCCCAACGGTTGTGATGCAGGAGCGTGCTGTCCGTGAACACAGAAAAGCTGAACAGAAGAAGCGAGAAGAAATGATCCGTGAGAAGGAGAAGAAACAGCAAGTTTCTGCTGAGCAAGAGATACGTTTAACCGAGGAAGCCGAGAGAAGAAGACGAGAGCGGAGAGCTGCTGCTGCTGCTGCAGGCAACATTCCTTCGACCCCAGCACAATATCAAACGGCACAACCGCAACCATACATGAGCGTGGATCCTCACCCACGACAGGCATCGACTCCCCAGCGGACACGTCATGTACCGACTAACTCGGCATCTGGTGTTCCTTCTAGCCTGGGCAATGGAATGAAATCTACCCTTAATGGTGTCGATCCTGCTTATACCAGCCTGCATAAAAATACGCAGTCCACTGCGGGGTCCAAAGATCGTTTCCCTCACGCTTTTGAGCGTTGGGAGTCATTGTCTGCCCAGTGGGAGGGTCTCACTCGTCACTGGATTCGTCGTCTGGAAATGAATGGCGCCATGCTTGAGACCGACCCGCTTAGCAAGACTCTGTCTCGTCAAGTTACCGACTTATCTGCTGCTGGCGGTAACCTTTTCCATGCTGTCGTGGAGTTGCAACGTCTGCGCGCGTCCTCTGAGCGTAAGTTTCAGCGTTGGTTCCATGAGACCAGAGCGGAGCTAGAGAAGTTACGAGAGGACAAGGCGCAATTGGAGGCTGCTTTGCGCGACGAACAGACTAACCGTCGGGAGACTGCAGCGCAAGTGCAGAACACAGAGACGGTTAACTTGCTGCAACGGCAATTGGCCGAGATGAAGAAGGAGTTGACCATCTCTAAGGAGGAGGCTAGACGTGCGTGGGAGGAGCTTGGTCGTAGAGAACAACAAGAGCGTGAGCGCACTTTGTCACTACAACATGGCCATCCCACTATTGTTGGTGGTGTACAGGTCGTTCCCATGCAGACTAGAGGACCCGGTAACATGCATGCTAGCCAGATGAGCTACACGCCACCGCCACCTTCTTCGGCCGCGGGTCAATATCCGGACTACAATGACTATGTCCGCGATGCTTCCGGTAACCCCCTTCTCGACGCTGATGGCCAGCCCATCCCTCTGTACCGGGCGACTGGCTCCCCTCTTTCTCACCCGGACAATGAGGACTACGATTTGCCCTCTGCGCGTGGCCAGTATCAGTATCAGTCGATGACACTGAGCCACTCAGCAGCCCCTCCAGTTTCCTCGCTCACTTCTACAGTTGGCGTATCAGATGGCCCTTTGATACCCCAAACACAGGCCGGTGGCAGGGAGGACGGGGCGAATACGCATCAACACCCCACGAGATTGAGCGATGTTCTGGAAGAGGAGGAGTCACGGACAACAGCTAGCCAGCGGAGCCGCAGTTAGAATATTGTGAGTTTTCACTGGCCGTTGGAGGCAGTTCCCGAGGAAGCAGAGGAGCCGGTTGGAGAGCACGAGGTTCATGATGTGTTGGAGGAGATGGAACTGGAGACTGAAAATACGGTGAAGAGATCGTTTTCTCTGCGCCTGGAGATGCCTGTGTGTATTGCTCCTCGATTTGTCTGGGAGCTCTTCTTAGACAAAGAGCCGAGAACACCGGAAGTCAAGGCCGAGGCAAAAGAGAATCGCAGCCCCGATGGGGGCTTGGAAAAAGAAACAGGAATAAGCTGAAGAAGGTTCAGTGGGTATCATGGTGTCACGATGGCATCTTCGGATCTATGTTTTTATTTTTTTCTTTTGGTTCGTTTCCCATTTCTTGTCGCCGATTTCTCACGTTGTACTTCATCCTGCATTGTGCATATAATCCGGAGAAGATGGGATGATTTGGCATTTTGTTTTTTGATTTGATTTTTTTTCTTTTGGTGATGCAGGGTTGAATATATTTGGCCATGGTCTTCCGTTATTATTAGTACTTTTGATTTGTTTGCTTTTGAAGGTATTTGTTGTTATAGACTATTGATTGGGGTTCAAAATGCACTTGTTCTTTCTGTTATGTGACTGTAAAACTCTTGTTTCTATTTTTTTTGTACCTGTAATGACCTTTTTTTGTATTAACCCAATTATCAGGATACCCATCCATATACACAGTCCCTCCGCTTAAACCAGAGGCTTCTTCAATGCATCCTCAAATTTCTCTCCCGTCAACCGCTCGTAAACATCCTTGTAGTTCTTCTCCGTCGCCTTGACGATATCCTCAGGCAAAGTTACACCTTCCTTTCCCTTCAACCCATTCTCCACCAGGTAGTTCCGGACAAACTGCTTATCGAAACTCTCCTGGTCTCTCCCTTCCTCATATTTATCCGCCGGCCAGAACCGCGACGAATCCGGCGTCAACACCTCATCGGCCAGCACCACCTCATCCATCTCCTCGTCCAGCGCAAACTCAAACTTGGTATCGGCAATAATGATTCCGCGTTCCAGCGCATAGGCGGCCGCCATCTTGTAGAGGGAGAGCGCCAACTCCTCGATGCGCTTGGCATATTTTTCACCGACGATCCCAGCAACAGCAGACGGGTGGATGTTTTCGTCCTTTTGGCCGATCTCCGCCTTGGTCGATGGGGTGAAAAGGGGCTCAGGGAACTTAGACGACTGCTTGAGGCCCTCGGGGACCTTGATACCGTGGACGGTGCCGCTCTTTTGGTACTCGGCCCACGCGGAGCCGGAAATGTACCCGCGGACGATTGCCTCGACGGGGAAGATTTTCAACTTGCGGACCGTCATGGAGCGATAGGCA